>PPLJ03000008.1:0-600000 GCA_003707785.3 Danielia oregonensis
TGACGCTGCTATCGTCAAGATGGTCCCAACCAAGCCTATGTGTGTTGAGGCTTTCACCGACTACCCTCCATTGGGTAGATTCGCCGTGAGAGACATGAGACAGACTGTTGCTGTCGGTGTCATCAAGGCTGTTGAGAAGTCTGACAAGGCCGGTAAGGTTACCAAGGCTGCCGTTAAGGCTACCAAGAAGTAAGCTTATTCTGCTTGACTTAGTGCCATGTAAATTTATAAAAAACTATAGGATAGTTTGAATATAATATTTATGAAATTACTGTATCTGCGGCAGAAGCTTTTTAAGCCTCTCGCACGTGCGCATAAAAACGTTCTCCAACGAAAATAGACTTCATCTACCATGGCTTCGGTTCAAGACAGAGGGGTGGCTCTCTTCGACAGCGAAAGAGATTACAACCATGCTACCGACTCTACGTACAAAAACTACCGAGACCAGGCCCAAGAGTTGTACCAGAAGAGACAACAACTTTCACTGCAGTCTCAGCAGGCGTTCAAGAGCGGAGACAAGCTGCGGGCTCATGAGCTCAGTGAACAGCTGAAGCAGGTGTTACAGCAGGCCGAGGACTGCAACAAGCAGGCGGCCGAGTATGTTTTCAGACAGAACAACGCCGACTCTGCGGGTGATGAAATTGACTTGCACGGGTTGTATGTGAAGGAGGCTGAGTGGATTCTCCAGCAGCGTATTACCGAGTGCTTGAAGACGAACCAGTCGCATCTCAATGTGATTGTCGGCAAGGGAAAGCACTCTCTGGGTGGTATTGCCAAGTTGAAGCCAGCCGTCGACCAGATGTGCCACGAGAGTAACCTCAACCACCACATTGATCCCAAGAACACGGGTGTGTTGGTGATTGACTTCAAGAACTCGTCTGGCCTGGTGCCTTCGCACTGGCAACAGAACCAGACGCTGTACCAACACCAGCAACAGCCTCAGTACCAACAACACCAGAACCAGCACCAGAACCAGCACCAGAACCAGACTCCAGATATCAAGACTGGCAACCTGCTTGTGGATGCTTTGTTGAAGGTGTTTTGTGCTTGTCTCAACAGCAAGTAGTGTTGGATTGCCTTTCCTCTTCAAACCTGTTTCACGAGGATGGTTTGCACAGTTGGTTGTTTGGGCTTAGTGCTGTGACGAAAGATCGTTTTATGGACACTACATAGTTCCAATGTATTATTTTTGTTTTAAGTCAGTTGAATAGGCCAATGGACCCAGCTAGTGCAAAGTAAATATTCTCTAGTACAAATATGGTATTTTCAGAGGGTACAAACACCGGAAACTAGTCTTCTTGACAATCGCCTGGATTGTCCAATGACAGCTACTGGTATGCATCTGGTCTATCCAATAAGGTGGGTGTGACTCTAGAGTCTAGAAGGGCAACCCAATAAATTCGCAGTGCTTCCTCAGCACGCGCACCCACCAGCCTCGTTCTCCATGTGAATGTTGATAGCATCGTTGTAGTCGTCGTTGATATCGTTTCTTGCACCGTCGTTCAACTCCTCCTGCTGCAAGGCCATCTTGGCAACCACCTCAAAAGCAGCTTCCACATTGATGGAATCCTTAGCACTGGTCTCAAAAACTGGGTAGTTCAACCCACCCATCTGGTTGTTGGTGATGTTCAACAATTTCTTGGACAACAGAGGGATTTTCTTGTTCTCGTCCACATCTATCTTGTTGCCTATTATGATGAATGGGAAGTCCTGTGGGTTCAGAACATTGGACTGAATCAAGAACTCGTCTTTCCACGAGGCTAAGTTGTTCAAGGACTTCTCGTTTGTGACATCGTAACACAACACGCAACAATCAGCACCACGGTAGAACGCAACACCCAAACTCTGGAACCTCTCCTGTCCAGCCGTGTCCCAAATCTGCAACGAAACGGTCTTGTTGTCGATTTGTAAGTTCTTCGTCAAAAAGTCGGCCCCAATGGTTGCTTTGTACTGGTGGGAGAATTTGCTGTTGACAAACTGCTGCATGAGCGAGGTTTTGCCCACACCCGAATCTCCCAAAATGATTACCTTCAACAAGGTCTTCTTTCTGCTGGACATGATGAAGAGCAGTTGTTTTAGATGGGAAAAGCCGAGGGTGTGCACACACGAGATAAGAGTGATAGGACCGAGTCAACTTATTTTGAAGGAGAAGACTATGCTTCGGAGGCTGGATACGTTCCAGAGATTCCTACGTCTTTCCATTTGCGGCTTCTCCAATTGAGCCTGTGCTCTGTAAGAAATTCTTTAATTATTGGCACTTATGCGAGTGAAGCTCCAATTGGATTCACTTGCAGATCCCATCACCTGTCATATTACACGCATCGAAATTGCCATCTTCAGTCTACCTTACTTATCGTCTACTTCTCTCCGGTTCCTGGTGCCTTATGGGCACAACAGAAAACTGTCACGTGAATGTGGGGTACCTGCCCATCTACTCCCCCACGCTGAATCTGGTAACAAAGTCTTATCTCTCGGAACATCTCTCAACGATTCTAGCATGACTCACGGCCCATAGGCTACCGCTTTCTGTATATTCATCCCAATGAGGTAATAGTCACGTGAAAGCAATCTAAAGGCGCCACAGAAGGGGACATGTATAAATACCGGTATTTGCCACTTCTGGTCGGAATAAATGTCGAATCTTACTACTTCTATTCAATTGACCAGCGCGTCGAAATATAAGCTTAACAACGGTCAGCATATTCCGGTTGCTGGTTTCGGAATCTACGATGTCCCTCCTAGCGAGACCTATGATCTAGTATATGAAGCCTTGGTCCAGGGTTACCGTCACATAGACTCGGCTGTGGGTTACGGTAATGAGGAGGAGGCTGCTCTGGCAATTTCTCAGTTTGTGAAGGACCACGATAAGATCCAACGGTCCGATATTTGGTTCACCACCAAGATCCGCAATGAAGAGCATGGCTACGAAGAGACGAAAAAGGCGGTGGCTGGAATTGCCAGCCGTGTGAAAAAGCACATTGGGTACATTGACTTGTTGTTGGTGCACTCGCCTAAAAGTTCCAAGGCTAAGAGATTGGGAACATGGAAAGCCATGCAAGAGTTTGTGCTTGACCCTGCCAACTCTGTGTTGCAGATCCACACCATCGGAGTGTCTAACTTTGGCATCAGTCATGTTCAGGAGATCTTAGATTGGGAGGGTTTGATTATCAAGCCGGCCGTGGACCAGTTGGAGTTACACCCATGGTTGCCTCATTTGAAGTTGCGTGAGTTCTTAGTGTCTCACGACATCTTAGTTGAGGCATACTCGCCATTGACGCAAGGCGCCAAGCTCAACGACCCAGAGTTGTTGGCGTTGGAGGCGAAATACAATGTGTCCAAGATCGAGATTCTCTTGAAGTGGTCATTCCTCCAAGGGTTCATTGTGCTAGCCAAAACGGCCAAGAAGGAGAGAATCAAGGAGAACTTCGCTATTTTGCCTGCAGCAGTGGAGCTGGACGATCCATTGGAGGAGACTACTACCTTCGGTACGGTCGACTTGGACCTGAGTATCTTGGAAGCATTGGACAAGCCCGACTCTCATGAGGTCATCACTTGGGGCCACATTGACCCCACGTTGTACGAGGATGAGTAGCTATATAGAACTGAAGAGTTGAGATATTTCAGCCTGTAATTTCAGAATTTATGGTTGCTACGAAAGAACCACACCAGCTTTTACGTGATTATTTGTCAACAATGTCACTATTTGCCCCTATCACCGCTGTTTCATCAAATTACGTAAATACTTGTAAACCCCAGAATTACCGAAGCTTTACTAAGGGCGATATGCAGGGATTACTAAAGCCTCGCCGGGCTTAAATAGTGCACAATCTCTACGCATATTCTACAGAAAATGGCCCCAAGAACCGCTATCATCACCTACTCGCTCCACAACCACATCGCCAAGTTGGCATTGGCTGCCCAAAAGGGAATTGCTGCAGCTGGAGGATCCCTGGACATCTTTCAGGTGCAAGAGACTCTTCCTGCCGACCTCTTCAAGAAGTTAGGTGGAACGCCTAAGGACTTGCCCATTGCAAATAACGAAACGTTGAAGGAGTACGATGCGTTTTTGTTTGGTATTCCCACCAGATTTGGAAACTTTCCTACGCAGTTTAAGAGCTTCTGGGACCAGACTGGTGCTTTATGGGCCACTGGAGCCTTGAGAGGAAAGCCGGCTGGAGTTTTCGTCAGTACAGGTACTTTGGGAGGTGGTCAGGAGACCACCGTGATTTCTACGTTGTCAACATTGGTTCACAACGGTATGGTCTTTGTTCCTTTGGGTTACGCCCATCCTGGCCAAGGTAGCCTCGAGGAAGTCCACGGTGCTTCTCCGTGGGGAGCTGGTACTTTTGCTGGTGCCGACGGATCACGTGAGGTGTCTCCTTTGGAGTTGGCCATTGCCGAAACCCAAGGTGAAGAATTCTACAAGATCATCAAGAAGTTTTAAGTATAGAATATATCTGTGAAATCGTAACTAGACACAAATAATGGTGTTCGCACGACTGAAAATCGAACTCAATCAATACTACATGTCCAAACCACAGAAGCCCGTCAGGCAGGACTACATCGCCAAGGTGCGGTATATAAACAACTTGCCACCTCCACCGTTGAATCCCAAATTTATAAAGTACAATGTGTTGGAATCCAAAACTCCCAGTGAAGAGAACGAACAACTTATGAGTTCGCTCTTCCGCAAGGAGAACTTCATCCAGTTCATCGGACAGGTGGACGACGAGTATGGAATGCAGTTGAATCTTCTTCAGAACAGAGGTGTTTTGGATGGCAGCAACGAGCGTGCCATCTACGGAACTAACGTTCCTTTACACCCTAGCGATAGAGTTCTTTTGCGAGACGCCGGAATTGGACGTATCAACAAGTCTGAGCCTGGTGTGTCTTTCTTGAGAAGAACCGAGTACATTGCCGAGAGACTGACGTCCAAACAGGTTGACGAGCGTCCAGTGACGAAGGCCAAAGAGAACGTCGTGCTGCACGATCCAGAATCGCAGTTGCAAGCGGTGGAGCTGAGCTTCGATAACGCCCAAGAGACCTTGAACGACCTTTCGAAATTGCAGCACCCACGCCGCAAGCACTTACGTGCTGTTGCTGCGTTTCCTCTTTTACCCGACACTTCGATGATGGACACCAAGTTCATGAGTGTCAAGTTTACGGGATCGGCGTCTCTCAGCAGAGAGTTGCAGACGCTAAAGAGACAGGAGAAGGACAAGTACGACGAGGAGCTTCAAAGAAACTCTTTGTTGTCTGCCGTTTACAGACCCATCACATCAGAGGACGGAGAGTGGGTCAGCTTCTACCAATTGCAGGACAAGCGTGCTGTGAACGAGTTGAAGGAGAAGTTGGAATCTATGGAGAGAGAACAGCCTGTCAACTTGCTTGACGAAGAGGAGCAAGTGGCCGAGTCTTTCCGTTTCAAGCACTCGAAGAACTACGACATGCAATACCAGCCTACAAGTAAGCCATGCGAGGAGCTTGCATTGAAGTTCGTCAGCGACTCGGACAACAAGAAGCGTGCAGCATACTACTATCCTATCTCTGGTAAGGTTGAGTTGAAGAAACACAGAGCTTCTGCCAACACGGAGATCAACCGTTTCTTGGACGAGAGCACCATGGATGTGATCAACTTCAAGTTGCGTGAGCCAAACACCAGTGAGTTGAAGAAAATGGACAACATTCGGTCTGAGTACGATCCCATGGAGTACGAAGGTGAGGATGAAGATGATGATGAAGACGAAGGCAAGGACAGCGATGTGGCCGCAGAGTTCGACCGTGCTACCGAGGCTGAGGGTATCAAGGAATAGAAGGAGAAGTAAAATACAATGTACCATAGAGAAACCCACTGTAGTCATCAACTCTAGGAATCTATATCTATAAGCCTTATGTACCACAGAATGTTTGTATATCGCCAGCAGCAAAAATGTTCATAGGAATTGGGGTACCAGCACCACTATACGATGACACAAACAGGCTTGCTCTTCTTTTGTTTCGCATCCGAATTCTCCTGCTTCTCCTGCTTCTTGGTCTTCTTGTCCAACAGCGGACTTGTTGCTCCATTGGGTTGGCGACTCTTCGGTTTTGGTTTTCTCCGAGAGTCAAAGTTACTCTGCATTTGCTGAGCTATAGCTGCATCTTCATCCTCCTGCAATCTGCGCACGAGTTCTAAATCATCATTGGTGGATGGCTCTAAGGTATAGTCTTCTCCATCTGCAATGGGTCTAAAATCACCAGTAAAAAAGAGATCATCGCTTCCAGAAGCAGAGATGAGCGACTGCCACACATAACGTGACGGAGATGTTTTTGTGAAAGCCTCATCAGTCAAGAGTAAGTAGAAATCATGGTGATCGGCCTTATACAACGTCGAAAAGTGATTGTTCCGGAAGAATACTGCAAGCAGATCAGTGGCCATGGTAGTGTCAAGCTTGCGAAGTCCCTCCTGAGTCAATTGGGTTCCATTGAGCAGAAGCCAGTTCTGCACCTCCAGTCTTGCAGTGTCGTTTCCATTGTCCTCTAGCAAAAAGTCCTGGAGAGCATCAAATGTCTGCAATTCACGAAACACAGGCGTGGAGACGAGCCCTTCATCATGCCAGCGCCACCCATGGAGAAGCGGCAAACCAAATACTCCGAATATCTCCGATGGCAAGTCATTTGGTGGAAAGTCTCCGGTCACCAAATTGGGGTTGACGCTTAGTCCAGTGTGCAAGAGAGGAAGATTCTGAAGCAAGCGATGTACTACCGCAGAGTCCACTCCTGCCATGTCAAGCAACATATCGCCTAAGCATGCGAGAACCTTCGCAAGAGGCACTCTGCTTCCAGCATGCTTCTTCAAAAGGTTTCTGAGCTTTCCAATATCCAATGGCTTGAGTAATGCACTGGTCCCGACAGCTGAATCTGTAAGTTGAGCGTTTCTTGTCTCGATGTCTTCTTGAAGAAGTAGAGTGTTAACGAGTGCAATAAGCGGACAGGGCCCGTTCTCCTCCTGGAGAAGAATCGGAGTTTGCTGCTCGTAATGCGACCATGAAATCGTCTTGACAGGGAAGCCTATCTCTGTGTCCATTG
Organism: Danielia oregonensis; assembly: GCA_003707785.3. Lineage (NCBI taxonomy): Eukaryota > Fungi > Ascomycota > Pichiomycetes > Serinales > Metschnikowiaceae > Danielia > Danielia oregonensis. The sequence continues at coordinate 7,069 of PPLJ03000008.1, forward strand.
CGGGTTTGGTATCGATATGGGAAATTCCGATAAGGTGCTCACTTTATATGGGGTGCATGTAATGAGGCGGAGTGGATGCGAAAAGGCTGATACTCTACGTTACACTATTACCAAAAGATGTGGATGTATGTAATGTGATAACTAGACAAACCCATCGGCGAATGGAGGAGAACGATTTATCGGATGGTGAGAAAGTTCAGTAAGTATTGAAGTAGAAGAGATTGTGCCTTGTATGAAATTTTACAAACCGATTGCTTCCAGGGTTGTGATCGTCATTGACTCATTAAAAGAGGAGGTACAAGAAGCGGAACAATCCAAGCACAACAGCCACACCGGCAATAATAGCCACATTGACCTTCAACTCCTCAAGACGCACCACCTTAGCAACGTCAACATCAAAGGAACCTCTTTGCGAGATGCTCTTGGAGATGGCAGTTGGCAGCTTGGTGACGCCCTCAGGAATGGCTCCAGGGGTAGGGAACATGAACTCACAGAACTGCTCGATCTCACCGAGCTTGATACCGATCTTCAAGTAGTTACGGTCTCTAACGTCGGACTTGTGGTTGATAACGCGAACGTAATGCTTGAAAATGTTCACAACGTCAGGCAAAGTTCTTGAGTGGAGGATCAAGTTACACGTGGTACCCTTTCTGATCTTAACGTTTTTGTCCAAAATATCAGCGTTGTTGTAGATCTCTGCTAACGTGGCAATAGCCATGACCTGCGGAATAGCACAGAAGTTGAAACTGGTTGGCTCTCTGATCAACGACAAGTAGGTCAACACATCTGTGGCATGTCCCAAAGCGTTCAATACCAATTCACTTATGCACTCCACACCGGTGGCTCTTTCCTCGGGTTTGTTGTGGAAGTTGGGCAACAGTTCGGTGTACTTGGCCCAGATCTCACGTGGGTAGAAAGAACGTCCGTCCTCCAAGTCCTCGAAGTAGTCACGGATGATGTTTGTCTTCTGCAAGAACAAGCCCATGGAGTTGGCCAAGCGGTAGTCTTCCTCGAGCACCTGCTTATCTGCGAATCCTGCCAACACCATAAGGTCGGTCAAACCCTCGCCGACAAGGCCAGCGACGTAGTGGCAGTACAAATCGTAGTCCTTGACTGTAGCCACTCCGTTTGTGTTGAAGTTTTCGTCCAAAATGTAGTCCGCCATGCCGTTTCCCATCTTGTAGGTGATTTTCTTCACAATGTCCTGGTACTCGGGCTTCAATTTGTGGTACTCAGCCAAGATCTGGTCGAAGTCAACCAAAACAACTCTGTCCTTTTCGTTGGGGCCGCTTCCAGTGAAAGTCCAGTCCTTTGTGTTGAGGTTCTTGTCGAAATCTCTCAACATGGGCACCTTGACCTTGGGATCAAGCGTCATATCGTCCTCTACTGTGTCCAACGCACGCAACACCAAGTAGAACACTACAACAGCGTTCCTCAATTCGGGATGCAATTCCTTGATGACAGAAGCAAAAGATCTGGACGTGATGTTCAAGAGCTCGTAGCATCTCTGCAACGACTCTGGCTCCGAGGCAAGGTCAAGCGGATGTAAACTCTTTCTGAAAAAGAGGAGTTGGATGACGGCACGAAGCTCGGTCGGGTGGCTCGCTAACTGGACCAATTTTCCCATGGCGTAAGTCTCTTTCTGCTATATGTGCCGGTACTTTGTGGAGTACTGAAGAAGCAATGGAATCAGAGTTGAGTGTAATATTTCGTTCGCGCAATATATTATTTCCTCGTATCCGCGTATAGCTTCTATTAAATTGTACTTATATTTGACGGGCCCACGCAAAAGATCCGGCTTCCTGGCTGGATGTGGGCTTCATGTCCGGGCTACTGTTGCTTTCAAGTTCTAGCCACTTCTCGGTTTCATTTTCGTTCCTCGACTCTTCGGTTCACTTTAGTTTCACTACCTTTAGTTTCCGCTTTCAATCTTCTCAAACCACTTCCGTGCTGCCTTGATGTTCTCCAAGATCACCAAGTCCTCGTGGTTGGTGACATAGCTCTGCGAACTTTCCTTGTCCTTGAGTACAATCATGATGAAGAGATTGTCGGTGAGAATATCGATGTAGAAATGAGTTCCATTGGAACCACGGATCACCAAGTTGTGGAAATTGGTTCTGAGCTTCGATATCGACTGCTTGTAGGTTTTGATGATGTTGGAGATCTTCTCGAACCGCTTTGGGTCCAATGCCTCGACGGTGCCATTGCTTCCGTCGTCGGAGCCTTGTCTCTGTAGCTGTCTTTGGATAGAAGCCGTAGACGAGATGACCAAGAAGGTGGTCTTCTCAAACAAGATGATCTCCTCTGCATCAAGAACCTGGTTGAACTTTAACAAGTTGCTGTTGAACAAATTCATGTTGGGGATCAAAGAGCACACAATCAGCGACCAAGCCTTGTACAACGACTCATCCCAGATGGACGTAGGGAAACCCACAAGCTTGAACTGGAACGGGTTGGAGATTTTCTGCAACTTCTCCATCATGATCACGAAAAGCTCCTCTCTCTTGTCTATCTGCACCAAATCCATTTTATGTAGCAACACGAAGATCTTGGCGTCGGGACTGAACTTCTGCAAGTTCGTGAGTGCCTTGACGAAGATGTCAATGTCCCTGTTGATGGACTTCGACTCCACATCGAACACATGAATGAGCACCTGCACCATCTTGAAGATGTGGTCCTTCTGCGTGGTGAAGTAGTTGTCCATGAACACATCCTGGCCACCACAGTCCCACAAATTGAGCGTCATGTTTCCCAAGAAACGCAAGTGAGAGTGTTCAACGTCGATGGTCGCTCCAAGTCTCCTGGTATCAAACGCAGAGTAATTGGAGAAGATGATGGACCGCATAGATGACTTACCGGAACCGGACCGGCCCATCAAAAGGAGCTTCTTCTTAGACAGCTGGGACATTAGAGAGTAGTTGAGTAAGCGATAAGAATTGTGCACACTAACAACAGGACTGCGAACCGCACACAATAAATGTGCCACTAGTGGAGACAATGGGACTATAGTGTAGTTGTCATAGTGACGACAGCATGCTCAACTCAACGGTAGCCATCTATAGATGGAGCCTCTGCTGACGGGTTCAGGCACTGGAAAGAGCATAAACCCGTGCCTTCACTAACAAGAGAAAGGGGACCAAACGGTAAGTCACGTGCTTCATAACTCGGCCAACTTACACAGTAGAGCTACAGATTATGCTCCAGGTCCCACCCACCACGATGTAAGGACCTGTTCACACCCGTACATCTCTCTCCACACCTCTCTGACACATGGTGTACGGGTTTCAAGGCATCGCCTACAACTAGCCCCAGAACAGAGCTTATGGGCTGAAACCTTGGGTAGCATGTCTGGTTTCGCGCAGAAAAGCGACAGGCAAAACAAAAAACACAATACGACCGAAACTGAAGAAGTTACCTCTGAGGTATTAGTCCGGATAAGAGAGGTGCCCAGCCATTTCACCATGTCCTTCCATCCGACACATCTTCCGGAATCAGAAAGAGGAGGACTTTTGATCATCCGCACCGCATTCACATTCTAACCCCGCTAATAGTGTGCAACTTGCCGGCATCTAACAACCAAATCGAGAAGCGCGATGAAAAATTTCACCATAGTTTGCACCCAAACCTCATCTTAAGCATGTTCAAGCAGTCCGCTGTGTTGCTCCAGAAGGCGGCATACAATGCCAAGCCCTACAAGAATATGTTGCGAGACCCCTCCTCGAAGTACGCCGCTTTCAAAGGCGTGCTGCTTCCAGACAGAACGTGGCCCAACAAACAGATCACAAAAGCTCCCAGATGGCTTTCCACCGACTTGAGAGACGGTAACCAGGCATTGCCCGACCCCATGTCGGTCAAGGAGAAGAAGGAGTACTTCCACAAGTTGATCGAGGTCGGTTTCAAGGAGATCGAGGTGTCTTTCCCCTCTGCCTCTCAGACCGACTTTGACTTCACCCGTTACGCTGTGGAGAACGCCCCCGAGGACGTTTCCATCCAGGTTCTTACTCAGTCCAGAGAGCACTTGGTCAGAAGAACCGTTGAGTCTGTGGTGGGTGCCAAGAAGGCCACCATCCACATCTACCTCGCTACCTCAGATGTTTTCCGTGACGTCGTCTTCGACATGTCTCAGGAGGCTGCTGTTGCTAAGGCCATTGAGACCACCAAGTTGGTTCGTTCCTTGACCAAGGACGATGCTTCCAGACTGGAGACCGAGTGGTCTCTTGAGTTCTCTCCCGAATGCTTCAGTGACACTCCTTCTGAGTTCGCCTTAGAGATCTGTGAGGCTGTCAAGGCAGCTTGGGAGCCTACTGCCGAGAACCCTATCATCTTCAACTTGCCTGCTACCGTCGAGGTGGCCTCGCCAAATGTGTACGCTGACCAGATTGAATACTTCTGCAGAAACATCTCCGAGCGTGAGAAGGTCTGTGTTTCTGTCCACCCACACAATGACCGTGGTTGCGGTGTGGCCGCTGCCGAGTTGGGATTGCTTGCTGGTGCCGACAGAGTTGAGGGATGTCTCTTCGGAAACGGAGAGAGAACCGGAAACGTTGACTTGATCACTGTTGCTTTGAACATGTACACCAACGGTGTTGCTCCCGAGCTTGACTTCTCCGAGATGGAGGCTCTTATTGACGTCTCCGAGAGATGCAACAAGATCGCTGTGCACCCTCGTGCCCCTTACGCTGGCTCGCTCGTGGTGTGTGCTTTCTCTGGCTCTCACCAGGATGCTATCAAGAAGGGTTTCAGCAAGGCTGAGGCTCGCTACGCTGCTGGCGACCACATGTGGAAGATTCCTTACCTTCCATTGGACCCCCAGGACATTGGCAGAACCTACGAGGCTGTCATCAGAGTGAACTCTCAGTCCGGTAAGGGTGGTGCTGCTTGGGTTATCTTGCGTTCTTTGGGCTTGGACTTGCCTAGATCTCTTCAGGTCGAGTTCTCGTCTGTTGTCCAGACTGAGGCCGACAGAGTGGGCCGCGAGTTGAAGACGGAGGAGATCAACGAGCTTTTCCAGCACTATTACGCTTACACTGGTAAATCGTACATTGCACTTGAGGACTACGAGACCACCAAGAACAAGTCCGAGAACGCCAGCCGTGAGATCACCGCGGACTTGCTTGTCAACGGCAAGCCTGTGTCCATCACCGGTCAAGGTAACGGCCCCATTTCTGCTTTTGTGGACGCTGTGGCCAAGGAGTTCAACGTCTTCTTCGAGGTTGTTAGCTACACCGAGCACTCTTTGGGCTCTGGAACACAGGACAAGGCTGCCACCTACATCGAGTTGTCTTACGTGGACAAGACGGGAGCCAAGGCCACCAGATGGGGATGCGGTATTGACTCCGACGTGAGCGAGTCGTCTTTGAAGGCAATGATTGCTGTTCTCAACCACTTGATTGAGGCCAAGGAGCTTACTGTGTAAGCAAAAGCTGGGTACGTAGTATTTTGAATATATCTACAAGAGTAATGAGCGGGTAGTGATGCAACAAGGAGTAGTAGACAGCAGCATTACACTATAGGCTAACACAGCAAAGTGACGGGAGAGAACTAGAGTCAATAGACGATGTCATATATAGGCTACTGAGATTCTCAAGCTACTAGCTGCAAACAACAACTTCAGCTATGACAAAGCATTACCTAGCAGAAACCAGCACTACCGCACTTTCATAGTAGCTATTTCGCAGCCTACACCCTATAACTAAAAACAGTCCCATTTTTGAAAGCCCCATTATTCGTTCATTCTCTCGTCCCCTAGCCTCAAACAAACACAGCACCCGTTCTCCCCATAGGCCCTCCACATATTTCCCGATGCATTAGGGCTCGCGCCCTCAGCGCCACGTGACGCGCAAAACTCGCACTTCGCTCTACGCACACCCGCACTCTCAACACCTGCGATTTTTTCCCACAAATTTTCACAAGTCTTCTCTTCCACTATACAAAGATGTCTGATTTCCAACCAGTTGTTGTCATCGACGGTAAGGGCCACCTCTTGGGTCGTTTGGCCTCGATCCTCGCCAAGCAGTTGTTGAACGGCCAGAAGATCGTCGTCGTCAGATGCGAAGCATTGAACATCTCCGGTGAGTTCTTCAGAAACAAGTTGAAGTTCCACGACTACTTGAGAAAGGCCACCAGATACAACAAGAAGCACGGTCCTTTCCACTTCAGAGCTCCTTCCAGAATCTTGTACAAGGCTGTCAGAGGTATGATTCCTCACAAGACCGCTAGAGGTCAGGCTGCCTTGGAGAGATTGAAGGTTTTCGAGGGTGTGCCTCCCCCATACGACAAGAAGAAGAGAGTCGTTGTCCCACAGGCTTTGAGAGTGTTGAGATTGAAGCCCGGTAGAAAGTACACCACTGTCGGTAAGTTGTCTGCTGCCGTCGGTTGGAAGTACGAGACTGTCGTGGACAAGTTGGAGGAGAAGAGAAAGTTGAGATCGGCCGAGTACTACGCCAGAAAGTTGGCTGCGTCCAAGAAGTTGGCTTCTGCCAAGGAGTCCACTGCCGAGTCTGACGCTGCTAAGAAGTTGGCTGCGTTCGGCTACTGATTTCCTTAATATGTTGGATCTCGATTGCGGGCATATGTATCTATAACTATGTATGTGCTAATACATTATTGAACGACTAGTGAAAGTAAACCGTACTTGAGAACAAGATCTTCAGAAACCCTAACTCTTGGAATCTTCTGGAGAAACCAGATCCATCGATGTCCTACAACCCTTCAGATTTACATTCCAGAACCTAATAGTTTTACTGCTGTAAGTTGAACTCTAAGGTTATCATGGCCAGTTTGCCAATAAGACTGACGTCAACCACGTCCACCACTACTCTCTCATATACTGTATGTTGGTATGTGGAACGTGCCTCTTTTCTTCATTCTACCTGTGCGTGCTCTTAAACTCCAAAACTGAGATTCTATGATTAGCCGCAGTGTATCGATTGTCCGTATCGGAAATGTCCCCATTTGAGATTTCCGGGCATGCTTGTTGGCCGTCACTCCGCTTATACTTGTCATTTTCATGTACTGGAGTCTCTTTATGTTGGACCCTTCGGCAAATTTTACTTTGTTGAGAGTTGTTTGGCTCCCGGAACAACTTCCCACGGCATCCGAAACGTGCTTAAGAGCCCTAACGGCATTACGGGCACAGAAACACCGCTACCCCTCTAAGTAGGATGCCGGATGCATTTCGCAGCCATAAATTGCATATATAAAACCACTTACGCACCCGCAATATTATTGACACCTAGTTCCCTGATGTTTAGGTTCAAGAGGTGTCTCTCCACTATTCCGTCCATCCTCAATGGAGAGGCGGTGCTTTCCACATTGAAGGTCCCTGTTCTTTCTCACAACCAAGAGATCATCCACCATTACCTGCCTTTAGAGGACTTGTCGATGATTCCTGCCATTTGCAACGATGCCCACAAGGGATTCCTCAAATGGTCGTCTCGTCCATACACAGAGAGAGCTGCTGTTCTTCGGAAGACCGCTGAGTTGTTGCAAGAAAGAAAAGAGCAGTTCGTAAGCGCACACATGGAGTTTGGAAGCTCGCGTACGTTTGCTGAGATCATCGCAGAGGCTTCCATCAGGGACGTTCACGAGTACGCTAATGTAATCTCACGTCCCGAGGGCGTTGTGCTGAAAACCTTCACCACAGATCTTTCTCTCGTTGTTCGAACGCCCATCGGACCAGTCTTGGCCATAGCGCCTTGGAATGCACCCACTATCTTGTGGTCTCGTGCAATCACCGCTCCATTGGCTGCCGGATGTTCCGTGGTGGTCAAAGCTTCAGATAAGGCGCCTCTGATCACTTATCTTTTGGTGAAGCTTCTCTTAGATGCTGGTGTGGACAAGGAGGCGTTGCAGTTGGTGCATTTCCAGCCACATGAGCATCCAGAGGCCACTGAGATGCTCTTGGCCAACGAAAACATTCGCAAGGTCAATTTCACAGGGTCTACTGAAGTGGGTACCAAGATAGCTGAGGTCGCAGCTAAACACTTGAAGCCCACATTGCTCGAGTTGGGAGGCAAGAACGTGTCGATCATATGCGAGGATGCGGATATCCCTCGAGCTGCCATGAACCTGCTTATCAGTGCTTGGATGCACAAGGGCCAAGTGTGCATGTGCGTGGACAACATCTACATTCACGAGAACATCTATGACGAGTTCGTAAAGACCTTGGTAGACACAGCTGCAAACATTGCAGGAGACCCCGACTTTGAAATTGCTCAACGCGATGTGTTGGGAGCTCAAAAGGTTGACCGTTTGGTAGCAGATGCTGTGGCCAAAGGTGCCACAGTTCTCTTTGGGGAGCATACACCTCTTGAGGCGTCACGTTTTCAACCCATGATTCTTAGCGAAGTCACTCCAGATATGGGTATTGATGCCGAGGAGATCTTTGGTCCGGTTTTCTCTGTGTTCAAGTACGATAATATTGATAACTTGACAGAGAGGATCAACAACCTCAAGTACGGATTGAAGGCGTCGATTTGGACCTCTGACGCTATGAAAGGCATTTCCATTGCCCGTCGTGTGGACTTTGGTGGGGTGCACATCAACAACTCCACCATTCATGATGAAGCCACCGTTCCGCACGGTGGAGTGAAGCTGAGCGGTATGGGCCGCTTCAACAGCACTTGGGGAATTGAAGAGTTCACCTACCCTAAGGCGATCACAATCTCGTAATAGCTACGATCAAGACATATCTTAGCCCAAGTATCTACTGTGAGCATAGTTTTTCTAAATAAATATAAAGAGCCTTGATACATTTCAAGTTTTCGGTGTCTATCCGTGGGAATCCACAATCATCTGAGCCTCATTAAAACCCTCTCTTGCTCAAGGATTCGGCAATATCCAAGTACAACGCGATAGGGTTGAATGCTGGAGGCTGTGCAAACATCACCGTGTCAATGGTAGCCTTCATTCTGTTGGTCCAGTTGATTAAGTCTAAGTGGTCCACATCCTGTAAAGTGCCCAAATACTCTCCCCATCTTGCAGACTCCACCGACACCATACCGTCATTCTCCACATTACTACCTCCCTTGCGTAAGATCTCCCGCTTGATGATCTCGTAGGTTCCTCTAAAGATCTGAAACACCTGCGGCTCCATCAGCGCGCCGTACGAGAAGTAAGCTACACTTGGGTCATTCTTCACCTCTTTGTTAAAAGTTTCAAGGTACCCACAAGTGAGTTGTGGAATTGCACTGGGACAGATGGCTTCAAGGTTTTTGTCCATGCTTACCAAGTTCATGACGAAGTCAGCACATTCCGAGCCATGATGTGGGGTGCTGACGGTAGTCAAACTCACGACTTCATAAGGTGAATTTTTGGTCTGGACCTTGCTTATGAGGAACCTAGAGTCCAATCCACCCATTGAGTGGCCTACCAAGTTGATTTTGAGCCTGGTTCCTGGGGTTCGGCCCGGAAAGTTCTTACATTTTTCCGTAAGTAGAGCATCCAACAGCCTGGCCCTCTCCTCGATGGTTCCGAATGCAGGAACTTTGGCGGTTATCACGGTAGCTCCAGCCGCCGTTAAGGCATCTTCGATTCCGTGCCAGTAGTTGAGCATGATGCCGCTTTTCCGGACTTGTTCTGCTGCATTTTCCAATTCCTTTCCACCTATACCGGCAATAGAAGGAGCCTGAAAGAGGGTCAAAGTGTCGAATCCCAGAAGTCCATGACATAGAACCATGGGGTGTTTTGGGGTCTGGTACTTCTCTCGAACAGCGCTAAATTTGTCTGTAATATAGTTCATATCAACCTTGGGACTGGCCAATTTATATAAGTTGTTTCGCCTTGTATCCATCAGCTGAAGCGGCAGCAACGCGAGGAGCATGCTGGCTCGTATAGGCAACCTGTGCATTTGTAGAAGTAGTAGTTGAAGAATGGTAGTGATAAAGTCACGTGAATTCCAGATATGCCTATTTGGTTTGCTATTTCAATCAGTATATTTATGCAAGTGAAGATGACTGAATGGTAGGGTTGCTAAGCATATTTCGTTCATTTTTAGGTATATAGCCTTCTCGTATTTACATTACCGCCCACTAATGGCACGGATCATCAATTCTTTGACACCATCGAACATATTCAATGACTTCAAACCAAAGCCTCTGAGAGCAACCAAGGGTCCAAAATCGGTGGAGAACAACTTGTGCAATTTGTCACAAACGCCCATCAACACGTGGTTACCAGGCCATGCCTCAGCAACATATTCTTCAAGCACTAGAGGCGATCCGATGTCAAGACCACGATCTACACCCTTCTCTAACGCTTCCACAAGGGCAGCAACATCTGTCTGGCCCATATTAAGACCTTGACCTGCCAATGGATGTACTGTATGTGCAGCATCACCGACAAGTGCAATCCTGGGAGCAATGTAGGTGTCCGCGTGGAGGAACTTGAGCGGGAAACGGGCTCTGGAGCCCGTAAGGAGTTCCATGATCGGAACCGGGAACTTATCCTCCAAGTCCTCGTTCGGGATTTGCGCGGTTCTCCACTCGATGTCTTCGATTACCAGCTTGTCGCTTGGGTTCGCTTGCAATGCTGCGTAGATGTAGTTCAAATCTGTTTCTTCCAACGTCAAGGCTGCGTTAAGGAGGTGCGGGAAGATTTCGTCATCCACCTTGAGTAAGATCTCCGAGAGCTCTGGTGTGCTGGACCAAACGAATGTGGCATTGTCTTCAGTCAATGGTAAGATGGCCAATGGTCCAGTGGTGAGGAAACGCTGCCATGCAATGGAACGGTAGTCTTCAAATTGGAGCTTGATAGTTCCAACCACACCGAACCTACCGTAAGCCCATCCTCTAGACTCGATGTCGGCGTATTTACGCACAGGAGAGTTTTGGCCATCTGCTCCAACAAGAAGCCTCGCCTGTAAGCATTCTCCACTATCCAAAGCGATCACAGGCCAATCCAAATCGGCACCTTGACTGATGTCGACGACCTTGGCGTTGTCAATGATTGCTGCCTTCTCGGTTGCAGTTTCGTTCAAGCTGTCGATTTTCAGAAGCAAGGACGCCTGAATGTTCAAGACCTCGCACATCGCAGCTATTATCGTGCCTCCGTCCACATTGGATGCATCGAAATGGATACGGGCGTCTGCATCTTGGGAATCGTATGCCACCATATTATCGTAGAACTTGACTCTGTCAGTGTTCAAGAACTCCCAACTTCCCGTCTTCTGCTCCATGAACTCGACCAGTCTCGGGGTGAGAGATACAACACGGTTGGTGTAGTTCTCTGGCGGGTGTTGGGCGAACTTTCGAACGCTTTCTAGACTCAGACCTTCCACTAATGTGCACTTGAGATGTTTAGTTTTGGGTGAATTCTTCAAGGAAGCCAAGAGTGAAAGACCTGCTGGTCCACCACCTACAATGACCACATCCTGGAGAATGGGCTTAGCCGCCGTGGCTAGCAACCTTCGAAAGAGCATGGATATGAGTTCGCACCTTGAAAGTGAGCTCAGAATTGGGTGCGAATACGACGTGGGCTGAGAAAAAGAACAGATCAGTGGAACTGATTCGATCAAGCCGAGATGTGAAGCTCGTCCCTATGTTTATTTGAAAATTCTACAGCAAGTTTGCTCCGACAGAACAGTCTCATACAGATGATTTATTATGTTTTCTTTGAAGCACCAGTGCAATCGGTTGAAGATCGATGTGTCTTATATGCATCTTTGCAAGCTGATATTCACATCAATTTTCCTCGAGTGGGCTCAGACTCCAGAGAGCTTCGATTCAGTCCCTCTACTCGGTCTTTTGCTTCTTGCGAGGCTCTTCGTCCTCCGAGATATCCAACTCCTCACCCTCAGAACTATCCTCGTCGTCTTCCTGGTCATTCTTGATAGCTTCGGCGTAATATCTCACTGCATTAGGAAACAAGTCGTCAAGAATCAACCGAGCCAAGTCCTCGCCAGCTCTGAATTCTTTGGCAGGCTTAAGACCCGTCCACTCGAACCATGCGAAAAACGACTTCATTCCCAGTCTGTAACGCTTCTTTTCGTCTGATGTGTACTCACCATTCTTGTTCTCTCTGATAGTCTGAGGACAATTGTCCTTCAACTCCTCGGGCCACTCTACACTAGCAACATCTGCGGTGAGCTTCTCCTCGCCGTCTTCTGTGGATACGTAGAAGTTCTTGGTCACGGTCTGAGTAGGAACAACGCCGGAATCGTCCTTGAAAGAAACAGAGATCGAGTAGTCTCTGTAGTTCTTGACTTCGGAGTCTGCAATGCCAAAATGAACATATATGTCCTCGATAAAGTCCAAGTACTTGAGGTCTTCGGCACGCACGTACTCGCCAAAGTCGTCGTTCTGTGCTAGCACGATGTACCAGAACTGTGGAATTTCTTTTGTGATTTCTCGTCTTTTAGCATAGATGCTTTGTGTATGTTTGATACGGTAGATCTCGGCGTCTTTTTCAGCATCACCCATCTCCTGTTCACACTTGGCCAAGGTGGCCAATGCCTTGCTTAGCTGCTCTGACTCGTCCATGTTGTGATGATAAGTTAATCACGTGAATGCATCGCAAAGAGGTATAGACAGAATATATCTTCGTTTGATTTACTATTCAATGCATTTGCCGATATTCTATGAACAAGATCGGTCGACAGCCAATTTCTGTCTTTTCCTCCAACTACCTTCTGTTTCCTCTCTTAACCATCTCGGGAATCTTGAATGGAACCTTCAAGACCGCAACCTTATAAGTAGAAGCTTCTCTTTTGGTCAAACCAATAGCCTCGGCCAAGCCCACACCAATGGGCTTGACAGTAGCACCCATGGCGCGGAACAAGGTTGTGAGACGGGTGGTCTTCATGTTCAACTCGTTTGCCAAGGGAAGAAGACCCAATGTGTAGTTATCAATGTGGAAGAGCAAAGCGATCAAGTAACAAAGCAACTTGTCCTCGTGGTGAGGGTCGATGATAAACGCCCGGTCCTTCAGCTTACCAAAGGTGCTCGTCCTGGAAACGGCGAAACGCTCCAAGATTCCATCCACAAGAATCTCTGCTGGCTTGTTGCCCAAACGCTCCATGAGTGTCGTCTTGTCCCTGACACGACGGTTGGCATATACTCCAAGCAACAACGAAGCGTAGTACAACATGGCCACCTCGCGCTTCTTGTTGAGAGCGACGAACTTCGGAAGGTTCTGCGAAACAAACGCAGACTTGGTCCATGGCATCATTTCCAAGCGCTTCTCGGCATCCTCCTCCGCAAGAATAGCATCGATACGAATAGCCGAGAACTCCCTCTTGGGCACAATGTTCTCCAAGGCATATATGTCCTCGACACTGGTAGCGTCCACATCTGCCCAAGGTGTGGGTCTGTCGTGAACGCTGACATCCTGCAACTGCTCGCGAGATGGCAAGTCCAGTGTGAGCTCCTTGACGTTGTCCACAATGTCGAGCTCCATGTCCTGCAACTTTTCAGAGTCAATTCTATTCTTCTCGAAGTTGACAATGGCAGCCTTAGCCTTCTTGGTACCGAACGCCTCACCCAATGCGTTACGCTGCACGACGTTTCTCACGCCTCTCAGCCTTATCTTAGGGCCCTTGTGAACTCTGCTTGCCAAACTGGTAACCTTACCGATCACCATGGGAGCTCTGAAAAGTTCCACGGCTTTAGTAGAAGGGTCGTAATAAGCCACAACGTAGTCGTTGCAGTCCTCTTCACTCTGTCCGTTGTACTCCAACGTGGTGTTTTCTCCATGCAATACGAAGTTATCCGATTTGGACTTGTGCTGGTAAAGACTGAACTCTGTGGATGATGGAACCTCGAGTCCGTTGAAGAAGGAGCCAACCACCACCGAGGGCTCGGTGTGGCACTTTTCTACCCGCAACTCGGTCGTTTTTATGTTCTTAGACATGGCGGGTATCGATATATATTTTTGTCTCATCGCTTCTCGATATATTTGTGGTTTGTGCACGACTCTTCTCCATGCTTGGGCTAACCCACTATGAGGTCTTAAATGTGCCTGCTGATTGTTCTGGGGAAACATTGAAGGCGGCTTACCGTCTGAAATTGCTAGAAAGTCATCCTGATAAGGGAGGGCTGGAAAAATATGCTACGGTGACCCAAATCAAACTAGCCTACCAAACACTCAATGATCCGGAGTCCCGCAAAACCTACGACAAGGAGCTAGCTGAGTCCTTCAAGAAGCAAGGTTTCAGCGTCACAGGAGCTGGTCTCGACGTCTACACCTTGGATTCATTTGAAGAAGCGGATAATACATGGAACCGAAACTGCCCTAGATGCTTGGGACAAATGTCTATTCTGTTGACAGAGCATGACTTGGAGATGGGAACGCCTGATGGGCTCGGTGGATATCAGATAATGGCACCGTGTCAGAACTGCAGTTTGTGGATCACGGTGGTGTACGAAGAGGGGTGATCAATGGTGTTCACAGTACATAGAGTGGAGCATAACTTTTCATATTGAACCCAGGTTCACTAAATATATACAATGGTTAATTCAATTCACGCTTCCAATGCTTTTCGGCCTGTAGGATGGCATCTATTGCCTCTCCCATCACCTTAAAGTCGGTCATCAAGCCCACATGCCCGCAGTCTGAATCGAATTTGCCAACAATCTGGCCAGTACCCTTCTCTTTGTCGAAAAATGTGAAGCCTTTCTGCTCTGGCATCAACCATTTTTGATGCACTACACCGTCCCCTTGTCCGTAGTAGAACTCGTAGTAGTCACCGTTACGGATATCTTCCAAGCCTTGAACGTTAGATCCACGGACAGAGGGAACCGTGTTACCGTATACCACGGCCAACGGGGGGTACTTATGCTCGAGTTCTGGGCGGAAGTTCAACCCAAGGACGTACTCTTTTGTCTTCTTCAAAGTTTCAGACAAGTAATTGTATGCTTCTGTGAAGGTGTAACTGAAATTGTAGTCTGCGAGCGGATCAGCATTCGTAGGGCTAACAGGCCGAGGAGAGCTCTTGGGTCCATTCACCACGCGGTTCTGGTAACGTTTCTGCATCTGCAGATTGGTGAGCACAGCTGGCTTGTTTCTTCTGTTGATTGGAGGCTTCAACTGCTTTATGCGTGAATTGATCGAACTCATGGGCGACGACGATGTGACTGATGGCGAAAGTTCCTCGACTAAGGTTTCGGACGAAACACTTCTCTCTTTCTCCTCTTGTAGACGGCGCCTTTCCAGCACTAAGGGGTTGAGGTTATACTTGACCCAGATGTCGGGATCGAAGTAGTCAAGATCATACCACTCGCCTGTTTCCGCATCGGAGAAAACCCGGCCTGTGAGTGGTAAGAATGCAAACAGCGAACGCATCATGAAGTTGGTTTCGAATGTTAAAATGCGATCCGAGAACATCACCAGATCGCCATACCGAAGAGGACCCAAGATGTTTAGGCACTCGCTGGGCACTCCGACGTAGACAATGCCTCGGAAAAGGTCTGGCCTCTTTTGCATCGCACCATGAGCAACTAGTCCACCCATGGAATGGGCAATCACCAAAGTCGGCTTCCCAGTTTCCTTCCGAAGCTCCTCCAAGCACTCTATGAGGTGCCCGCTAGTGATACTGAGGCTGAGTCTCCAGTCGTAACCAAATTCGCGGACAGTGGTTTTTGGATTGGCGTCTAGCTTCTTGATGAGCTTCTTGCAGATGTCAATGGGCCCAACGTTCTTCAACACGCCATCGGCGTATATCAGATCAGCCGCGCGTGCCTCGTCTTCGGCAGTAGGTCCCAACATAAGGTTGATTTTCCTAAGGTTGAGCCCAGCCTTCAACGGGATCCAAACACGCTTCCCTGTTTTTGTGTCACGAAGAATTGACCCTCTGTAGCCTCCCATAACCACCACAGGCCCGTCGATTTCATTGTAAGCAGCCTCCCATGGTTTCTCTTTCTTTTGGTGAATGAAGTCGGGCAAGAAGTCGGACAAATTTTCTTTGATGGACGCCTTGACGGCACGAAAGTGGGCATCGTCAGTGCCGCGTGTGCGTGAGAAGTACTTAGCCCCGTCCACGGTGTTGAGCAGCTCCTTCCGCTCGAGCCGTAACCGGATCTCCTCGATCTCCGGGTCATCTTCTTTCTTGAACGGGAGCTTGAATCCCGTCCGGAACAGCAGGAGTCCTCCGAAGGGGAGCGAAAAGGAAAACACCTTGTTCGCATCGAAGTTCCCAGGCTGCTCTTGCGTAGTTTTGGTGGGATCGGCGTGTGGAAGCTCCACCTTCGTGCCGCCCACCAACGAGTCGGCGTCTTCTCGCGTGAAGTGCCTTGACACCTTCGCTCCCGGGAGATCTGGACTGTAGCTTTCCACTTCGTGGTCGTCCTCAGGAGAATCGTCCTGTGGCAGTTCAGAAATAGCACCCATAGTTGATGTGCCATAAACAACCGTGCGACTAATTCCTGCATGCACAAAGATGCTAAACGTCCTAGCAAAGCTGTCACGGCGAATAGATCTTCCGTTGGGCCGAGGTTGCTCGGGGCGTTCTTTGGTGGGGACTCCAGGGGGCGGAGTCCAACACTTTGCTCTAAATTGTGGTGTGGTTATGAACCCGCACACCAATTAGAGTCTGTGCATACGTCAAACGCACTGCCCAATTGTTCTCTGCTCCGCCCACCGCCGTAAGTAGCTGTCAGGTTTAAGGAATCCCCTGAACTGCCCCATGCAAAACGCACCAGTTCGGGAATTTACACCGCTGCAGGTTTGACAGCTTTGACAGCTTTGACACTATACCGATCTAGGATGCTAGCACTAATATCAGTATCGAACAAGAACGGCATGATCCAGTCTACAAAGCTTTCTCTGCGGCTTTTGGCACATTGCCTAACCATTTCCTCGCTCGCGTGCTCGTAAGCTAAAAAGAGCGGGTACACGGCGATGTACTCCGCTAAAATCCCGTGCCCTTAATATATAAATGAGCCATCGCCACTTTTCGCTGCCACATGTTATGTCTGGTTCTCGTGTTACAAGCTTGGTTTACAACACTGAGCTAATATGGTGGGTGCTTTTGTGGGTGTTGGCGTTGCTCGTACTAGCGTGGCAGAGCTACGAAGCATCCTCTATCCAGCTTGATAGGTTTATACAACATCACGGCCGCATCTTCGTCGACCCGGCCCATTAGCTGCTGGCAGCATATAATAATAAAAGACTAGACCAAGAATAGTAGATGGCACGTGGGTGCGGCTACTCCGGGACTATGCTGCAGTGTGTATTGTTCTCAAGCGCAATCTTCAAAAGTACCAAAGCTGATGTTAGCGTGAATAGACTTCCCAATGAGGAAGTCGACCTTCGCTCACACAGAGGCGAAATGCGACTACCATCTTCAACTTCTTAACTACTATGTCCACTGTTCGGTTGCTGAGGGCCTCGTTCCTCGTTGGTCGGCGGTTTGCCCCAACTAGAGGTCGTCACGTGGGCTTGTTGTCGGCATTCGCCCGCAATTTCCACAACTCCAGCATTCTTCTGTCCAAAAAGGACCACGAAACAAGACTTGCCGCTGAGCTCAAGAAGTTGCATGAGTTGCGCCAGCAGTACGACAGCGCAGGCTTCTTCGACAAGTTGAAGTTACGTCCCCAGCTTACGCAGCAGGAGGCACGCATCATGGACATCCAGAACCTCACATCTGAAACGCCTGATCTTCCTATAGCCACTACGGCCGATCCTTTGGACCCTGAAAACCTCCACCGCTACCAGGTGGTTTACGGCTTTATGTTGGACCGCTTCATCAAAGAGTGCGAGTCGTTTGCGACGACCAAGTTGAACTTGGGGCCTATGGTGATCTCTGCGGAAATCATAGAGGCGTTCAAGGCAGAGCACCCTGACATCACACCAGTTACTATGGACGAAATTGTTCAGTACTTTGGTGTGTACTACCGTCTTCTGAACAGCATTCTGTTTGTGGAGGAGTTGACCTTCGAAAACGAGACAGTGCAACTGTTGCTCAAGGCATACGTTGACCGTGACGTGGATAACACAGACCTCACGAGCGTTTACAAGGCTGTTTCCGATGACAC
The DNA here is from genome assembly GCA_003707785.3 of Danielia oregonensis. NCBI lineage: Eukaryota > Fungi > Ascomycota > Pichiomycetes > Serinales > Metschnikowiaceae > Danielia > Danielia oregonensis. Next base: position 25,038 of record PPLJ03000008.1, read on the forward strand.
CAAGGTGCACCCTGACATTGTGGCCGGTTGGTTTGCAATCTTCGACATATTGTCCACTGTTCCATTTTCTGGGGAAGACAAGATCTTGACAAACGCTCTCTGCGGTGAAGAGTACGCGAGGTATAAAACCTTTGCAGACGAGGTTCAGCAGATTCAGCAGAAGATCGGCTCCCTTACAGGTAAAATCCCAAAGAAGTCTGAAGATGCTCCCTTCACTTTTGAAGCAAAGAAGACTGACGACAAGAAAAGCAAAGACCCCAAGTACATTGACATTGACATCAACCTCAAAAGTCCTAATGCCCGGTTGTTCCAGGCCGGTGTCTTGGGTGGTCTTCTCTTGTTCCTCACCTACAGTCTCACTCAGGACAACGACCACGAAATCACTTTCCAGGAGTTCACTGCGGAATTCTTGCGCAAGAACCTTGTCTCGAAGATCCACGTTGTCAACAACAGAATGGCTGTTCTTGAGTTAAACGAGCATGGCAAAACCAGATACCCACACCAAGGCAGCTACTACTTCAACATTGGTTCTGTGGAGTCGTTCGAGCGCAACTTGAAGGCTGTGCAGGACGATTATAATACGCCTGACCTCCTTAGACTCCCTGTTGTATTTGTCAATGAAGGAAGCGCAACCAAAATGCTCATCAACTTCCTTCCTACGTTATTGTTTTTGGGTGCCATTTACTACATGACCAAAAAAGCCAATCTTGGTGGAATGGGCGGACCCATGGGCTTCGGAAAGTCTACCGCCAAGAAGTTCAATCAGGAAACCGACATCAAAATCAGGTTCAAGGATGTTGCAGGCATGAATGAGGCAAAAGAGGAAGTTATGGAATTTGTCAAATTCTTGCAGAACCCATCGAAGTACGAGAAGTTGGGAGCCAAGATTCCAAGAGGCGCCATCTTATCTGGTCCTCCAGGTACAGGTAAGACCTTGATTGCTAGAGCTACCGCGGGTGAAGCAGGTGTGCCTTTCTATTCTGTCTCTGGTTCCGAATTCGTTGAAATGTTCGTTGGTGTCGGTGCATCGCGTGTACGCGACTTGTTCAAGACTGCTCGTGAGAATGCTCCTTCGATTGTTTTCGTTGATGAAATTGATGCTATTGGAAAGCAAAGATCCAAGGGTAATGCCAGTGGAGCCAACGATGAGCGTGAGACAACATTAAACCAGTTATTGGTGGAAATGGACGGATTTGCTACTTCCGATCATGTTGTTGTTTTGGCAGGTACGAACAGACCAGACATTTTGGATAAGGCTTTGATGAGACCAGGAAGATTCGACAGACACATTGCTATTGACAACCCCGAGTTGCAGGGCAGAAAAGAGATCTTCGAGGTACACTTGAAGAAGCTCAAATTAGTCGAAAACATTGACAAAGATTTGTCCGGCCGCTTGGCAGCATTGACCCCAGGTTTCTCTGGTGCTGACATTGCTAACGTGTGTAACGAGGCTGCTTTGATCGGTGCCAGATACAACGCAAAGTCCGTTACTTTGAGACACTTTGAGTTAGCTATCGAGAGAGTTATCGGTGGAGTCGAGAAGAAGTCAAAGCTTTTGGTTCCCGAAGAGAAGCGTATTGTAGCGTACCACGAAGCTGGGCATGCTGTTTGCGGCTGGTACTTGAAATACGCTCATCCATTGTTGAAGGTTTCTATTATTCCAAGAGGCCAAGGTGCATTAGGTTACGCTCAGTACTTGCCCCCTGACCAATACCTCTTCTCTGCCTTGCAACTTTACGACAGAATGATCATGACCTTAGGAGGCAGGGTGTCGGAGGAATTGAACTTTGCGTCCGTCACCAGTGGAGCACATGATGATTTCAAGAAGGTGACCAACATTGCGCAATCGATGGTGTTGAAGTTCGGTATGTCCGACCGTGTCGGCATGGTGAACTACGCTGATACACAAAGCGAGGACAATTTGACCAAACCATTCAGTGACGAGACAAACATGATTATTGACGAAGAGGTGAAGAGAATCGTGAAGGAGTGTTACGAAAAATGTAAACAGTTGTTGACCGAGAAGTCTCCAGAGGTTGAGATGGTGGCTCAGGAATTGTTGAAAAAAGAATTTATCACGAGAGAAGACATGATCCGTATGTTGGGCAAGAGGCCATTCCCCGAGACTAACGACGCATTCGACAAATACCTTGAGGGAAACGCTGCATTCAAGGACGAGAAGCCTGCAGAGGAGAAGAAGGACGACGAGTTGTGAATATATACTTGTACATAATAAGAACTGCGCACGTGATGTTCACGCGCTGCGACGACAAAATCACTATCAACATTAACACTGAAATCTAACTATATACAATGACTGCGGCTGCACTTGGAGAGACTGAAGAGCTCACGCCTAGAGCCAGAACTCAGCGTACCAATTTAGCCGGCATGGATTTGGAGCCTGATGTGGACGACGACGAGTACAACGAAGATGGAGAAAATGAAGATGATTTCGAAGACTCGTTGATCAAAGACGACGACGATGAAGACGAAGACGAAGAGGTCACTATAAGGAGAAGCAGAAAGAGAAGAGCTGCTACCGAAGACCCCGAAGATGAAGACGATGACGAGAAAAATGAAGAAGAGAATGACAAGAACACAGAAGGCGCAGAGGACGATGCTAAAGACAGCAGCGCTGTGCCTGAGGTTGACGAATCAAAGCTCATCCGCCGTAAAGGCAAGAAGCGTGGTAGAAAGCCAAAGAATCCAAGACCAGAGGACTTATTGGATGAGAAGCTTGAAGATATGGAAATCCGCGACGATGAAGTGATCCTTCCAAACGAAGACCCCAAGGGTCTTGAAAAGATCGATGAAAATGGGCACTTGAAAGGAGACCGCAAGTTCCGCATCAAAACTTTCACGTTATTGGGAAAAGGTGATAAACAGTACATGGTTTCAACAGAGCCAGCTCGTTTAGTGGGCTTCAGAGACTCGTATCTCTTGTTCAAAACACACTTGACTTTGTTCAAAAAGGTGTGTACGCACGAAGAGAAGATGGATTTGATTCAACGACACTTGATTCCAACTTCCTATAAGGGCCGTTCGGTCAACTTAGTGACGGCAAGATCTATTTTCCGTGAATTCGGTGCACGCATGCTACTTGGGGGTAAGAAAGTTGTGGATGACTTCTGGGAACAAAAGGCAATTGACCGTGGTGATGTTTCCGGTGAATACGCTGACCCAGAAGAAGCCGCAGCTAACGTCAGAGCATCTAGTTATGGTGCTACTGATGGCAACCCATATCTGGCACAGGTAACAGGTTCAGCCTTGATTAGCTACCAGACAGACCCTACATGGATGTTCCAAGTGGCCAAACAAACGACGGAGTACAACACAACATTGACTGAACAAAGAAACCAAGTATGGTTGCGTGGTAGCAAAGACCCATATAGTGGCTTCAACTTTTACCCTGCTGCTAGTCAGCCCAAAAGAGCCGTTCTCAAGAAGGTGGGTGAAGTAGATGAAGACGACACCACGGTCGAATGCTCCATCAAGTTCTACAACCCAAATGTCCGTTGCAAGGTGACTGGGTTGGCTAGCATCTCTAAGGAAATCTTTGATGACCTCGAAGATGAGGAGATTAAAAAGGCTATTCTTGATCAACAGAAGTATGAGAGGGCAGTAAACCACCTCTAAGGTTGAAAAAGATGTACTATTATGGAAGCTTGAGAAGCTATATCTTCTCAAGCTCAAGGAAACGAAACAAGGAAGCCACAACGGGGATAGACAGGTCAGAGGTAAGAAATAATACATCAAACATGTGTTCACTCTGTAACAATACACAAATCGTTGAAGTCCTATAAATTTTATACGTACCTGTTACATACCATTACACCTTAGGCATCGTCTCCCTCGTAAGCTTCTTGGTCTTCTCCTGAATCGTATTCTGGGGAATCAAACACATCGTCAAAGATGATGCTACCATCTGGAGCTTCTCTAGCATTGCCCTTGCGTTCCATATGTGCACGAAGCTCGAAATCAACTTTCGTTTTCCGTCGACCAACGTGCACAGTAATATCGCCTTCTTCCACGATTTCTGCGTGCTTCTTCGAATAAGCGACCTCTGCCTTCGCTTCCTTACCAGAGATCTTATGATTAACTCTGATGTGTTTCGCCAATGTATCATGACGAGTGAAGATGCGGGGGCCAATAGTTGGGTCCTGCTTGACGCAAACAAAACACTTGAATAACTTCTTTTTCTTCGAGTGAACAGTTTCTTGATGTCTGATCAACTCATACTTTCTAGAGAAACGACGCATGCAAACCTTTCCCGTCTCTTCTTGAGATGGTAGCTGGCACTCGTGAATTACATCTGGATCGTAATTGGCAGATCTTGGTGCTGTATTAGCTTTGAGGTCTGCTCGTTTGATCACTCTGTGCGCTGCCAACTTAGAGTCAACTCTAATTTTCCTGCGCTCACGAGGAATGGGTCTCTGGTCGTAAGGAGATTGTGCAAGCTGCTCTGACACAAACTTATCATGATCCTCACTAAGTTCCTTGTTCATGTAGTATAATGGACCTTTCTCGTCGGATCCCTCAGGTTCTGGAGAAGAGCCTTGAGAAACATCCTGGACTCTTCTCTTTTTATTTTGTAGCTCTGCTGCTCGGTTAACAGCGTCCTCTGGAAGTTGTGTCTGTCTGTAAGAGTACTTCAGGTAGCCTTTGATGAAGCGAGCGTAGCACTCAGAAAGATCAAATTGAATAAGCATTAGGAACTGGTAGATAGCCGGCTTCCACTGGAGCAAATTGTACACCTCCCAGTAGTTCAAATTCATCATAACAGATGTCAAGAACCGTATCGTCAAAGTTGAGACCTCCATGTTTCCCTGACTGGTAGCAATCTTGACAAAAAGGTCGAAACACCTTTCGACGAGAAGATATAGCATGGAGTCTGCTGGGTCGTCGGTGTTGACAAATTTTGGCAAAAGCTCTGTGAGAGAGGTAAGCTTTTTCCGTAACGCCAGCGCCTGTTCATTGGTGATTTTCCCTTCATGTAACAACGATGCAATCTTGAACACATGCTCAGTGTAGTCCAGCATGTCGTCAGGTTCACACATTTTTAGGATATCGATGATTTGGTCGAGACTGTAGTTTTTGCTCCGGAGCAAAGTCGAAGTATACGACATGGAGTGACCTGAAACAACGACTGGTGCTTGTGTAGGCGAGTTTGCTTCTCCAGAAAGCGTTTGATGAGTTGTCCGTGGTGAGGCCGACGATTCCAGCGGATGTTCTTTCTTTATGAACTCTTGGGAAGCGGCTGTAGTGGGCAAGGACGTTGCGGGTGTGTCTTGAGACATGGCGTAGGCCAACGTACCAAAGCTGGCCGCCGTTTGTGGACTCAGAGAAATTTGGCTCATGGTGCAAAAGTTTTGATGCCCGATACTGATGGCGCACTAGTTTTCGAACAAGGAATGGAAGCTGTCTAGTAATGTAATGTTGCAGAACAAGCACCAAGGTTATGGGCAAAACAAAAGCAAGTGAATGATTAGTGGTTGTGGTTCCGAAGTCGACTGCAAAATGAGGGTTGGGTGGTTAATTGTGCAGTGCACGCAACGAGATAAATGGACCGGCTCCGATAGAAAACACGAATTCTGCTACGGTATTACATTTTTCAACGTGTACGCACTCCCTAAGTACTTGCTCTCTTCGCTGGTATTACATCGGGCGTGATTGCTCTCGCTATACTCTCCAGTACCTCCATTTAGTACTTCGCACGACTATTTTTGCAGCCATTCCTGCACATCGCTTCTGTCACGCTGGTCTGTGCCTATATGTGTGAGCCTCGAATAAGGTCTGTACTGCTGTGCAATCTTCTTCATTGATTATCTGGTATTTATATTGGTGGAGAGCGATGCACGTTCTGTGGAGACTGCTGGGAATGATGTTGTGGGTTATTTTCCTCCTTATTCTCATGTGGTCTCAGTGGTATTTGTAGTTGACCATGCTGTTGAGATCCTATATTACCCAGAGGTTGCCTCAGATGCTGACCCTGGTGATGGCCTTGGTGCTGGTCCAGTTGAGCCATTTGCTGCATAGTGGAATACATCATGTTTTGCTGCATAGGCATGTGCTGTAGTTGAACTGGTTGGTTGAGGTAAAGTCTACCGTCGGGTCCGTAAACCGGAGGGCCGAACGCCGGCTGGAATCCAACAGGAAAGAAGTTAGTAGGAAAGCGGAACTTCTGGAAATTCTGGTTCATGTTCAGACCTCCTCCTTCTTGATTATAGCCAGCCTCTTCTGCATTGCTTCTTTCTTGACCGGTCATGATAACTGTCGGAGGAGGTAACCGGGGAGGGAAATTAGCATACTGTGGAAGAGGGTACGTCGAACCCATTGCAAGGCCTGTTGCACCTGTCTGCTGGTAGCTGATCTGCAGCTCGCGTCTCATGCCATATGGTCCCATGTCTTGCGTAGAGCCCGGAGGCGCCTGGCCCATCATTTCTCGAGGGTAATACTGGAGTGGAACGGGTGCAGTTGCTGTGCTGAGGAACGCCGGGGGCTGGGGCAATGGTTTTGCATTTTCATCAGACGTTGCCGTAGCTCCTGGCGTAACCAGCTCTGGTGAATAGGAGTTGTTATATCTTGCAGTAGCAGGAAGCCTTCCCGTCATTCCAACGTATAACAATCCGTCTTCCGCATCTTCAGCGTACTTTTTGGCAAGGTTGACTGCCATTTTATTTTCTCTTCCAACAATACCATGCTTCCGTCTGAAATGCCTGGCGAGGGAATCGTGCCGAGGATAGCATTGATTTTTGTTTCCACTTTGCCTGCAGTAAACACATCTGTATATCTTCTTCTTTGTAGCATGCACAAATTCCTGGTGTCTCTGAAGCTCATTCTTCCCATGGAATATCTTCAAGCAAGGTCTCAGTGTCCCAGGGTCGGGCAACCTACATTGGTGGAGCGTTGTGAGACGTGCAAGGCCCTTCTTTTCTGCATCTTGAAGCACTTTCTCGTAGGTCGATGGAACAATGAGAAAGCGTTCGCCTGTCTTCTCAGCTGATTCCACTTCCTCTGCCAGTATTCTCTCTGCCTCGTCCGTGTCGTACTCCTCATCAAGATCGACATCGTTGTTTGGATCAAAAAATTGCATCTCGTGCTCTATTTGCTCTGGTGACATCTCCATGAATATGTAAACCTTATGATGCTTTTGGTACTCGGCAGTCTCAGCACGTCCAATCGTTTGAGACTTAAGGACTGGCGGAGACTGTATGGGCAGCTGAGATTCAGCCGCCGCACGGCCGTCCTCTTCCAACTTCTCACTGCTGTTGAATTTGGGCAACTTTGGCCATGATCTAGGTCTTCTTTTCTTTTTGGGTCCTGCCTTCTTCAACCTTATATCAATATAGGGTTCGATGTTCACCTTAGAATACTTGGTCTCGGGAACACTTGGATCCAATGTGTGATATGAGAAGTTGTAGAATGGATAGGGGAATGGATACTGGAATCCCTGGCGCAAATTGAACTTCATGTAGTTTTGAGGTGGCGTCACAATGTCACCGAATGGAGTGGATGTGACGTCAATATCAACTAGCTTCAAGAAGTAGTCGAGGTTGGGAATTATGGGTAGAAGATGATAGATTTCCCAACATTGTAGGCTGTAGAAAAGTTTGACTGTGAACTTTGTGACCTTTGACGACAACGACAAATTGAAGTACAGACTGCAGAACTTGAGAAGTAGCTCGTAGTTGTCGATCAAGATTTGAGAAAGGTAGTCTCTGGGATATGTTGCTTCCAGTTCTGGAGGTGGGACTGGAATGTGTGCGGTGAATTCTTCTAAAGATGCCTCGTACTCGATCCTGAACGATTCGCTTGCTTCCTTATCTAGCAAGATGTCTAGAATCTCATGGAGTCTAAGGGAAAGTTCCTCGATATCGTCGGGTTCTTGCGACTCCTCGTCTTCCGATTCTGGCACGGGGTCTGTAGGTAGCTTGGGATTGATTTTCATGAGATCTTGTATTATGGGATCATAGTCAGGGTCACCAACGTTCGCTGACATCACTCGAGGGATTTGTTGTCTTAGGCTTTCGGATAAAGCTATATTGTTAGTATTTGGGCCACCAGGCACGCTTGGACACATACCTTTTGGACTTACATCCTTTGGAGATGTTTGTCGTTCCTGAACAGTTAGTAATTGCTGGAAAAAGTGGATATGATTGTGGTCACTCTGGCAGAAAAAACATACATCGCTAGCTGTGGTTGTGGACGCCATTCGGACTGGGAGTCAACAGTCTCCTGTTATACTCTTGAGTATTTAGATTATGAACCAATCTATGCAAATAGCGAAACACAGAAAACGTGGAGTTGGAGTAGGAAGTTAAGATGCAAATTTGGTGCAACAAAATCGCCGTCAATTATGTTGTGTGCACGACTGCTTTTTGAGTCCACGAAGACAAGATCAGCACGCTCAAATTGGGCTAGTTCAAAGGGGAACAGGTGTGAATATGAGCTTGGTGTTTCGAGGTGGTTCTCACGGCATTCCAACCTCGTAATTCGAAGTATCCGCAAAATTTTCCCTAAGAGAACACTGCAGGTTATGCATATCCCTGGAGCTTTTGTGCGATGCACGTCTTTTTGCAGCCAAAAAGTGACGTCAGAAAGTTGAATAGTTGTTATGTAGTTCACAGTGACTGGAAATCCGTGGTCCTCTTCTTGCAGTACTCATCGGGACACAGAATAGATATGCGGTCGAAGTGATTTCTACTCTATTTTTGCAAGCATATTTTTATTTCTCATTCTCCGAATGTTTGCAAATATGCAGAGAATATAGAAATACATAGCTTAGAATTGGGGTTGGATAAAGTGTAAAGATAAACTGTGGAACGATACATATACTATAACTCTAGGGTTCGTTTCTGCAGTGCTGTAGAGAGCTAAACTCGATTAATGATACTATCCTGTCTTAACAATTGGCGAGCCAACCGCAGTCTCAGACTCTCCCAAAGCAGACAAAACGAGTGGAAACACCACTTGTGCAACATCCCTGCCCCACAAGTTGTCAAGATGCTCATGACCGGCCACCGCGTGCGATGTAGTGAGGCCCTCGGGCAACTGATTCTCCATAAAGGTAATGTCCACGAGTGAGTCCTTGTCACCGTAAATGAGGTGTATCGGGATCTCAATGTTCTTGAGAGGGTAGCTGAGAGGATTAAGGCCAGACATGCTGGACCCCGTGTCGTGGTACATCTGGAAGTTGCGGGTCGACATGATCTGGAACCAGTGCACAACCGTTTTGACCGACGTGGTAGAGTACAAATGCGCGTACGAGCAAACCTTCTGGATCTTGTCAATGTTCAACAGACGCCAGTTGAACAACATGTAGTTCAGCACATCAATCGAGGTGTCGAAGAAAGGAGGATACATTATTCTTTCCCAGAACAAAACACTGGGCATCAAGACCTTTCTGGAAAACAAGAGGTAGATAATGTTGGGGCTTGACTTGAGCAAGATGTCCAAGAACTTGGAGTAAAGTCCATGTGGGGTAGTGGCAGGCGAAATGGCAATGATGCGTTCCACCTTGCGATTGAGTTCTGGATGCACAGACATGCTTGCAAACGCTTGCGCTGTGCCTTGAGAGAAGCCAATATAAGTCAAGGTTGGCTTTCCGGTGACGTCCAAGATGTAGTCTATGGTGTTGGGGATATCGAAGAGAGCAAACTCATCGATAGAAAAGTCCCAAAAACGTTCCGAGTTGAGGCTGTGGAACAAATGCTTATGGGAGTATTTGTTGCCTCTGTTATTACCAAACCAAACGTCGTAACCCAAATCATACAACACGAATGGAAGATTGCACTCCTTGTCGAGCATGGTAACCCAGATCTCCGAGCACATGAGCAAACCATGGTGCAAGTATACAACTTTCCCATTCCGAGGAACATGCGAACCAGGTTTGATGATGCGCTGCACAGTCAACAAGTAGTCATCCTCAGTTCTGATGATACGGCTCTCCACATCGTATCCGAACAAAGCGCACATCTCCAGGATGTTCTTGCTATTCAAGAGGCCAGTCATGAGATTGTACCGGTCCTCATCGATGTCAGAAGTGGCACCAACGTACTTGTACCGCACATCCACATCGTCATTTGGTTCGTGAACCTTCGAAGAACCAAACGTGATTGGATTCGACGTCATTTTGTAGAACCCTCGGAGCGTATAGGTGATGGTAGTGATCACCGGAGAAGGTAGTAGCTTCGTAATGAGATTGCTGATATATTCTAGCCATGAAAGGAAGAGTGAAATGATCACAAACGGCCACTCCAACACGGAGAGACGGCCCAAGAGAGGGATATACATGGTGCTAAGTCAAGTATCAGATGCTGGTGATAGTTGTGCGCGGTCACGTGACACCATCAACCTTCCCCACCTTTCAGCTTCGAGGCCAAGTGATGGACATGCGGCTTGCTAACTATTGCCGACTAGGCATGTTCACGCCTCCTCCAAGCGTTTGGGAGGTTGTGCATATGTTGCGGCTTTTGTACTTCTGTTGACGTTTTTGGCCTTCCACACCCAGTAGCGTATCCAGCCCAATAGTCTTGACTTCCCATTAGGATGCCAAACATCCCAATTAGTATTCTGGCTTTGCCTCAAAGCCGTGGTCGGACATGCTCGGCCAATTAGACAATAGTTGTAGACAGGGGAACTCCTGCACCTGCGTCTCTATTGGTTCCATTGAAGCAAGTAGGTGAGCAAAAATGAGCAAATATGAGCAGATCTGAGCAGATATCGAGCCCAAAAGCCCCCATTATATGAGGCAGACATCTGTCAAGTTCCCCTGCGTATTATCAACACTTCATCACCTTCTCTAGCAACATTTTTAGTAGCTGCGAAATACGAAGATATCGTACCCCATAAGGTACATTCCCCATGTGTTCCATTGTCCTGTGGCGCTCTGCAGCTATTGGCTAGTTTTCCACTTATTAGATCCAGGGCTGCAGCTGTGGATGGATCCCCCAGTATATAGTGCAACCCATTGGCAGCTGTAGAAAGTATTCACAATGTTGTACTCTCAATTGTTCCTCTCGCTCTGCTCCGCAGCCATTGTCACCGCCGGTTCAGCCCCGGAGGTCAGTGACCTGCCTACTGGTGTCACTTACCAAGCAACGTTCGAAAAGAAGATCGATGGGTATGTCAACTTCACCTCGAACTCTGATGGCCAGGTTGTTGTTGGCGTCGATATCTCGGGCTTGCCAGACTATGGTGGACCCTTCCTCTACCATGTGCACGCCCACACAGTGCCCACCAACGGAAACTGCAGTGGCACCTTGGGCCACTTCAACCCATACAATGGAAGCGACACCTCTACTACTTGGAGTGGAAAAGAAGTCGGAGATCTTTCCGGACGCCACGGAACTATCAACGGTACCTCGATCTCCACTCTGTACGTGGACCCTTACCTCTCGTTGAACACCGACAGCAAGCTGTTTTTCGGTAATTTGTCGGTGGTTGTGCACTTCCACAACACCACGAGAATCGCTTGCGCAAACATTACCCAGGTAGTTTCTGAACTGACCAGTGGTGTCGGAGCATTGAAAGCTAGCACTGGTATGGTTATCTTGGCGGCTGCAACTTTGGCTCTTGCGTTGTAGCAGTGCTATATACACAACCTTTGAACTTAAGTAGCAATATCAATCAGTGTACCATGTTCTTCTCCAAAGCTCTCCCCAACGAGAAAGGTGCCGCACGTGACAATGTACGTACTCTGTAAGCTTCACTGACGTTGCTAATCCCAGATGGCCAACGAACGAACCTTCTTGGCGTGGCTCCGAACGTCTTTGATGGTTGTTTCCTGTGGAATTGGTTTGGCTCAGCTAAATCGATTCGTTGAAGACCGCTCCAGCATTACAATATCGGGATTGGCCGTTACTATACCTTTGGGCGAAGGCCAACTGCTGTTGGTAGCTCTAGGGAAACCAATTGCAGCGTTGTGTGTGGTATTAGGAATGACTACTTTGCTCATGGGAACATTCCGATATTATTACGTTCAGCACATGCTAGAAAAGGGCAAATACCCAGTAGCTGGTGTTGCCACAATGGTAGCTGTAGCGTTTTTCCTGTCGTTGGCTGTGATATACTTGGTGCTGGCAGTGGAGGTATTGTAGCCATACAACAATTGACTTAATGAACCTCTTGGCATCGCCAATCATATATTGAGATAATTCTAAGGATAACTGCCCTCACGGAGACCAACATACCCTCCAGGGGCATCTGTTGCATTGAGCCACGATGCACTACTTCCTTCGATTCCGCTGTTGCTGATCTGATTACCCCACCATTCCAATCCACTTCGATTGAATTGCACAGAAAAGAATATAAGCAATGCAGAGAACGCAACTCCTGCCGAGAGAGCACTAGTCAAGATGTAGTTGTACTTCTCCCACCAAAGTACGTAGTTTCTCTTAACTCTGTACATGAAGAAGTACGAGAGGTAGAGACCACCTGTGAAGTACAGCAAGTTATATGGAGCGTACGCCAAGAAGCCTCCTATTATGATCGTTGGCTGAAAGTACCTCGTAAGTTTGGCAGGACCATGCTTCTTGAATAGGGCAAGAGGTATTACCATGAGTGCACCCAAGAGAAAACACCATTTAAGAACTGGGTAGACTCCGGTGAACACCTTGGCAGGGCCAATCTCACCATACTGAATGCTTGAAAAGAAGAAGGTGTTCGCTCCTGGGCACCTAAGACGGTTTTTCTGATGAATATCACAGATATCTGGGATGTTGGCAATTTGCCAATTTGCTATGAGCAAAGCCACCACAACACTCATAAGAGTCGCAATTACCTGTCCTCTGAAGATTGCCTTTGGAGGTAACTTTGTGTAGTGAGCTAGCTTCTGGTCTGTAATATAATTTGAAGCCTGGCTATCAATGTTATAACCATAAGCTTTGAGAGTAATGAGAGCCAAACCCGAGTTAGGAATGGCATATCCAACAATCAACTCAACCAATACGTTAAGCCCAAATGTGAAACCAGTCACTGAAGCAATGGCAGTGATCGGCACCAAGAAAAGGAAGTTGATGAAGATGGTGAAGAAAACTCCCCAAACAGGCGTTTCAGTGGGGTACATAGACACGCAGGTGACTGCAAATGTAACACTTGTAACAAGAATCGCCAAGAACCACGTGCTAGGCACTTCTTCGTACTTAGACATCATCTTGCAGTGTGGGTCTGATTCGAATCTGTCAAAGTTGCTGCTTTGCTCGCTCAGGAAGGCCTCACGAAGCGTGTGCCATATATTTGCGAAGCTCTGAGACATCGATGTCCACTCTGTTACCGTATGGTACAAGATTGCAAATGGATACATGCAGAAGTATGCACCGTAAAGTACTAAGTTGGCAGCACTAAAGTAAGGAGGCCCGTACTTGTGATACTTGTCGTTGTCGAAACCGTTATGGTCGTTAAGAATCTCCTTCACATTATACACCTGTCCCTTGTTGTTGAATAAGCGATTGGAGTTGATCGGGAAATATGCTGTCCACTTATTGTTGGTGTAGTAAACAAGCAAGATCGTAAAGAAGCCAAGGATCATGCCAATGTACTGGTTAACATAAGTGAAGAATGGAACTGTTAAACACCCAGCCATATCCAAGATGTTCCAATCGAATGTTGGCCACGGGTTCAACCCAAGACCAGAATTGGAACCTGTGACGTTGTTGAGATGGACCAGGTTTGGCGCAAACCACGTTGGCCAGTTGAAGGTTGAAAGAGCCGTGAAGAAATAAGATGGGATCCAGTTGTAGAAGAAACTGATAAGAAATGTGACGAAAAAGAATGCAAAACGTGAGATTTTCCAACCATTAACAATGCTTGGAGGGTCCTCATCCATCAAGGCTCTGTTCAATGCAACGGCCGGCAAAAGAGTAGGCCATACAGCTTTTTTAGGGTAGACACAAACCTTCAACATCATGAATGCAAATGCAAAACCAAGAAACTGTGTAGACAAGGCGAATAAGATTTGGTAGACCCACGAGACCCATTTGAGACCGTAGAAGCGATCAAGCTTCATGACGAAGATGTTGTACACCAGGTACGGCGTTCCCGCGGAGCAAGAGTATATAATGGAACTAAGCATCATTTCCTTATGATTCCAGCGGCCAGGATTGATATTGATGCTCTTTCCAAAGATGGAGACTCTTTTGTTATTTTCAAAACACTTCTCCCACAATCTTCCACTGGGAAGAAGCAAAAGTTGCACTGTGCTGGAACTCAAAGTGATACTCGGAAGACGGTGAACAAAAAAGTTATTGATAGTAGAGCCCACCAACGTCCAGAACAAGGCAATGATGTATACGCGCAATGTTTCCGCAGGTAAAGTGGGGTCATCGTATGGGTCCACGACGGCTCGAACTTCTGGATAAGGCAGATGAAATGCGATCAAACCAGCCTCCATTTTCACTTGCAAAGCCCAATCCACAACGTTGAGGTAGGGCTTACTAAGTACTTCCTCTTCCACTTTCGTTGGCTTGCTATCCTCGCCAAAGTCTTCGGGTATTTGGCTCACTAACCTTTCGATCAACCGGTAATCGTCCAGCGGAAAATTGACATCGCCATTATGTTCAACCAATGCATCTCGGAGAATTTCAACTCCCTCAACAACAGAGAGGCCATCGATCTTTTCTAGCATGAACCGAGCGGATTTCGGTAGGAGATTTATATCGACTTCTTCGTTTTCCGTCAGTGTTCCTAATCTTCGAAGAACAAGATGGATCTGGTCTTGTGATAGGCTGCAATCCCATTTTGAAGTACTTGACGGTTCAGCTTCGGGGTACGAGCTGAGCTCTATGTACTCGGGTTGGACCATAAGTATGAGATCAAGATTCTCTGAGATATTACTACTTTTGGAAGTGCGACTTAGCCTTGAACCTCGAAAGAAACCACAAAGATGAAGAGATCTCAAATGGCAGTTGCCATACAATTGTATATCCTTATCATCTTCTCTCATAGCTATACAATGTTATCTTCTCATATAAACATCTTCGCTTATTGTCTAACTTCTCAATAAGCGAGCCACTTCCACCAAGGTTTCTTCGGTGTTGCGTAACCCAACAGCACATAAATTCACAGGAGCGTTCGCAAAAGACTCGGCACTGTCGTACTCCTTGTAAACGAACTCGTCCATGTCGTTGAGTGGCTTATAGCCTACCACCGGCTTGTCAAGCTCTGTGTCCACCTTTGTCACAGGAAAGACAATAGCAGGGTAGTCCAATAGATTCCACTGAGCTGTATAGCCCCAATATCTAGCGGTCCTGTGCTTGCATGCCGGTCCAGGGAACACTGGGGCGATAACGGCATCCGGTGCACCTGACAGTTGCCAGTGAGCAAGATAGTCTTTTCTGTACTTCTGCTTTTGAAGATTCCAGTGCCACAACTCGTGCATGTCCAACGGTTTGACGTTTCCGTTGCTTATTACCCACTCCGTTTGGGGACACAAAGGCTCGCCTGTTCCTTCAACTGTAGATCTTGTATCCTGGCCACCGTCTTCGAAGTAAAGAGTAGAAATAATTTCCCAGGCTTTGGCGTGGTCGTACGGCTTGAAGGGAACAACCTCGATATTCTCAATCTTCAAGAGCTTCTCTTTAACGAGATTTAAGGCACGAATAATGGGAGGTTGCGGCATTACTACCCCGTCAAAGTCCAAAATTGCAACTTTGAACTTTTTGGGAGGAGATTTCCACTCAAGCAGCACCAACGTAGGGTCAGTGAGCCACGGTTTGGAGTCTATGATGACTTTCATCACGAGGTTCAACAAGTCTAACGATCTGGTCAAAGGACCAGTGACTGACAAAATTGACTCTGACCCCAATTGACACGAGAAGTAATCTGCCGTAGGAAGACGTCCTGATGTGGTCCTGAACCCGTAAATACCGTTGAAAGCCAGAGGACAACGGATACTGCCTCCAATATCGGAACCAAATCCAAAGGTCGATGCACCGATACCATTGATGGCCCCTTCGCCCCCACTGCTACCTCCAGAGGTCAATGTCGAGTTGTAAGGGTTGACAGTCCTGCCATGAGCGTAAGACTCGCACTCAAGCATCATGAGCGATTGTGGATTTGTAGTACGTACGAAAGGCACAGCTCCGTTCGCAATAACGATGTTCACAATGTCTGCATTGTAATCCACCACTCTATCTAAGTAACAGAGAGAGCCATGTGTTACGGAACGACCAACAAAAGGTATCATCTCTTTTAGTGAAACAGGTAACCCAAAGAGAGGTAGGTCTTTCGAGCCGCTGTCTAGCTTCTTTGCAAGTTCCAAAGCTTCCACAGGAAGGAACTCATACACGCAATTGACCAACTTAGAGGCGAAGATCGCAGCGTGGAAGTATGCTGTGAGCACTTCTACACAAGTGTACTTTCCTGCCTTCAATTCCCCGAGCAACACGAAAGGGTCTTTGGCTGTGATCTCCAAGACTTTTGCTGGGACAGCTTGGTTATAGAGATCAATTGGAATCGCGGCAGGGGTGCCAAAGTCGGTAACACTTGATCCACGTGCAGATGGAAGGCTTGCCAAAGTCTTCAAGGCATCGTCGGCAAGAGGAAAGAGCTCGAGCGTTTTGGCCAAAGAAGCGTCATAAATGGCTGTTGCCTGGCCAGCCAACACTTTCCAATCTGTAGTAAGCATTAGTGTGTAAGGATTGTTATCTAACGAGATATATAGGAAAGGTTATGTGCACTGTGCTATCAGATAAGGCCAAAGCGGAAAGAACCCGGAAGTTGAGACTATTTGCCGAATTATACGAGATTGAAGTTCGCTATAAGCAAGAGGACGAGTTCACAAGACAGATCACAAAATCTCGTGAACTACAGATCACCTTCTCTCAGTCTTTTTCTGTGCGAACAAAATATATAGCACCACGATGAGCAAGCTTCTAGCCAACTCTGCAGGCCTTGGAGCCGTAGGCATCGCGTCGTACTTCTGGGGAAAGTCGTCCTCTCCAGCTCCTGTGATTGAGAAAAACACAGGGTTGACGTCGGGCGGAAGCCAACCTTTCGAGGTGATCGATCCATCTCCAGTGAAGCCAGATGGATTCTACAAGTACGGGTTTCCCGGACCAATCCACGACTTGGCCAACCACCAGGAGTTCATCACGTGTTACGACCGCCAGACGAGAAACCCGTACTGGGTGTTGGAGCACATCACCAAAGAGCTGCTTCAAAGGCGTGACGGAGTCGACAGAAAGAAGTCCGTGTTCAAGGAAGACGAAACCATCCCATTGAAGTTCCGTGCCAGGCTCCGCGACTACTTCCGTAGTGGTTACGACAGAGGGCACAATGCACCCGCAGCCGACGCTAAGTTCAACCAGTTGGCCATGGACGAGACGTTCATGCTCTCCAACATGTCACCGCAAGTCGGCGAAGGCTTCAACAGAGACTACTGGGCCCACTTGGAGGATTTCGCTCGCCGGTTGACACAGAAATACGACAATGTTCGTGTCATGACAGGGCCGCTCTACTTGCCCAAGCAGTGCGACGACGACAAGTACCGCGTGACGTACGAGGTGATTGGATCGCCGCCCAACATCGCTGTGCCTACCCACTTCTTCAAGTTGGTTGTTGGCGAGCAGAATGGAGACGAGAAGTTGGCCGTGGCTGCGTTTGTCCTCCCCAACGATAAAATCGACAACAGCGAGCCTCTCACCAACTTCCAGGTGCCAGTAGAGGCGCTTGAACGCAGTTCGGGATTGGAATTGTTGCATCGTGTGCCATACTACAACAAGAAGGACCTTTGCAAAGAGGTCAAGTGTGCACTTGTCATTCGGGAGTTCCCTAAGCAGATGAAGGGATTGCCTAAGCCTGACAGAGCTGGGTTGCCGGCTCCTAAGTAGAAAATAGAGAATACTAGCATTGAGCGGTGCATAGGAATCACTGCGGATATGAGAGAGGCGGTGTAGCGTGAGATTACTTGGGGACTTTAGGATGCTGTGACGAGGACACTTTGATAAGAATACAGTGATGAGGACATTGGGATGAGGACATTGGGATGAGGACATGTAATTGTAGGAGTCATTCTGATAATATAGAGCGAAAACCCAACAACGTTGATGAAAGCACCGGTGTGTCATATACCACAATCATCTATTCACCATATAATCATCACTATGATGTGTGAATCCTGATATAGTGAGGGACGAAAGTTTTGAGTATGGGGGTACAAAGTACGATAGCCTTGAGCACAATTCGGTCTGAGCGTATGAGGCAATCTATGATATACTACAAGAAACGATGATTACTACAGCGTATGCTATGACGATGTGAAGAATAAGAAGCCCAAGAACGAGAATATTCAGCACGAGAGTATCGAGCATATCAAGAATGAGAGTACTGCTTGTAGATAGCATATGAGAATACCAAGTACGAGCAGTACGAGCATGATAGTACTCAGTATGAGAATTCTCAGCTCGAGAGTATTAGGTATGAGGATAGTGAGAGTATTCTGTATGTCAGTATTGAGCATGTTCCGCATGAGAGTATCACGTATGAGGATACAGCATATGAGAATATCAATTACGAGCTTATTCAACATGAGCACGAGTCCACTCACTATGAGACAATAGTACATGAGACTGAAGATATTCAGCATGAAGCGATGTAAATAGACCGGACTCGTACATCCCATCCACATCAGCACCCACTCATGACTAGCCTAACAACATAATATGCCCTGCCGTAAAAGCAGTGTGCAGAATCAAAAACAGTCCGTATTGTATGGGAATATCACAATGAGACCATCACAATACTCAACCTCACAACACTCTACAAAATTGCTTCCAACACCTCTTCCAACAATTTAGGCACCAACATCTCATTCTTCTTAGCGCTTCCACCCCTATTTCCAACGGCTTTGCTGACATATCTGTCCACAATGATGGGTGCCAACACCTGCACACAAACGGGACCAAAGGTGTCTACACACTTCTCCTAAACACCGCCCTCTATATTCGCACCTGCACACCACGCCTCCCAACAAACGCAGCGTCCTGCATACGCGTTGTTGAGAGTTGCAAAATCCAAGGCCCAAAAAACAGATGAGCCCACGTCTACTTTAACTGTGCATTCCACGCATTTTTTGACGTCTTTTATCTCAACTAGCCCGCAAAGTTCCTCAGTTTCAGCGTACCACCTGACACCGCTCAATTTCGCCTAGTCCATATTTATAGATGAGTCGCCCGTTTTCGCTTGCTCACGGCTCGATAGAGCACACCATTTTGGTGCAGACGGATCTTTTCTTCAAATACTCCCAATTGAAGGAGCAGTTTGTCAAGACGTTGCCCACGCCCACCGAGGGCTTTGCCTCTGACGACGAGCCCTCTTCGCCCGCGGAATTGTTTGCCAAGTTCGTCGGCTTTACGGCATCTTTGGTCGACCCCAAGAAAGCCGGAGACTTTGACGAGATCTTGCAGTTCGTGTTGCACGAGTTCGAGTCCAGATTCTTCCCCAACTCCGACGTGCACTCGTTTGCGGCGCAATTGCTTGCCGATGAGGGCAACCCCACCACCGCCTTGAAAGCCAAGGAGGTCATCACACACTACTACGAGGCTGTGTACAACTCCAACACCGTCATCCCCAAGAGCAACTCCGACTTGTTGACTAAGTCGGCCACGCGTTTGGCCAAAACGTTAGCCATTTTCGGCGGACAAGGAAACTCCGATGACTACTTCGAGGAGTTGCGCGAGTTGAACACCATGTACCACGGTTTGCTCGACGACATGCTCCAGAAGGTTGCCGCCAAGTTGACTTCTTTGGTCAAGACCACCGAGAACGTCGACAAGATCTACACGCAAGGTTTTGACATCTTGACCTGGTTGAAGAGCCCAGACCGCACGCCTGACCAGGACTACTTGTTGAGTGTGCCCGTTTCGTGTCCCTTGATCTGTATCATCCAGTTGGCCCATTACGCGGTCACCTGTAAGACTCTCGGTGTCTCTCCCGGTGAGTTCAGAGACCACCTTGTTGGTGCCACTGGTCACTCTCAGGGTTTGGTCACTGCAGTGGCCATCGCCTCTTCCGACTCCTGGGAGTCTTTCATCGAGCAGTCGTTGAAGGCTGTCTCCTTGTTGTTCTTCATCGGTGCCAGATGTTTGATCACCTACCCTAGAACTTCCTTGCCCCCTACCATGTTGCAGGACTCTTTGGACAACGGCGAAGGTCGTCCATCTCCAATGTTGTCCGTCAGAGACTTGTCTCGCGAGGAGGTCGAGAAATTCATCGAGATCACCAACAAGCATTTGCCAGCCGAGAAGCACATTGCCATTTCCTTGGTCAACGGTGGCAGAAACTTGGTCGTTTCCGGTCCCCCAGAATCGCTCTACGGTTTCAACTTGACCTTGAGAAACAACAAGGCTCCTTCCGGCTTGGACCAGGCAAGAGTTCCTTTCTCCGAGAGAAAATTGAAGTTCTCCAACCGTTTCTTGCCCATTTTGGCTCCTTTCCACTCGCATTTGTTGGAGCCAGCTACTGAATTGATCTTGGCTGATGTCGAGGCCGAGAGCTTGGCTTTCAACTCTGTTGATCTCAAGATTCCAGTTTACGACACCTACTCTGGCGAGAACTTCCAGGATGCCACTGGATGTGTCATTTCTAGAGTCACCAAGTGCATTACTCAGTTGCCAGTCCACTGGGAGGCTGCCACCAACTTCGAGAGCACCCACTTGTTGGACTTCGGTCCAGGTGGTGTTTCCGGTTTGGGTGTTTTGACTCACAGAAACAAAGAAGGTACCGGTGCTAGAATCATCATCGCTGGTGCTCTCGAAGTCTCTGTTGACGACGAGTACGGCTTCAAGCAGGAGCTTTTCAACAAGAATGTGGACTCCATCAAGTGGGCCCCCAACTGGTTGGATGAGTACAAGCCCAAGTTGGCCAAGACCAAGGCCGGCAAGGTTTACGTCGACACCAAGTTCTCCAGATTGTTAGGAAGAGCTCCTTTGATGGTCCCAGGAATGACTCCTACTACCGTCAACACTGAGATTGTTACTGCCACTATCAACGCCGGTTACCACATTGAGTTGGCCGGTGGTGGTTACTTCCACGCCGGAGGCATGGAAGCCGCATTGAAGGAGGTTGCCAGCCTGATCACTCCAGGTTCTGGAATTGGTATCAACTTGATCTATGTCAGTCCTAGAATGTTGCAGTGGGGTATCCCATTGATCAAGGAGATGAGAGAGAAGGGATTCCCTATCCAGTCCTTGACTATCGGTGCCGGTGTTCCTTCTTTGGAAGTTGCCACTGAGTACATTGAGACCTTGGGTTTGACCCACTTGGGCTTGAAGCCAGGTTCGATCGATGCCATCAACCAGGTGATTACTATCGCTAAGGCTCACCCTAACTTCCCAATTGTCTTGCAGTGGACTGGTGGAAGAGGTGGTGGACACCACTCTTTCGAGGACTTCCACCAGCCAGTCTTGCAGATGTACGCCAAGATCAGAAAGTGCTCCAACATTGTTTTGGTTGCCGGTTCCGGTTTCGGATCTGACGAGGACACCTACCCATACTTGACAGGTTCCTGGTCCGTTGACCACAACTACCCACCAATGCCATTCGATGGTGTTCTCTTTGGTTCCCGTGTTATGACGGCTAAGGAGGCTCACACTTCTTTGGCTGCTAAGCAGGCTATTGCCGACTGTGCCGGTGTCTCCGACGACAAGTGGGAGAGCACTTACAAGAAGCCCACTGGTGGAATCATCACGGTTAGATCCGAGATGGGCGAGCCTATCCACAAGCTCGCCACCAGAGGTGTTATGCTCTGGAAAGAGTTGGATGACACCATCTTCAACTTGCCAAAGAACAAGCTTGTCGATGCCTTGAACAAGAAGAAGGATTACATCATCAACAAGTTGAACAAGGACTTCCAGAAGGTCTGGTTCGGTAAGAACGCCCAGGGTGTTTGCGACTTGGAGGACATGACCTACCAGGAAGTTGCCAACAGAATGATTGAGTTGATGTACGTCAAGAAGTCTGAGAGATGGATTGATGTTTCGTTGAGAAACTTCTACGGTGACTACTTGAAGAGAGTCGAGGAGAGATTCACATCCAAGCCAGACCAAGTGTCTTTGATCCAAAACTTCAACCAGTTGGCCCAGAACCCTCAGCAATTCACTGAAAAATTCTTCGAGTCCTTCGCTATTGCCAAGGAGCAGTTGATCTCTGAGGAGGATTGTGACTACTTCTTGCAGTGTTGTGCTAGACCTGCTCAGAAGCCAGTTCCTTTCGTTCCAGTTTTGGACGAGAGACTCGAGTTCTTCTTCAAGAAGGATTCCTTGTGGCAGTCTGAGGACTTGGAGACTGTTGTTGACGAAGATGTGCAGAGAACATGTATCCTTCACGGTCCTGTTGCTGCTCAGTTCACCAACAAGGTTGACGAGCCAATCAAGGATATCTTGGACAGCATCCACGAGGGTCACATTGCCAAATTGATCAAGGATGAGTACAGCGGTGATGCTTCTAGCATCCCAGTTGTCGAGTTCTTCGCAGGCAAGGAGCCATCTGTGGCTGAGACCATTCCTGGTGTTACCATCGAGAAGACCGCATCTAAGATCACCTACAAGGTTGGCTCTTCTTTGCCAGCTAAGGAGCAGTGGTTCGAGTTGTTGGCTGGTTCGAAGTTGACCTGGTTGTACGCTTTGCTCTCCACTGACAGAGTTGTTCAGGGTTACAACCATGTTTCGAACCCTGTCAAGGACGTCTTGGCTCCTGCTTCCAACCTTATCGTTGAGGTTGAGAACTACGATGATTCCGCTAACACTAAGGTTTCCGTCTTCGACTTGCTTCACGGTGACTACAAACAGGTTGTTGAGATCAAGTTACTCAAGGAGTCTGTTATCCAGATGTCTTTGATTGAGCACAGAACTGCCGACGGGAAGCCCGTTGCCTTGCCATTCTTGTACAACTACAAGCCTGAAGATGGCTTCGCTCCTATTGCTGAGGTTATGGAGGGTAGAAACGACAGAATCAAGGAGTTCTACTGGAAGTTGTGGTTTGGTCACAGTGTTCCAGTTGACTTGGACATCGATGTCGATCAAGTCATCCCTGGTGAAGAAGTTACTGTTACTGGTAAGGACATCTCCGAGTTCACCCATGCCATTGGAAACACTTGTGAGGCGTTCATCCAGAGACCAGGTAAGCAGACCTTAGCTCCTATGGATTTTGCCATTGTTGTTGGCTGGAAGGCTATTATGATGGCCATCTTCCCTAAGACTGTTGATGGTGACTTGTTGAAGTTGGTTCACTTGTCGAACGGCTACAGAATGATTCCTGGTGCCGAGCCATTGAAGAAGGACGACGTGGTCACCACTAACGCCATCATCAAGGCTGTGTTGAACCAGTCCTCTGGTAAGATGGTCGAGGTTGTTGGTACTATCTACAGAGAGTCCAAGCCTGTCATGGAGGTCACCTCCCAATTCTTGTACAGAGGTGAGCACATCGACTTCGAGAACACCTTCCAGAAGGTTACCGAGGACCCAGTGCAGATCGCTTTCAAGTCGGCTAAGGACTTAGCTATCTTGAGATCGAAGGAGTGGTTCCACTTGGAGAAGGACGTCGATTTGTTGAACCAGAGTTTGACTTTCAGATGTGAGTCTACTTACAAGTTCAAGTCTGCTGATGTGTACTCTTCGATCAAGACTGTTGGTAAGGTCTACTTGGAGTTGCCCACCAAGGAGGTTATCCCTGTTGGTGCTGTCGACTACGAGGCTGGTGTATCTCACGGTAACCCTGTCACCGACTACTTTGCCAGAAACGGTAACACTATCGAGCAGGCAATCAAGTTCGAGAACATCATTCCAATCTCTTCTGGTGAAGAGTTGAGATCTAAGGCACCCTCTACCAACGAGCCTTACGCTAAGGTTTCCGGTGATTACAACCCTATCCACGTTGCCAGAGTTTTTGCTGCTTACGCGAAATTGCCAGGTACTATCACTCACGGTATGTACTCTTCTGGTTCTATCAGATCTTTGGTCGAGGAGTGGGCCGCTAACAACGTTGCCTCGAGAGTCAGAGCTTTCAAGGCTAACTTCGTCGGCATGGTGTTGCCTAACGACACTTTGCAGACAACCATGGAGCACATTGGTATGATCAACGGTCGTAAGATCATCAAGGTTGAGACTAAGAACGTCGAGACTGAGACCACTGTATTGTTGGGTGAGGCTGAAATCGAACAGCCAGTCACTACTTATGTGTTCACTGGTCAGGGATCTCAGGAGCAAGGTATGGGTATGGACTTGTACAACAGCTCTGAGGTCGCAAGAGAAGTTTGGGACAGAGCCGACCGTCACTTCGTTGACAACTACGGTTTCTCCATTGTTGACATTGTCAAGAACAACCCTAACGAATTGACCATCCACTTCGGTGGTGCCAAGGGTAGAAAGATCAGAGAGAACTACGTCTCTATGATGTTCGAGACTATTGGAGATGATGGTGAAATCAAGTCTGAGAAGATTTTCAAGGACATTGACTACACTACTACTTCCTATACTTTCATGTCGCCAACTGGTTTGTTGTCTGCTACCCAGTTTACTCAGCCAGCTTTGACCTTGATGGAGAAGGCTTCTTACGAGGACATCAAGTCCAAGGGTTTGGTTCCATCTGACGTCATGTTCGCTGGTCACTCCTTGGGTGAATACTCTGCCTTGTCTTCTTTGGCCAACGTCATGCCCATCGAATCTTTGGTCGACGTTGTCTTCTACAGAGGTATGACCATGCAAGTTGCTGTTCCCAGAGATGAGTTGGGCAGATCTAACTATGGTATGTGTGCTGTTAACCCAACTAGAGTCAACCCAACTTTCAACGACTCTGCATTGAGATTCGTCGTTGACGAAGTCTCCGCAAAGACCGGTTGGTTGTTGGAGATTGTCAACTACAACGTTGAGAACACACAATATGTCACTGCTGGTGACTTGAGAGGTTTGGACACCTTGACAAACGTCTTGAACGTCATCAAGATGAACAAGATTGACATTGTCAAGTTGCAGGAGCAAATGTCCTTAGATGACGTTAGAGCACACTTGAAGGAGATAATTGACGAAGTTGCTGCTCAGTCTTTGGCAAAGGAACAGCCAATTGACTTGCAGAGAGGCTTTGCTGTGATCCCATTGAAGGGTATCTCTGTTCCATTCCACTCCTCTTACTTAATGTCTGGTGTGAAGCCTTTCCAGAGATTCTTGTGCAAGAAGATTCCAAGATCTTCGGTCAAGCCAAAGGACTTGATCAACAAGTACATCCCTAACTTGACTGCCAAGCCCTTCCAGATTACTAAGGAGTATTTTGAGGAGGTCTATGAAATGACCAAGTCCGACAAAATCAAGGCTATCATCGACAACTGGGAGTCCTACGAAAAGGCTTAAGTTACCTGAGGTATCTTTTGCACATCATAATTTTGATTTTGGGGTCTAGTTTGAAATTTGTTGTCTCTTCACTTGTCAAAGCACGTGGTACTGCTTGGCTAATTGATATGACTTCATGTATTTAGGTTTAATATAAACGATAATAATCTGAAGTAGTTTGTCTATAGTGCTGTCGTAAGCGGACTGGAGATGTTCACAGGAGTGAACTTCTTGGGCAAAGACACTCTAGAGAATCTCGATCTCAATCTTTGAATCACTAAGTCCATGTCTAAGTGCCTCGTCAAACTGATGCGAGGAATGCATCCAATGTAATGGTCGTCGTCCAAATGAACGTCCAATGGATCTTGAGTGTGGCAACCAGGCGATAACGATAAGCGGATGGAGTGCTTCTTACCGCTTGGGGTTGAGGAATCGCCAGACTCGTATATCTCAAAAACGATTTGGGACAAGTAGTCTAGCTCGGGCAACGCGTTACGAGCGATCTTCATAGGAAGTTTTGAACCGTAAATTATGTTCAACAAAGTGTAGATGTGAGACTCTTTAGTGAAATAGTTCACAACTGCAGCTGTGTCGTGCTTCTTCATGGTTTGAATATCAGATAAGATCAGCTTTGCCAATGGTAACGAAGTCAAAAGACCAATGTCCAACTTCTCTTCGTCTTTGATTCCGTACTCCTGAGGACAAATGAAGTCAAACAACACCTTCGACAATCGATACAACTCTCTTAGGCGTGCAAATGTTGGGTGGTCGAAGGGGTTTTGAGGAGCCTTCAATGAACTCGATTTGTCGTTGGTGTTAGCTTCGTTGTTAATGGTGGACTCTTTAGAGGAAGTTGCACCCTTCAAGACCCAGCCTAACGACCCAGCAGATGCGGTAGAAGAATTGGCGATGTTCAATAGGTTTGAAGCAGAGTTTGCGCCGGAGGTGGAGGTCGATTGTGCGTCGCTTGGAATCTTGAAATTATTCATGGCCAAGATGTTGATGGGGTATTCACTCACTAAACCAGAGGAGTTAATAGTGTCACCACAATGTTTGCCTAATTCTTTCAATAACTCCTCGTCATTAGGATCGTATGAGAAGACACGCTCCAAAAACTTTCTGTTATGCAAAGCATCGTACTTCATTGTGTCGTACAATTCGGAGATCTTGGAAGGATGAGTTTTCTCCACAGTGGTGAACTCTTGAAACAATTTGTCCCATCTTTCTTTGAACAACCATGGATCTTCACCACAACACCAGTCCTCCTGAAATTCGTTGACATCATTGTGATCGAAGTTGTATTGCATGATCTGTTGGTGATAGTTCATCAATTGACACACTCTTTTGATGACCACAAATGGTTGTGGCATCTTTGGAGGCCAGGTAAATTGAGGAGGGGCCTCGGCGCCCTGTCTCAACAATGGCTTCAACTTCTTCTTCACTTTGTCCATCAAATCCTTCGCAGCATTGGAATCATCCAACAAATCTTTTCTGATGATCAAGAAATCATCAGGAAGAGTCTCCAAGCCCAACATCGAACTGGTTGCCAAATGTGCACTGGCAATAACTCTGCGCTCCGAGGAGGTGTAGACTTTTACGTCGTCCAATGCTTCCCTGTTTAACAATTTGATGTTTTGCCTGAGCTGCTCACCGACGTCGGTAGCCTGGTGTCTCGCAGAATGAGTTGGCTCACCTCCCCACTTCAAGATGAACTGTACCTTTTCCACAATCTCTGGGTTCTCAGCATTGAGCGAAGGCTTTAACTGAATCTTGGTTCCGGGGAAATTCATTTTCTTCTCCAAGGCACCACGCAATTGTCTCAATTTCTTCAAGTCCTCGAGCTGCTTCTCTTCAGCGATCTTGACTGTCTCCAACACAACCTGCAAGTCGGGAACAGCGCGGATTATGACTTCCTCTTTGTGGCCTTTCAATAAAGAAATGAACAATGGAGAACGGAAAGAGTACTTGAATTTCTGCTTTGGTGTTCTGTCGGCATGTCTGATGACGGATACCATTCCCTTGAACACCCACTTCTGTTCCTTCTCTTCGAACTGCGATTGGTTGATCTGCGACAACTTGGGGATCTTACTCTTGATCAAATCACGGGACTTCTTTGCCTGGATAAACAAGTTTCGCAAGACAGATGCACACGAGTCATAGTATTCATTATTGTCCTTGACAAAAGAGAATCCGTTGACATCGATCACATATGACTTACCATTCACTCTTAACAAGTCAAACCCACAAATAGTCTGCCTGAAAATGTGACTAACGCTTCGGGCCATTGTCTTCTCTTCATCGCTCAACTCTGTGATGAAACGAATCTCCTTTCCGTGAGTGTTTCTGCGAACGATACCGTCAACCACAGGAGATTTTCTAGTCTCAGCATGGCAAAAGTCGGGACCCACAGTGTATGCCTTCACGTCTTCGAAGTTGTCTGTGTCCATAAACTTCTCGTAGATGAACGAACCCTCAGTTCTCGGAGTGACCAAGTCTGGGTCGAATTCAGATGACTTGTTGCCAATTTTACGGAACAAACGACGACCTCCACCTCCAGTCGACTTGGGGTAGTAGATGTAAACATTGTGATCTTCACCATCCACTGGTTTTTCCA
Source organism: Danielia oregonensis (assembly GCA_003707785.3). NCBI lineage: Eukaryota > Fungi > Ascomycota > Pichiomycetes > Serinales > Metschnikowiaceae > Danielia > Danielia oregonensis. Next base: position 52,968 of record PPLJ03000008.1, read on the forward strand.
CATATGGCTTCACCATGATCTTTCCATCCACATACAAAGTATCTTCGTCCAACATTTTCCACTCGGGTTCATGTTGGTTGGTCAAGCCACTCAACTGCTCCTCCAGAAGGCCGACTTCCAAAAGCTTCTCCTTGAGGATGTTCTCGACACGAGGACCCCCGTCTCTGCTGATTTCGAGTCTTTCTGGAGTGGGGACATTGGCATGGTTCAAGATGCTCAAAACCAAACGCCTGTCCCACAAGGTTTTCTGCAATGCTAAGTCATTGATCATGTAGGGTTTTCTGTAGTTGGCATAAGCGATGGCCTTATCCAATGGGAATCCAGTCGAGAAGAAAGAAATGAGGAAATCACATGTGGGCCAGTTCTCTATGGCCTCATCCAAGATGACTTTGTCACCGAAGATGATAGTCTCAAACTCTCCGTTCTCGATCAATCTGTTTAAGATTCTGCGGCATGGCTTGGACATCACCTTGGTGTCCATCGCACAGACACCAATCTTACCTATCTTCACCACATTGGGGTCTTTCTGCAGAATCTTGGAGGTGCTCGAAGTGTTCGAAAGTGTCTTGTTCAACTTGGCAAGCCCAGCTTCCCAGGACGATGCCAGGTTGGTTCTGGTGAAAGGCTTATTATCATTCTGAGCCAACGAATTGAGATTGTCAGTCGTAAGTTTCATGGCTTCACCAGTAACGGACATTGAACTGCGGCGAGGCGACGCAGAAGCTGCGTCCATTTTGCTAGCAACTCCATCCTTGGCTTCTTCAGCACTCGTTTTGGGAGAGAAACCCTCAAGCATTGGAGCTAGCGAAGCCATAGCACGCTCAGTCTGGCCGTCTCCTGCACTGAGAGAAAGAGGTGACATTGGCACCGATTTCGTTTCTCGTTTCGGAATAGGTAGTGCCTCCGACGATTCCATAAGGGTAATATATAGTCGAGATTGATAATGATCTCGTGGGCTGAAATTGGCGGACGTTGAATGCAGGATTTCGTAATTAGAAGCTTCGATATCGTAATTTACTAGATCGGGCAAATGAGCATGGAGATGATTCTACAAGTATTTTGACTAGATGGGAGTTACAGTGTACCTCTGTATTGTAGTAATTGAAGATCACCTCACGTGACGACCCCGGAGAATCAGTGATAAGCCCCACGGTGTACAGGAACGACTCTGCAAAGTTGGAGAAAGACGTAGATCACTGTGCAAACTTCAGATGGTGACTTCCATCATTGGAAATTTCGACTCAACGCCGGGTTCAGTAAAAAAATTTCAGGCTTGGAAATTGGAAGTGGGTGCAAATGGTAGTTCGTCTGTGGGAACCACAGAACTATTCGTATGGCAATATCGAAATTAAGAGGCTGGAAAACCCGTTTGTTAAAGCAATGTACACCTCAATAACCAAAAATGGTCTCATAGGACATCCATTTAAATAAACTCCAGCTATACCACTACTCGATTGCAGCAAGAGAGTCGAACAACACCGAGATAGACTCACCGAAGTGGTCTCTACGGATGCACTCCGCGAAGATAGGCGAAACGTCAATCACCACCAACTTGGAGGTGCGCTTGGCTTCCTCAGTCATAGGATACGTGTTGGTAACCACCACCTTGTCAATGAACTTGGATGCGGTCAACTCCTTTAAGCACAGGTCGCTGAACACACCATGGGTACCGACAACGTAAACAGCCTTGGCACCACAGTTCAAACGCAAATGTTCTGCAGCAGCAATGAACAGACCAGCCTTGTCAATCATGTCATCCAAGATAATGGCAACTTTGTCGTGCACGTCACCAACCAAGGTGATCAACTTCTCTTGAGCGATAGACGTAGGTTCATCCTCGTCGTCGGAGTTGGCCACATCGTAAGTACCTCCCAACACGTCAGAGTCCGGCAAACTAGACGACTTGGTCTCAGTGATGTGAACTGGGTAGTCGTCGTCCACAACGTGGCCTTGAACGACTCTCGCGGTCTGCATTTCACCCGCGATGTTGTCTTCGCTGGACTTGACCAGCTTCTTGGCCTTGACAAAGTTGTCCTGGTTTCTTCTGCGGTCTGTGTGGATCATGGCGAAGTTGATCTTCAACGAGTCGGCCAAAGCTGTGACTCTCTTTGTTCCTCCGGGGTTCTTCGAGACAACCACGGCATTTTCCCAGTCGGGAATGTTGTGGCGGATCCAACGGGCCAACGTAGGTGCACCGTACAAGTTGTCAACTGGCTTGGTGAAGAAACCTTGCATCTGCGAAGCGTGCAAGTCCATGGACACCACGTGGTCGGCACCAGCCATAATCAACAAGTTGGCCAACATTCTAGCGGTGATAGCACCACGGTGCTTCTTCATCTTGCTCTGCTTCGAGTAGGGAAACTGAGGAATCACAGCAGTGATCTTGGAGGCAGAACCACCACAGCACGCCAGAATCAAAATCAACAATTCCATGATGTGATCGTTTATCTGCGGCGAACCCGACTGGATGATGTAGACATCTTCGTCTCTTACAGAGACACCGATCTGGACAGAAGTCTCACCGTTGGAGAACTTCTTCAACGTGCAAGGAGCAGGTTCCACACCAAGACGTTCACAGACAAGCTTTCCCAACTCGGGGTGGGACGAGCCCAAAAAGACTTTGCACTTGCGCATAATGGAGTTGGGCGACGACAACGTGGAAACTGCAGGGTAGCTTAGACAGGAGCTCTAGGAGAGACCGACTGGTGGTTTTGTTGAAGTAGAAATAGAAGCAAGGTGACTTGTGGAGGAATTTTTATATATACTGTGTGCAGGCGATGGCCGAGGAGGTGCCTCGGAGGTGATAGGAACGACTACGGAGCGGTATTTCTACATGTATTTGCATGTATTTCTCGACTTATTGAGAGTTTTTTGGTTATTTTACTGCCGATTGCCCCGGCAGAGCAATGGGAGATACCCGGAGATTAGGTAGTCACGTGATATGGAATTTGTTCAGTCGCCATGTAGAGTTTGGTTTGGTCGTAGACAATATGGCGGAATTGCTGGTCATGTCATTGCTTCAAGCCGCTTCTTATTTCTGGCCTTCAAGGTGTGTCGTCGATGGTAGTTGACTTCCCTCATCGCATCACTTTCCCACGTGACTACAATCACGTTCACATCTTCACAACGTACTCTTACACCTCCTCCCATGGCCAGTCTAGAGGTTATAAGATCACGGCTATCACGTCATGAAACCACTGTGGCCGCCTCCTCGCTATTCACACAATCTCTCGAGCTCCTACCGGCCCTGAAATTCACCAAAATAAGATGTCTAGCACTAGGTTCTCCAACAGACGAGTTCCAAGCTCTTTACCAGCTTGCATATCTCCGACAGATAGCTCAGCATCTTTCAATTGAAGATATTTCGGTGTGGGATCCTGTGTTTTCAGAGAACGATCGAGAGCTATTTGAAGTGTTCAACTACAAGGTGGAAGAAAGTGAATGCTCTGACCGGAGTGTCGTCGATACCACATTATACTACATGCCACACGCCCCACGTTCATTTGTTGATCTGTTTGTGGGCGACATAGAGCCACAGTGGATTTTAGGAAATGACTTGACTGTGACAATAGGAACATTGAGTAAGGCTAAATTCTTGGCTCAGTATCCGACCTTGGCGCTTCTAGTGAAAATTGCAGAAGATCAAGCCATGAATACGAAAGATTGTGCTACAGATGAAGCCTCAGCTGCCAAAAATGAAGGCGATGAGTTTGTGGTTGTACGAAGAAAGCGCAATAGAAAGGCATTCGTGGAGCCAGTGCTCGAGTACAACTTTGATCTGGTTTACTTCAACAATGTTCAGATTGACAGACTCCTAGTAGTGGACGATGCTCCTTGGAAGGACTCTTTTTCCGACATGGCATTGAATAACATAATGAGAAAAGACCTGGAGAAACCAAAGGAAATTGCCCAGAAAGAAGACGACCAAGATGAGAAGCATGCTAGTGGAAAGGAGTGATGGAACATTTCGAGAAGTTTGAATATCAAGTAATTTTTCAACTATTTATTGGAGCTCAATGTATCTACAACCGCTCCTAGCTGTAGCGGCTTTGTCGAGTATTTATGTGCTTTCAACCAACTTCTAAGTGATTAGCGGCCATTGGAGAAAACACCTCACCTTCTCGATTGCGAGTCACGTCGACCATATCTGAAGAGTAGACTGACCAACATCAATATCACCAAGACAGAGACACATTTTGCAAAAAGTGACCAGCATGGATGCAAGTGAAATGATAGTGTAAGTTCTTTCCACGACAACGCACCGTGTGCTCCAGCTGTTGCATCGGCTCCCTCTATAACCCCGCAGGTGTCCTTACCAGGACATCTGTTCCGTCCGACAGTTTCAAACTGTGAATTGAATCCCGATTCTAACTCAACCGTGCTTTCTTCACGGCCAGCTCCCCGTCAATCAACAACGGGCTTTCAGAATCAGGTTTAGGCACAGAGAGATGCTTGCTTAGTATCAGATACAAATCGTCCTTGGTGAAGGGCTTGGCCAAAATGTCCAGCATACCGTTCTGAAGATATGTGACCAAGTCGTTGTCCTGAATGTTTCCTGTCATGGCAATAATGGGTGTCTTGGTGTCGAACGAGCGAATGACACTAGTAGCTGTAGCACCGTCCAAGTTGGGCATGACGATGTCCATAAGAACCAAGTCGTACTTGGTGTGTTCCACAGTAGAGATGGCGTTGAGTCCGTCGGTGACAACGGTGACCAGGCAGCCGTACTTCATCAAAAACTTCCGACAGAGCTGGATACAAACATTGTCGTCTTCGACTAAGAGCACGTGGAACTTAGGATTAGGCACTGCTGCAGTTGACACCGCAGGTGTCACAGCTGTTGGTATACCCGGCGGGATGGTCTCAGGGGCAGCAAAATTTGGGCTTTCCTGTTCTTTCTTGGGCACCGGCGGCAGCTGCATCCCAAGCAAATTGGGGTTGGGCAAGTCGAGAGGTGGAATCTTTATCCCCGCCAGATTGAGACAGTGTACAAGCACGCCAACGGCCCGGTACAGACGCTCGTTGTAGGTGCGGACGGCCACCAAGCTGTCGAGTACCGCCTTGTACTTTGCCAGTAGTGCGGTGTGGCTTTCGGAGAGATTTAGAAGGTCTGTCCGCAAAGCCAGGATCTGTGCGTCGTAGTGTGGGTTGGCCTCGTAGGCAGGCTCTTTCTTACTGGGTGCCTTGCGGCGAATGTTCTCAAGCGCCTCCGGTGCATCCTGTCTGAATTCAGGATGCTGGAATTCCCAAGCATCATCGCCATACTCGTAGTGCTGTTTCTCCTCATTCAGTATCTTGACCTTGTGGAAGTCGTACTTGTTGAGCTGGCGAACAAACGAAGCAAAGTTGGAGTGCTTGAAGTGACGTGGAAGTACCTCCTTGGTGAAGTCATTGGTGTTAAGCACCACGAACAGGTTTCCATTGGCAGTCCAACGTACCACGTCTAGATAGCGGGCTTGAGCAAGCATCTGAAAGAGCTTCTTGACAAAGTCGTTCAGGCCCCCAGCAGGGTCGTCCTTGCGCAGAGACATGGTGGAAATGTAGGCCCTGAAGTTGTTAATATAGCTCGCTAGTGGGTGCAGGCTGATAGCTGAAAATAGTCGAGTTCCTGTGTGGAAAATGGGGCACTGGTGCTGCAAGGCGGCAAGTGTGGTGCTGCAGAGGAGCCAGGTGTGCAGTTACTGTATGAAGAGAGGCGTTGGAAGTTGGCCGGGAAGTGGCTGGCTGGCGGTCACGTGAGGCCAGGTGGACTAAATGAAGAATCACGTTTAGACACTGAGGAGGACGGAGGGAGACGGAGGGATACAGAGGGAGACACAAAGAGGTACAGGTTCCGGCGACGGGGCTCCCTTAGCGTCTGGGTGGAAATGGATGGTGGCTGGATTACTGCAAAATAATGCGGAATATCCTGCGACTAGAGATAGTCCACATATATAGAATATTCATTTGGAGTTGGCATGGTTTACGACCAGGCGGAGATGGAGGAGCTGTTTGCGGTCAAGCGGGGTATGGAAGCAACAAGCGATTCTGGTGACAATTTCAGCCTTGGCCCTCGTAGACTTTCCACCATCGCTTGCTGTCAAGTCACCTGCCACATGCCTTCAGAGCTGAGCTCCTGAGGGCCAAACGACCTCGGTCCTAGCAAATTCCACCTATAGATCTGAGCCCACATGAGCTCAAAATTCCGCTTTAACCCTTTGTTGCTCCAGGTCGTATCGCCAGATTTTTCCTCTTCGACTTCTTCTTTCTCTGTCTTGGTAACGCTTATCAGCACATCCATCGCATCTCCATCGCATCTCCATCTCGCTGACGTTTGCAAAACCTCTACTGGCAAAACTTGAGGATATACGACGTCTGAGGCGCCATTGCGCCTTGAAACAGCCTCCACATAGCTGTCGGATCGTATTCCCGGACTTTTTCTTCGGTTTCATTGCAGAACGTTCTGACAACTGCAAATCTCATGCACGGCTCCCCGCCTTTTACGATGTTCACAAATTCATATGGTGCAGAAGCCCGGGTCCCTCTAATTGGGCCTGCGCCGTACCTGAATAGACTCCGATGGTATGAAACTATTGAACGTGGCTCATGTACATTGTAAACGTACTGCAGTACCTTGCGGGTACGAAACGGCTGTTTGCACCCGTCCCGAAGTACCTCTAAAAAAAGCGAAAACCAATACTTCGATATGTCCTTCATCGGGTGCTGAAAACCCCTTCAGAGGCGTCCGTGCGCTTGAATGCAATGAACAAATGTCCATCCAAAACAGATTCAACGAACGGCCTATGGAATTACCATCACATGTAGAGCAAGGTCGCTTATGCGAAATGGCGTCACATACAATGCATACTCATCCCGCCTTGGTATTCAGATGTTCCAGGCAGCGTTGGATGCCCTGTAGGTATTTGGCTGTGCACCTCCGTGGCCCTTAAAGAGTCAGCGAGAGCACAATTCTGAGGCTTACTCAACCATCGCAGAACCGTACAGTGAACGTTCTTCTACAATTCGTCATGTTGCGCCTCCAAGCCGTACTCCACTTCCCAAGCAGAGCTTATGCTCATGCCAGGGTTTTTAATGGTCAATACTCCGTCTTGCTCAAATGCGCTGGACCAGCTTTCTCCGCTCTGGCTCACCGTCACCGAGCTTACGCTTCCCAATCCCAACACCGAGATCTTCTCAATCTTGATACCGGCAAGTGTTTCTGAATAGTCGGCATCCTCAGTAACAACTGTTGCAACGACTCCTTTCGTTGAAGCTTTGAAGTCCACCAGGATAGATTTTCCTTTTTTGTAGTCAAACGACTCGCCATCGTCCACGTACAAGACTCCACTTGCCTGACCCAGTTTATCAAGTGCGATAACCAACAGGTATGGGTCGTTCTTCATAAGCTTTGACGACCGCCGGTAGCGATCTTTACGAGCGATGATGGAGCCACCCTTGAGGAAAAGAGGGATATCTGAGAGCGCAACTTTCTTCGTAACGTAACCAGGCTTCGAAAGTTTCGTAGATGCACCTTGCACCTGTCCGTTGGTGTAGTCATAGTACACTTCCGTGTCGGGGATGTAGATTGTCACTTCAGACGCATCTTCTTCTGTAACGGGCTTAACCATAAGTCCTGTGTCACCCAAAAAGAATTGATCATCTATTTCATATGTCAGAGGGTTTTCTGGGTTTTGATAGACCATTGGAGTCCACACTGGAGTTCCCTTCGTGCTAGATTCATGGAACGCAGTGTACAATGTAGGAAGTAAAGCATACCGCAATCTTACGGCATCTCTGATAACTGAGGTGTAAGGTTCTCCAGGTACCCATGGTTCTCTTCTGCGAGAATCAATATGAGCGTGAGCCCGGAAGAAAGGATACCATATTCCTGCTTGGTACCAGCGGGCTAACAATGCCTTGGATGGGTCACCAAAGAAGCCACCCACGTCGGCACCCGCAAATGGCATGCCCACAACATTAGAAGTCAACACCATTGGAATGGAAATCTTGAGATACTCCCACTTGGCCATATTGTCACCGGTCCACATAGCTGCGGTTCTCTGTGAGCCAGCAAAGTAAGATCTCGTAAGAATAAATGGACGCTGTCTTGGCGTGTCTTCCAACCTTTTGACGAGCGACTCATAAGTGAGTTCATGGAAGCTTTTGCCCCAAAGGTTGTGCACAGATCTGTGCTCCCAGTCTCCGTAATGCAAGTTGTCCCTAGGAGAAGAAGTTTCCGGACCGTTGAAGAACGAGGGTTCGTTCATGTCGTTCCAAAGATGCACATTAGTGCTTTTGCCTAAGAACGGATTCTTGCTGGAGTACTCAAATAGGTTATCCCAGTATCTCTGCGATGAAGGGTTCAAGGAGTCAATCCACACAGATTCTCCCGGCCAACAGTGACCTTTGTAAGTGTCGTTTGTTGGGCTTTTGATGATGAGGCCTTCTTTGGTCAAATGGTCGCTCACCTCGTATTCTGTTTTCATGTGGGGATCAATAATGACCACTAGGTTTCTTCCAGTGTGATCCAAAGTCTCCAACATCTCGAGTGGGTGTGGGAAATTGTCCGGATGCCACGTGAAGTATTTCTTCTTGTCTGTGTACTCGATATCAAGCCAGATTGTATCGTATGGAATTTGGTATTCATCCATTTTTGCACTCACTTCTAACACATCCGACTCGTCGTTGTAATTCCATCTGCATTGATGGTAGCCTAAAGCAAAGAGTTGTGGTAGATCAACGAACCCAGTGAGCTCAGCATAATTCTTATTGATTTGGTAAGGAGTCTCACCCACAAGAATCACAAGATCAAGGACTCCGTTTTCCAGCATCCAGTGTGTTCTTGTTGAGTCACTCTTGTCAATATCCACAAAAGTGTCTGCGCTGTTGACCCAAAAGACACCCACAGCAGTATTCGGCTTGATACCCACCATAAGAGGAATAGCTCCATACATAGGCATGCGGGACTCTGTCTCGTACTCGAATATGTCCACGTTGAAGAGACGGTAAGGTGATGATCCTTTGGTGTTACGCAAGCTCAAAGAGTCTGCGTGCTCGGGAATACCGTACACGTGAGTGAAGTCTTTGAACGTGACATCGATAGCAATTGACTCGGGCCCGAGCGGCATGGAATCTTGCTTGGAATCTTCAAATGAGTCGTGGAACATGTCAAAGTCGGTCTCAAGGGCTGTGTTGATGTGTTTGGAGTTGTCTTTTTCTTTTCTGTAATGCTCTACATTGAGAAGACTCCGCTCATTCACGATGATCTCAGGCTCATCGTCGTGGAACACAGTAAGTGCAATCGGACCAAACCCTAATGAAGCAGCATATTCACTGTTCTCTCCGTATGTCACTATTACTCCTTGGCTCGATACACGGACATTCTCTGTGGTCAATTGCTGTAATTTTGCCGACTCATCTTCATCAAAAGCAGCCTGTGCAGCTCCATACCGCTTGGTGTTCACTTTGGGAACCCGTACGTTGGATCTGTCTTCGTCGATCTTCAATCGAATATTATTTCCTTTGAGCAAAGAAAGCTCGAAGGGTAGGTCAATCGAGGCTCCCAGCGCCAATGTCTTGATTATGACTCCAGATACCACGTTAGCGTCGAGCGATACCGACTCAGGGTCCACATAGTAAGGAGAATCGGAGCTGGTGTGGATCTGCTTTGCATAGTGCTGATTTCTTCTGCAAAATCCGGAATTTTCACAGTTTTTGAAGAGGTACTCCTTGACTGCAATCACCAGGACAGCGCAGAGCCAGAGCACCCATAATGTGTCTGTAACTCTCATTGGATTCTGCCTGTAGAAAGAGATTCTATATTATTTCAGTATGAACTTTATTCGCGAAATGTGGGGACATCGGTGAACAGCTTCAATGGAAGAAGGGAGGACCGTAAGAGCACATACCGGCTACTGAGGCCCATTGGTTGTCATGGTGACGACGACTAAGCAAATTTGCAACTTTTATGAATTTCCGTGATTTTGAAAGAAATTGGGAACGAGTGCATACCTCAAATTAGTGATGTACTATCATACTTACCGACGATCTACAGACGCCGAAAGGAAACATAGAGGGGAAATTGAACTATAACCCATTTGATTATCACGTGACTCTTCAACCGCTCCTTCCTCATCCGCCTTCGTACTTCTGCCTACACTTTCAAGATACTCATAACAGTCCGACAACTGTCCCGATCCGTATGTCTCATTATATGTGCGGGCGTCTGTAAATGGCGTCGCAGAGCTCAAATCGTCATAGACGGCAAATCTGCAAAAGCAGAATAAGTTCAGATACGAAGAGGAAGAGAAGCAGTACATCTCAAAGCTCCAATTGCCATAGCCGATAATTTCAACTCGACCTTAGTCGATTTCAGCACGACCTCGAAGTCCCGTTTCAACACGCCAATGTCTTTATTGAACATGTCTCTTCTTTCTCCAGCTAATGGTCGTGTGCAGTTCTAATGTGCTAAAGGTGCGGTGCCAACTAAAAAAAAAATACCACGAGAAAACATCTATTCTTATTGAGCTCACAGGGTGGACTCTATTTCTTTCATAGTACTCGCTCAGTTTTTACGACTGGCCGCTAATCACTGTTGCCGCCGTACTGTATGGAGTCTGAAACGGACGAGAAGAAGAGATCTTTCGATCAGGTAGAACTGGCCAAATTCGAAGTCTCGAAAAAACCGCTTCAGACGGTAAGCGAGGACGGCCCTTTAACACAGCTGGATGTTGTTTACTTCAAGAAGGAGGCGATATGGCGCCAGATGAAGTTTTACAAGTTGCAGGTGGGCGAGTTGAGTCGAGAAATTGCCAACTACGAGCGCAGATACCAAGCTTTCGTGGCGGTTCACCTGCTCCTTGAGTCCTGGTACGCGCTGGTGTTGTCTGCTTGTGGTCTGGACTCCTCAACGAAACTAGACTTGACACAAACTCTGCTGGAAATAGAAACTGTATTGGAAGAGAGGCGACAGAAATTAGCCAGCATACTAAAACCGATCGTTGCCAGCGACGACATTGCTTCCTTCGTTGATGTTGTGAAGGTGCAGGCGGAGAAAGAGTCTTCTGAGCTTCTCAAGACTGACTTAGAAGAGAAGCTCAGCTCCTTGCAAGCGAAATTACACGCGTTGCAAAAGGAAGAGGACCGCAAGGAATCTGTCACGTTGCAACGTATCTCTGATCATGTGAAGGAAGAGCAAGAATCCTCCAATGGAGTAGCTGAGGCAACTTCTGCTGCGGACGAGATTGCTAAGATAACAGAGGCATCGTCAGCCGAAAAGGAGGAGCTCGAGAAGTTGCGCATTGAGTTTGAGGTATTGAAATCAAGCTACAGCTCTTTGAAAACAGAAGCAGCCGAACTCGTACAGAAGTTGGCTCTGGCGGAGGCGTCCAACAATGGGCTCCAAGACCGTTTGAGTAACCTTACTGACTCGGACTTGGGTAAATCCAGCCGTTTTTTGTCTCTTGTGGACCACAACAAAAGTCTAGCGGAAAGCCATGAAAAAGCCACCAGATTGAAGGAAGAACTAGTGCAGAAAATCCGTGACCTTGAAGCGAAGGCTGATGATGTTACGAAAGGCATAAACAAAGAACTCGAAGAGGAAAATCGCCAGTTGAAAGAGAGTCTTACTAAGAGCGAAACAGACTTGGTACGCATTAGATCCGCTCGTGACGAGCTCTTGGGCAAGCAATCTATCTTGAAACTGGAGATCGATAACAAGAAGACGAACGAAGACGTCAACAAACTTAACCAGATCTTGAACGACCGCCTTTCTGGGTTGGAGAAGACGAGAACTGATGAATACACCTTGGACGCCTCCATCGAGCTGTTGGACAAGGCTGAACTCATAAAGAGACTACAGGTGTTGAGCGGTGAAGTCAAAGACATCGAACAAGCTTTCCAGGACACTCGCAGTATTACTTTGGAGAGAATGAAAGAGACCATCGATAACGAGAGCATGGTGAAGAAGTTGACCATTGAAAAGAACAAGGCTGACCAGAAATACTTTGCCAGTATGCGGTTGAAGGACCTGCTCATGGCCGAGAATAAAGTTCTCAAGACACAGATAGGAAAGTCTCTGGAATTGGTTGCCAAGTTGAACGACTTGGAGAAGAGTTACGTTGGAAAGATTGAGATCCTAACCAAGAGTGTCAACGACTTCAAGGTGATCAAAGAAGGCGCCATCCACGAAAACTCGAAATTGCAAGACAACATCCGTCTGTTGACGAAGTCGAGAGAAGCCGTGGGCAAGGAACTAGGATCGGTCAAGAGCGAGGTTGCAGACCTCAAGAAGGAAAAGGCCGAGCTCGCAAGCGAGCTCAAGGTGAAGAGCATGGCCGAGTCGAAACTCGAGGCCAAATTGAAAGCCACCGAGGCCTTGCTTCTGAAATACAAACTGAACAACACATCCTCCATCCTACAGGAAGACGAGAAGCAGTTGGAAGCGTTACGCTCGATCACAAAGTGCTCGGTGTGCTCCAAGAACTGGAAGAACACCGTGATCACCGCATGCGGGCACGTGTTCTGCGACGGCTGTGTCCAGGAAAGACTCGCCGCGCGGTTGAGACGCTGCCCCTCGTGCAACAAGGGCTTCTCGTCCAACGACTTGTTGTCCATCCACCTCTAGCTGTATAATATTGTACATTATCAATTTTTGCACCCGGTACTGTACACAGGCTATTGTTCATGGTGCACCGTGCAGGAGGTGCTGACACGTCGCACTAGCAAAATCGGTCGTGTGCAGGAGCTCCGCGTTACCCGCCCGGCGCGGATGATGAGAAAAAAAGGATACTCAGCCAGCCATCTCCCCTAATCACTTGCTCTTATTCTTTTAAAATGTATGGCAACACGCTTCGTTGATGGCTGCGGCGAAGCCCGCGAGCTCCGACAGAGTGGAGACAGAATCCAGGCAAAAACAGACGGGCGGACGTACGGTGAAAGTCGTGCGCGGACCAAAAGCCCCTGGACGGATTTGCCACCGGCTCCAAAAACGACCGTGGAGCATATCCAGAACCTTCGGTGGGTACGTAAAGCTTCGACCAGTCATGCAAACTTACAGCGGGCTCTCGGCCTGCCCCTTAATTGTAGAAAGGGGCCGGTGGAAGACGGCTTGTGTGCCGTCCGGGTCGTGCGGCGGCGCAAATGCTGGCAGTTGGAAGTTTGTTCATGTCGCGCCAGAAAAATGCGCGAAATATATAAATAAACGTGATTTCCCTGGCAGCTTCTGAGCCAAATTTTCGCATCCTTGGAAACTTTTTTCCTCCCTCTTGAACTCGCGCCTTCCTGCACGACTTCTGCATTCTGATTGGCTGTTCGGCCCTTCCTTTTTTTAATCGAGGCTTGTTATCTTCACGTGACCTGCCCACAATACATGCACATTAGCACCTTATAGATGTCCGAATCACAATCCGCGGTGCCGGAGACAACCACTCCGGTGCAGACGCCATCTGCGGAGACTTTTGAAAAGGACTTGCCGATGACGGTGAATGAGACCGAGTCTTCCGCGCCTGAGAAGCCGCTCTCTCCTCCCAACCCATCTCCTTCGCCCGAGAAGCACAAGCTAGAAGACGACGCTGACGATGAGGTTGCGAAGAAGCAGAAGGCTGATGCTCCTGTTGTTGTCGACCAGACTCTCACACCTGCCCCTAAGCCTCCTCAAGAACCCGATATGAACAACCTTCCGGCTAACCCTATGCCCAAGCACCAAGCCAAGTTTGTCATCAACAGCATCAAAGCTATCAAGCGGTTGAGGGACGCTGGTCCTTTTGTCCACCCTGTGGATGTTGTCAAGTTGAACATCCCCTTGTACTACAACTACATCACAAGACCAATGGATCTCACTACCATCGAGAGAAAGATCAGTTGCAACGCCTATGAGGATGCTCTGCAAGTTGTAGACGACTTCAACCTCTTGGTGTCCAACTGTCAACGCTTCAATGGTGAATCATCTGCCATTTCCAAAATGGCCCAGAACATACAAGCACAGTTCGAAAAGCACATGCTCAATATTCCTCCAAAGGTATTGGTCAACAACGGCTCTACCCCTGCTGCCGCTACTGCCAGTTCCAGAAGAAGAGCTGTTAGCGACGACGTGAAAAAGGAATCTGTGGCAGCTCACAGACCAAAGAGAACGATCCACCCACCAAGATCGAAGGAGTTGCCATACGATGTCAGACCCAGAAAAAAGAAATATGCTGCAGAGTTGAGGTACTGCAACCAGTTAATTAGAGAAATGACTTCTAAGAAGCACTACAGCATCAATTTTCCATTCTTGCAGCCTGTTGACCCTGTTGCTTTGAACATCCCCAACTACTTTGAAGTTGTCAAGGTCCCAATGGATCTTGGCACCATCCAGACTAACCTCGCTAACAACCAGTACGAGAATGGTGATGACTTTGAGAGAGATGTGAGAACAGTGTTCGCTAACTGCTACCTTTTCAACCCCCCAGGTACAGACGTGAACACCATGGGTCACAGACTAGAGCAAGTGTTTAATAAAAGATGGGCAGCCAAGCCTATCCCTGCACCCACACCTCCACACTCGGATGGTGACGACTCAAGTGATGAGTGGGACGAAGACGAGCCCGAGATCAGTGAGGCGATGTTGTCCAGTGTTCCAGCAATTCAATTCTTGGAGAACCAGCTCATTAGAATGAAGAAGGAACTCGACGAGTTGAAGAAGCAGCACTTGGACAAGATGAGGCAACAACGCGACCTCAAGCGCAAGAAGAGAAAGGCTAAGAGAGCCAAGAACGCGAGATCCATCTCGGTTTCTGAGAACGGCCTGGACGGCCAGCCCGTTGTCACGTACGAGATGAAAAAGCAGGTGAGTGAGATCGTGCCAACGTTGAACGACAAGAAGTTGCAGGCGTTGATCAAGATCATCAAAGACGACGTCATAATCAGCGATGAGGAAGAAGTGGAGTTGGACATGGACCAGTTGGAGGACCGTACAGTGTTGAAGCTTTACAACTTCTTGTTCGGCAAAAAGGCCGCATCCAGCGCTATGTCCAAGACCAAGAAGTCAACTTACTCCTCTGGAAACATCGACCAGTTGGAGCAATTGAAGTCTCAACTTCAATTGTTCGACGAAGCCGAGAGAGGCGGTTCGTCCACGTTCGACCTCAACAACATCCCCGCACAAGAGTCTTCGGATGACGATCTCTCGTCGGAGTCGTCTGAAGAGGAGTAGCGGTGTCTCGAGGCGAGACGCCCTGTAGCATAGTTCATGTATTATATAGTTCAATGAGGTAAAATTGACATTTGGGTAGAATTTGAGACCACGGCTAATCGAAGTGGAGTGCAGAAACGGCGTTTACACTTGCCCGGAAGATAAGGAACGTACTATGGGCCAAATGATCGACATTCGGTATGTCTCTGAGTCACGTGCCCGCGTTATCGTATTCTACTTTGGGAAACGTTTTCCGGCGATGAGTGTTGAAAACTACTTATCGGTCCCTTTGCTGATTCAGCGTCTACACCATGGCTCTTTCTACCAGGGATCCGGAGCACAACCCGGTACACATTCTCCGTACCATGAGGCGAGACCATGGCCGCCCAGCTTACATTGCCGGGCCCATGGTCCGCTATTCAAAGCTTCCATTTCGTGAGCTTGTACGTCATTTCAACACCGACATCGTCTATACTCCCATGGTGTTGGCTCGTGAATTCGTACGTAACGATATTGCTCGTATAAGTGACTTTACCACAAACGATGGTGATAGACCTGTGATTGTTCAGGTTGGGTGCAACAATGTGGAAGATCTTCTCAAGTTCGTGGAGATGATCCACCCATATGTGGACGGTATTGGCCTCAACTGCGGTTGTCCTATTCGCGAACAGGTTCGCGAGGGCATTGGTGCTGCTCTTATGTCAGAGCCTGAACTAGTCTCAAGCATGGTTCGCGCTGTGAAGGAGAAGTACGGCGACAAGGTGTGTCTTGAAACAAAGATCCGTATTCACAAAGACCTTAACGAGACAGTACGTTTCGTGAAGATGGTTGAAGAAGCAGGAGTTGATTTCATCACAGTCCATGGTCGCACCAAGACGACTCGTTCTTCACAACCAGCCAACTTCGACGCCATCAAGTTGGTAAAGGAGAGCGTGAAGGTTCCTGTTGTCGCAAATGGTGACTGTTTCTCCTTAGCCGATGCGGAGCAGATCGCAGAATACACCGGAGTCGATGGAATCATGGCAGTTAGAGGCATCTTGGCGAATCCAGCATTGTTTGCAGGCTATGAAACGACACCGTGGGCTGCAGTTGAAATCTTCTGGGACTTGGCATCCAGCTATGGCTTGCCATATCGTATCACACAGCATCATTTGTCTCAAATGATGGACAAGATGGTGCCTAGAAAACATCTCAAAGAGATGAATGATTTGGCCAACATGGTTGACTTGATCGACTGGTTCGATGCTCACTTTGTGCTCCGCAGACGGGGCGAAGCTGGGTTTGGTTCTACGCAAGAGCCAGAATGGAAAACGGATAGAGAGCAGTTGGCTCATATATAAGGTAATAGGAAGCCTGAGGGTCATAATCTGCAATTGCACACTGTATTAATTTCGTTTATTCTCGTCATCAATGAACACTGCCTATAATTTCCTTGTTCCGAAGAGATATGCTTCGGGTCCTGTTGTCCACCTTGTAAATACCCACAAGCTGCTGGGCCAATTCAAACATATTGTTTCTCAATGAAATCACCACAAACTGTGCATTCTTGGTCCGCTCTTTGATGTAGTTGGCAACAATAGAAACATTTCTGAAGTCCAACGCAGCGTCAATTTCGTCCATGACATATAATGGAGTGGGCCTGTACTTGTGAAGAGCAAATACCAACGCTAACGAACTCAAGGTTTTTTCACCTCCAGAGAGGTTAGAGATGTTCTTCCACGACTTCTTGGGTGGCATTACACTGAATAAGATACCTTCGGAGAAGGGATCTAAACTATCCACCAACTCGAGCTCAGCATTACCTCCCATGGTGATCATTTGATACATCTCTTTCAAAGACAACGAAATTGTGTTGAAGCCTTCCATAAATTCATCCAATCTTTTGCGCTTGAGTTCTTCGCAGTAGTTCTTGATGTTATCTCTCTCATCCACAGACAGATTTAAATCAGAACGCCTCATCTCCAATTCCTGCTGCTTGATACCATACTCTTTGAGCACCTCGATATCCACTTTAACGTTGTTCATGTACGTTTCAAGCTCAGTAATTTCATCCTCAACAGCATCCATTTGAACTGCTTCAATCTCCTCCTCAGAAAGCTGGTCAATTTCAGAACCGCTGTACTTAGACTGTAGGTCTTCTGGCATCCACGAGATATATGGCGCACAATCTCTAGCAACCAAAGACTCAAGCGTCTCTTTCGCGGCCTCAATATTGTGTTTGCACTTTCTTATAACAGCGTTATACTTTTCGAGCTTGTTTTCAAGTTCGATTTCAACAGACTTAAACTCGTTGATTTTAGCTGTCATTTCCTCGAGCTCTTCATTGATTTTCTCAAGCTCTGATTCTTGTTCATCCTTTGAAGATTGTATGCTTGCTACCTCAACGTTGAGCTCTGCGAGACTCTTGTGCTTGACGCTCAAATCTTCCTTGATCGCAGCTGTCTCCTTTTCCGCAGTCTCAAGCTCCCGTTCACTGTCGGCAATAATCTTTCTATGCCTCTTGATCTCATTCTCAAGCTTTCGGATAGCCATGGCATCTCCAGAGGTCTTCTCGTGGATGATCTCAATCTTTTGCTTCACGGAGTCTACCTTGGAATTCTGGAGCTTTAGTTCCACTCCACCAGCATCCATGATCTTCTCTTCCAACTGCGAAATCTTCATTTCAGAGTCAATCATTTGCAGCTTGAGTTCGTCTCTTGCTGCCTTCAAGGTTTGAAGTTCCTTTCGATTTTTATCAATTGCAGAATCAAGCTCAGCTGATGCATCCTCGTTCTCTTTCTCGGCCATAAGTGCTTTGTGTGTTTTCAGAAGCTCTTTCTTTTCCGAGATGAGAGCCTGAATATCCAATTGTGCACGCTGAATCGAAAATTCTGTCTCTGGTTTCAAGTCCTTGAGTTTTCGAAGGTTGGCCTCCATCTCGATGCATTCCTGATTAAGTTGCTCAACCTTTGCTTCCATACCATTCAACTCCTCTCTCATCTGCGCGATGTCTTCTTCGGAATATTCCGCTTCATTGGATATGGAGTTAGATACGAGCTGCATTCCTCCTCTGGCAAGACTATTGCCTCCACCAGACATGGTTCCTGAAGTATCCACAACTTTTCCATCCAATGTAACGACCTTGAAGCGCTTAGCTCCATATGCCACACTTTTCGCCTCTTGAAGATTGCTAGCCACCAAAGTGTTGTACAACTTGCTGTAGAATGCTGGGAGGAACTTCTTGTCCTTGGGTGTAATCAAATCGAACAACCTTTTGACGGACATGGGGTTACCGGGTGTTTTGATTGGGCCTAAGTCAAACTTCCTCAACTTGTTCAAACAAATGAATGTTGCATATCCAAGCTTGTTCTTCCGCAAGTAATCGATGCATGCTTGCGCTGTCTCGACAGTTTCGACAACCATAGAGTCCAAACCTGGACAAGCAGTCGAGATTGCAACATCATATTTATCATCAATCTGACCGAGATCACCAAGACGACCATAGAATCCTTCTATACGGCCAGATTTAGCCAAACGCATTAAACTCACCAACACTTTGTTTTTGTTTTGCAATCTAGCCAACGAGTTCATCGCATCTTGTGTCTTCAGCCGGGCTGATGCCAAGCGAACACGTTTGCCCTCGAGCTGCTTTTTGGAGTTTCTGCACTGTTCATCTCCTAAAGAAATCTGCTCGTCGATATGGCTGATTTTCCTGTCGAGAGCTTCCAACTCGGATTCTTTTTGCTTTCCTTCTTCCTTGATATCTAGGAGCCTCTGAGAAGTTTCCAGCAACTTCAATTCCGTACTTCTTTTCTGGCTCTCTAGCATTTCGATTTCGGATTCAATAAGTAGAATAGCACCATCTTTCTCTTTGAGTTTATCGTTATAGGGTTCAAGGTCCGTTTGAAGCTGCTCTATTTCCTTGGAGAAATGGGAGGTCTTGTCGGTAAGTTTGAGTCTCAATTCTCCAAGCTTTGCCTTTTCTTCCTCTAAAGCTTTGTCAAGTGCAGCGAGTTCGTTCTTGAACTGCTCCTCAGCTTCCTTGGTGTTGTTTAGTTTTGTGATGGAAGCAGATAACGTGTGTTCTGAAGTCTGTTTGGCCTTCTCGATCTTTTTAGACTTGTTGCCTAAGTTCTTGATCCTCTCTTCTAAAGAAACTGTCTGGCTGTTGATTCCTTTTTGCTTCTTGTTGACAGCTGTAAGGGTTTCGCTGATAGTGGACAAGGACTTCAGCACCTTAAATTTGTTCTTTTGTGCTTGGTTAATTTCCTGATTGAGTTCTTTGTTCTTTTCCTTCTCCTCTCGAAGCTGTTCAGACAAGCCTTGGGAGCTTTTCTCGTTCTGATCTAGGATCTTTGTACTCTCACTGATGCTGACTTGATATTTGATTGATCTTTTGTTTGTGAGGTTCTTCTCGATCTCCAAAAAGCGCAATGCTTCGTTCTTCTTCTCTTCTAACGAAGACGTGTCGGTCTCAACTAACTCGAATCTATTCTCCTTCTCAATGCAAACCTGGTTCAACTCGTCCACTTTCACCAAACTCTCGTCAATCAACAGTTTATACTTGCTGGTGCCGATGATGTCCTCCAAGTATTCAAGCAAACCATCGTCGTTTTCTCGTTCAGCTTTTGGCTTCATTTGAGCAATAGATTCGACTTCTCCCTGTAAGATCAAAAATCGCTTGTGGTCCAAATCAATTCCTTGACCTCGAAGATAAGAGGTGACGTCGGTGTATGTGCTTGGTTTTCCATTAACATAGTATTGAGACCCGTTAGACTGTGTAGCACGACGACTGATTACAAGATCGGAGCCTGCAACTTTCTCGGACACATTGGGGAGAAGAGGATCGTCAACAACATGCATGAAATGGATATCCACCTGGCAAAAGTCCAATTTCTGGCCGCCTTCAGAATTATGAATCAACTCCGAAAGCTTACCTTGTCTCATCTTCAGTGCTCTGAAACCGAATACAAACAACATTGAGTCAATAACGTTCGATTTGCCGCTTCCATTAGGGCCCACAACGGCAGAGAATGACGCGTTGAAGGGCCCAATCTCTTGAGTTCCGGCGTATGACTTGAAATTGGTCAACACAAGCTTGCTGATCACGAGACGGGCCTCCAGGGGGGCGGGCTCTGCGCCTTGGGATGCCTCACGCTCCTTTTCTCGTCTTTTCGACGGCGACAGAATGTTGATTTGAGTCTGTTGTTGAGAGAAATTGAGGTTAGTAGCTTCAGAGCTAGGCAAGACAGCAGGATCCAGTACCACAGACTTCACTGCGGCCGCTCCGTTCAACTGTGCGCTTCTGGAACTGACTTTCCGAGGAGAGCCCTCATCGCTTGTTTTTGGTTCTGGAGGAGACATTTTCGTTTCTTGCTCAGGAGTTCCAACATTCTCGGATAGTGTGGCTGTGGTCTCGGCGTCGTGGAAGTCTTCGTCGGAATCCACTTCGGGTTTTGGTGACTTGGGCTCAATTTTCGCTGTTTTCATGTCAATTTCGGGCTCCGGCGCAGACTCCATGTAGTCGCTATTATTGATAAAGGTCTCGTCATCTTCACTGACCTCTATCATGCTCTTTTTAGCTCTGCTTCGTGGTTTCGTCATAGAAGATCAGTATATAAGGCGTGTCTCGTTTGTTTATCTTTCTGTGTGCAGGTTATATGTGGAGATGGTTAGTAGACAGAGATATGTCGTACCTTGTTTCAGGAACAAGCGGTGGAAGGATACGCTGATGCGTTCTACTCCTGGACTGGGGGTACTGCTTTATGTTCCTTTCAGTTATTATACTATGTGCTACTATACATGGTTGATGTACACTCTAATCAATGCAGTGCTTCTTCTCTATTCCTCCGTGGACTTCTTCTCCTTCTTGTGCTTCTTCTCCTTCTTTTCCTTCTTTTCCTTCTTTTCTTTCTTGTGCTTCTTTTCCTTGACCTCGACCTCCTCGTCGTCTTCGGCCTTCCTCTTCTTAGATTCTAATTCCTCGGTATCACTTTCGCTGTCAGCCTCGACCTCTTTCTCCTCCTCTTGCTCCACAGCTTCCTCGGCAACCTCTGGCTCCTCCGAGTCGAATCTCTTATGCTTGGAGTTATCAAAATCATTGGACTGCTCAGTCTCTTTCTTTCCGGTGTCGAGCTCTGCCAGAAGTGGAGGCAACCCTCTCAAGTCTCTCTGGACTCTCTTCAACTGACCCATAACGGGGTTTCCGGTTGCACTGTTGGACATTCCAGTATTACTGAAAGCAATAGCATCTTCTGTTCCGGGAATGGTAGATGAGATGGCATCACTTGTTGCAATGAACTTGGACAAAATGGCTTCAGCCCGAGATTTTTCGATGGGCTTGACACCTTGCACGTGAGCCACAACCGGCGTGTTCACTGTGCTCAGAATATTCCGGGCAGGACGGTACGCCGACATGATGTGTTATATAATTTAAGTTGCACCCATCGCATCTCGAAAAATTCAAAGTATGTTAGTGCTCGTGTTTACGCGCGCCGGCGTTTGTTTGAACACGGCTCTATGAGAAATTTCGCACTATCGATTCAACCTTTGAATATTCCAAAGACATGTTCTCCAGATCCCTCCATAGAGTAGGACTTCAGACTGTGGGTCTTCAGACTCGTCAGTTTTCTCTTTTGGGAAGAAGTCCCATCACATCGTCATTTCCCGCATCGATCCTCAACCGGTCCCTCATAAGACCTGAGCAGCCTGTCCTGGCATTTCTGTTCATCTCCAGCCTTATACAGAAGAGATTCAAATCCAGAGGTAACACATATCAGCCATCTACGTTGAAAAGAAAGAGAACCTTTGGATTCTTGGCCAGATTGAAAACCAAGAACGGAAGAAAGGTGTTGGCACGCAGAATCGCCAAGGGCAGATGGTACTTGACGCACTAGCTTAACCGTTTATACTTGTATATAATAGAGGCTAGGCCTTACCCAAAGTTTTGGTGTACCGCTGGTCGATTTCATGAATGAGCTTCTGTAGAGTCACAATCGCAAAGTGGTGAGTGGCATCCGGGAACCTATTTCTGTGAAGGCCAAACCACTCCAAGGGAGGAGTAGCGCTTCCAAGCTCCTTCAATTGCGGAGCCTCGATGACTGGAGGCGCCAATGCAACGTAAGTGAATTTTGACGAATTCGCAACCTTCTCAAAAGTTTCCTGGATATCGTTGTCGAAATCCTTGTGGGGACTACTGAAGGGGTCAATCTCGTCTGTCGGATGTTCAACACCTTCTCCGAAAATCTTCTCCTTCATCTCAAACCCATCTTTCAAAACTGGAACTTCTCTGTTTGATAAATCTGTACGTGAGAGGAACGCTCTTTTGTGTGCAGCGTACATCTCACGTACACAGTTGACAGATCCAAGATTCCATTTGATATCAACAGTGCCCCCAAACGATGATTGGTATAAATACTCAACAATGTTGGTGTCGTACTTTTGGAAGGTACGCATGGAGATCATAAACTTGGGTAGCACGAAAATGTTGCCTCCTTTAGCTTTTCTTGCGTACTCCACGAACTCATCTACCCCGTATGACTTCACTTGATCCAGTGTAATACCCATAGGTGTAGATAAAGAAGCCTTTAAGTTGTTGAACTGCAATTCTATCTCGTTCGAAACTCCCATGGTGTACTCATTTTGCAAGAAGTTAGCTTTGGATTTGTCCAACTCCACCACAAGTACCCTAGTATCGTCAAAGGACTGGGGGTAGACCTGGAAACGTGTGCTACCAGTAATCACCTCGATCTTGGTTTCTAACTTCTTAACGACTTCCAAAATCTCTCTGGAAGGCACCTCATCTTTGATCAAGTGTTCTTTGTTGGAATCCTTGAGGATCTCCTTGTAAGACGTCTTCTTCTCCTCAATCATCCGCGATATCGTACTGTAGATATCGTAGAAGTCAGAAGCTGCTAGAGATGTCAAGAAAATTTCAGCAGTGCAGTATTTCGTAATCACATACAAGTGATCCTTAGAAATGTTGATGCCTCTCTTTCTATTGAAAACATCCATAGTCCACTTCTCGATGTTTGCAATCGCAAAAACGTGGTCATCGAAGGCTGTCTTCATCTGGAACTTTTCAAATCCAGCAGCAAACATTACCAACGGAATCTCTAAGAGCAGCATATCCTCGAGTTTCCACTCAATCGCAGAATGTAAGAATGCCTGATCTAATCTCATGTAGCCTCCCAAACGGCCATCAGAGCCTATAGCAACACTCTGTAGTCCGAGTTTGACATCATAGTACCAATCAGACGTCTTTCGAGTTACTGCCCATGCCCGGTCAAGATCAAGATTCACAACACCCAATGCCGCACCAAAGTCAACCTCAAGTGCAAAGTTTGAAACAATGTATGTGAGTGACAATGGCACGGCATACGTGCTTGACACCTTCTTGAACTTAGGAGTTGTGGTGGGACTAGGCAGCAAAGGTTCTGGGCTAGAGAACTGGTACGACTTGGGGTACCAAATGTCTTTGAATAAATCAAGATCTTGATACTGCTTCATCTTCACATAACCACTCACGTCGCTGATGCAGCCTGATGAGACAACGCTGATTGAAGGATTGAAAGAGATCATGTTGGAGAACATGATGCTTTTGATCTCAAAAGATCCACTTCGATCATCAGAGTAAATATGTTGCAACGACGCGGATATTGAGTTGAGATGAGCAATACAGTAAATTGAAGTTGGGTCTTCCAAAGCAGTACTTGCCAGAATTGAAGCACCATCGTATTCAACGACAGCCGCCACTTTTGCAGTGGGTTCACAACTTAATGATAGTCTTTGCTTCTCCACGATTATTCCTAGATGGAAATCAACATCGTGCAAAATGTTAGCAATGCTCGCGCCAACGCTGCTTGGGTTTCCTTCCGATGAAATCACCTCCGTTACAGGTGCCTCATGTACAGGAGGTACAGCCTCCTTCTCTGGCTTCTTCGTCCTCAATATTTGCTTGGATGCATCCAAGAAGTCCATCACAACAGGAACACATGATGAATAGAGTGTGTTGTCTGAAGGCGACATCAAGACCTCAAGTCTGACGTTGTGCTTCTTTATCTGCTCCTTCATAAGCTTGTAATAGAATCCAATCAGAACAGCTGGAGATTGTAAAGATAAAGATGGTGGAGAGTCATGCATATCCTCTTCATGCAAACGGTAAAACAAAACTCTAGAACCTGCAAACGTGATAGTGCATTGCATGGAAGAGAATTTTGGTGTAAACGGTTTTCGAGGTATTTGTGGTTCAGCAGGGACCACTTTTTGTAGTTTTGCAGCCAATTTTCTACCTCTCTCTGCGTCCTTCGATCTCTTCCCAAAGTATGTTTGTACTTCAGAGCCCGAATTGACTGCACGCTCCACGATTATGATGGAATTCGACATAAACCGAACATCTAGCTCGTCGCCTTTGAGTGTAATCCACATTTCTTGATCCTCTGTAACGCAGTAATTGAGCTGCATCTTAGGCATAAACGCTCTGTTTAAGTTATTCATCTCCGACAGAGTACTGTAGAAACTGAACGACGTGAAACCATTTGCCACAGAGAGGTAACCCTCCATTAGTGTCAACTTACCCATATCTGCCTTCGCTACGGCGAAAAAGCGCTCAGTACCAGCAATAATTCCAGGGTAATCTTTGTGAGAAGTACCGAATAGCCATCCCACGCAGCAGTTGTAGGACAAAACATGAACCGATGAGAATTTAGGAAATTTAAGATAAGAGTCTTCCGTTGAGTCTGTCGTCATTGCATTTGCATAAGTCTGCTTATGAAGAACGTCGTTCTTGTTCAAGACTTTTGTAATTGAGTCGGCGAGCTCGATCATTTTGAAGAGGACAAGAGGGCTCAAGCAGATTCTGAAGTATTGAGATTCAACTTGCAAAGACTGCAAGGGTCCGTCAGACATCGTAATGTTATCATTTGAGATCTTCACCGAGAAGTTAACATCAAGTAGTGTTGATAAGCCGACCGCTATCAGCGGATCCCAAACAGATATTCTAGTAGTAGAAACTCCAAGTTCACCCCAGATCGGTACCATGGAAACCTGTTCTTCGACTCTTGAAGATTTCGCGATGTTGGACATTGCCAACGTAAGTCCCTCAAACTCAATCGTGTATCTGCATACTTCTTTGTGTGCCGATATTCCGATGTATTCATGGGCTAGATTGATGTTGAATGCGACTTTGGGTGACATGGGGGGCTCTGTATTTGCTTTTGGAAAATCTTTCTTAGGCAAATCCAGGGCAAATATGGCCTTGATCTCTTCAATTCTGTCGATGATCTTGCTCTTGTGTTTGAATGTGGTGTCCATGGCGTTGACTATCAGTGAATTGCTAATCTTCAAGTATCCCAAATTCACATCACTAGACACCATCCAGAGATCGCCCAACTTTGCAACCTTTGTCCGAAGATCGAAATTGGAGTTCTCCAAGCGCAACATAGCAGAGTCCAGTATACCCATATCGAAGACAATTTGCTTGTACGAGCTATCAAAATCGATTACCTGGTCACAGATCTCAATTGACATGTTGTTATGGGAGTGAACACTCTGGAAACGCAAAGGATGGAGCAATTCCACAGCGGAATGGATCTTCGACACACGGAAATTTGCTTTGAGGTCAGGGAGTTCGCCGAGAGAAAATGGAGGCTTATTTGGACCCACAACTTCTTTCTGTGTATCAGAAGTGACTGGAGTTACCAGTACAAGAAGCTTTAAATCATCCTTCAAGAAATCTCGAATGCTGGAGCACAATGTGTCATCGTGATAGAGCATCTTAAGATCGATCTTCTCCAAGTCAACATCGAGAACCTTCGGGCCCGATTTCACTTCACCCAAACTTGAGGACAAGATTTTTAAGTCGTTCAATGTCAAGTTCACATGCTGAAGGTCTTGCTTTCCAAAGCCAAAACTGTATTCCTTGGCGTTAGAAGCAACATTCCAAAAGTCTTGACCACGTATGTTGGAGCCGATTTGACATGCAGATACGTTGTCATATGTATGGAGCTCAAAGAAAGTCAAAGGAAGACCAATCTTCAAGTGAACCACTTTGAGATTCAACAATAAGAATAACCACTTCATATCTTTCGATTGCTTGACTTCTGCTTCATGGCTGTCAGTCAGAGATTTTGTGAGTGGACTATTGGCCGTTTCGCTGTTGCAAATGTCCTGAATAAGCTTTAAACTCCTGAGCATAATCTCTGAGATGAACCCATCCAACACATCCACGTTAAGGAATATACCAGTGTTTGATACGGCGCCGGATTCTGAAGGGTCTGATGCCACGTCCTGACTCCAACCCGTCGAAGAGTGGAAATGTGTAACAAAATTATGCACCACGAAGTTATCTGGTTTGTCTCCCATATGATTGAGACTAACCTCTGCTTGGTTCAAATTGAAAGACATCTTCTTCCTTGCATCTTTTACATCTTCTCCCTCTCCAAACATAGCTTTAAAGTAAGCGGCTCTTTCTGTGGTGTTTCCTTCCCAACTTCTCCACAGGGTGAAAAGGTCAATAACTTGCGTCAATGCATCTGGAGGGTTTCTCCATTGCTTTGCTTTGAACCTCTTATTTTCAGACTCGAAATTAGACTTTGGAAGACAGCATAGAATGTACCTGATCTTTGTTATCAATTTCCAGCTTTCGTAAAATCTCACGTGGTCATCACAAGCTCTAAGTATACTGGAGGGTTTGGTTAAAACGCCTGGATCAAACTCTAAATTGAAATCTCTGGCAGCAGCTGTCAACATATAAATCAATTCGCGCCTCCAGGCTTCGTTCGATTTCATTGCAACTCCTAGTTTTTGAGAAGCTGTCGAAAACTTCTCCGAAAGTACTTTGGCGAAGTTAATTAGCCACTTCAAATGAGTTGACTCTGTGTTCGATTTCACGGTATCCAAGGAAACAGAGGCTGTTTGATCTCCATTTGCATCTTGCACACGCCATCCTTCCAAGTCATTGGCCATAAAAGTAAATGCCGGATAAAAATAGTGGGGCTCATGAGCTGCCACATAGATTTCTTTGACATGAAATGCCACTGTTGAAGAGACCTCAGAATCGAGCTTCGCCCCATTGCGGATACGAGAGGCTACCTTAGATAGAGCAATAGAGGGTTCTTGAATGTTCACAGAGAGGACTGGCACTTGCGGCAGCGAACACAATACCTGACTTGGCGACTCAACTTCTTCGGCAGCTAACCGCAACCTTATTTCTGGGCAGACAAATCGGATGTTGTCAATCATACTAACAGGGAAGATTAGCATTCTCAATCCCTTGATAGTTTGCACCTGAAGGAAATCAATGAGGAAATCCAAGTCAAGAATCTGAAAACCATCAATCAAACCCGCCATCTCGCTAATACCGCTTGGACTGACGAATACATCCATGTTTTCAAATTCGAAAATGAATGTGTCATTCTTATAATTAGGACGAGGAGCTGTCTGAGGGCAGAACAGCTCATCGTAATAATTCGTGGTCGGGTTGATCTTGTCTTCGTCCTCTGAATCATTCAACGAGGAATCCGAGGATGACTCCTCATGCTGGTTGGCAGATTTTTCTCTACTCCCCATAATATCCGAATATTCTTTTGTCAAAGGAACAGACGCATGGGGAAGTGATACACTCGGGAACTGCGACCCAAGTGCTGTCATGTATACTTCATCCTTATTTTCAGGAAATACAAGGAATGGAGTTCTATGGGTAGGAGCGTCACTTTGTCTAACATGCTTCTGTTGCAAACGCCTGTGTTCTGACTGCTTTACCTTTTGACAAATGTTGGTCAAGGTAAATGATGTTTCCCAATAGACGCTATGGGTATTACTCTCCTCGTTTACTACCTTTGCGACAATCGAAGGTACGGATACAACGATTTTGCTTGAGTATCTGTGATTTGCCATATCGTTGAAGGATACCAATAAGTCAGACAATTCAACCACGAACATGCTGTTAGGTGTCCCTGTCTTAAGTCTTATGATGAACTCGGGACATCTGAAAGTAAAATTAGCGGCATCATAAATGATGGGAATTTTGTAGATCAAGGTATTCTCAAGATCCTTGAAACCCAATGTGAAGTTGGAAATGGCACATTTCAAAGCAGTGAGACATCGTGGATAGCCGTCAATAATGATAGAACCACTGGAAAAATCCCACTTACAGTAGTAAGTGAGAAGGTCCGGAAGCAACCCGAACATTCTGTGTGTGTGAACGCTGAAACCATCTATCGTGATCGTTGGATCTTTATCGACCAACAGCTTTTTGTACTCCTTTAGGTTGAAAATGATGTCCGGAGAATGCAATCCATCGCCAGTAAAATGATGTCCAAATCCAGTGCCAAAGTCAGCCTGAAGATCCATATAATAATGGCATATGTGAATGTCCACATCTAAGTAATCAAACGTAATTCCGATGTGGTTCGTATGATCATAAAGTTGACAAGGCAAGACAATCAAACCGTTTCTCACAACAAAGGTGAACAAGATGTTCAAGTCATTTTCTGCTTTGATCATTTTCCAGTACTCTGGATCTTCCTCCACCGACAAGGTTGAGCTCGTCTCCGCATCTTCGCCATTGGCTGCAGTGTTCAATCCGTCTGTATATTCCTCAAACGTTTTGAAGTGCTTGTAATCGCCGAAGTAGTTCTCTCTAAATGTGAAGAGGTATCTGATGAGATATCCATAGAAAATCAAGCTGACATTGTCTCCGATTGCATTGATAACAAAAAGATTACTGCAGCTGACTTCGATAGCATTGTAGTAAGTGTATGAGCCTGTAACTTCGAAAGCATCAGCTTTACCCATCTGCTTGCTTCCCGTCATGAACGCGCTGACGGTATGCCAAGGTGGCACTTCTAAAGTGGCGTCAAGTGAAGTGGTCTTGATACTGAAGTCAATTGTTGTGCTTTTAGCAAATGATCCACGGAGCGGGATTATTGCGCTAACATCAAGAACATCACCACTAAAGCAGATGTACTTGTTGCTGTTGAAATCCAAGGCATTGTTGATGATGTTATGGTCATTAACATTGAAAAACAATTTGTAGTTTTCAATTTTCCAGTGAAACTGGTATTGAAATGGACGGTAGTTTTCGTACGGAGTAGGGGGACCAGAAGCAAAATCAGAAAACATATCTGTTAACAAGAATGCATGCTCACGGAGGAAGAAGAGCCTTCCGTTTTTACTCGTATGCTTGAACTTCCAAATGCACTCACCATTCCACTTGAGAGGGAAGCCAACGTCACACTCCACTCTGTGCTCATCTGCCGTAAAAAGAATATCGTGATTAACAGACGATCTAATCTCAGGTTCTGCGAAATAGCAGTTTAAGGAATTGGGCCAGCCATCCGGGTTAGCCAAGTAAGAAGTGAATGATGTGATTTTGGTATGACGGCCAACCTTGAGCTCGATCCATCCAAAGGGACGAGTGATTTTCTGTTGACCTTTGACTACTTGATGAGTCAATACCTCTTTGTCTTTGCTGAATTCTCTCGTAGGGATTCGAACGATTATCTCGTCCTTTGCAAAGATTCTCAAATTAAACCCAGCGTATCTACGTAGCGTTCCGGGGGCAGTGGAAAGTACGGTGGGCTCACTATCACGGGATAAAGGAGGGAACAACATGTTTTGAATAGCTCCTCTTTGACGGTCTGCCCATGATCCATGGTGAATAGTGGCCATGGAAAAAATAACGTCAACACCGAACTCTGGTGGTGAAGTGTTGTGCCTCAAATTCTGCAAACCTGGAGGTATCAAACCAGGCACGTCGTAGAAGTATATGAGTTGGGTGGACACAGAATCCACAATTAAGCTGTACTTCGCGTACTCTTCTATCGTGCCGAGTTCCCGTATCCTTTCGTCCTCAGTGTCGTCTAGGTATCGACGCAAACCGCGCCATTGTGCGTTGTGATATTGAGAGTCGTCTTGTTTTCTTTGACGAAAAACTCTTTTGAAAGTCTTCTGGATCCTATTGAATCGTTGATGT
Organism: Danielia oregonensis; assembly: GCA_003707785.3. NCBI lineage: Eukaryota > Fungi > Ascomycota > Pichiomycetes > Serinales > Metschnikowiaceae > Danielia > Danielia oregonensis. Next base: position 83,069 of record PPLJ03000008.1, read on the forward strand.
CTTTCCTTTTTGGACGTAGTTCTCTTGACTGCGGGTTGTTCTTGATCCTCCATATACCTGAGAGGATCATAGGATATATTTGGTTTTAAAGACACCTGGAACTTTTCCATATTGATCTCGTATCTTACCCGGTAATTGTCGAGAATGCATGGTGATTTGCAGACATCCAAAATGGAAACTGCTGATTTGAATGATGCTATGAGAATGGAGGGGGTAGTGGGATTTCCCACTACAACGGCGCCTCGTTTTATGCGGATCTGTAGCGGTAGCACGTTGAGCAAGAACTTCAATGCTCCGTCTGGTGGTGGTGCATCCACTTCAGAGGCAGACGAGTCTGCAGAATCTTTAGGGCCTGACGAAGGAGATGAAGTTGTGTTCGAAGGCACGCTATCTGAGGAAAATCGGTACCGTAGACCCTCCTTGTCTGGAGTTTTGTTGTCTTTCAGAAGCGTTTCCACTATGTTGTCGTATGCTGGTGTCCTGTTGTAAACGAAGACCTCCACTCCATCCATGAGTAGCTGGGTGCTTGTGGAAAGTTTTTTGTTTTGCTCTGAAGAGAGCCCACTGTTCTCCGTGGGCAGATCGTCGCTGGACTCCAAGACATACTCTGGTACTCGACTCAATCGCAACAACCAGTATCGCCAAGTGAGGTTCATGCGGAGGATCAGAACAGTATAGTCAGATGTGGAGATGACGACGTTCGTGGCTGTGATCCGCCCTCCCAAGGGAGACACGCGGAAGGCATCCATGTTGATCCGGACCTGGAATCGTCTCCATACCACAAGCCGTAGAATCAAGGACAAGATGTACCCCACGAGTCTGGCAAAGTGGAAGACGAAGGCCAAACCAAGAATGAGCGCTAGGATCCAGTCCGCCAAGTACACCCAAGTCGCTAGGGACGAGTCGTACCCAGTTGTGGCGATGGACGTCATGGCTTGTGATGATGCTTATTGTAAGATATTAATGCGACTGATGTTACTGCATTTGGTATGGGGTCAGATCAGTACATCTAAAATACGTGGATTCCGGCTGTGTGGATTTCGAAAGGGGTCCAGGCGGATTCGCGAGCCTTCGATTGCTGTTGGGATGTGATTTTACTTGTATAAATTTATGATCTTGAGTTGCGACCATAGTTTGCTTGTTTCTCGCGAAATTGTGAATGAAGACTAATATGCGTTTCGTGAATAACTCTCTTAAAAAACGAAATTCAACTTACCCAACCTAGAATTAGCACCACCAGCTACCAAGACCCGCTCTATCAACCTGTATCGATTTCTGCATGAATCAGTGAGATTTCGATGTGAAGATCCGGACTTTGTCAAAAACGCTATAAAAATCGAAATCGAACGCTCAAGTTTCCATGAATATCTTCAATGGCATACAGCTCATACACAACTTCCCTGAGCGGCACCAAGCTAACGCAACAGCATCATCTCCTCTGTGTTGCAGCCAATATAATAGCCTGCACACAACACATTCCGCTTTTGTATTGCTAGTAAACAAACGATCTCAAAATCAACCACTCTTCTTCATGTCCACCAACCAGTTACGGTTCAAAGACAAGGCAGACCAGGAGAATGCGTTCAAAAGCGCTTCATCCAAGCAGGCCTCGGCACAGAACTCCAAGCAAATCTCCAATGAGAACGCAATCATAAACAAGAAGCGCCCCTTGCTTCCACCACAGCAACAGCAAAAGAGAGCCCGCGTGCCCTTGGGAGGCAAGGATCTGAACAAGGCGTTCCCCACGTTGCAGAGATCTCAGTCGTCCATACCGCATAATATACCCTTGAGGCAGGCGCCTGTGCTAGCAAGACTCCCGGTGTTGGGCAAGTCCAACTCCTCTCTCGGCTTCACACACAAACCGGCGGCGGTCGTTGCCCCTCCTTCGTTCCAACACACGAACCCGCATAAGAACAGTATCTTTCCTTCGGAAAGTGCGCACAGAGGAAAGGAGTTGGTTCCTCGTCTTACTACTGACTCGATCAAGAAAACAGATGGCCGGCCATTGCCTCCAAGCGCATCCCTTGCATCCACGTTCTCGAACAACACACGTGCGTTGCATGCTAGTAACGTGGAGAGCCGGGAGTTGTTCCCAAGCGTGGATCCTGTGAAGCACAGTAAAGGCTACAAGGAGTTGCTCGAGCGCTTAGCAGAAGACCCCGAGAGCATTGAACATGTTTCGCAAAGAGACTTGCCTCTCCGTTTGGAAAGTCCTGTTGACGTTCCCTTCTTGGAGGACGAGGACCTTGACTTCATCCGCACTGGCGTCAGAAATGTAGAGTCTCCGTTGACGGCAGACATCACGATTGACTTCGATCTGGAAGACGAATACGGAGTACAAAACAAGGAGCTTGCCGAGGAGCTCGAGACCAGAGGCCCGGTGGGCTTGTCTGCACAGGATTTGGATGACTTGCTCGATTTTTAACTATGTACATCTATTATACGGGCACGGGAGCAGCATAGCAATTGTAGGTCCAATGGATCCACTATCGGTAGAAGCTCTCATTGGTGGCGTCTTCCTTGTAGCTGGGAAGTGTCTCCTCACGAGCGATTGTGAAGTCTGTAACATATTCGATGTTTGGTTCAGGCAACGATTCTTCTGGTATGTTCTGTCTTCTCTCGTCGTTCTTGTTGCTCAACTCAGTCGGAAGCAAGTTCTTGAGCTTGACTATGTCGTTTTTCTCTAAGTACCAGTTGTCAGGAGGAAATTCAATGTCCAACTTAACGTACAAATCACCTCTTTTGGGACCGAACCCAAACCAGCTCGAGCCTGCTGACTTGTCAGGCATACCCTCTCCCTTCATCTTGATGTAGTCACCTGGACGAACCACCTTTCCCTTAGGTGTTGCAACATGCAATCCACGACCGTCCAAATGCTTCACGAGCACCTTAGAGAAACCTGACAAGGCCTCCACTAAAGTGATCTTGTACTTGACAAACAAGTCCTTCTCCTTGCGAGTGAATACCTCATGCTTTTTACAGTGCACCGTGAGAATGACATCTCCGGTTTCTTTCCCTGGGTATTGATCTGATTCTCGTTGCAAGACAACAGATTCGCCATCTTCAGTGCCTGGAGCGATTTCAAACTCCAAGATCTTGGTTTCCTCCACCGTGAACTTACCACGGCAGTGCTTACAGTTGTCTTTCGACCGGAACGCCTCTCCTTTGCCGTGGCAAGTATCACACTCCACTCTCTGCTGGGCCACAAGTCCTGGACCCACCCTTTTTATTTTGATCTGGTAGCCTTCACCTTCACAAGCACTACATTTGCGAGCAACTGCCTTCTTCTTGGCACCTGTGCCTTTACAGCCTGGGCAAATGATGTTTCTGGTGGCAGTGATCTTGACCGTCTTTCCCCGGAACAAGTCTTCCAACGTCACGTCGACCTCCATATTGGCATCTGCCGTACGTTGCTTTCTGGGAGCGGCACGCGGACCGCCGTTCATGTTGTTGAAGAAGTTGTAGAAGTCATCGCCATTATAATCGTGTGCCCCATACCCATTTCCAAATGGATTGCTATCGTAGTCGCCCATACCGGCACCAGGACCGTCAGCCGAGCCGTACAAGTCGTAGTCCAGGCGCTTTGCTTCGTCGCTCAAAACCTCGTAGGCGTGGCTGATCTCTTTGAATCTGATCTCAGCCTCCTCTCGTTCTTCCTCCGTCACTTTATCGGGATGATAACGAAGTGCAAGCTTCCTGTACGCCTTTTTGACGTCTCCGCTCGACGCGGAGGATTCTATTTCTAGTATTTCATAGAGATCCACTGTCATGGTGGCATGCAAGTAGTAGAGTTGAATATTCACGGTACTGCACAAATAATACTTTCAAGACCGTACTCCGACTTGGGGCCACTGAGGTTTTTCATGTCATAGCGACTTTAGATTGTATTACATGAGCGTACAGATGCATGAGTTGATTGACTATTCGTCTAAGAGTGGGATTGCAGAAAAAAAAAAAAATCAACTTCTGTATCCAGCGTCAATGACCGAACTGCCCATGCTACTGTAGATTACAGAGGCGAGCCTGAGTACATTGAGCCACCTGAATCCAAAATTGGGAAAAAAATAAATCTCGACGTGGACAGGATTCGAACCTGCGAGAGCAGAGCTCATGAGGAGGTGCTAAACCTGCACCTCACGCCTTAACCACTCGGCCACCACATCGGATTCGGAAGTTTAAGGAAAATAAGGTGGTGTAGAGGAGACGGCTAGGTGGACACTTATTGACGTAAGCTTTTGGAAATAATGTAGAAAGATGCTGATGATAAGAGAAGTACAGATACGATTCATTTCCACTTGGACGCCGTTTGTACTTTTTTGTTGACTGTCTATTTGCACCTATGAACTAGGTCCGACATCGAACATTTGGAAGAGTCCAAGGGTATCAGAGCTCCGCAGGACGGCAGGTTAGACTATGTGTTTGTATAGGATTTCCATGATCCACTACTTCCAAATAACTGCACTTTCTGTATGCTCCTATATCTACAAATCACAGAGCTTCAATAGCGCACACTCCTCCACTTCAAGAACAGCTATCCAGGAGCAAGTAAACACACAACCGAGTCCTACATCTGTCCACTTCCATAACAGAAAGCCACCCTCTCTCCTTTCTCTTCTCTTCTTCGGAACCTGGCACATTCACGTCTCCCGCGTCACGTGCCGCGCCGTGGACAAAAAAACACCTGTTCTACCTCCGCCCCATATCATCAATCCATCAATACAAAATGGTACGTCTCAGCAATTGGAGAGGCGTCCGAGCCGGCCCTCTAAGTCCGCTAAGTCCAAAGAACCCTACTAACTCCGCAGTCCAGATCTGGGTATGTGATTACCGTCTATCTCGATCCGTTTTACTAACCACAGTGTTGCCATTGCCGATGAATCTTTGACCGCTTTCAACGAGTTGAAGTTGGGCAAGAAGTACAAGTTTGTTATCTTCACCTTGAACGCGTCCAAGACCGAGATTGTCGTGGAGGAGACTTCCACCAGTGCGGACTACGACGCCTTCTTGGAGAAGTTGCCCGAGAACGAGTGTAAGTACGCTATCTACGACTTCGAGTACGAGCTCGGTGGAGGTGAGGGTAAGAGATCCAAGATCGTTTTCTTCACTTGGTCTCCTGACACTGCTCCTATCAGATCCAAGATGGTGTACGCTTCTTCCAAGGATGCCTTGAGAAGAGCTTTGAACGGTGTTTCTACCGACATCCAGGGTACTGACTTCTCTGAGGTTGCTTACGAGTCTGTTTTGGAGAGAGTCAGCAAGGGTGCTGGATCTCACTAGAGTAGCGTTCATATGACAATCGACATTGGTCTATGTGAAGTGATTGTAGAGGGGAGCGACTGAGCTTTGAAGAGTGAATAGTAGAGCACTGGTTGTTTTGTTCGCAGGAAGCGGACCTGAGTTACTGATTAATCGATGTTACACTGACTGGTTTGCAGAAATTTCCGTCAGCCGACACTTGCAGACCAAGCCAATAGCATGCCAATTGGACACTAGCATACCAATTGGACACCAGCAATCCAACACACCTCAAACCAAGTGGACACCCACAATAAAATCCGATGCCGGCACTTAGCTTCGTCCGTTCAGCTCATAGTGTACCTAAGTGAGACTGGAAAAGCCGAGATACTATGTTCAGCGATTGTCTTCTTCAGCTTCAGAGATCGTTCTTACTTGTAGAAACCACACTACTCAGTAGACTTCATGATTGCAAAAACCACCAAAGTATACTTTCCTCGCCCCAACACAATATACCATTTTAAGTGTCGATGCAGCCTATTCCATATCCTTATGGCCTTACCCAGGACTTCATCCTTGCCTCACACTTTGACATATTGCTCATCTATTGTGCTAGTGTATACACTACATACAGATAGTGCGAGAAAGTTATCTCCTTGAATCTTCGTACACCTCCATATACTTAACAGAACAGAACGGTACAACTTGAATACCCGGATAAACACATCCAACGCATAGCAATATCTCACACTATCTCAAGTTGTTCCGCCTGACTAACATAGCCCTTCGCAAGAAATACAATGAGCTTCAAAGAGCCCCATCCCAAGCTCCCCAGAGCTACGTTGGAGCAGAAGATACGTATATTGGACTACTATCACAGCTCGGAACGGCCGCAACTGGATACGGTGGACAAATTCAAGGAAGAGGTGGCAATTTCTACATCCACATTCAATGAATGGGTAAAACACGAAGGTGAGTACAGGGAACGGTACCAGCTGCTGCTGACAGATTTCCAGAAGAATGCTAGAAGGAAAGTCAAGTACAAGTACGACAAGATCAACCGTGCGATGGACCTATTAGTCCAACAGAAGATGGAGCGAAACGAGTCCGTGACAGAACCAGTTCTTCGTGGCTACTGGCAAATATATGCCCACCAGTTCGGCGTGGACAACCCGAAAAGGTTGTGTGGGTTCAGTCACGGGTGGTTGAGCCAGTTCAAGAAGAGACATGGCTTGTCTCGCAAACGTGACCTGAGAGATGCTGATTTGACCAGAACTAACAACGAGAAGCTCTTGGCAAGCGCGGTGGGTAGTCTGGCGAGTGGCCTGACTGCACAATCGGCAGGCTCGACTCCTCAGGAGGAACAGCAGGTTCAAGTGACACAGACTTCGCCTCACAAGGTGGATGCAAGCAACGGATCGCAGTTCCAGCCTCAGCACACGCTAAGTTTCCCGGGCCAATTCCCATACTACGACGAGGATAAAGACAGAACGGAGGAATCGGAGTCTCGCGAGAGTTTAGCTTCTGCTATGAGTCTTTCCATTGCTCCAGATAAGCCTGCCACAGCCGCTGACATCGAGCGGTTCATCTTCACCATAGCCGACCATTTCTTCCACGAGCACCAGTACGAGTACCCGCAGACAGTGAAGATGTACCTGGAGTTCAAGAACTCGTTCTTGGGCGAAAGACTCATTGATCTACGTCTGAAACCCGAAGTCGGAGTGCCAATAAGTCAACCGCTTCAAAGTCACACGATGCCCAGCCACCAGAGTTTGGGCACTGTGAGCCGCGAGACCCATCATCAGAGCATTGCCAACCATCATCAAGGCAGTCATCATCTACAAGCTGCCCCGGTGCAAAATCACAAGAGTCACCACAATCTGCATCAGAGCCACCAGAGTCAACTACAGGCACAGCCCCAGAGCAGTCGTGTCGGCCAGAGTCATGGACACAGCTCCACACACCAAATATCGCACAGCAGTCAAACATCCAGCAGGGCGAGTCACCAGAGTCGCTCAAGCAGTCACAACCATGGTCAGAGTCACCAGGGCCAGAGCCAGGGCCATCAGTTGAACGGGCCTCCGGAGGGAAAACGCAGACACATCGACACTACCATTCCACCGCTTCCAGCGTCCCAACTTCTATCTCTCCACCAGCTACACCCTCTTCCCAAGAAGCACGCTCCCGTTACCCAGTTGCAACCTCAAATGCACCAAAGTTTACAGAGGTTGCCTAGCAATCGACAGGAGCACCTGTTGCCAACCCTGCCTGCGCTCATCCCGGCCCAGGCAACGTACCAGAATCCACGCCACCTGCAAACGCCAGAAACACGCGAGCCAGTGCTAGAAGACATGTTTATAAGAAGGGATGGCCGGCCATACCGCGAGGATGGAGAGTGGAGCAAATCAGCACTGAGAAAGATCTGGGAGCAGAACAAGATCATGTTGTCGTGATCGAAGAACGGCTGTCTTACGGATACTACATCTCATTAACACCATCCCATGCCCTTGGGCCCTGTTTTCCTATTACCTGATAGCTATTGCACTGGGTCATCTACTGACATCTTTGCAACGTTTGTTGCCAACTCATCAGCAATCTGAACTCTTATTTTGGGGTTCCCGTCGTGAAGCTTTTTGGGACAGTCAGCACAGTTGGCACACTGCTTGGCACCGTCTTCGAGAACGATCTGACGTTCGGGAGGGCACGAGATTTCTGCGTTGGAAACTGATTTGCGCTCATGCTTGATCCGTCTGGGAAACTTTGGAGTCATGGTGGTATCGTCAGACTTGTTTATTAGCGTGCTCTGAGCAGCGTCGGAATGCTTTGCGTAAAGGTAGTTGCGAAGTGCCATTGTTATGAGCAATTTTAAGGAGGCTCAAGATCCTGATTAGAGAGAGGAAATCAGTTTATTTTCGGTGCTGTTGCAGCTGGATGCGAAATCATATATCCGTTTCGGCCATGCATGCGAGTGGTGCCATTTCTTCGATCGTCCTGCACATATGCTGATTGCATGAACCATTCCACTTCATGGTCAGGCGCTTTCCATGCCTTAAGGAGACCAGACATGGCTCGGTTACAGGACTTATGGGGTAATTCGAGCTTTTGAGCCTCAGTGTTCTGTTCAAGAATGCAATCTCAAGAAATCAGCACATGATGCTAGTGCTAAACCACCATACAGTCTGTTCGTGGAAGAAGCGGGTATCGTATCCGCTTCACGACGGGAGTGGTTTTCATTACAACCACCGTGACCTATGTGACCGCCAGTGTCAGTTGGTATAACGATTTCTTTGGAGCTACATGCGAAAGATCGTATGTGTCCTTAACCTTAACTGCCATTTCCAAGCAGGCCCTTATTGTTTCGGGGCACAGACACCTTGTCAATAAACTGTTTTTGTTTACGCGAGGAAATTGATTCGTTAGCTCTTCTAAATGCAACCCGTGGATTCGAGATAGCATGCATCGCTAGAGAACATCTATAACACCAATACATACGGCTACGTTACTGGCTGCGGAAGCCAATGGACCCAATCACATCCAAACCTACGACCGTATTCCTTGATATATCTTTACAACTTTGACCATTCCAAACCTTTATACTCACTCTAACTATGCGATAGCTGATGCTGTGGGTGTGTAGTAAACCGAAGACCGACGATCACGATACCAATGGCAAGGGTGAGGAATTTGTACTTCAAATTCTCATCCACCAAAGTGTCGTTCTTTTTCTTGCGAAAGTGCTCTTTGCCCAACACGAGGTACCTCATCTGGTTGAAGGTATTTAACTTTCCGTAGTCCACCTCTGAGCCACTCGTCGACACGTCCCACTCGTCATCGCCATCTATTTGTGACATATCAACCGATAGTTCGTCCAATGAAGGCGCAAAAGTTTGCGACTTGAACTTCTTGGGGACCCTGTGTTCCTCCTCGTTCAAGTATTCTTGATTCTTGGCCGAGAAGACCCGCTGACCGAACTTGTTCTGATGTGTGAGGAAACCGTAATCGTCGCAGTCTTCATGTCCAAGTGTTCCGATGAAAGGGCTCTTGAACACGAATTCTTCGTCATCATCCGGAAAGAGACCGATACCCATTCCTGAATGGATAACCGAGCTCCTCCTGTCATACTTTGTGGATAGAATGGGGTTGATGGACACCGAGCGAAGCACACGTTTCTTGTGGATCAACATGTCCCGCAGCTTCTCTATCAATTTCGCATCCGAATATTCAATTGGGCGGAGGTTTTGCTTGCTGGACAACTTCTTGATGTTCTTTTTCTGTTTCTGCAACTCGAAGCCAATGTAAGAGAGAAGCTTCTCGTTGTGCAATTTCAAGGACTGCAACTCAAATTTGAGCTTCATGATCTCCTGCTTTGTGACATCGTTTGTCAGAACATTGAAGTCGGTTATGAGACTGGATCTCTTGGATGAACTGGTGACGATAGAGTCTCTTTTCAGGACGAGATCTCCTTTGAAAGAGTCTCTGATCGAGTTTCGCTTCGATTCGACCTTTGGATCACTGTAGCCGTGTAATTTTCTGTAGGCTGTTTCTCTATCATCGTTGTTCGACTCCTCCACACTTGCAAGTTTGCGTAAATACTCTTTGTCAGGTGCTGAGGCGCTCCTGACCAGATCCTGCTGTTCGAACTCCACTTTTATCAGCATAATATCATGTGAGTTGTATCTAGAATGGTTAGGTTTGGAGTTGGAGTAGCGCTTCTTGGCACTGGGTGTAGGTAGAGATGTGTCAACATCGAAGTAGGATGTGTTCTGCGTAGTCAACTTCAAGGGCGAGAGCACAAAGTCATCTTCGTCGGGTATAAGGCTTTTTAGCTTCGCTGGCAACGACTGTCTCTTCGAGTTCTTCGTTGCCGGGTCCGGAGAAGGTGGGAATCGCAGGTCTTCTGGCTTGAGAGGGGCAAACTGTGCTGGAGGAAATTGGAAGTTCCGAGACACTTCCATGGAGCTGTTGGTCGAGTCTTTGATAGGAGAAGACGTATCAACATCTTCTAGTTCATCCACTAAACAACTCAAAAGATGCGTTCCATGAACACTGCCTTCGGAATCGGTTCCCGAGTATTCCTGTTTGTAGTCGTCGCTGGCGTATTCGGGACGCGAGTACTCATGATGTATAATGCTGTTGTCGCTGGCGTGGGCGCTGGCGTTGTCGAGAAGGAAGTCTCGTTCTTTGTTGAGGTACTCGATCTGGTCAATGAGCAATGCTTTCGAGTTCTGCTCAAGCTCAAAGTTGCTCTGAAGAGCCTTGAAGCTCTTGGAAAGCTTTGCGAGCTTCTCTTCGGTTTCTTCGGAAGCAGCTTGCGAGTCGACCCTTCCATGTTCAACCTCGTGGGTCAATCGCTGGACCCGTCGTTGCAACTCAGCAACAGTATCTTTGTAGAAGGTAACCTCCTTTTCAAACAACTCGGTGCTCTTGTGGCGCTCTTCTTCCAAAGCACGGACAATCTTGTCTGCGTTAGCTGTTTTCACACCGAGCTCTCGTATTATGGCAACCTTGCGCCCGAGTTCTTCCTCTAGTTGTGTGTAGTCGTGAGTCACGGTATTGAGCTTCACCATAAGGTCTGCGTTTTGCCGCAGCATGTCGTCCTTCTTGGGTGTATTCATTGGGCTGTTTGTTGTGGTAGTAGTGCCCCGAGACTTGGGAGGACTGCGGCCCAACGTATTCATAGAGGCTTTCTTTAGCGGAGATCGAGTAGGAGACCTGCCTGGTCTGGAGGGAGTTCGTGAAGCTTTTGTGGGGGTAGTAGGAGTATTTAAAGCACACTCATTGCCAGCTTCCATTGTTATGGACCGGTCGGTCAAAATGGCGAGATCGGGTTTGGGACTAGTTCATACAACGGCAGGGGGCCAATGTAGGAGAGGACTGGAATGAGTTGAGGTGGTGATTGGATATGAGAACGTTGGTAAACAAATAGTGGTGTTTATATTATTGACTAAAAGAGATAGACGAACGAGTATGTGCAGTACAACGAGATGAGGAATAGTGGATCTTGTTGGATTCGCGGACGATATAAGGTTGCAACGAGGCGAAATGTGGAACGAGAACACGTGCGGAATGTAGAAACTTTGGTATAGTTAGTGAAGACCGTCGAGGTCGAGTTTACCGGAAATTTGGGGAAGAAACGAGCATTTGCACCCACTCCGCTGATCTACGGCATTTGCAAGTATAAATGAGGAAAGGTGAAAGCAACCTACTCCGATCAACCCTCGATGGATGAAACAACTCTGTAGGCAGAGGTGGACTGATATACCGGCCTTTAAATTACGCTGTGGTAATTCTCATACCAGACAACCTCAGCAGTTTGAACCCCTAGCCATTTCGAGAAAAATCAGTGAGATAAGTCTGTAACTTGTATGGTAGGTAACAGGGGAGGCAAAGAGCTCATGGTCCTTCTGCCGACAGTCGTTCGCCAGTTTTGGCGAAGGTATCATTATAGCACGTGACATGTCACGTGCTCATCTTACACCACAGTTTACCGTATATGTTGGCCAATACCTGGGTGGGCAGTCAAAAGGAGGGAGAATAAACGTCGTCCTGTACACTGGAACTACTTTGAAAAGCTCCAGTGACTCAGATCAAGATCCACGTCAAAGAAGCACTCTCGTGTTCAATTAGGAGAACTCCGAACCACACCAGCCACCTTTCTAACGTTTCCATGGCATTTTCCCAGACCAACCCAAGACTGACGGAATCATCATCAAAATGATGCAAACCGTATTCATTATCTGCCTGCACACAACCCGGCGGCCCGCTTTGCGGTAGGGAAAAAAACCCATACATCCCCTATCAGACAAATCGGATTACCCCGAGGCACCTGCAGATATATAGGCGGTATGCCCAATATAAAGATTCATTGATCCAGAAGTTCAGGCACTTTGAAAAGTTCAAATACTTAGAGATTCTTTCGGAGTTTTTTTCACTAAAACGCCACAACTAATCAACTGCATCATGACGAAGATTCTCACTGAAGAGGCTTTCCAGAGCCAGATCGTGCTCAAATACACCGACGTCGTTGGCGAGAAGCTCGGAGGTAGCATCGTCAGTTACTCCGACCAGTGGTTTGCTGATGCAGACAACTTGATCAAGCCAAAGCCTCCTGTGAGAGACGCTACTAGATTCACACATGCTGGTGCTTGGTACGACGGCTGGGAGACCCGCAGACACAACACGGCCGAGGCCGATTGGGTGGTGATCAAGCTGGGTGTTTCCTCTGCCAAGATCATCGGTGCCGAGGTTGACACTGCTTTTTTCAACGGAAACCATGCACCCCACATTTCGGTGGAAGGTGTCCATGTGGCTCACGACAGCGAGTTGGAGGATGCTGGTTTGAAGTGGGAGGCTATCATCACGAAAACCGAGTGCGGTCCATCTCAGAGACACTTTTTCGTGAGAGATGAAGGCATTACCGAGAAGAACTACACTCACTTCAGATTGAGAATGTACCCAGACGGTGGTATTGCCCGTTTCAGATTGTACGGTACCGTGGTTCCTATCAGACCCGCAGACTTGTCCACCGTGTTGGACTTGGCTTCGGTCAAGAACGGAGGTGTTGCTGTCAAGGTATCTGACCAGCACTTCGGTAGCGCAGACAACCTTCTTTTGCCAGGCAGAGGACACGACATGTCCGATGGATGGGAGACGAAGAGATCCAGAACTGCTGGCCACGTCGACTGGGTTGTGATCAAGTTGGGTGCTCCTGCTAAGATCCAGAACATTGTGGTGGACACTGCTCATTTCAGAGGTAACTTCCCACAAAAGGTCAACTTGAAGGGATACAAGGGTGATGACGTGCCAGCCTTCGACTCGAGCAGCTGGACTGAGTTGGTGGGAGACTCGAAGACTGGACCTGACAAGGAGCACACTTTCGAGGTTTCTGGAGACGGAATCTACACTCACGTTCTTTTGACGATCATCCCCGATGGTGGAGTCAAGAGAGTGAAGGTCAACGGAACGATTGCGGCCTAATGACTAGGCAGGGTAGCGAAAAGGATGAAGTTCATAGAATTGTAATCTACAAAATGGGTTATCGTTATTCAAGACCTGGGATATGGAAGTAGCGGTGTTGAAGAAGAGATTCAGTGTACTATTCTTATACATAAATCCTCTACTTCTCTGTATATCGCTATACATACATCGCATCGCGAATTCTCCACATTTCACATCATGAGAACGATACACCCAAACCTAGCAATAGCATGTTTGAGACTGCGAGTACCAGCATCGGACTTCTTGGCATACGACACCACACCCCTCCTACCAGAAGAAGCTCAAATTCTGGTCCACAAAGAGCTTCTTGAGATTGCAAAAGTCAACGCTTACTTCGTGAAAATCTTCCTCAGCCAGTATATCCGGCTCCTCGAAAAGTCAGGCGAAGTGTGCGAGGATATCTACGAACTCTACTGTGACCCCACCATCCTCGGTGCCGAAGAGTTGAACCCCACAGCCACAGATATTCTTCACTATGTGGTCGATGCAGAAGGTGCCACAGTTGCTATCAGAGAGTCGCCGAAGGTGTTTGCGGGAAACGGAACTACAGGGCTACGCACGTGGGAAGCAGCACTCTATCTTCTGAATTACTTGAACAAGGAAAATTTGGATCTACAAGAAAAGAATATCTTGGAATTGGGTACAGGCACAGGGTTGGTGTCGTTGGCACTCGCCAGGAAGTACGAGAAGCATCAGTTCGAGAAACTCACTTTGACGGATGGAGACGCTGTATTAATCGGCAACTTGCACAGCGCCTTTTCGCTCAATGGCTTGGACGAGGTAACCCACAAAATCAGCACACAGCAATTGCTATGGGGTTCAGAAGAGAACAGCTTGGATGTTCTTCCTAAGGCAGACATCATCATTGCATCTGATGTGACTTACGACTCGCGCATCTTGAGAGAACTCTGTGAGACTATAGCAGACCTCATGAAGAATGGAGCCACGATGGCACTCATCGCAGCTACTGTGAGAAACATAGACACCGTGACCGCGTGGGAGAAGGAGCTCCAGCGGTTCAAGTGGACCGTAGTAGACCAGTGCTTGGACCCACACCTGGCCGAGTTGCCGTGCTGGTTCAAGTTGGGCACGCCAGAGATTCGCATTTACAAGATCTACCAGTAGTCCAATAAACTCAGAGGCCAAAGGATGAGCTCCCACCCGAAAATAGAAGAACGATACTGGTTCTATCTGAGTATTGGATCTGTACTGGCGTTCCAGTTCTACTTTTCGCAGTCACCGGAGCCATGCACTTTTGATTACACATACACGTGAGTCACACACAAGCTCCACATACATACTAGAGCAACTCTCCTCTTCAATACACACCCCATACACGCTCCTCCTACGCTATACTCCTGGTGGCTTCTACATAGTGGAGCACTACATACAGGAAACCTCAACCTCCACTCATTGGCCAGTGAGAGTGCGACTCTCGAAAAGCCGAAAAAAAACCACCAGAACATATATTCTTAAACACCATGTCTGTCAAGTTTGCTACCCCTGTGTTGAAGTACTACTGGCCATTTGCTGCCGGAGGTATGTGTTCATTTTCCAATTGAATTGGCGCGAGCTCGCCGACGAGCCGTAATATATACACTGTCAATACTAACAACCAGCCGGTGTCTCATACTTCTTGATCTGGAAGGCCGCCGGTGCCCTGATGGACTCCGACGAGTTTATCAACGACCCAAGACACCCCAGATTTGCCAACGGTGGCAAGTTCATCGACTTGGAGAAGAGAGATTAAGGAATAGATAGTTGAATGCACATGAATACGAACCGAGAGAGGAGGAGCTGCGTGTCTGTTGGTGCCGACAACGAGACGATGGATGACTTTGGACTTTGCTAACCATGAACAGATACTGTTCATGCTGGTTAGAGTCCTGAGTTCAGACAAAGTATCAATTGCTGGAAACAAGATCAACCACATAGCTCCACTCCGACTGTAGATGAAGCATCAAGAACAGATGAGCTTGTTTGGTCATGCAAGTGGAACGTCATGAACAACCGCTTAGACGTTTGGCCTCACAAAGTACTCAACAAGAGAGCCACTGCTCAACAATGATCTTGTAACCCTCGGCGGGAACCTCCGGCTGGACAAGCCGGAACCCAACGGGTGAGAATCCAAACTACTCCAGCTCTCCTTTTCTCGGCCTAGATGCATTGTCCTGGTGAAGAACCCACGATTTCCGTCGTACCTGGTGCATCATGCCATGCACGCTTACCCGAAGCCTTAGTGCACTACTCTTTGTGCACCCTTTACCATGAGCCTTGCTTCACATGGTTTTCTTCTCTGCTCCAGTCGTCATCTCTTCTGTCCTTAACATCGAACACTACATCATAGCTATTCAGTCCTCTACATGATGAATCTAAGCCACGCTAAAACGGCCCACAAACGACTATGCATTCCCGCTGTTGCAGCCCTGTCGATTCATGCGAGCGTACGCGATCTTCAGTCTGGCCCGTTTGTATGCAAAAATCAGTAGTTAACGAGTAGGTCTCTGTACGTAATTGCGCAGTTGAAAAATCCAGATCATGAAAAAATAGACCATGTGGATCAGCTGCAAAATAGCTGGAATTGTTGGATCACCGGCTTCTACTGCAATATCAGCGATCTCTACAGATGTAGCACCGTTCTCTACAAGTCGTCTTCAAAATTATCGTGTATATCGTAGTTACCAGAACTTGTCCGCAGCCGGACCCCAAAACCTATGCAAAAACCATCCCAAACCAATCCCAGCTCTCGCGACTAGCGTGGAGCAACAGAAACCAACCACTTGCGGTAGTTGGACTGGATAAGGTCGTTGCTCTGGTTAACAGGCTCGTAGACAGGCGTGGAGTACAGGTATGAAGCCAGCTCAGGAAGCGAAAGCGTGTAGTGTGAATCGTTGCATGGCTGAGCAGGCAGGTGTGACGTGAGGCAGAACGAGCACTCGTAGAGCAAGCCCGACGAGGGCAGCTGGGGCTCGGTCACTGGCGAGTCTTCGTAGTGGGGGTTCCACTCGGACTCAATGTCAAGGTCGGTGAGGTCGACAAAGTCGCGTGGCTCGGAGAATGAGTACATTGTGTGTTATGTGTGTTGTTGGTATTATTGATGTGAAGAGAGAGCCCCAGATATTTATATGCGACTCGGCCGTTTCGCAACTTATGAGCAATAATTTGCACCACAGCACGTGTGCAGGACATAACCACATCCACATAACCACCACACCACCCACCACCACAGTGCAGTGTGTGCATGGTGTACGGGTGTGACTGTTGTTGTTGCCTCTTCCCAGCCACGGTGGAGCCGTTGGAATAGCTTGTGTTTTGCGGTCCGGCTTTGCACCTCCGAAGACCGGAATATGCGACGACTCGGCGCTGACTCACGAGTGGCTGCTTGTGTGCAGGACATGAATCACATGAACGTGTATGAGTCTGCGTGAGATTGCATAGCTTAGGCGAGTCAATGACAGATAGGGCTTGTGGGGCCAATATCGCTCACTACGTTTATCGCTCAGTTTAGGCTGAGCTTTTTGAATATCGCTCATTTTTTGCGCAGCGCAACTGAGCAGATTTGCAATTGATTATTAAGAGTGATTATTAAGAGCGATTATTAAGAGTGATTTCTAAGAGTGATTTCTAAGAAATTTCTAAGAATAATTTCTAAGCTGCAAAAGCTCTCAGACCACATTCTCCGCCAAAGGAGCCGTAGTAGCAGCTGCAAGGACGCCCACAGCCCACGCAAGCCCTGTGGTCCAGAACGTGTCAAGCTGGTGTACGGGTGTTGGACATATCAATCTGGTTTGTACTCGAACCTTCCAACATGACTCTCTACGCCTTCTACATCTTCGACAGGCACTGCAACTGCATCTACTCACGTGAGTACCCACAGGGAACTGCGCCTGGCGCCGTCAACGGCAACAATGACTCCGACATGGCGAAGCTCCTCTTCGGAATGATCTACTCGCTCAAGAACTTGGCGCTGAAACTTGGAGGCCCAGACGAGCTCAACCACTTGCGTTCCTTTAGCACGGGGCACTACCGCGTGCATTTCCTGGAGTCGCTTTCCAATTACAAGTTTGCCTTGGTGTCGGACTTGGTGACGGACAACTTACAGACTCCTTTGTGGGAGCTCTACCTGAACATATTCGTCAAAACAGTAGTGTTCAATGCTCTCGCTCCAGTTGAGTTTGGCGACAATAAGCTCAGCAACTCTGCATTCATTGAGGAGACCGACAAGTACCTACAAGCGTTGCCCATGTACCATTAGTCGCTGAGCGATTAAGAGCATGAGTGCTTTCTCAACTCGTACTTGTAGCCGCTTTAGGCAAGACCTTATAATCGCGCAGGCCTCTGTTGACTGCAATTGGCAATTGAAAACGGCAAACTTAAGGCTTGAGCCATTGATGCCCGCTGTCATGATACCTGCTGTAATTGGCACCAGGACTACTGTTGTTGGCACAGCTACACCACACTTGTCTGACGAATTGGCATGCTTCAATACGTTTCATGGCATTCGCTCGTGACTAAAACCTCATGCCGCAGAAATACGTTCCAGTTGTTCCACAGGCGCCACTGCACGTGGAAGCAAATGTCAACATTACGAATTTCATCACTACTGCATTATCGCACAACTCGTGGCAACTGAGCGAGGGGCCACCAGCCACATGACATCACATAAGAGCGTGAAATCGCTCAATTGAAAATCGCTCAATAGTTAATGCAAGTCCAAATCAGGAGTGCCAAACAGGGGTCCTTCAGGTTGACATCACGCTTTCCAGGACACCTGCGTGCAAATACTGGCTCCGCCGACCGTTGTCAACATGGCACGTGATACTTTCCATTGAAGAAACCCGTCCATCCTCAAATTCCACCTCTGTGCCTCTTATTGCCTATCTGACACCCGTGCCTCTTTTCACTCTATCGCCGCGGTGGGTCCCAAACCCGTACCTCCATCTAATAGTCGGGCCGAAAATGTACGGGCCTCCATCGCATAAGTCAAGCTACTTAAGGTGGCCCAGCTGCACCGAAAGTTCTTCAGCAAAGATGAGTACGCGGCCAAGTGTGTTAAAGTCTCCACTTCAAGAAGTTGCTTTTCAAGCGACCATATGTTTGGGGCAATTCTTGTCTCAATCATCAGTTGCAATGTCACTCAGTACTATGAACATCGTGCTTGACTCGTTTTCAGAGATTCTGGGACACGAGGTCAACAGCTCACAGAAAGTGTGGTTCATGGGCTCTTACGCCTTGACTCTTGGTACATTCATCATGGCTTCGGGCAGATTGGGAGATCTCTTCGGGCTCAAGAAGATCTTGATCATAGGCTGGTTTTGGTCTTGCTTCTGGTCTCTCATCACAGGGTTATCCTACTACTCACACTCTACAAAGTTCTACATTCTTTGCAGAGCCTTCCAAGGTATTGGATTTGCATTCATCTTGCCATGTGGTATGGGTATTCTTGGCACGGTTTATCCTCCAGGAAAGAGAAAGAACTATGCATTCGGGCTCGTGGGAGCTTCTGCTCCTATCGGAGCCACCATCGGATGTCTTATGGCCGCTGTTGTTGCTCAAACATGGTGGTGGTGTTGGGCATTCTGGCTTCTTTCGATTGCCTGCTTCATTGTGGGGTGCCTTTCATTCTACGCCATTCCTGACAGCTTCAAGCACCACGATATCACAGCTAGAGAAGCATTTGCTCAATTCGATCTCACTGGTTCTTTCATCGGTATCGTCGGACTTGTGTTATTCAACTTCACATGGAACCAAGGTCCAGTTGTGGGTTGGCTGACAGCTTACATCATCGTGCTATTGGTAGTGAGTGTCCTCCTCATAGTTGGCTTTTTCTACTTTGAGCTTTATGTGGCCAAGTACCCTCTCTTGCCCCGAGCTGTATTCAACATGAGGATCGGATTGGTTCTTCTTTGCATGTCTTTGGGATGGGGCCTGTTTGGTATCTGGCAGTACTACTACTGGAGCATGATGATGAATTTGCGTCACTACACTGCAATCAGCACGGCATTAACATATATGCCATTGCTTGTGTTGGGCGTGGTTGCAGCACTTCTCGTTGGATCCTTGATGTCTAAGAAGAGAGCGCCTCTAATCATTTGTGGATCCATGATCGGGTTCATGTGTGGCTGCATTTTCCTAGCCATCATGCCTGTTAATCAGACCTTTTTTAGATTATCTTTCGGCCAGATGTTCTTATTGGCGTGGGGCATGGACGCCTCTTTCCCCGCGGCATCGTTAATATTGTCTGACTTCCTTCCTGAGGAACACCAAGGCATGGCTGGATCATTAGTGAACACCTGTGTGAACTACTCAGTGTCATTGTTTTTGGCGATCGGCAGCAGTGCCGAAATCATTACGTTAGCCAAAACAGGCAGCGTTTTAACAAGCTACAGAGCTGCAGCATACTTGGGAATAGGTATTTCTGCTCTTGCCGTGGTGTTCTCAGTGGTATTTATTGTCACTGAGCACGGAAAAGAGAATGTGGAGTACTCTGGGTACTCTGAAGAGCAAGGAAACGAAGAATCCAAAGACAAGCTAGAGCTGCTGGACTCTCTGACCGACGCATTATGAACCACTCATATTTAAACATTTAGCATATTATAGACAGCATTAGTATAACCCCAAGTATTTTTCCTGCACACACTTGAGGAACAAAGTTGGCTCGAAAAAAATCAAACACCATACGAACTCCACATTCGGCCCAAGATAAGCCAATCAATCAGTTCCAGGCCATATCGTACTTTGGACAGTGGATCCACGTGACTTTACCACTTTCTCCAAACACCAAGTACTTATATATCGGGATAGACTCTTGCAATAAGCAATTTTCACATTGTTGATCACAGTTCTGAGTGACATATTATCACAAGAGGCCCCAAACCTGTATCAACATGTCCACAATAACACAAACTGCCAGCGTGGCTGGTACACAACCAATCAAGGCCAACAAAAGAGTGCAATTGGAGACGCTAATAAGAGAGTTTCAAACCAAGTTGGGTAGCGACTGGGAAAAATACCACGAATCGCTCACGTCATTCCTTATTGGCAAACTTTCAAGACCTGAATTGGTAACCATCATCTCCCCGCTACTAAAAAATGGGCTTGTCAAGTACCACAATAAGCTTCTACTATTAAATTTTGCTAACTCGTTGCAAGATAGTCCAGTGGAGTACTCAAGCGAACTTGCAACATTCTGGAACAAGAAAAACAGCAAAACAAAGAATGTCAAGAGCACTCAGTATGAGAAGCTCAAGCAGAACATCATGGGTTTACCTTTGAAGGAGAGACGCAGAATTCGAAACATCACAAAAGACAGTGGAAAGAAGAACAAGTTGAGTGCGGCAATCACGTTAACTAGACATGCATTGCTTCCCAAGATTCCAATGATTCAGGATAAGGAACAGCAACAATTGCAGGTCAATAACTTGGTCCAATGGCAACAAGACGTAGTGAACGGTATCAACACACCCTTAGCTACTACCACATACGAGTTGCCAGACTACGACAACATGTCTAGACGTGTATTGATGACAATGAGAGAAAACGGACTAACCGGTGGAGTCAGTCCACAAGTGCTCGAGATGGTTTCGTTGGGGTTGGAGGCTCATTTAAAAGGCATTATAGAGAGCGCCATGGACCTTGCACGGTACCGTGAACACAAGTACGCGACGAATGACTTTCTCCAGTCTTCCTCCACTGGTAATGGTTTTTTCGGCAGCTCGGACCATTCCAATGGAAGCTTCGGGTCTAGTTCTCGGAAGAGAAAAAACGGCGACTCCTCCTCGTCCGCCAAAAGAAGAGAGATTGTACTCAATATTGAAGACATGTTCAATACCTTCGAAATGTTTCCGCACTTGATTGAACCATGCGGTCCCCGTTTCCGTCTTTCGAATGTATTACTTCAGAACGATGACATGATGGAACCCGATTTAGGATACATCTTGCCACCGAAACCTGTGGTCCCAGAAGAGATTCCTGTCAATGGGGTCGTTAAAGAGACACAAAATGGTAAAACGGAGTCCAGCGAAACACAGAACGGTCTGGAGGATGTAAAGGAGGAGCATGGCCTGCTGAGCACTACAGGAGCACAAGTGTCACAGCAAAAAGTGCAAAACGGAACCTCTCATATTGGTACGGTAGACGAGTTGAAGTGGATGTTACACGACATGATATCTACCATGTAAACTATTTATATACCGTTTAATGTATGGTTAATGGAGAGCCTCAAGAAGGCTTGTTGCCTCTTCATCCACCTCATCAATATCAAGAATATGAAGGCATTTGCAGTGGAGCGTCGAGTGGCGTAACAACATATTGATGTGGGTAAGCAGTGATCTTTGCTTGAGAATTCCAGCTTGAATTTCGAAGGGAAGTCCTGATATGTTCATGAACATGAGTGTTTTCGACGTGTTTCTGTTTGGAGCATCCCCTTCAACAGTAAGGAAATGTACCACAGCTCTGTTGACACTCCGTATTTTTTTGAGTACCGATCTCAAGTCGTTCGAACTCCTCACGTTCATTTTCTGGCTTATGACTTGCTTTAACATACCGCTTTCGAACTCTATAGAGTTTTCAGTCGACATGTTCAACAAGTCCATCATTTCTTCACCTTCAATCGAAATACTTTGTAGGTAGTATTTGAAATTCCACTCCTTGAAATTTTGTTCAGCAGACTGTAAATGTGAAAACACGTCGAGGATTTGGCTATCAAGCTCTTTGGAAGCACCAGAAAATATCAAAGATACATCACACTTCGTGAGCACCTTCTCGACTAAAAGGTTCCACTCGAGGCCGAGCAGTTTGTCCGTAATATCTTGGATAACTTTGCTGAAACGGTAGACCTTTTTATCTAGAACCAAGTCTCTTCCATCTTCCACGACTAATTGGCTATCATTTTGCACGCGTACAAGCACTCTAACATTGCTTTCGAAGTCCATGATCGAGTCTTCGAGTAGCCTCCTAACAGAGGAGTATTTATCGTGCTTGCTTTTGACCGACAGGTAAGTATCCTTCTCCTCGACGATTTTATTTTGCCAATCCAAATTCTCGCTCTGCAAGGCACGTAAATCGTCATTGAGGTCAGTCAATTTGCTCTCTAGTCTGGCCCTCGCAGATGCAAAAGTAGATATCGTTTTTGTAACATCAGCAATTTGCCGTTCGATCTCTGATCTTGAGGCTTCCTTCATCAACTTTTGCTCCATTAAATCGTTTAACTCTGCGTTCAATTTGTCGAGATCACTTTGGCTTGTTTGGAGTTCAAGATCCGCTTCTTCAATTTCCTCTTGATGCTCCTTCCGTATGCTATCATACTGTTGCTGCATCTGAGCTTGCTCCTGGTTAGTTGATTCTGCCATTTTCGAAATTACTTCCTCCAATTTGGCCAGAAGCTTTTCCTTCTCGATGGTCAAAGTTTCAATCTCATCCACCGTGTGTTTTTCATTATAATGCAGGCTTTCAAGCTCGGCTAGCTCCTTCTCTATGCTCTCTTTGAATTCTTTTTGTGCTCTGAGGAAGTCTTCGTCTAACTTGTTACTAAACTCCTGCAACTCCAATTCTGTTTTCTGTTCCTTCTCGTAAACAGCCCTCACCACAGAAGTTTCCATGAGGTCATATTTGGAAGTGATCTGACGAAGCTCTGTCAGTTTGCTCTTTAATCTATTTTGGAATACTCTCTCCATTCTGAGAGAGTCCTGATGCTCGTCTTGTACTTCATTGAGGACTTCATCTGCAGCCTTCAAAGCGCTGTCCAACAAGTTCTTTTGATTGGTGAGCTCTTCGATGTCCTCTGCTTCCCCTTCTTCTTGGTGTACTGGAGAAACGTCTTTGAAGGTCGAATCAAGGCTGCATTT
This sequence comes from Danielia oregonensis, assembly GCA_003707785.3. Taxonomy (NCBI): domain Eukaryota; kingdom Fungi; phylum Ascomycota; class Pichiomycetes; order Serinales; family Metschnikowiaceae; genus Danielia; species Danielia oregonensis. The sequence goes on from PPLJ03000008.1 coordinate 106,147, forward strand.
TCTGCTTAGGCTCTGGTTGATTGCTATCAACTTCTTGAGCTGCTCGGGCTTTCGGAGCGTAGGTATACTTGATCCTTTTCTGTTCTCGTCTGCTAGACTATTGATCTCTTTCAGCATAGACACTGGAGGTTCAGGTATATTTGATCTCATTGGTTTTGGGGAAAGCTCGATACGAACCAAGTCGAATCCAAGCGATTTCCGTCGTGGGGTCTCCTCTGATATGGGTTCCATGTTGCTGATCTCGCTCAACACACGGCGCTTCTTAGCTGGAGGTGTGTTGGTGAACAGTTTCATTTCAGTTTCAGATGCGGGCCGAGATCGAGTGGGTTGGGGATAATGTGTTGTAGATGTGTGTACCTGTACAAAGGGAGAAATCTGCCTCGGTAGAATCCTAGGTATAAGTAAAGTTGGTATTAAGTTCTGTTTCTATATGGTAAACAAACGGACTGCATACATTCTGGATTATCAACACCTGAAGAAGTGAAGTATCACGACTATACGAGAGTGGAGTGATCAACAGGCGGTATGGAGGGCGTATGTGGCCTGGGATACTGTAGTCGTTTTCTTGAAGTTGCAGTTTTTCTTTTTTCATCCATTTTTCTTAGCAGTTAGCATAAATAGCCTGTATTAGCCACTAATTACATAGAGTCGGTCGATGGCACCGGCGTCAGTTTATATACATGAGGAGACTAGCTGAAGTCTTTGTGTTGCAAGTTTCTCGTCATCGCAGGCAATGCCACCCGAACGCCGTCGAGCTCCTTGGTCATCTTGACCTGGCATCCCAACCGGGATGTCTCTGTCAAGCCGAAAGCCAAGTCCAACATGTCGTTCTCATCATCATCGGGTTCAGGGATAGCGTCGTAGTAGTCTGGATCCACTATTATATGACAAGTGGAACAAGCACACGATCCGCCGCAGGCTCCCTCCATGTCCAAGTTGTAAGCCTGCGCAATGTCCAAAAGGTTGTCACCATCGGCAACTTCGTAGGTCAGCAGCTTTCCGTCCTTAGTGATGAATGTGATCTTGAGTTCTTCTCCAGGCTTGGGTTTGTGGATGTGGCCATGGAACGAAGGGCGAGTGGTGGAAAAGCATCTGAGACTGGAAGCAGGACTCAACGCCTTAGCGAATACGGCTCTGGGGCCTGTGAGTGTCCGAGCAACGCTTCTAAACATTGAATAGATTATTACTTCTCGAATTTTTTTCGACTTCTGAGATTTCTTCTATAGTAAGCAGGACTGAGATAAGACGGTTGACAGCTCCGACCCCACACAGAAGACTAAAGTATAGGAGATGCTAAGGCCAGCTATCATTGGGACTTTTGGAAGAAGTGAATTGTTAAGGTTGCTATTTTCCGTCAAGAAGACCATCGCAATACTATCGGCTTCATACCCTCCGACAGTAAACCAGGTGTAGATTTGCAGTTTATACAATCAGTTCTATTCATACAATGATTCTTTGCATAGATTCGATTCTCTTCATACACTCGTTCTTTTCACTCGATCAATCCTTTTCATTTAATCAACTTGATGGACACCATCTACTAAAAACTGTTTTGCTAGTGAAATTTGCAAGTCACATCTAGCGACCTTGCTCCAAAATAATCAGAGGTACAGACAACCCTACCTCTTCAACCTACCAGAACTTGCTGGCAAGAACCAAGAATATTAGCAAGATCAAAACAGCAATGATAGCATAACTGATGAACTTGTTTGCCGTGATTCGGCGAGTCATCGACTTGAGCGTCTGGATAGACTTGTCCACATATGTGTCAGCCGTCAGCAAAGTGCTGCGTGCATTGGTAATCTGCTCACGCTGCGCCCGCAAGTCATTCAAGATATTACCTCCAATGTTCTCCGTTTCAAGAGCGATCCGCTGACTGTCGCGAAGTCTCTCGGAGGTTCTGTCCAACGAGGCATTGTTACTGAGTAACTGTTTCCTTTGTGAGTCTCCAGCAGAGTCGTCGTCAGTGTAGCGGCCGAAGAGGTCGTTCCTGTCCTCGTCATCTAGAATCTGCTTCAACTTCAATTTGTTTTGGTCCACATCCTGACGGTACTGGCGAATCTTGGTGTTGTACGACAGCCTCTGGTTTGCGGGCAAGTTCTGCACTTCGATGTTCATCTGGTCCAAGATCTCAAGTGCTTCATCTGTAGCATGTTCTATAGCCTGCAAAGAAATTCTGCGCTGGTTGGCGTCTGCAGTCAGAACGGTAGCAAATTTAGCCTTGGCCTCTTGGAGAGCCAACTGGAAGTCCAGCTCATACGTTTGAAAGAGCTCAGACATAAGAGATAAGGTACAAATATGCTGAGGTGTGATATAAGGGCGCGCACGTGACGAGGCTGGCTGTGGAGCCCACAGCAATGGTGGAGGAGATACTTTTGTAGTCCCCGAGTAGGTATGAGTCCATAGTCAATAGCTCAAGTCTACATTTTTAGCAGTTCTCCAGAGAGTTGTTTGTTCACTATATGATCTCTATTCTTCTTGATCGTACTCCTAAGCACATACGATTGTATTGGCTCTACTTGTGCCTCGTTTCAAACTCATCTCCCTCATCTTCGTCTGTTCTTGACTTGTACTTGTGGAAAGCGGCTCTGATCTGGCCCACCAAGTTGTCATCGAATCTCAGGTCAACCGAGCTCTTCGACGCAGAAGGACTCAAGCTGCTTCCGTCATATTCAGCGGTAACATTGCGTAATCCCAGTTGTAAGCTTGGGATTGGGATAGCGTTCTCCTCGGTATCATCGTCACCAAGATCCAAGGAGTGGATGGTCAAGTTCAACAACGACTTTCCACTCTTTCTGCGCATCAACCGACTGGGGAACGGACCTGCCTTGGGTGCAAATTGCTTAAGCATGTTCTCGTCCTCTGCATCACTCGTTGTTCTATCATTGGTATCAAACAGGTGAATCGAGTTCTTGCGCTCGAGCTGTGGTGTCTTAGGGGTCTTAGGCACTCTGCATGTGACACCATTGTCGTGAATCCACTTAGCCACCACTGCGGTCCATCCACACTGGTGCGAGGCACCCAAACCACGACCCGTGTCTCCATCGAAGTATTCGTAGAATGGCACGTAGTCCTTGAAGTGGGGATCCTTGTTCACCAAGTCGTTGTCACCATTACAGGCACGAACTCCATTTTTGTCAGGAATGAACAAGTGCATCAACCGATGCTGGATCTCCTGAGCGCACTGTGCCAAGTTCAAGTACTCGCCAGAGCCCTTCGGACATTCCACCTTTAAGTCGGATCCGTAGTACAAGTAAAATCTCTGCAATGATTCGACCAAAAGGAAGTTGACAGGGAACCAAATGGGTCCTCTCCAATTGGAGTTTCCTCCGAACATACCCGAGTCAGACTCACCAGGTAAGTATTTCACTTCGTACTTCTGACCATGAACGTCTAACTCGAACGGATGCTTTTCGTGGTACTTCGACAAGGAACGGATACCGTAGTCGGACAAGAATTCGTCCTCGTCAAGCATTCTCTCTAGAATGCTGACAAGACGGTCCTTACTCACCAAAGACAACAACAAACGTTCTCCCACACCTCTGTTAGACATGGAAGCAATATTACGTTCAGCAATAGAACGACGGTTCTCAATGAACCAATCCAACCGCTTCTTGAAAGAAGGAAATCTCTTTAACAACTCTGGCTCCAATGTCAAAGACGCATACAATGGAATCAAACCCACCAAAGACCTAATAGGCAAAGACTGAGTGTGATCACCAAAATGAATGGCATCATAGTAGAACTTGTCGTTGTCATCCCACAACGACTGGTCAGTAGGTTCGTTCTCGCCCTTCTTGGCACCACGGTACGACATAGCGTCCGCAATAAGCAAGAAGTGCTCGAAGAACTTGGAGGCGATGTTCTCGTAAACAGGTCTGGTCTTCGCTAACTCCAAGGCAATGTTCAACATCTGCAAACAGTAGAAAGCCATCCACCCAGTCGAGTCCGACTGTTGTAAGGTTCCTCCAGTAGGCAATGGCTCCGATCTGTTGAAAACACCGATGTTGTCAAGACCCAAGAAACCACCTTCGAACAAATTGTTGCCGTCCAGATCTTTCCTGTTGACCCACCATGTGAAGTTAATCAACAACTTTTGGAATACGCTTTCCAAGAAGTCCAAGTCCTCAATACCGTACATCTTTCGCTCAATCTTGAACACTCTATACGTAGACCAGGCATGCACGGGTGGGTTGACATCACTGAAATTCCATTCGTAAGCAGGTAACTGTCCATTAGGATGCATGTACCACTCACGAGTCAAAAGATCCAACTGTTTTTTAGCAAATTCTGGATCTATCATGGCAAACGGAATACAGTGGAAAGCAGTATCCCAAGCTGCGAAGAAGGGATACTCCCATTTGTCTGGCAACGACAAGATGTCGTCGATGTATAAATGCTTCCAGTCATTGTTTCTTCCGTTAGCACGATTCTCAGGCGGAGCAGGCGTATTAGGGTCACCGGAAGACCAGTATGAGTGCACAAAGTGGTAGAATTGCTTGGTCCACAACAATCCGGCGAAAGCCTGTCTTTGGACCTGGCGCAATTCGTCCGTGATGGGCAAAGGCGTCACTTTCCAGTAAAAAGCGTCTGCCTCGTCCTGACGGCGAGTGAAGACGTTATCAAACTCAAATTCGTCGATCTCTCCACCGTTCTTCGAAAGCTTGTAACGGATAGTAACGTAGTCTCCTGGAGGAACTCCACCATCCTGGTCAAAAGAGAAGAGTGCGGCTGCTTTCGTACCCTCACGAGCTGGGTTCACGGCTCCTTCCACTCCGTCCACAACGTAGTCGTGGAAAGCATCTTTCGTGTAAGGGACCTTGTTCTCCTGGTTGTATAAACGCTTTCTGTTGGTCTCGTTCTCGGTGAACATCAACTTGGGCTCGACGTCGTCGGAGTTCTCGGTGACACCCGGAGCCGGCGCAAAGACCAAGTGTCTCTTGCCCAATTTGGGATGGTCGATCTCAATAGAGTAGTCGTCCTGGGCACGCAAATGTGGTTTTCCCTTCAAGCTCTCCTCCGTTCCCCAAGCCCACGTGTTACGCAACACGACATGCGGCAAGATGTGCAACGGAGCGGCCTCTGGGCCTCTGTTGTAGGCAGTTATGCGGAACAACAACTCCTCGGGGTCGTCGTCGGACTTGGCCTGCTCGTACACCACGTCGAAGTAGCGGCTCTCGTCGAAAACACCCGTCTCTGTGATTTCGTACTCCTGTTCCAAACGCAGTCTCTTTCCACTCTCAGTGATCAATTGCTGGTAGGGAAACTTGGCGTGAGGGTACTTGTACAAGTACTTCAGGTAGGAGTGCGTAGGGGTGTTGTCCAAGTAGTAGTACAACTCCTTGACGTCCTCTCCGTGGTTGCCCTGGGAGTTGGTCACTCCGAAAAGCTTCTCCTTCAAGATCTCATCGTGGCCGTTCCAGAGTCCCATCAGCAAGCAGACCAATTGGTGGGTGTCGCAGAATCCGGCAAGCCCGTCTTCTCCCCATCTGTACGTTCTCAGTTTCGACTGGTCGAAGGAGAAATCGTCCCACGCTGAACCCAGAGCCGAGTAGTCTTCTCTGACGGTGGCCCATTGTCTTTCACTCAAGTAGGTACCCCATCGCTTGTGGTACTTGATGCGCTTCTTGTTCTCGTAGAGACGCTTTTCCTCTGCCGTGAGCGAGTCCAAAAGGTCCTGGTCTGACATGAAAAGTGGTCTTTTACTATGGTTCACGCCCGAACCTGCCTCAATATATACGCGGCCCCCGAGCCTGCACACCACTGATTGCTAGTGCGGCTCATTATAGGAGGCTAATGGAAGAAGGCCACGAAAGAGACGTCCTGCTACAAGGGCGCAAAATGGAGCGAGACCGGCGCCGAAAGTGTGGTTTGCGACGAGGACTGCCTCTTTGAAACGAGGATTTTCGGGCGTTGGAGCGGTTTTTGGAGATGCTTCTTCTTTCGTCCTCTGGGGCCGGAGAAGCTAGGCCCGAAGGGTCCTTGGGGCCGTGGACACGGTAGTTGCGGAGATCACCATGGCCGACTCTACCGGCAGCAGTGTTCCATGGACTGCATCCAAGACGTATGGAACCTCTTCGGCGTGCATGGAATGTGGGGGGAAGGAGTGGCTGAAGATGGATTTTAGGGTTGAGTGAAGGTGAGTTAAGGTTGACAGCAGCCGACGAGTTCGTAACGGTGGAGTTGAAAAAACGTGTTACTGGTGTAGTGGTGGGAGTGGAATATTCTTGGTGCTCGATTTATGTCGAAGGTTTGGAAATTTCAGCAATCCGGCGAGCTGGTGGAAATATGTAAATATCGACACTTTTCTCTGAAAGTCAGGAAAGTCTCAAAAACACTAAAGACGAAGTTTGATCATCTCCTCCGGCAAAGCGGTTGGTCTTCCCCACCCGATGCCCTGGACCAAAACATACACCGCGAATTCTTCCTCTTGTTCAGCCCCGCGCACCCCAGAGGATGTAGCCATGAAAAACATATCAGCTAGGACGAAAGAAGACCACAAGACCCGCACACATCCAACAGACAGCCATCCACCATCATATCCACAAACCGAGAGCCTGCATGCTTGCGTCACCTGACAATAACACCAGCGATGCAACTGATTTCAGAACGACGTGGAATTGCTGTTCCGGGAATTCGGACCCGCCCATCTCATCTTCCCCGGCTTTTCTTGCGCCGGCCACCGCTGCGCACGGTATTTCGGCGTATCTGTTGCACAGGGCTTCTGTGCCGTCACCCAGGGAACAATTTTCGGAGTGTTTGGGTGCAAAATATAAAGCCAGCTGGTGGCCCGCTTTTTTCCACCATGACTCTTTCCGACTCCCCCTACACTACGCTCCTCAGGCCCGACCTGGAGGCGGTTGCCGTGCCCACTGCTCCTCCAACGTTGGTGGGAACCACTGTTGACCGATTCCACCTCACCAACAAGGTGACGGTGGTGACCGGCGCAGCGGGAGCCATTGGTGGAGCCATTGCCGAGGGCTTTGCTCAGGCTGGCTCGCACGTGGCCATCATGGACTACAAGTACAGCCCGGAGATTGACCAGCGTTTGACGAAAAAGTATGGAGTCAAGGTCAAGTCCTACCAGGTGGACGTCACCAGCTACGAGCAAGTGGACGAAGTGATCAAGCAGATCGAGACCGAGTTCGGCACCATCGATGTCTTCATTGCCAACGCCGGAGTGGCGTGGACCACCGGCCTGATCTTGAAGGAAGAGAGCACGGTCGACCTGTGGAGACGTGTGTTCGACGTCAACGTCCACGGTGTGTTCAACTGCGCCAAGTCCGTGGGTCTGATCTTCAAGAAGAACGGCAAGGGTTCGCTCATCATGACTGCCTCCATGAGTGGTCACATTGTCAACGTGCCCAACTACCAGACATGCTACAATGCCTCCAAGGCCGCCGTTCTCCACATGTCGAAGTCGTTGGCTGTTGAGTTTGCTGGTTTCGCCAGAGTCAACACTGTCTCTCCAGGCTACACAGACACTCCCATGTCTGAGTTTGTGCCTACTCAACAAAGAGCTAAATGGTGGGGTTTGACTCCAATGGGCAGAGAGGCATTGCCCGAAGAATTGGTGGGAGCTTACTTGTACTTGGCCAGTGATTTGGCTACGTTCACCACCGGCTCTGACATCCGCGTCGACGGAGGCTACTGTTCTGTTTAGACGGTTATAGAATGAACTAAAAAAATAATGACTCCTGCGCGATTCGAACGCGCGCATCTTACGATAACAGAACTTGAGTCTGCCGCCTTAGACCGCTCGGCCAAAGAGCCAATTGATATATGTTTCCGAGGCCAGCTTTGGCCAGCCAGGTGTCAGAACACGAAGAGGATGAAAGGAAAGAAATTGTCACACTATATCCATGAACCTAAGAATCTTTTTAGTCAGGAATGAAAATGCTCACCCAAGAGTTTCCATCGGTGAAGGCTAACTAGTCTACTCAAATCATTTTTATCAATCATCCTACCAAGTATAACCAAAGCAAAAGATCTGAGCCTCAGAGATAGAGTAGTCGTCAGAAATGGAAATCCCCGAGAACACTACACTGAGACCTACCAATAACAGAACTTGAGTCCGCAACCTTCGACCGCTCGAGCACTTTGATATGTAGTTGGATTATCAAACAAACAAGCATCACCCCTTTCACTTCCTTGCACCGTAAAGCTGCGTGAGCGTATCCACAATAGAATCCTCAAACAGGATAAACTCAAAGCCCAAGATAGCCTGGGTTCTGCTAGTATCCACTATCGCCTTACCCTCGTAAAAAACTCTATCAGAACCAGGAGTTCCCAATGGAACGTCTTTGGACTCTTCAGGGAACTTCTTATGCAAGATATCCAAAACTGTCTGATCAGTAAAGGCTCCAGCGGACAAGATCAATCTCTGGTTCTTGGCCTCATCCTTTTGGAAAGCAGCAACGTGAGCAGCGGCGACATCACGTACATCCACTCCCATTCCATTGGCATGGTACCAGTCTTTGTCAGCAGAAGTCAACTTGGTCAAGGTATTGATAATCTCCAGAGACGTGTTCAAGTTGTCTGATACCAATTCGTCAAAAGGTTGGGGTCCAAACACAAAAGTGGGATTAACCACCGTCAAGGCGAAGTTTGGCTTCTCTTCCTCGACAAAGGTCCACGCTGCCTTCTCGGCAAATGTCTTCGAAGCAAAGTAAGCAAAAACGATATTCTCCAAGCCCTGCTCGAGAGTAATACTGCTCCAAGTATCTTCATTGATAACCACAGTTGGATCGTCCGCAATTGCACTGGTCACAGCGGCAAAAGACGATGTCACAACAACTCTCTTGATCTGAGGTCCGTGTTCCTTGATGGCAGTCAAGACACCCTTGGTACCATTGATAGCTGGGTCAAGCATCTGAGTCTGAAAATCAGTCACATTGTACGTAAAAGGTGAAGCAGTGTGTAAGAAAATAGTGGCTTCTGGGTGATTCTTGACAAACTGGTCAAAAGCGCCAGGAACCTCAAGATCCTTCACAACCTCGTAAGAGAACTTATCCGAGCCAAGCAATTGTTTGATATTGTCACCTTTTTCGGTAGATCTAACGGTACCAACAACAGCGTACCCTTTCTTCAAAAGTAGTTTTACGGTCTGCAAGGCAATAAAGCCCGAAGCTCCAGAGATCAAAACAGTTATCATGGCTGAGGCGAGTTGATGCAAACTCCTTGCAGTTGAGTATCTTTATATGTTGTGGCTATGCAATTTACACCGGGAAGCTTTCGTACTGCGAGTTATATCCGCATTACCTCTCTCGATCAACTCCGCGAGTAAACGGGGTGTTCGTGCATCCGAAAGCGTTTGTTATATCCGCATTGCCTCTCTCGAACAAGTCCGCAAGCAAACGGGATGTTCGTAGATCCGAAAGCGTTTGTGGTTATATCCGCATTACCTTCTTCGAATAACTCCGTAGAAAGACGGAATATTCGGAGATGTGTCTGCGGTTTTCGCTGAGCACTTTTCACGATATGGTCAAACACTGCTTTATTTCACATTCAACCCCAAATACCTTATATCATTGCTGTAGGCTTTTCTGTACGAAGGAGCATATATCAAATGGCTCTTTGGCCGAGCGGTCTAAGGCGGCAGACTCAAGTTCTGTTATCGTAAGATGCGCGCGTTCGAATCGCGCAGGAGTCATTATTTTTTTATTCCGTTTCCATGAAGCCTTTCATCAAATCTGCGATTTTAGCTTAGCCGGGGAGAGCTGTTGATTCAACGACCTGTGCTCGATTTACTGACACTGCCATTTTTGCGAGATCCTTCAACTAAAGTTCTCTTGTGCTGGAATTTCTCTTGTGTGGAAAGTATGGCCAGTGATTACAAACTCGGTCTCTCAAAACGGAAATCATACATTAATTCTGCGGCTTTAGCTCAGTCGGGAGAGCGTCAGACTGAAGATCTGAAGGTCCTGTGTTCGATCCACAGAAATCGCATTTTTTTTCGATATCTTTTCAACCTTAGCAGTTATACATTGGTGGTTATCCATACAAAACTCTCAACCATTGCCCATATGAGCGTGTTGCTCGAGACTACGAGAGGGAATATCGTTATTGATCTCTTCACAAATGAAAAGCCTATAGAAACGTTCAACTTCTTGAAGCTTTGCAAGATCAACCACTACTTGTTTAGCCCGTTCTACGATTTGATTCCTGACACTTCTATACGGTGTGGCCCTTCCGAGTACCCGCTGGAAATCGGTATCGGTAGTGCCATTGGCCAATATGTCGACATTTCAGCCTTTCCAACCTGTGGCTCGTCCATAACTGTGGATGCTTGTGAATCGGCAGCTGCCGGCCTGGTTTATTTTGTTGTTGAGAATGGCTCAATTGGGTCTTCTTTTGCACTCGGCCTCGGCGAAGGACCAGGCGGTTGTTTGTTTGCAAAGGTAGCTGAAGGTTTTGGAGTCTTGGAGAAAATCAATGCTGGTGGTCACACCCAACTTCTCCATACACACATCCTCCATGATCCATTCGAAGACCCAGCTGGACTCGCTAAAGCCTCTCGTCGAGAGGCCCCCACTGACCAGCAGAAACAGAACTACACTGCTCTCACAAGTTCAGTACTTCAAAATGCAACTTACCAGGCGCTAGCGTTGGAGCTTGTGGGTGATTTGGAACACTATGAGATCCAGCCTTCACCCGAGGTTCTCTTCGTGGCACGGTTGAACCCTATAACCACGGAGGAGTCACTCCAGATAATGTTTGCAAGGTATGGTGATGTCAAAAGGGTGAACATCATTCTGGGAAAGAAGACACGCTATGCATTTGTTCAGTACCAACTTGAAGAGCTGGCCAGCTTGGCATACACAAAGCTCCATGAGGGCTGCATGATAGATGGACACAATGTGGTGGTTGACTTCTCCCAGTCTACCAGATAGCCACAGAGCTCGCCGTGATTCGAAGATCACTAGCAATGGACCACGACTATCAATGGACGAAGAACACCAAATCATCGTTTCACGATTCTGGCTTCACATGATAGTGCGGAGAAGACACCTGTCACCAGAAGTTCTCAGGGCCCAGATGGCAGTTACAAATCTACATTCATTTCTAGAGAGAGTCGTGGTCATTACAGCGTCAGCCTATTGTACAAACATCGTGGACTCACCTCGCCGTCCTCCTCCTCAACAAGTCAAAAGTCGCTTAGTTGGCAGCGTCGCAGTCCTTGGAAATGTGACCCGTCTTACCGCAGTTGTAACAAGCCTTGTCCAGCTTGTCAGAGGGAAGGGTGCACTCCTTGGAGATGTGGCCGTTCTTTCCGCAAGAGTAGCACTTCACGGAGCCAGCCTGGCAGTCCTTGGCGAAGTGGTTGGGGCCACCGCACTTGTAGCACATGGTACCCTTGGCACCGAACTTACCACCGGTCTTTCTTGGGGCAGAGGTGGAAGAAGGAGCAGCTGGGGCAGACTCGTTCTTAGGGCAGTCTCTGGAGATGTGGCCAAACTCGGAACAGTTGTAGCACTTGGAACCCTGAGCAGAGTTGGGGCAGTCGCTCTGCACGTGGCCAACGTCACCGCACAAGTAGCACTGCTTGGAGGCAGAGGACTTTGGCTCGGGACAAGCCGAAGACTCGTGGCCGGGCTGGCGACAGTTGTAGCACAATCTCTCCTGCTGCTGACAGTCGTCAGCGATGTGGCCGGTCTCACCGCACTTGTAACAAGATCTGGGGAACATGGTAAAGTATAATTTTTTTGGTGGATGAGTGGAAAATTTTTTATGGTTTTTTGCTGGGCGCAGGTGACACAAAACCGCGGTGGTCCAGCAATATAGGGGAGAAGGGTCCTAGAGAAGGGTAGGAAGAAGGAGAAGCAGACGAGAGGTACGGTGGAGTTAGCCAATTGTGTTTTGTGGTGTTGTAATTGGTGTTTGGCGCAATTGAGGTAATTCGCTCGTAGACACTTGTGCTCCCTCACACGACGAATATCGAGTGACTTTCTTAGATCTGTTCATAAAAACACGGAAATCGAGAATTGACGTTCCAGTAGCCGGAGAGTCCTGATACGACTTCGGAAGGCCATGTGTATCTCAAATCTTCCAGGGTTTGCCCGATAGCGATAAGCACCAAGTGCGCGACTGATATAGATTGTAAAGATAATGAGTCCACTGATATATTTTCACCGATTGATGTTGAGGGTTGGCCACAGTGAGTTCAATAAATAGCGTGTACTGGTGGCGGAAGTGGTTATAGTACTGGCGTAGTCGTAGTAGGGGCGTAGCTTATAGTAGGCAGTGATACTGGTAGTTCAATGTAGGTGCTGCAATCTGATTTCGGTTCTCCTGTTACCAACAGCAAATCAACACCATATATAGCCGATCAAGTGTTACGGTATATGGCATCAGCGACCTGGACTGCCTTCTTCACATCGGCAACATCATGTACCCGTACAATATCGGTATCTTGTTCCACACAAGCGGCGACAGAGGCCACCGTCTCCACCATCCGATCACCTGCCGGCTTTCCGGTGATGGTACCCAAGAACCTCTTTCTGCTTGTACCCACAAGCATGGGCATGCCATGGAAACTGGAGTAGTTTTGCGATTCGGAGTCGTATTGCGAGTACTGCTTGACTCTGCTAGCGTACCGCACAAGGGCCAAGTTCTGCTTCAAGTCCTTGGCAAACCCTACGCCCGGATCTAAGATAACCTGCCATCTGCGCACGCCCTGCTCCATAGCTTTATCAATCTGAGAGCAAAGCTCACGACACACTCCATTGATGACGCTCTGAGCAGGCTCTTCAAGTGGGGGTTGGAAACCCGTCTTGGAATCAATGTGGTATTCGACTAGATTCTCTGGTGCTGCCCCGTACTGGATAAGTGACAGCATGGTCTCTGGTGTTCCACGGGTGTGGTTCATAACATAAGCACACTGGTACTTAGCCACCACCAGGAACATCTTCGAGTCGTACAAACCCATGGAAACGTCGTTGACAATGTCTGCACCGAGCTGAAGGACTCTCTCAGCGACTTCCGAACGATAAGTGTCCACCGAGATGAAAATATGATCCAAATCCTTTTCACCACGGATAGCTTCGACCACAGGTACCACACGGCGAAGCTCCTCCTCCAACAGCGGGGCATCACTTCCAGGACGTGTGGAAACACCACCGATATCGATGATCTCACAGTCTTCTGCCATTTTGCGAGCTGTTTCAAGAATGCCTGCTTTGTCCAACTCAAAATGCGAGCCTCCATCACTGAACAGGTCAGGAGTGGTGTTGAATATGCCCATAACAAGGGTGCGATCACCAAAAGAGAGCACTTTCTTGTAGCCCGGGACGATCAGGACCAACTCAGACGACTCTTGAACTTGGGGGTCCGGTGCCAGCGAAAGCAACTTAGCCAAGTGGTTATGCACAGGCTCTGCCGTTACTGGGTGGATGTAGTCTGGCAGCAAGAGCTCACAAAGGGGCTGAAGGACAAAAGTGCGCTCTAGCATGGATTTGTGTGGCACAACTAGATCTTCACTTGTTACAGTGACGGAGTCGTAAAGTACCAAGTCCAAGTCAATTGTACGGGGGCCGTTATCGAAAGCCTTGGTACGAGCAAGCTCTTCGTACTCTATGCGCTTGAGGACCTTCAATAAATCGTGGGGGCTCAAGTTATCGAACGATACTTTAACAACTCCGTTGTAGAAGTCCGCTTGTTCAGTATAGTACATTGGCCTCGAGACGTAAAGAGAAGAAGTGGCCTTCACCATGATACCCTCTTGCAGCAAATGATTCAACGCACGCTGGATATGAGCTAGCTGATCGCCCTCATTGGAACCAAATGCAATATAAGCAGTGTGAGAACCCAAATAGTCCGATTGGGTCTCCACTGGAAGATCAAAGCCTGCTGCTTTCGACTCTTCCAAAGTGATCTTCTCTCCCAAATTGGCCCGTGTGCATGTGCACGAGACACCCACTCCATCAACATAGACGAGAGCATTAGGTTTGGTAACTCTCACATGAGCTTTCTCAACGTGCTCGTAATTTTGAAGAATTAGCTGGCCCACACGTTGGACCAACGCCTCTACCGTCTTGAAGTTGGCCTGCTCGAGGTACTGGTGCACCTTCTCCGAAACTGCAGGAATAGCCAAGTGCCCTGACGGGACTTCCAAGTCGATATCCATCAGAACGTACTGACGATGAAGTCTTTCGAATGTGAATACACCGATGAGAGTCAACACACGAAGCCCCTTGATCAGGTAGACTCCAGAGGAGGAGTACAGAACTTGTGCCAAGATATCAAGTTTGGGAGCTGAAACATCCACCTTCACGGCGGAGCAGACAGCACGCTCCGACTCCAAGACGTCGAAAAGCGCAGCACCAACACCCCCAAGCAGCTGGAAGTTCTTCTGGCGCTGTTGTCGGAGGAAAGTTGCAATCTTGTCTGAGATCACGGCGTAGTTCAATGAGTAATGAAGATTGTCAGACTTCAGCGCCTCCTCAAAGTCTGTGGAGAACGTAACGTCCACAGAGATCGGCTGTGGCACCGGCTTCTGCCAGTGGTCTAGACCCAAGATGGCAGATGACTGGAGGCCTGAAATATGTACTTGATCCGACATGAGGCGAGTAACGGGAAATGCAAATGCAGAAGGGGGGATAAGCGCCTTGGTGGCGAGTCGCAAAGAAAGCACGGTGGTGTTTTTGCCGGTTTATCTGGATACTCCTAGAGCAGAACTCAGATATATATCGCGATAAAATTATGACTTCGCAGTGCGATGATGTAGATCAAGAAGTCGCTAATGCACAGGTGACGATGTGGAGAAGAGGCAGTAGAGACGTTCAGACAATGTATTCTATATTAACTTTTCTTAGTGTCGGTTGGTGCCTTCATAATCCATTTGATCTGGCTAATATATGAGCCGGCTCGTAGGTTAGTCTATAGGTACAGTCGTCCATGTGGCTTCGTTGCACTCGTTCGAAATGAAACAGGACAGTGAAGCTCAAGCATTTCCTCGAGCCCTGCCCGTGTATAGGAGTTCTGGTCGCCTTGTCTCACCTGTCTATCCAATCGTCTTGAATTCCCCAAACTCCAAGTCGTCCTCCAACTCCTCCTGGTCCGCAATATGCACCCCATAATCCGCCGTGTCCTTCAATATGCGCTCAGCTTCGGGCTTACTGAGCTTCAAGTCTTCCATCACAAGCCGTAACACGATCTCGTTGGCCAAAACGTAAGTGCAGAACATGTCTGGCGTCCAGTGCAAGACCGTTTTGTTGGAGGATTTGGCCAAAAGCTCCTTGTGCCTGTGCTGGATCAACGTCAGAATAAACAGCTGTCTCTGTAGGCCATAGTACCCACCGACATACCTCTTCCAGTTGATGTCCCATCTTTCCTCCAGTGTCATAGTTGCGTTCTTGGATCGCTTTCTCTGGTCAAGTGCTAGCGTGTAGTAGAACGAAAGCTCCTCCTTTCCAGCTAGCATGTGTGGAACCAACTCGAGGTATGCTTCTGTGCGCTCCTTTAGCGTCTTCTTGGACCGAGGAGCAGCAAAACTGCGGCCCTTGTACTTCTTCTGGACCTCTTCCACCTTGGTAGTGTCGAGCTTTCCTTGTAGGATGTCCTGCGGTAGGCTCAGGAACTCTTTCTTTGGAATGTCGATCTTGGTGTCGTTCTGCAACAAACGGTCCAATTTGTCGAAGTCATGCGCAGCCGGCTTCGGTAGCTTGGAGCGGATGCTGATGAGCTTCTCCTCCTTCTCCTTCTTCTCTTTTTTGTAGACGAATGGCTTCTTCTTGTGCGGTCTCCGAGCAGACTGAAAGAGATCCGTCGGCAGCGCCAAAGGATTTCCTGCCGGCTTTCTGGACCTGTCAAGCGATGAATAAGCAGGAGCCTTCCCCATAGAGATAGAAGACGATAGCGATACAATTGCAGATCTATAGTCTATTTCGATTGCGATATCTATGCAGTGTCAAGCACCACCAAAGCCAACACCGTCATATGCAGTTTAGAAGCGCCAGAGCCACAGTCAAGCCGAGAAGTCAAAAGAAGAAACAAAAGGGCCGGAGTCACAAACTGCTACGGCCGGTCGGCCGAAGCCGACCGCAAAAGAGGCTAAACCTGTACCTCCCAGACTAATTCCGTCGTCCGGCCACCCACGCTCCTCAACGCGGAATTTAGTGACGCTCAACGGCCAAACAGTCGCTTCCACTAGCCCTGACTACAATTCAACTTCCTCCATACCGCGTGTGCGCACTGCATACAACGGGGTCGTCAGCCTTATCTGCACCTGTGTGCACTCCACCCCACGTGGGCTTACAGTGCACTATTGGCACAAGACAGAACAGGGCGTTTTGACCACTAGCTATTTGCATTTGCTCTTCCGCTCGAGTGTTCCCGATCCTCCGCCGCGCTATATGCAGCACCTCCATTAAGGAACCAGGCTTTCCATTTTCCGCTTCTTATTCTTCAGGTGATTTATTGCTTTCCCGCTTCCTTTCGACTCGGAGCTGACACATTGCAAAGTCGTGTAGGTGCTACAGACACCATACGAAACGTCCACCTAGTTGGGCTATTTTCTGGTAATTTCCACGTGCCTGAGCCCGCCAATAACCGCCTTCATCAAAGATGGACTCCGAGTGGACCTTTCTGCCTCAGAACAACACCCCGGGGCTGGTACAACACACGCCGGGCGAAATGGCACTGCTCAGCGCTAAGGGCCTCCATGATGTGAGTCCCAACTTCGACCGTGACCAGTTTTTGCTCCACCAGGCCGAACAATCGTTGTACGAGCAGCCTGGAGGAGTCGCCGGCACTACAACGGGCCCCCATGCGCTCGGGGACGCGTCCGACTTACGAGAGTTCGATTTAGACGACATTGACTTCATTGTTCCTACCGATCTCAAGGCCTCATCGAAGGCATTTCCGCCTCTGGACTTCCCGGAGAACACACCTTCGTTGTTGCCCAACTCCCACCAAGGCCACCGCATTCTGCAGTCGCCAATGCTTCCTGGGCAGAATGATAAATCCTACAATGACGAACACTTGTACCACAAACAACGCCAGCAAAGACAGCAACGGCACGTGAGGCCCGACGCTGTCTTCACACCGCTTGTGTCGCCCGCTGTGACACCGTTGGACTCGCAGGTCAATTCCAATAAGCAGCAGTTTGCCGTTCAAACGGCGTTTGAGCCACTTACGTCGCCTGCACTCAACGCACAGCAGGCACTGGCAACTTCTGACCGTCGGAGACCGCTGTCGGTGATGTACGGGCCGGAGGACTCTTACTCCGGTACCACCAAGCGCCGGACACCGCACTCAACGCCGAATCTTACGGCACAAATGCAGAAGCGGTCGCCGACGATGCGAAAAGTGAATCAGCCCTTTGACCTTTTGCCGGACTCAGGGTACCTGGAAGGGTTCAAAGGCTACGACAACGGCTCTGAAAAAGCCTACAACCACGACTACGACGGTGGGTACAAAACCTCTGCCCGCAGTACCGAGACAACTCCTATGCTCCCACCACAAGGCAAGAAGGTCCTAATAGACACTCCGAACTCGGGCGTTGGCCCAGCTACTCTTATGGGGTTCACAATGAACCGTTTGGCTGAACTGCAAAGCAATCCCTCCAGCAGTCCCTCACCTTCGCTTGCGGCACAAAAAGATCGCCCACGCAACAACTCCGTCTCCAACTCGTCTTCGAGATCGAGCTCCTACGCGGGAAAACCATACATCAAACATGAAACATCTCTGTCGGAGACGTCTCCAATAATCGACCCTCAAAGTGGTGAGACGACAGGCTACAGAAGAGAAAAGCCATCTACCAAGAAAACGTCACACAAGTTGGCAGAGCAGGGTAGAAGAAACCGCATGAACCAAGCTGTCTACGAGCTAGGGAAGCTCATTCCGCCTTCATTGCACGAGCAGGTTTCAATCCCGTCAAAAGCTACAACGGTAGAGTTGGCAGCTACTTACATCACCTTTTTAGAGAAAGAGGTAGAGGAGTTGAAGAGAGCGAAAGAGGAGGCCTAATATATAGTAATGCAATCATGACTCATATAACTAGAGTAGTCGACAATGTAGTCGTAGAGATAAATAGTAACCCTTTTGTGCCTCTTCTTGTGGGGCTTAGGAGCTGCGAAAACATCACGAAATCGGTTTCGTGGTCTAGTCGGTTATGGCATCTGCTTAACACGCAGAACGTCCCCAGTTCGATCCTGGGCGAAATCATTTCTTTTTTGGTGTGGGAAGTCTCAGGAGCTCTACATCGGTATTGGTACTAAACTGAAGTTTTGAAAAATTCGTAAAGAACATCCTCTATTTGGTGCATTTCACAATGCTTTGCTCGTAGCACCACCACGACTATATACAGCTATTCAGTCCTTCTTGCCTTTTGGCAATCCTTTAGAATCTTTGCCTGACTTCAAAGATTTGATGTAGCTTGACGCAGATTTTAAGTCACTCTGTGCCTCTTTGGCTCCAAGCTTCCACTGGTAGAACATGCCGTGCTCCTCCCTCAACTGCTTTTTCTTCTTGCGCACTTCTCTGTTGACTATTCCAATCTGTTCGTCATATGGAATACCTGCTTCAGCTTCTGCAATGGTTTCTTTTCCAAACAAAAGATCAAAGACTCTACCGTCCGACCAGAAAAATCCCTTTCTATCCACAATCCATGTCTTGTTCTGACTGGCCTCCTTCAAAACGAAGAAGAACACAGCTTTGTCGGCAGTTCCGTAGAAACCTTTTCCGGTCCATACTCTGGCCTTGTATCTTCTGGCCATGTCGTGCAATGGCACAGTAATGACTGGTGTGGGTCTACCAGGAATCAAGGAGTACGAACTGAACTGTACGTGCTCAACTGGACCAGGAAGATACCACATTCTTCTGATAAGACGAGTTGGGAAAGTGGCGGTGTGGTAGGCCATGAGAAGCATGGACGCTCCCAAAACAGACCATTTGGCCAACGAAATGGCCCATTCTCTCTTCCTGAGAGGCTCGGCCAACTCCTTCTCGTTTTCTTCATAGTCTTTGCCGGCTTGGAACCAAGCGTACTCCAACAAAACGCACCCGTATACGGCGAAAACAATGGAACAACAAAAGCACGCCAAGAAGTATAATCTGTGTGGCTCTGCCTCGTATATGAGTTCCGGCTTCGTCTTGTTCTTGAGAATTTGGATCACTTGTCTGAATGACATGTTAGGTCCGACTCGAGGCACTCCAGGGCGGGGCAAAAGAGTAGGAACGTTTTCCTTGGCAAGGGGAAACATGGGGATTCTGTCCTTGAGCTCGTTCGTCTGCGCAGACTCACCTGGAATATGTTGCTTCAAGTGCTTCCACTCACCTTGAGAAGGCAAGTTTTTTTTGGGGTCAAAGTTCTCGGGCAAGTGAGACTGGAGCCTGATCTGCCAACTAGCCCTCATCGGCAATAGGCGGGGCCTGAGTGCTACTCGAGAAAGAAACATGGAGTAGTGCTGAAAATTATGGGTCTAGGTGCACTACTGATGGAAGTAGTGGAGGTGTTAGATCTCTGGAGGAACCAGCTAGACTCTGGAAGTGGGTTATTGCGAACGTTAGATTTGCACCTCTAAGTTGTTGTCTGTTTCGATTAGGCATTAGTATAGAATATGAAGTTCCCGCTCTTTTACCAATTGAAGGGTTTCACCAATTGGAGAGTTCCACCAATTGAAGCAAGTTCAGATGTGGGGTGAGGTGCAAAGCTAGACGACACCTAGAGCCCTTGTACTGTTCGTAGTCCAAATGCAGATGAGCCGGCTTACTGCTCATTGACGTGGCTCCTCCCTATCTCTTGAGTTTCGACTCAGCTCGTTTAAGCTGCACAGGCCTCTGGCCCACATACTTCCCGTTCATCTCTTTGAAAGCCTTGAGGTAGTCGTCGGCGCTTTCGAAGGCCACGAAACCGAACCCTTTGTTCTTTCCACCTTTGTCCATTGGGACCTTTGCTTTGCTCATGCTGGCATATTTCGCAAACGCAGCAATGAGCATCTCATCATTAGCATCCTGGCCGAGATTTCCCACGAAGAGACGGAAGTGCTTGGGGTTCCAGTCTTCGGTTTGTTTTAGCAGTCGACTAGCATTTGCTTTCGAGCTGTGGAGGTATACATCTGGTCTCTTTCCGGCAGCCATGCGGCGATCCGAAGACTTGGACGTGTATGTTTTCTTCTTCTTGACGATGTCAGGCTTGGGCAGCGACATTGTTTAGATATGATAAGAGGTGGACGAAGTAGTGCAACGATGTATGAGATCAAGAACGTATTGTGCTTTGTGTGTGAACAACAGCAAGGATCCTGACGACAACAATAAAGTAGACGAAGTAAATGAATGAGATGAAGTTGATGAAGTAGATGAGATCAACCTTAACTATGCAATATCAAATCGCGATTTTTCTCATCGCTACATGTTCATTCTTTCTGAGCTTACAGACCTTGTTCGAATCCCGCCGCAGCAGTTCAATATTCCGGTGCAGAATGCTCTAAAAGACGAGCTTCATAAGAAATACTCCAACAAAGTCATCTCCAATTTGGGGTTGGCGATCGCAGTTTGGGATATTCTGGATATCAAAGATGGCCTTCTCAAACCAGGAGATGGAGGTGCATACGTGGAGGTTAAGTTCCGTATCATGGTGTGGAAGCCATTCACTGGCGAGATCTTGACAGGCTGGGTGGCCGAGTGTTCTGCCGAGGGCATCAAAATCCGCATGGAGTTCTTCGATGAGATCTTCGTCCCTAAGGACTATTTATTTGAGGCATGTGTATTCAAGCCGGCCGAAAAGGCCTGGGTGTGGCAGCCTGATGAAGAGACAGAGTTGTACATCGATGTCAACGAGAAGATTCGTTTCAGAGTGGAAGAGGAGATCTTCGTCAATATCAAGCCTAAGCTGAGCTCTGAAGCCCTAGGGTTGGAAAAGGGAACCGCCCCACCATATGCGCTAATCGCAAGTTGCCAAACTGACGGTATGGGGTGTGTCTCATGGTGGGACTAATAGCAAAAGGTATGCTGACAAAAGAAAGCCCTTGGAATAGGAGCATGTACAATAGAATAAACCACGAATTACATCCACACTCTACAACGTTCTGCTATCCTTTATATTCTGCACTCCTAATTGTATTGCATGTACTCCGACGTCGAGCTGAACTTCAAGTTGCCCTTGATCACCTTCTCCACGGCCTTCAAAAAGTCCTTCTCCGTGGCCACCTTCCGACGTGCTCTGATGGCAAACATACCTGCCTCAGTGCACACAGAACGCAACTCAGCACCTGTTGCGTTGGGACACAAACGCGAGATCAACTCCCAACGGATGTCTTTGTCGCAACTCATGGTCTTGGCATGAATGCGGAAGATGTTGGCTCTTCCCTCCAAGTCAGGCAAGGAGAACTCAACCTTACGGTCAATTCTTCCTGGTCTCAACAATGCAGGGTCCAATGTGTTGGGTCTGTTTGTAGCAAACATCACCTTGATGTTACCACGTGGGTCGAACCCGTCCAATTGCGTGATCAACTCCAACATAGTGCGCTGCACTTCGTTGTCTCCACCAGCACCATCGTCGAATCTGGCTCCTCCGATTGCATCCACCTCGTCGAAGAAGATAATACATGCTTTCTTGGTACGTGCCATCTCGAACAACTCACGCACCATACGTGCACCTTCTCCCACGTACTTCTGCACCAACTCAGAGCCAATGACACGGATGAATGTAGCGTCAGTTCTGTTGGCCACGGCACGTGCACAAAGGGTCTTACCCGTTCCTGGAGGGCCGTACAAAAGTATACCCTTTGGAGGATCGATTCCCAACTTCACGAATCTCTCGGGCGAAAGGAGCGGAAGCTCGACCACCTCTCTTAACTTTTCGAGCTGCTCCTTGCATCCACCAATGTCGCCGTACGTCACGTCCGGCTTCTCTTCCACAGTCATCATGGTGACGGAGGGATCGATTCTGGGTGGCAACGGCAACTGGATCTCGTACTTCTGGCGGTCCACGCCCACTCTCATACCTTCTTCGATATCGGTCGGCGAAACACGCTCGCCGAGCCCAACAACAAACTTGGCAATCTGCTTAATGTTGATGACGTACTTCAGCTTGTTGTCTGCGTTCGCAAGCAACCCCATGGTGGGCGCAGGTGCCGAGGCCTCTATGATCTTGGTACAACGGGCAACTTGAAGTGGTTGTTCCAGGCTCATGCGCTGCTTGTCGCCCATCACGTCCCACAAGTGTGGCGCAGACAAGCCTGTGTCCAGCTCCTTGATGCCGGCGTTTTCTTTAATTCTGTCCTCGATTTGCTTCAAGTCTTTCTCGATCTGTTTCAATTGCGAGGCGTAAGGAGCGGCGCCGTAGGTTTTTAGAACTTGGATATCTCCTTCTGAAAGAGGAGTGATTTTGTCTGCTTTGTCATCTTCGTCGGTTGGAGCGACGTATTTATCCCAGTCTGCTTTAGGAGGCATTGTTAGGCTGATTGATTGTGAGTGTGCGAGTTTGATGTCGCCACTTGCGTGCGCTGGCCAAAAGAGAAGAGACTGCGAGAGACCGCAGAGCGTGAACAGAAGTGTACTTTTGTGTGGGATGATGTTAAGGGAAGTTGTTGAGTTGGCGGTCATGAGTTCTTGTTGAAGTGTGGGAGCTTCATATGCGTCAAAAAAATTATTTGGGGAGAATCACATTTAGTCTTATATCCCCATACTATACAGAGGTAATGTGGAGATGCTGTGAACTAGACACTACAGTGTTGGTTATACGAGTAGCAGTGTTGGTTGAATGAGTACTGGTGTTGGTTGAATGGGTACTAGTGTTGGTTAAATAAGTACTGGTGTTGGTTATTTGTACTAGTGTTGACTGTATGAGTATTATAGTTTACGATGGAGTATGCTACACAGATGCAGTGAAGATCAATTGCAGTATATCCTCGTGATAACAACAACTTATATCGTCTGCACCCAACTGTTCGTGAGCACTTCAAAAGCAACACCAAACTGACTTCTTTCATCCCAGACACTTCACAAGACTCACGCAACTCCAGCTTACATATTATACCTTATTCACATATATTCTATATCCCAATTTCCAGCAATACGCCGACCGCTGTACCATACCAATTACGATTCTCCCAATATACTATTGACACTTTCCACAAACACCGCATACTGCTCCTTGTCAGCAGTCAAAAGATTGAAGCCCATGAGTTTCAAGTTCAACGCATTCAACTTGACCACGTAACCCTGCAACTTCTCCACAAACTGCTCAGGACGGAGCCTGCTATTGAGCAAATATTTGAGCAAGTTGAGGATAAGCTGAACGTTGGAGTTGAAGTCACTGAGCCTCAAGGTCAAATCCGATGTGCTCATGTCGTTCTTGAGGATCCTTGTGAGCGCCAGAAGATTGTATTCCACCACTTTGAAGAACTTGCTGAACCAAAAGAGCGAGTAGAGAGACGTGCCAATGACTTCCTTCATCAGGGATTCGCTCAAAAGAAGACTGAACGAGTTGGACAAAAACTGCAACGTGAACTGGAACGACTCTGTGGAGGAGAGCTGGTCAAGCTCAATGAGCAAGTAGTAGTAGTCCAAGTTGACCAAGCTTATGAAGTTTTGAAGGAGGGGCAGATCTGCGTACTCAGAATGCACCAACAGCAGAGTGCTCACACGCCATTTATCCAAGTCGGACGAGTATTCCACCAAGCTGTGCTCGGTCTTTGGTACTAACCCCAACCTGAGCGAAAGCATGCGGTCTTGGAGCTGGTGTAACATGACTCCGTGTGTCATAAGTGACGACAAACTGGTGTCTTCTCCTTCGTACAAAGTCTCATCGAAAGTGTTGTCCACCTTCATGAGCGGGCCTGGCATGAACTGACTTGGTTTGTCAAGCATGAGACAAAGCTCCTTGTCCAAGTTAAAGACTGTCCAGAAGCAACGCTTGCGCATGCACTGCGGCGAGTTACCTGTGAAATCAGTCAAGAAGATGATGAGACGGTTCAAAAAACCCATGATGTTCCACACCAAGTTGTGGTTGCTGACGTTGATGGCATATATGCTGAGCAATATGAGCAAGTGAGCGGTGTGCAAATCTTCTTCCAGACGAACATCGTAGCTTATTATATCCACAATCAGCTCAATCAACTTGTCACTGAAGTACTCATGGTAGAATCTTGTGTTGTTGTTGGCATCGTAAACGATGCACCCAACGGCCATGATAAGATACACGTCAAGATGCACAAAAGTTTCTTGTGCAAACGAGATTTTGCTGAACTTATCCATGAACTCTGGACGATTCATGAAAGGGTACTTCCATTCGTAGTTGGCGAAGAACGTGTGAGCAAATGCCATTGGTAGGCTCTCATCAGAGATCTGTTTGACTACTAAGTATTCTTCCAGCAAATGCTGCTTGGTTCCGTTGTTGACCGCCAGAGCCATGACTCTCTTGCTGAGCTTGTTGGCAGAGCGCGACGGAAGAGGACGAGGCTCGTTGTTCTCGCGAGGTGGTGGGTCCATGGAGCTGGTAAGTTCGATATTACGAAACTCTTCGTTGTCTTCTTTGTTCACCAAAGAAGCGATAGAAAGTGATCGCGACGAATCGCCATTGGCAGATTCGTCATCGGGTTTGTGTTTCTTGTTGCGACGGTCGATGTACTCACACAGCAGGCCTGTTTTCAAACAGTACAGACATTTTGGATATGTTCGAGAACACTTCTTCTTGAGCTTATAACAGCGCACGCAGTTCGAGGGGTGATGAGTTCCCACGCTCTCTATTGGAGCATCTGAAGGAATAAGTGGAAGTTTGGCGGGGTCACCTCTATAGCCTCTTACTTCGGACAGGTTCGATGAGACATTAAGGCGGAATTTGGAGGCCACGGTGCCATTTCCCATCAGCTTTCGATAATAGAAGTCCATTGTATAGGCCTGGAAAAGGAGTGAGGTACGGCTGGCGGAGAAAATTGAAGAAAAGTGGGTAAAAAAAATCAACAATTAGGGCGGCCGAGCGGGCCCGAGCGGAAGGTGCCGCATCGGGCAATTGGGCGGGCATGGAGGCACGGGTGTTTCATGCCCGCCGCCCCGGCTACGCACAGGCGGGATTGCTATGGACTGTATCGGACAGGTGTTTAGAACATGTGCGCCTGCAATGGAAGAGACCACAAGTGGAATTCGTGCCGTTTACGATTTTGTCCATCGCCAGATTGGGTAAGCTTCGTCGGTCGGCTGCATGAAAAGCGGCACACATGCGTTCTTCTATGCAGCTGATGCGGCGATCTACATCAGCCCTGCGTCTACTCCGGAAAGGCAATCTATAGCGAGGGAAGCTCGAAGATGCGTTGCGTTTTGCTAACTGTGTTATTTTTATTGCAAATACGAGCTATTGTATGTGAAACTTTATATACTGGTTTTGTACTATGTGCTTATTGTTTCGTGGTTATGTGCAGCGGGGTTGAGTGGTGATGCTGCTTTCGATGCATGATTGTGGAATTTCACGGAATTCTATGGCTGCGAAATTGGATCGGCTGGGCGAGTCTATCTCTTGGAAGCCCTGAATTTCCGATAAGACTCTGAGGTGGGACCAGAACCTCCGTTCCTCGAGCTACCACTTTGAATTCTTGACGGTGGATATGCAATAATTGATCTTCAAAACATGATGGTTGATCTCCATCCCTTGATATGCCCAGTATGTATCTTTGGCCTGCCACTTATCTGTCTTTGAAATCTAATTTCTGATCTCCAAAAATCTGCTATTGTTGCAGCAGAAATTTGTTTCTTCACGCCCTACATTATTCACCCAAAATCAGCAACCCCGCCTCTCGTTTGCCCTACGTTCTAGCTGATGCCTTATCACTTTTGGCCTACGCCCTGGGTTATCTTGCTGTCCTTTATTATATACATGTCCTAAGCAACAACCTCCTCTTCTTTCAGCTCCACTGCAGCCTCCTCGGCCTCTCTCAACTTGGCAAACTCAGCCAAAGCCAAGCCTCTCATCTCATCCAACAAAATGCTCTCGTACTTGGGGTTGTACGCTGGCAACTCATCGTGCGCTACCAAGTCGGCCCTCCAGTGGCTATCCTCACCCTTTCTCCACAAAGACTCCCAGAACGCCGTTGTGTTCTCCAACTCAAACTCTTCAATCACATGAGCCAAGTCGGCTACGGCTTCCTGTGCGTGTGTGGGTCTGTACTGTGCAGAGTACCATGTGTTTCCGTCTTCGTTCTTCTTTCTCATGGCCTTGGCCTCCTTCAGCAAGTGTATATCACGAGCCTCTCTCAACTGCACCAAGCCGTGGTACGCGGCCACGGCGTACTCGTAGCTGGAGAAGTTCACTACACACATCACCCTCCACAAATCATTTCTCCGACTTGGCTTTCTGTTTTCCCAGTTGGGTCTTTGAAACTGCGCATCGATCTGCTCCTGGTGGTATCCAGGAACCTGTGAGTACAAAACCTGGCCCGAGAACAAGTTCTTGTACATGAAAACCTGAGGTGCCAAGTTGAGTCTAGCGAGGTCTTGCTCAGTTTTGATGCCTTTAGCGAGACGAGAACCCAACACCTTCCGGGCCTTCAACTGCTCCATGAGGTGCTTCCTCATCTTCTTCTCCGCTCTTAATCGCATAATCGGCATGGTGACTAGAGTTTGTAGTTAAGTATATGGATTGAAATTTTTTTGAGCTCGACTTCGGTCATGTGATTTCGGTCATGTGACGACTATTATATAACCTACACCATATATTTCACGATGGGTAGAACACGAATGGAGGGCATGATTAGGTGAAACGCCTGTTCTGAAGCAGTTCATTTTTTTGTGCTGCTCAAAGCTCACAAATTTTGAATATTTCATCGTAGGCGTATTATTCATTAGCGTATTTCTTCATTGGGAACATCCCCACCAATCTCCCTGAAGTGAAACAGTATATCAGCCTTCTCGAAACCTGATATCTGGCTCCCCATCAGTAAGAAACAACACCACACCAATACTCTTAAACGCTAGTATGCACTCCCTAGTATAAACATCAAATACACACTACTTGACACCATGTCATCCTTTGAGATTGTCCCCTACGCTGCAGTATTTCTACTAGTCTGTGCGTGGACATATCGGTTTCTCTTCAACCATGAGATCATACGAAATTACACAAACAAGCTGCAGACCAGCAAGGCTCAGATCAACTCCAAGATCCAAGACGCGAATGCCAAATACGCCTGTCACCTCCTACATGTGAACGTGGAGGACGAATTGGAGACATTGCCGGTGCTTACTCCGGCCCGAAAGTCGTATTCGGAATTGCATCAGAAACACATTCACCGTGTGGTGGGTGCACTTTTCTCGGTGGTGATTGCTCTTTCGGTGGAGCTCGTGATCCTACTTATGGTGCAGATGACAGGAGGATTGGGATTAGATTTGAGGTTGTTCAAGCTCTCCATTCGGGTGTTGGTTGTTCTTGTGACAATGGTGCAGCCACTTCTCATTGTGAGTCTATATGTGAACCAGGACTTGCTTCCCACGTTCAATTCCAGATCTCCTGGCTCGCTAGCACGTACCACGGTGACGGCAGCTCTTTGTGTCGGGTGGTTCTTTGTCTTAAATCGCTTCGGCTCTCTTGCTTCAGATTTGGCTGACAACGTCGATAAATCTTACCTTGAGCGCAAGACAAACGAGATCGTGATCACAGGGATCTCTATCACCGCTATTCTTTCAGGTATGGGTTGTACACTGACTCCCTTCAGACAGTTTTGGGGAGGAGGATACATCAGGAAAAGCACAAACGGTATGAGAGATTCTCAAATCAATGATTTGATTCAGTCGTACAACAACACCAAAATGCTTCTACAGAAGCGTGACAGGGAGTTGACGTCTAACCAGGCCTATGGCGGAGGTACAGTGTACAATCAGCCTCCTCAAGATACGGTGAGGCTGTTAAGAGGAAGCAGTAAACAGTTACTTCATAAGGTGCAATCTTTTGCCAGTCTATCAAACTTCAACCCTCAAAATGCCGAGGAGGAGGAACTCAAACGGGAGGTGGAGTCTTTGAGACTGTTGAAGGAGCTGATTTACAGCGACCTCACCAAGGGACTTGATAAGTTCTTGACTGAAAAGCAAAGCGCTCCGGGCAGCAGCATGTCCTTCGAAAGGCTTTTGCACATCTTCAACCTCGTGTTTTCAATCTACTGCATCTACCGCATCGTCAACGTGTTGCTCATCCGACTTCCCTACCATTACTTCTGGAGCACAGAAGAACTTCACGATGCAACCAAAGACATTATAGACACTAAGGAAGTCTCAACGGAGGCGCTCAACAAAAACACGAAGGATGCGCTCGCCATAACCATTGCCAAGCTCATCCAATCCGTGTTCGGTTATGAAGCCATGTCAGAAACACAGCTAATCAATCAGGTAAGTTTCATAATCTCGGGATCGCTTTTCGTGTGCTCATTCCAGAATGTCTTGGTTACGTTCAAGTCATTCGGCCGTATTCTCCCCGGAAATACTACCTCAGTCTCTCTGAGCGTGAAGAGCTGGCTCAAGAACCTAGTGATCAGTGAGTTTTTCGCAATTTACGTGATTGCAACTGCTCTTCTCATCAGGTCAAATTTGCCTCCTGAAATTGCTAACCTGATGCTGAAGATTGTTTCTTTGACAGGCTCTTCCAGTACCGTGACGTCTGCAGTTACCGAGATGAACTTCATCGATGCTCTTTTTGACAAGGTATTTGGCCTCACGTGCGTGGTTACATTTCTTGTGATTTCCCTGAAGTCGTTCATAGAGAGTGACAACGTCTACGACGACGATTATGACGAAGAGTCCATGATAGAAGCTGGGCCCATGTTCAAGCTCTCGTGAAAAATGCGGAGAAGAGTGCATGCTATCCCCGGATTGTGCATGATTTAGCCCAAGGCACTTCTTGTGTTTATGAACTTGCGCAATGGAACGACTTCAAGCAAACCTAATTTCTGGGGTAAAAGTTCACGTGCTTCATTTCATGTCCCCGAATGGCTAAACATGGCACATGCAGCAAACTCCACAAACCTGATATATCCGCCTGCATACGAACCCATGTATCATATGAAAGTGGACAGGTTTATAAATACCGGCCGACCCCACTTTGGAGACATTAATGGCTGTTATTCACGTCCCTAGAGAGTCGCATGCGGAGCCTATGCGCTTTCGCATCAAGCACGAAGATGCTATGGCTGTTTTGGGCCCTAAGGTAGATCTTCCAAAAGACACCGCGCTGCCAGTGCTTTGCACCCAGTCGGCAGTTTCGATCATTGGAGCCGGTTTTGCAGGCATCGCCTCTTCCTTGATGGTCAAAGACACCTTGAAGACCGAAGATTTCTGTGTTTTTGACAAACATGCTCAGTGGGGTGGAACTTGGTGGGCTAACACTTACCCCGGTTGTGCATCTGATATTCCAGCACCATGGTACTCGATCTTTGCCGAACTCAACGATAACTGGAGTGCATTAAGACCCCCTCAATATGAAATGGAGGAGTACATCTTGCAAGTTGTCAATAAGCACGGTTTGGACAAGTATGCCCGTTTCGAAAGAATCATCACCAAGGTGGTCTACAGCGACGATTCAGCAACTTGGAAGTTATACGGTAGCTTCGTCAAGACTGGTCAATTATTCGAGCACACTTCCAAAATCGTCTTGTCTGCTCAGGGTGGATTGGTGTACCCTCAGCAATTGGATGTTCCTGGCCTCAAAGAGTTCAAGGGTCAGTACATGCACTCTGCTCTTTGGAACCACAATGTTGACTTCAAAGGAAAGAACGTTGTCGTTGTTGGAAACGGTTGTCTGGCAGCGCAGGTTGTACCTGCATTGGTCGACCAGATGGGTGTGAAATCTGTAGTTCAGGTCTTCAGATCCAAGCACTGGATCTTGCCTCCGCCTCCAGCTATTGCGTTCTGGTTGTACAAACATCTTTCAAGGACTCGTATAGGCTTGGCTTTTGTGCGTTACCTCATTGTTGCTATCGCTGAACTGAGGTATCCATTGTACCAAGGAAACGGATTTCTTTCACGTTTGATCAGATGGCAAAACACGAGAATGTGCCGCAATTACATCGAGAAGGCGGCCCCTAAGAAGTATCACGATATGTTGATTCCTGACTTCAAAATTGGGTGCAAGCGTATCATCTACGACTACAAATACATTCCTACGCTTAACGACTCTCGTGTGGAGCTCAATAACTCGGGCATTGACCATATTACTGAGAGCACAGTTGTGTTGAAGGATGGAACTGTTTTGCCTGCCGACATTATTGTTGCATGCACTGGATATTCCGTGCCCAAGAGTTTCTTTCTGGCCTACGAATTGATCGGGTCTAACGGATTGAATGTGCAAGAGATGTGGAAGAGAGAGGGTGTCTCCGCCTACAAGACATACATGGTGAGAGATGCTCCTAACTACTTCTACATTAGTGGTCCTAATTCCGCTACCGGTCACTTTTCGGTGGTCTCTGCTATCGAGAATGGCTGTGCTTTTGTCTCTAGAGTCGTGCCAAAGGTGCTCGACGGCACATACAAGTCTGTGCGTGTCAAGAGAAGCGCATACTATGATTGGTTCCAGAGAACCCAAGACAGATTGTCGAAAGCGGTCTTTGGTACCAAATTCGGAGGCTGTGTCTCTTGGTATTCAGACGACGGCGTCAATGCCACGGCGTACCCTTATTCGCAGGTCCATGCATTTATCACATCCAGAGTATTTGGCAAGAAGGACTTTCTTTACGAGACTTACGGAGATCAGTCCGCGTTCTCCACGAACACTAAGAAGACTGTTTAGATGAATGAATACAATTAGACCCATGTGCCAAAAACCCTCAACACAATAATACGCTTTCAATACCACGAGCTTTCCAAAGTAAGCACGTATTGAGAGCTCTAACCATGTAGGCTACTCTGTTTGAGTCATGAGTCACTTTCTCAGAGCATTCTTCGATTATTTCGCAACGATACATAATACATTTCCCAACCCATGTTACGTAAAACAACCAAACATCAGTTCTATAACCCGGAAACACTCTTGTTATAGTACACCAAGAAGAACACCGAACAAATCCCTATAAACTTGTCTTCCAGAACACCCTAAGCGACATCACGTGACCAGACATAAAATCTTCAAAACTTTCCACCGCTCTACCATCTCAAAATTCTGTTACCCAGACTTAAACCCTTGCTTCGTGTTTTACAAATAGCGAAAATGTCCAAGTCTACAGTTCCATTCTCGAGAGAAGCTTTGGAGCAAATTTTGAAGAGAAGATTCTTCTTCGCTCCTGCCTTTGAAATCTACGGTGGTGTTTCTGGTTTGTACGACTACGGTCCACCAGGATGTGCCTTCCAAGCCAACATTGTGGACACCTGGAGAAAGCACTTCATCTTGGAAGAGGACATGTTGGAAGTTGACTGCACTATGTTGACTCCATACGAAGTTTTGAAGACTTCTGGTCACGTTGACAAGTTCGCTGATTGGATGTGTAAGGACTTGAAGACTGGAGAGATCTTCCGTGCCGACCACTTGGTTGAGGAGGTTTTGGAGTCCAGATTGAAGGGCGACAAGGCCGCCAGAGGCCAGGTCGTTGAGGAGACTGAGGATGAAGACAAGAAGAAGAGAAAGAAGAAGGTTAAGGAAATCAAGTCCATCAAGTTGGATGACGAGGTCGTTCACGAGTACGAGACTGTGTTGAACCAGATCGACGGCTTTTCTGGCCCTCAGTTGGGTGAGTTGATCAAGAAGTACGAGATCGTCAACCCTGCTACTGGTGGACCTTTGGAGCCTCCAGTGGAGTTCAACTTGATGTTTGAGACCGCTATCGGTCCCTCTGGTCAGCTTAAGGGCTACTTGAGACCCGAGACTGCTCAGGGTCAATTCTTGAACTTCTCCAAATTGTTGGAGTGCAACAACGAGAGAATGCCCTTCGCTTCTGCGTCGATTGGTAAATCCTTCA
Organism: Danielia oregonensis; assembly: GCA_003707785.3. Taxonomy (NCBI): domain Eukaryota; kingdom Fungi; phylum Ascomycota; class Pichiomycetes; order Serinales; family Metschnikowiaceae; genus Danielia; species Danielia oregonensis. Next base: position 138,012 of record PPLJ03000008.1, read on the forward strand.
GAAACGAGATTTCTCCAAGAGCCGGTTTGTTGAGAGTGCGTGAGTTTTTGATGGCTGAGATCGAGCACTTTGTCGACCCAGATGACAAGAGACACCCTAGATTTGCTGAGGTCAAGGACACCGTGTTGAGCTTCTTGCCTAAGGACGTCCAGGAGGCCGGTTCCAACCAGTTGGTCGAGAAGACTGTCGGTGAGGCCGTTGAGTCTGGTATGGTTGACAACGAGACTTTGGGTTACTTCCTCGCCAGAATCTACTACTTCCTCATGAAGATTGGTGTGGATGCCAAGAGATTGCGTTTCAGACAGCACATGTCTAACGAGATGGCTCACTACGCTTCGGACTGTTGGGATGCTGAGTTGCAGTCTTCTTACGGTTGGATTGAGTGTGTCGGTTGTGCCGACAGATCCGCTTACGATTTGAGTGTCCATGCTGCCAGAACTAACGAGAAGTTGGTCGTCAGACAGCCATTGGCTGAGCCTGTGACCGTTGAGAAGTTCGAGGCTGATGTGGACAAGAAGAAGTTTGGTCCTAAGTTCAGAAAGGACGCTGGCGCTGTCCAGAAGTTCTTGGATGACAGAACCCAGTGCGAGTTGGAAGACTTGGCTAAGGAGTTGGAGGCTAACGATAAGATTGTTGTCAAGGTTCCAGGTGTGGAGGCAGATGTCGAGATCGGAAGCGATCTTTTGAAGATTGCCAAGGTCAAGAGAACAGAGCACATCCGTGAGTACACCCCTAACGTTATCGAGCCATCTTTCGGTATTGGTAGAATCATCTACTCCATCTTCGAGCACCAGTTCTGGTCTAGACCAGAGGACAAGGACAGATCTGTATTGTCTTTGCCTCCATTAGTTGCCCCAACCAAAGTGTTGGTTGTGCCATTGTCGTCTCACGCCGACTTGGCCCCTCTTGTCAAGAAGATCACCTCTACCTTGAGAAAGGAGCAGGTGCCTTTCAAGGTTGACGACTCTTCTGCTTCCATCGGTAAGAGATACGCCAGAAACGATGAGGTCGGAACTCCTTTCGGTATCACCATTGACTTTGACACTGTCAAGGACGGTTCGGTTACATTGAGAGAGAGAGACTCCACGAAACAGGTGAGAGGCTCCCTTGAGGCCATCGTGAAGGCCATTAAGGAGATCACCTACGAGGGTGTTTCTTGGGCTGAGGGTACTGCTAAGATCACTGCTTTCGAGACGGTGTCCGAGGATGCTTAGACGAGTTTCTTGTATAATTTGAATGAACTGAAATAAGAAGATGTGAACTTTTGTATATTTTTTGATCATAAACTAAAGAGTCTGCATCAAGCAGACTTCCTTAAGCTCCCAACACCTCCTCCATGAAGGCATTCGAGTTGGGCTCACGGCCAAGCAACTCGTGCAACATGTCAAGGACTTCCTTCGATCCGCCGCTCTTCAAGATGATGTCTCTGTATTTGAGTCCACTCTGCACGTTCATAGGGTCAGATCTGAAATGAGTGTAGTAAATGTCAGTAGCAAACACTCTTGAGTACAAGTAGCCGTAGTAACCGGATTCGTATCCTCCTGCAATGTGACCAAAAGTGGCATAGCCAGTGTTTTGGACTCCGCCGTTGGAGATCAAAGCGATTTCTTCGCGCAACGTGTTCCATAACGATGTCAAGTCGAGCTTCTCGATATCTTCCTTAGTTGAAATAGTGTGAAGCTTCATGTCGAAGAGCGCAAAGTGCATTTGTCTTAAGTTGGCCAATCCGGTGTTGACATGCTTAGACTTGATCAACTGGTCTACCAACTCATCACTGATAGGTTCTCCGGTCTCATAATGAGAGGACAACTTCTTAACCTCATTCTTCGACCAAGTCCAGAATTCCAACATCTGAGAGGGACACTCGACGAAGTCTCTGGGCACAGCAGTTCCGTGGAATCTGGTGGTCTTGGTTCTTGACAACAAACCGTGAACTCCGTGTCCCAACTCATGGAAGAAGGTGGTAACCTCGCTGTGCTTCAACAAAGAAGGCTTCGTTTTCGTGGGTTTGGTGAAGTTGCAGACCAAAGCAGAGAATGGGGTGACTCTCGTGCCATCAGCCTTCTCGTATCCTGCCTTCAATCCGAAATGAGCAGCATGGGTGTACTTGCCCTCACGAGGGTGAAGATCAAACAAGATCCATCCTTTGAACTCGAGTTTAGGCTCGCCAAACTTGATGTTCTGGTACACTGCAAACTTGCGCACGTCCTCGTGCCATACGGTGTCGAGATCTGTGTTCTCCACCTTCACGAACTTGACATCAAACAAAGTCTCGTAGAAACCAAACATTTTTTGGATAGTTTGGTCGAGAGGAAAGTACTCCGAGATTTTCTGGTGGTCCACCTTGTACTCCTTCTCCAACAACAAGTTGTCGTAGAAAGTGGAGTCCCAAGCATAGTACTCTGGTTGTTCAGGCAAGCCTCTTTCTTTCAAGTCTGCGTTCTTGAATTTGAGCAATCTTGCCACTTCCGCCTTACCCAAAGCAGACAACTTCTCTTTCAAGTCCTCCAAGAACTCCAAGACGTTCTTTGGGTTCTTTGCCATGCGCTCCTCCAAGACAAACTCAGAGTAGGTATCGTAGCCCAACGATTTGGCAATCTCGAACCTAAGACGGATGACCTTATCCAAGATTTCCACATTCTCTGGCACCTTGTTGGAGTTGGCGATGAAAGCCTTCTTTCTGGTGTCTTCACTCTTTGCGTATTTCAAAAGAGGAAGAATGTCGGGGTACTTGAAAGTCACCTTGTACTTCTCCACGCCATCATCATCGAACTTCTCGTATTGCTCCACGATCAGTTCGGGCACACCCTGCAACTGCTCGAGTGTGAATGCGATGAAGCTCTTTTCTTCGTTCATGTTCTTGGAGAACTGGGTAGTCAAGTTGCTCAACTCGATCTTCAACTTCTTGACTTCCTCACGACGCTCCTTTGGCAAGTCCAAGCCATTTCTCTTGTAGTGCTTCACGGTCTTTTCCAAGAATTTGAGGTATTCTGGGTTGGTCTCGTTGGTGCCTTTGATCTTCTCCAACAAGTTGTTGTATACTGTGAAGACCTCAATTCTAGAGCTCTGCTCAATAGAGTTTTCATCGAGGATCTGCTCAGCCTTTGTGGAAGCATCACGAAGCGCCTTGTCGGTGGAAACGTACTGGAAGAAAGAAAGTTGGCCCTCTTTGAAGTATCTCTCATTCTCGTATTCAATTGAGGCCACCAAGACATTTTCGACTGTTGGCTCTTCGATAGAGGCAATATAGTCGTTGAACTCTACGTCCTTCTTGGCCAATTCCTCTGCAGCTTTCAAAATCTGATCTGAGGTAAAGACCCATTTTGGAATGGGCTCGGCCGCGGCCAATGCTTGGAAATTCGTTTCAGACATGTTATTTCTTGCTAGTAGAGCCACTAGAAGTAGTAGTAGTGCGTAAAATGTAACTTTACTGAACATTCCAGGAAGTTGAAAAATGTGGGGCTTTATACATACGTGAGAACTGCATATGTTCTGCCACTTCGGCCACAACTTCCTTCCGAACTCTGATACAATCCGGCTTATAATACTTTCCACATCATGTACGGCTGCATGGGGGCTCCTGTGTCGATTGTCAAGCCTTGTGGGCTTGAATGGAATCAGTATATACTGTATATAGTATGGCCGTCTTATGCACGGCTCTTGCAGAAGTCATAAATAGTTGCAACTCTGTTCAATGTCGCTGATAAGTGGGAGACTTCCGAGCTCGGAGATATCGAGCACGAGATTATTATCTTTGTTGATCTCGAAACCATACATGTTCTTAATTTCTCAAATTTCTCACATAGTGGAAATTCTACGATGTCAGAGTCGGATTTTAGACATTCTCCTGTAAAGCTCAATACGGTCTCCACTGTCGATGAAGGCGTGCTACTTCGTAATATCTAGGCACATCTTGCCACATAACAAAAATAACAAAAAGAAACCACAAAATGGGCGTGTGGTCTAGTGGTATGATTCTCGCTTTGGGAGATTCTCATTCTGAGAGTGAACGAAATTGCGAGAGGCCCTGGGTTCAATTCCCAGCTCGCCCCCTTTCTTTTTGCATCTTCTATGTTGTACTAAACCGTATACTTATGCATTATGACTACATGACAAATACTTCTACCAACTTTCCAAAATCAATGCCATCACCACTCACAAAATCAAAAATCTTCAAACCATTGAGGTTGAAAATGCCCTTGGAAATGCCGATGATCTCGAACTCCGACTCGAACACAGAGTTCGGCTCAATAGGGCCAAGCCTAATATCATTCGTGAGGACAATCACTCCTCCTGTTTCCAACTTCAAATGATTGTACTGGTAGTATAGCAGCAGCCTACTGTAGACAAGAACGTTATCGTTCATTTCTTTCGTCGTAAGCATATTGGAAGAAGAGGCGTTGCTCGCCAACGTACCGCTTGGGTTATTGGGCAAATAAACTGGATTGAAGTTGATCGGGTTCTTGACTATCAACGACAAATTGAGTGTTTTGTCACTGTTGTTGATCGCCTGTACTTTCCAATTGATGATCTTGCCCAACTCAACACTCAAACAGCCCTCAAATGTAAGCTTTAGCCCTGCAAGTGTGGAGTTGTTTCCAGATGTCAAATTAACAGTCACCGCCGATGATGAGGTCGGAAGGGCGACCATGCTCTTATGTGTTTTCTTGGAGAGGATGCTCTTCGGACTGGGCAATGGTGTCAATGCACTTGCCAGATGAGTTCTTGGACCTGGAGACCTTGATCTGACCCCCGCAAAAGAAGCCTTCGACCTGCTGGCATTTGATGCGCTGTTCAACATGGCAGACTTTCTGGTGGCATTGCCATTCTGCGCAGATTTAGGAATGGCGGGTTGGAACTGTGATTGAATCTGGAAATGTGAAAGGTTAGCAGACGACTTCAATGAGTTGCTGATGGGTGGGGCCACCAAGCCGAAGTCCAAGAGAGGAGACCAGCTAGTTGATATGACATTGCTGACGTCTTCAAATTCGCCGGTGGTTTCGTTGAGTTTTTGAACTTTCATCTTCAACTGGAGATGCAAAGGTTTGGACACAGCTGCAACAAAGTCAGTAGTGTTCTTCATTTGACTGTCAACATAGTCATTATTCTCCAATCTATATGTGACATTGACGATATCAAACATGGAGCAGCGACAAGGGAATCTGAGCGGGCTCAACTCCTCCATTTTTCCGGCTTTGAAAGATGCCTCCAAGCTCAAAATGTTGAGATGGTAGTTGACCTGACCGGCCTGCTCTGCTGAAGCAGCCAATTCTTCGGAGGCTTCTATGCTAAGCGAGGATAGAAGCATCTGATTTCTTCCTCCAGGTTTTGTGGATTTGAGTTTCAATAGTAAAGGAAGAGACGTCGCTATAGTTAACGTGGCTTTCTCCAGGGAGCTGGATATCTCAGGGTGAGTGACTATGTCCGATTCCAAGTCAACCGTCGACGTGCTGGACTCTGGAACAATACCCATGTGGTCTCTAGAGAATTCGTATTTTGGAATAACACTTTCAACGAGACGGTGGTTCAACTCCTCGAAGAGATTTTCTGTAAGCATAGGCGAGCCGGTAGTGGTACTTGCCACACAATCGACCTCTTCTGTGGCTGTTGGCTGTACATGCAAGTGAGGTTTTGAAACAGATGCGTTGAACGTCAAAGGACCACCGAGCCGCCTCTTGGGGAATCTCACAGGGACTTCGAACTTCCATACCGCCACGAACTCTTCCTCGCCGTCAACAATGCATGTGCCTGACAATACAGGCGAGTCGAGGAACTTGTTGAACGCGTCGAATATCTGATTGTATTTGCTCTGCTCAGCCTCTTCAGGGATATTATATTCGTCATCTTGTTTCGAAGCCACGGACAATAGCACGCTCAGTGGCTGTTCTGTCTTTCCAGTGTGGATAATGAATCCAACAACGCTTTCTTCAAAGAAGATAAGTGATCTGTTGCCAGTGTATTTTGAGTGCTGGATGAAGCCTTGTAAGTCCAACTGCTCGAGGTCCTCTATAAACGGACCGAGGATGTCGGGAACAAGTATTTTAAGCGTCATCGATCACTGAATCATTAGTAGAAGGTGTTCTCTATTTCACTATCGCATTTTGGTAATACGTCACGTGAACATAGTTCCAATAAGTATAGGAGAGTTGGGGATTGAAAGCTACGGAGCATGCTTCATAATGCCATTGTATTAAATAAGTTAGACCATCTCTTTGATGTCCTTGTCTACAGAGAATGCAGACGCAATCTCCATGACGATTCTATAGACAATCCCAATAAGACAGCCGGTGACAACTCCAAAGAGAGAGACAGAGTATATCGCACTGATGTATCGGAATGCAACCATGCCATGGTACAACTCGTACATTTGACCGTTGGCCAATGCCATCGTTCCGAGAGGGAATGTCATGCCCCAGAAACCACGATTGAACTTTAGGAAGCCAACGAACTGGCGCTTGAACCAATGCTGACTAGTGGACTGATAAGTTGCCGAGGTGTTGTGTTTCGACGCAAAAGGGTGTGTTTTGGATAACGTGGAGGCCACAGCGAGGAATGTGAAGAAGTAGCCACACGACATCAATATGCCAGCAAACAAAGTGGATGTCATTAGTAAGGACGTGGCCAATATAATGCTGAGGTTTGCCATGTCCACGTTGTTTTTGCTTGCCACTTCGTGGAGGAATGTTGTGTAATTAGAAGACAGCACAGAGTTAGCGTTGTCCAATAACATTTTGGTGCTATTGCGTCCGAAAAGAAGAATACCGTAGGCACCCTGACCCAAAAACCCAATGGGTAAGAACATTGTGAGGACGCTGTTAGTGGAGGGAATCTTGTACACAAAGAATCTCCAGAAGTTCACAGTCACAACTATGAATGCTAAGACCACCGCCACGGCCCACATGATGAAGGAGACAACGAGGGTGGTGATTTGTTGATGTACGTGAGGCAAATCCGGAAGTATAGCACCACCGGATGAAGCGGCCACAGTGAGCGTCACGATAGGCAATAAGTAAGTCAAGCTCAAAGAAGCCATATCGATCTGGCTCTTGCGCTTTCGATGTTTGCTAACGGTGCAGAAGTAGAACGTGACACAGGAAGTGTACACCAGTCCTGCCACTTCGATCCACCAAAGCACCCAAACACCCGTTATCCATGATGAACCAGTGAGTGCATGCAACATGTTGACCAAGGTGACGTACCCCATGACAAACGAGCCCATATACGGAGCAACATTGGGTTCACGATGTATCCTATACCAGAGCTTGGAGTCCTTCCAAAGCGCCATAGCAAACGCCAAGGTCAAGACGATGAACAACAAGAGGGCCACCACGGCCACAACCATGCCCACTATCTGGAGCCACCGGGCTGGAAACGCAAAGTTGTATAAGATGTTGCACGAGATGCCTGTGCCCATTACCAGGGCAAAAAACGCCGGGGTAAAGCCGGAAATAAGGAAGCGATCCACGTTCCGCCACAAACGATTAGTCCAGGCGTCGGTGAAGGTGGTTGAAGAAGTAGGAGAATCTTTCGGTGAGATTTGCCGGCTCGAAGACTCGGCCAGACTGCTTTCACTCATGTTGATGGGGAGTGCAAGATGCATGTTGATGGGGAGTGCAAGATGCTAGAGAGGATTGAAAAACATACGGCTGTGGAAAATAAGAGCTCTTATATCTGGTAACAGAAGATGACTCGGTAACTATCTTTTTGCGCGTGACGCCATAGTTAGCAGCAGGCGGGACGCGGACCTTCCCAATGCGGTAATCGCCGCTGCGTGGGCGGCCAATTGCCCAACAGAGTCATTTTTCGGACAGGCTCGCCCGACGAAATCCGGCACACAGTGGGTCTGGGCGGCCTTCCGACGGAAATGCGTGGTTTTCTTTCCGCATTAGGCAACTGCCGCGGTTGGAGCCCCGTGCCGCCCGTTCTGGCCCGATGTTTTTTTAGATACGGCCCTTCGACCACGTCACGGTGCAAACATGGTCGAAACGTATATAAATGACGGCCCCCGCCCCTTGTGGTCCTCTACTCTTTTCTTTATCAGATTTATTTGCTAAGACTCATCTCTCATAAAGTACAGGAAACATGCTCAGCGTCAACTCAAACTCAGATGTCACTTCTTCTATGATGTGCAAGACTGTTCCCACATTTGGATGCTTGGAGCAGGAAACAAACAACGATCTTGTGCTAGATAACAACTTCGGGAAGCTTATCGCTGATCTCCGTAGTCTTTTGGGGACCACCAAAGGGTTGGCTTCGGAAGACATCGATATTGCCAAAATTAAGGAACTCATGGCTAACTACGAGTCTAACGAGGCCGAGTGGGGCCGTTTTGCCCTTTCGGATGCGCTGAAGGGCTACACCCGCAATGGAGTCGTGAATATCAACGGCAACGCCAATTTACTCATTTTGGTGTGGAGTCCGGGCAAGGGAAGCGCCATCCACGACCATGCCAATGCGCACTGCTGTATGAAGATCTTGAAGGGGCTGCTCGAAGAGCTGTTGTACGATGTTCCGGAAACAGAGTGCCAGATGGAGCCCAAGAAAGTGACGCCCTTGCACAGAGACGAAGTGGCGTATATTCTGGACAAGATCGGGTTGCACAAGATCTCAAACGGTCTGAAGGACGAGTACGCCGTGTCGTTGCACTTGTACACTCCCCCTTATGCTTCTTTGTACGGGTGTTCGATGTACGAGTCCCACACCGCACGCAAGCATCACGTCAACATGAGCAAGTACTACAGCTGGCAAGGCAACTTGCTCAACAAGGACGGGTCCACGTGTTGAGCTGTTCGGGCCCAGATAACTCAGAGTTCTGCCACTGGTGATAGAAACAATACAAAGTAACCAAAGTTATAGTAGTCCAGAATATGGATTTGTGCAACATTGCATGGCTCCTCAAGGCCCACTGAGTCTCACGCTCCTTTCGAAGCTCCGTGTGCTTTGTGTCTTTGTAAAGTCAAACACCGTTGGCAATCTGCAATTACCGCTCCTTCCTAATTAGGAAGGTCCGCCCACGTTACGTTTTACATGTTTTCATATTCCGTTGCGGTGCCTTGTGGTATCGCACAATCACCTTGCCTTGTATTTAGTTGGCCTGCTATGGTCCCCCGAATCCTCCACGTCTTTGTAATTTCGCTTCAAGAGCTTTTCGTCAATGTCTCCAGTGTAGAAGCTTCCGAGCCCCTTCACCGATTGGTGGGTGGTTTCTTCTCTTGCTTTAGTTTTTCCGTTCATTTGACGACGTATAAGCTCTTCCTTTTCTTCCTCTTGCTCCTGCAACTTTCTTCTGTCTCGCTGCATTCTCTGGATTTCTCGTAGTTTCCACTGGTTGTATTCATCCTCCGGGTCCACGTTATCCGTATCGTCCACGCCATCGAATTCGTCTTTCTTTGCTTCTTTCGAGTCAATGTGTTGTTGGTATTCGGCTCGTGCAATGGCTATCTCACTTGACTTTGGGGCTGGAGCTTTTGCGCCCGCTTTGTTTTTTTTTATGAATACCGGCCGTTGTAGGACTTGCTCTTCCTCGGAGGAACTTCCCGATTCGGAGCTAGAGTCCGATGTGCTGGAGTCATTGCCTGACATGAAGTACTTTTATCTATGAAATATATGCACCCGTACATCCGATATATGTAGCCTGGCAGTGTAGTGGAAAGCTACTGATGGTTAAAGAATATGCTCAAACGTCGAAGATTTGCTGTTCATCGAGAGGAATTGCTATTTTGTCACTAACGTATATCAATGGTGGACATGCAAGTAGTTGCGAATCGTAAGCAGCACCAGTTTCAGTACGCAAGAGAAGTAAGGAGCACCCTAGTATGAATGTGATCATGTATAAGGTTTTGCATGTGTTCGAGCGTCCTTTATCAATCTCATCTGCATTAGTAATGATTGAAATATCTACACAATTCAGGAATAAATCGTCTCACGAATATTCTGCTTGATCAATTCGTATTCTACAACAAGCATCTTCGTCTTCCGAGTCTTCACTTGCCCTTTTCACAACTTCCATGCCGATTACGATCTCAATCCGGAGTTCTCATATACACTATCGCACTTTCTCCATTCGCACCTACAATAATCACCAAAGATACAAAGGGCTACTTAGAACCCGATACAAAAGGAAGCATTCCACCCAATAGCGATCTGTGTACAGTTGCTACCGCAATACAACCGCAGAAACAAAGCCTACTCCATTGATGACGTCGCAGGCCGTCTACTTTGGGCCTCGTCCGCTTCAACCGCTCAACTCCAAGATGCGCCATGGGTTCGACAAGGACTATAACTCCGAGCACTTCCTCACGACGCTCGCCAACACTTTCTACATCTACTTCGACGACAAGAGGCACAATGCCAATGGAAACCCGATTCTGGCGGCCATGAAGGCTCTGCAGGAGCTCTCCAAGAACTACCAGCCCATCGTCGATTGGAAGGTGATGAAGGAGCGCCAGAAGACCATCAGTGCCGTGTTGGTGCTCTGCTTGAACTTGGGAGTAGATCCTCCAGACATCATGAAAACTTACCCTTGTGCCAAGCTTGAGGCTTGGTGTGATCCCTCGGCATTCCCAGACACGAAGAAAGCAATCGAGGCCATCGGGAAGAACTTGCAAACCCAGTACGAGACGCTATCGTTACGTACAAGATACAAGCAGTCGTTGGACCCGTGTGTTGAAGATGTGAAGCGCTTTTGCAATACTTTGAGGCGAAACGCCAAGGACGAAAGAATCATGTTCCACTACAACGGTCACGGTGTACCTCAACCAACTGCTTCCGGAGAAGTTTGGGTGTTCAACCGAGGTTACACCCAATATATTCCTATTTCGTTGTATGACTTGCAAACATGGCTTGGCGCACCTGTGATCTTTGTCTATGACTGCAACAGTGCGGGAAATATCGTCCACAACTTCAAGAAGTTCGTTCAGAAAAGAATCGACGACGACAACGAAGGAAACCACGATTTGAGCGCACCTTCGCCAACTTCCGCTTACCTCGATCTGATTCAGTTGGCAGCCTGCAAGAGCAATGAGATCCTCCCCATGAGCCCAAATTTGCCAGCAGACTTGTTCACATGTTGCTTAACTTGCCCCATCGATATCTCCATCAAGTGGTTCATCATGCAGCTGCCACTCAAAAAGAGCTATTACCTGATGCTCCCGCGGAACGCCACTGGAAACGTGATTGTACCAGGTAAGCTCACCGACCGTCGTACTCCCTTGGGAGAGCTCAACTGGATCTTCACTGCCATAACGGACACCATTGCATGGACGTCTTTACTGAGACCCATTTTCAAGAGGCTCTTCCGTCAGGATTTGATGGTGGCTGCTCTCTTCCGTAACTTCCTTTTGGCCAAGAGAATCATGCCCCATCTCAATTGCAATCCCGTGAGTGATCCTCCGTTACCCGAATCCGTTCGTTTCCATGCCATGTGGGATTCGTGGGACCTAGCTATTGATCAGGTTTTTGCTCAGTTGATCAAGAATGCTAGTCCAGACCCATACGCTTACAACATGCCTGCTCCTGAACAGAACGGAAGAGCAAATGGAAGTGCAGTACAGCAGCAGCAGCTTACAAACTACCAGCATTCCACCTTTTTCGAGCAACAGCTCACTGCATTCGACATATGGCTCAAGTATGCTGGCCCATCCACGAAGGTGCCTCCAGAACAGCTCCCAATTGTACTCCAAGTCTTGTTATCCCAGGTGCATAGATTGAGGGCATTGATATTGCTTTCGAAGTTCTTGGACTTGGGACCGTGGGCAGTTTACTTGTCGCTTTCCATTGGAATCTTCCCCTACGTGTTGAAGCTTCTTCAAAGTCCTGCTCAAGAACTCAAACCTGTTCTCATATTTATTTGGGCACGGATTATGGCCATTGACTACAAGAGTACTCAACAAGAACTCTGCAAGGACAAAGGATACAACTACTTTTACCTCATACTTAATCTGAGTCCATCGAATCCAATTGGAGCACCTGGAGCACCTGGTGGATCTTCCAATGGAGCAAGCTCGGGTATTTTGGTCAACGACGACCACAAGGCTATGAGTGCTTTCATATTGACATTGTTTATCAAGGACTTCAAGAACGGACAGAGACTCTGCTTCTCCATTGAGTTGGTCAACAATTGCCTCAAGTTCTTGTCTTCTAGTGAAAATCCATTGCTACGCCAATGGTGTTGCTTATTGTTGTCACAGTTATGGTTGCACTATCCCGATGGCAAGTGGATCATCTACAAGGACGGTTATTTGGCCAAATTCTTGAGTCTCATCAATGATCCAATCCCAGAAGTCCGAACTTCCATTATAGTAGCTCTTACGACCTTTTTGACAGCTCCTGAAAACACTGAGGATCTGCCAAGAAATGGAAAGCAACCTCAGCAACAGCAGATGCAGCTGGGCTCAAGTTCGGCCTCTCCAGTGAACGTGAACGCTGATTTAAGGAAGGACGAGTTACGCCAGCAAGACTTGAAACTTGCCAACGTCATCTTGAGGTTGCTCGGAGATGGGTCCACTCTTGTGAGAAAGGAAATTGTATTCTTCATCAACCGCTTCATCAATATCTATATGAAGTTCTTCTTGGTCGTTGCTTTCAACCAGCTTGAGGAAGAGATCGTATTGATCGACAACCCTAACAACTTACACGAGTTCCGTAAGAAATCTCCAGCATACGGGTCTACCTTCAGCTCTATTTGGAAAGCTTTGTTGATATTGTCGGAGGACCCAAATCTCGAGGTAAAGCAATTGGCTGAAATTCTTATTGACTCCGTCATGGTCAAATTAAACCGGAGTGAACTTTCGGGTCTCGTCAAAGAAATGCAGGATTACTTGTTGAGCAAATCGACTATCAACATCAATGAGGGCTTCAACTCGATGAAACCTATCGTCAACAGACCAACTATGGCTATGCAGCAGGAAGCGTTGAAAAGACAAGTTTCTAGTGCGTCTGTCGTGAACAGAAAGAACACTTTGACTATTAATGGATCCTCGCTCAAGACCAGAGCAGTGTCGCATAACGACTTGGGCAGGCACCAGGACGATGACAACCTGGATGCTTCCTCTATTGGGGCTAAGTTGAGAGGATTGACTATTTCAAAATTGTTCAAGAGCATGAATATCAACGAGGATAATGATCTTAAGAACTTCACGCGAATCTTGAATCCAGGGCCAGTTCCTAGCCAGTATGGCGTGGAGTACAAGCCCAAGACTCCCCGGTTCCGTGCTCGTGACTCGTCCGAAATGCCAGAGTTACCCGAAGATTCTGGGTTTTTCGAGTACAGCTGTGAGTACTTCCAAGAACCGCAGATGTCAAAAACTGAGATCGACGAGCCGGGGTCTAAAGAGTATGTCAAGAGATTGTGGAGAAGAAACAGAAACGAACAGACCATTCAAGAAACACAGCCACAGAAGAAGATGGCTATCCGTGGTGATTGGAACCGTAATATGACAGTCTTAAGCAACAAGACACAACCAAAGCTTATTAAATTCATGCAGTTCGAGAAGTTGCTTGTTGCTACTGACGAAAAAGATACAGTCTCTGTATGGGATTGGGAACAGAATGAAATCGTCAGCAAGTTCTGCAACGGCAACCCGTTCGGAACTAAGATCACCGATGTCAAATTTTTGAATGAAGACGACTTACCTCTCGTTTTGACTGGCTCGTCCGATGGAGTAATCAAGATCTACAAGAACTTTCAAAACGATGGAGAAGAGAAAGCGGTGGAGATGGTGGCAGCTTGGAGAGCATTGACAGACTTGCTTTTGACCTCTAAAAGTTCGGGATTAATCAGTGAGTGGCAGCAATCGCGTGGTTCGTTGCTTGTTAGTGGAGACGTTAAGATCATTAGAGTTTGGGATGCTCCACGTGAACTCTGTGTTCTAGACATCCCAGCACGGTCCTCTTCCTCCATCACTACACTCACTTCGGATCAGGTTGCGGGTAACATCTTCGTTGCTGGATTTGACGACGGAAGCTTGCGAGTTTACGACAGAAGACTCGATGCTCGTGAGTCTATGGTGAAGGTGTGGCAGAACGGCAGAGGCGGAGCGAAAAAGATTGGAAATGGGTCTATTCGTAATGTGCACATGCAAAGAGGAGGTTTCCGTGAGTTGGTGAGTGGATCTTCTGATGGCTACGTCAATCTATGGGATATTAGAAACCTGGAACCTGTTTTGACTTTCACGAGTGCAGAGCGCAATATCCGTTGCATTGATGTCCATGAGCACGCCCCTCTCATCACCACTGCTTCTAAGGCAGTGAATTTGTGGACCACTTCGGGCGATATGGTGTTCACTTTGCGTAACCCGCACGATACCTATCTCGCCAACAGGACGTCCAACTACTTGTCGAGCGTTGCTTTCCACCCTCACCGGATGATGTTGGCTACAAACTACAACCAAGATGGACATATCAATGTCTACCAGTGCACCGATATCATCCAGGAATACTAAAAGATAAGAGGTTGTGACGTATATCAAGAAGCTCTAGCCAAACCTCCAAGACATGAAGATATATCACTTAATCTGAGGACTATCGATCTTCTGAGATTGGAGAAAAGTCTTTCTCTTAGAAGCACGAAAAAGGAAAGCTCAATTCCAAAGGTATCAGCTCGGAATTCTCGTTCCGTTGATTATTTTTCTTACACGTTACTCAACTGAGCCGAAGTCCCGTACTATGGTCCGACTCTTCGGCGTTCTACTTGCGGTGTATCTACCTGCAGGTCGATATAGTTGAGTTGAAAATCGGTTGAGGCGAATACCCTTTTTTACACAACATGTCTATGTCTTCAGAATTAGCCGCGGCTATTGAAGTGGACGATCTTCATATCGAACACATAGACCTCCGTCCGCCGCCCGGCGGCATCTCATTTCTACAAAGAATGATATCCGCATGTCTGGGATCTTTCATCACATCGCTTGTCGTGACGCCGTTTGATGTGGTGCGTATACGTATCCAGCAACAAGAGGTAATGCCCAAATCATATCAGTGTTGCCATACGGGATCGCCTATCGACTCGTTGAAGATAGCAGGTACTGCTATTGAGTCAGGTACGCCGGGCGTGTTCTGGATCAATCAGCATTACTGCAACTCAGCCAAACTGTGCCCACGTATCACATCTACGTTCCAAGGCATGTCCAGCATCTCTAGAAATGAAGGAATTGCTACCCTTTGGAGAGGTCTCTCACTCACACTATTCATGGCCGTTCCTTCAAACATTATATACTTCACCGGGTACGAGTACCTCCGAGACGTCTCGCCTCTCCACAACTATGCTGTCAATCCATTGATCTGTGGTATGTTTGCTCGTACATTGGCTGCAACCTTCGTTGCACCTGTCGAGCTTCTCAAAACTAGACTCCAGTCGATTCCCTCTGAGCTGAAACTGTCGAAGCCCCAGAGTGGCATTTTATCGTCCCTCGTTCGGGATGCAAGCGATGCTTTCAAGAAGAGAGGAGTCGGATCCATGTTCACCGGATTGAAAATCACCCTTTGGCGTGATGTTCCTTTCCTGGGGATCTATTGGCTGTGTTACGAGTTGTTCAAGGAGCAAATAAGTCGTGTTTTGGACGTCGACTTCAGCTCTCTGGCCAAAAAGCAGGATGACTGGAAGGTTTTCACCACAAGTTTCATTTCGGGCTCACTGGCCGGAGTGATTGCAGCATTATTCACTAATCCATTCGATGTGGGAAAAACTAGACTTCAAATCGCAACTGCTGACGCTAAGTCAACTCTGCGTCCTCCTATGTTCCAGTACCTCCTTTCCATCTATAAGAATGAAGGCATGGGTGCGCTATACGGGGGATTCGGCCCAAGGGTGATGAAGATCGCACCTCTGTGTGCAATCATGATCTCGTCGTACGAGATCGGTAAGAAGATATTCAAGGATAATTTGGCATGAGGTGTATAACGTGTACATAAAAAATCAACACCAGCCCTCCAGATTGCGCTCAAAGTGACGGAGATCGTAGATTGGTTCTCGCTTGATATCAATGGTGTCAAGAGTTTTATCGGCATCGGGCAAAGTTGCCGGTATTTGCTTCATTTCTTCAATAGGTAGATTGGAGATTCCCTCGGTGATGCCTTTGACTGTTCCCTTTACCTCATTTCTGTATTCCAGATATTCTTTAAACCCCAGGTTTACCCTGGAGTCTGTGGTTCCACAGAAAGAGATAGGGCCAGTTCCCAACTCATTCAGCGAGCCCAAAGCACGAAAACCACTTGGTGGGTCGCTTATCCGGTCCGCCCTACGGCCTGAAGATGGTTCATTATCGCGTATAATGGAGGCAAAGTTATTGGCAGCTCTGTTGATTGCCGTGTTGGAATCTTGCACCCAATTCAAATATTCGGCAAACCCTTGGTGCAACGAAACAGAAGCTGTTCTCACCAACTGCTGCTCCATGAGCTTTAAGTTGTACGCACTCTCCTCGATCTCGTCAAGGATCAACATGGAAGGCTCAGCATGGGGCCCCTGTTTGAGTGCACTTCTCTCTAATTTTCTCTGTAACATAGAATGCTTTCTCATCAAAGCTTGCTGTCTGCACTCACGGGAGGCTACAGCGCTCAAATGAACTTTAAGAGAGTTGAGCCGGTCGCCTTGAGAGATCGCCGTAGCCCCCATACAATCTAAAAGATCGACAAATTGCTTTACCATCAAGGAAGTCTCTGGACTGGTCAATTCTTCTCCCCAGGAAGAGAATGCCTTGGCGAGAGCCTTTTGGGTAATGATCTGTTTCTTGGACGCCTTGTTGCACTTATGCATGAGAATCTGGAGATCCTGAGCTTGGAATTTGGTCGGAGGCTTTCCATACCGAGAATATTTGGGTGTGACCTTATTGAGCATCCTCATGATGACAGCAGTGGCAGGCCTACTGAGTGTCGTGTAAGCATCCCGTAAGGAATTAGAGCCTGTGGCTATCTGTATTTCATCCATTAAGAAAAGATACTACTAGTTTCATACTTTGTGTTTGTGCACCGCGATACATATCTACTTTTTGGTGACGTCGTCGTCAATGTTCAAGCCTGTCACATCAACGATCTTGCGTCTTAAGCTCTCGGCACCAGCTGTGACCTTCTGTTGACTCGAGACGGCCGTGGTTTCGATCAGCAGAACGAAACTTTCTGCCTTTTCAAGAGCCAAAACCTGCGTGCTAGCAAGCTCAGGCAACGAGCGCTGCTCCACCTTCCAGAGGAAACCCATGGTGTTGCTGAATGTCTGTGGCAAGAAGTATTTGAACGACGCCAAGCCAAGACCGAAAGGCAACACTGCCTTGGCCACAACACCTCTCTGTCTGGCCAAAATGTTTCCGGACAATGCAGCAATGGCAATATAAAGCGAGTTGGGAAGAAGATCCTCCAGCTTGTTATGCAACGCACTCACGGTGCCTGTGACCTGACGCTCAGTCTCGTAGTACTTGTTTTTACCTTCGTTCAAGTATTCGTTAGTCGAGACATAAGCTCCGTACACGGACTCACGGACGCTTCTGAAGAAGGACTCGATCTGTCCAGTGGATCTGACGGTCACGCCGTTAATAACAGATCTGGGGCCCAAGATTTCCAACTGGCTTTCAGAAGTTGGTGTGGTGGTTCCTGGAACGGGCACGACGCTCTGCTCGTCTTCGTAGAAGTTTCTTTTGGAGTCGTTATGGATAGTTGATCCACAAACAGCCCATGTGGCTCCTGCAACAGCAACGGCAGCACGAATAGACATGTTGGATAGTATGGTACACTCTCATTTGATAAGGTGTACGGGTGTATACATGGAATCAAAGGGCATAGTAATATTTAGAACCACGACTTTCGGAAGCTTTACGGATAGTTCAAGCGATACAATGCCGCCAAATCCTCGGAACCCTCTTTTTTTCGCTTCCTTGTCCATCTACTTTGGAAGTTATGATGGTGAATTCGCACCCAAATAATGGAGATAGTAGGAGAGGCTGAAAGAACAAAAAGAGTAAACTATCCGAGTATGGATCAAGGTGTTGTTTCGCCATCATCAACGCTTTCTTAGAAGAGTACAGTATCACAATGCTGAAGCTTCAGTGGTTCTCGTTCTTTGACTTGCCCAATATGGCGTTTCAAACTTCAGAATCCAGGCTCCGTTCACAACACCCCATTACTTACACGTTCGACATTCCTGGCTACGAACGCCGTTGATGACATTCTCCCTACATATCATACGCTGATATGAAGAGATCACGTGATATACTCATCACTTTTCACTTTATACATCTACCCCATATGTTCGTCACAAGAAGGTACATAGTGCCTAGGGGCCTTCTACGGGCATCTAGAGTGATTCTCCGATCCAAATCAACAAGAACAGAAACTTTGGACTCGTCAAAATACGATTTCCTCACCGAATCCAAAGAAAATACTCCAGAATCGTCGCTTCCCTTTGACCGCAGAAGACACAGCGAGTCTTTCGGCCAGCTAGTACGTAGCGAGTACTTGGAGCAGACAGGGAACTTGAACTCTTCGGAGGTGCAGTTCGTGAAGAAAACAAACTTCAATGAAGAGAATGAGGATGATCTTTCGCCCTACAGAAACCCCGATGGGTCTTTCATTCATGGTTCGAACTCCGAGGAAGCAAGGCTTGATCCTCTTACTCTCCTTGGAAGAGTGGATCACCGTGTTACAGTGCTTCCACATGAAATATCCAAAGTCATACAGAACAATATCTTGCTGCAAGTTTCTCCAGACAAGCTTAGAGAGCGTGCAGCTTTGGTATACCAGAGTCTTGAGAAGGAACAAATACAGAAAGCACCTGAGCTGAGCGTTGAAAGCGACGCCCATATTGCGGCATTGTTTCTTCAAGATTATGCTCATTTGAGAAGAGCCCTCTTAGAGCTCAAGAGCAGAGTGGGGACCTCCTTCAACCCACAGAATGTTTTGGATGTTGGCTATGGGCCCGCCACTGGAATGGTAGCACTCAATGAAATCATGGGTGACGATTATAGTCCGGTGACTAAAGATGCTTACGTTGTGGGAAGGAGCAACACAGATATGAAGAAAAGAGCCAAGATCATTCTTTCGAGACAGTTATGTGAATTGCCCGAGGACGTTGAGGAGTCTGGGGTAACTGTAAACGCTCAAGAAGCACTTGAGGAGCTTGATGAAGAGATCGTGGACGAGGAGATTGCGGATGAGGCAGACAAAAGAGAGGAGTACGAAGAGGAATACGTTGGCCCAGTGGATGCTTCTCGTATCATTGTCCGCACCAAGCTTAGAGATTCGCTTCCTTCCACTAAGCAATACGATTTGATTATGGTCAACCAGGCATTGCTCACTCGTGAGTACAACTTTCCCAGAGATGTGGACATCAACATTCACATGATCTTAAAACTCTTGACCCCCAACGGTCACTTGGTTCTTGTGGAGAGAGGTAACGCTTTGGGCTTTGAGATCATCGCTAGAGCAAGACAAATCATGCTTCGTCCTGAATCTTTTGAAGGCGAGGTGGGTAAGATTCCCAGACCTTATATCAGGGGTTCCAGTATCAAGCCTCAAAAGCTCAGAAGAGAAGATCAGTTGATCAACGAGGAGCATATCGAATATGAAGAGGATTTACTTTCACGTATGGAGGAAGAAGACAGGCTTGAAGCCCTTGCCGAGGTACAAGAACAAGAGGAACTCGAAGAGAAACAAATGGAGATGCTTGATGAAGGTAATGAGCTGCTCGAGGATGAAATCAACGCCAAGTATGGTGAAGTCAGCGAAGAGGAACTCCGCTTTGAATTCGAGGACAGCGACGAGTTCGAGATTGTTTCACCAGACAAAAAGTCAAAGTTGAGTACGGAATCTGTGGATTACCACATGAGTGTGGTTGCCCCATGCCCACATCATGGAAGATGTCCACTTCAATTGGGTGACCCCAAGCTTTACAAGATCTCGAACCACAAGCACCGTTTGAGTTTCTGTTCTTTCAACCAGGTTGTTGAGAGGCCCAGGTATACTATGGAGCTCAAAAAGGGACGTCGTCTCGCAACACTGTGGGACAAGAGTGCCGAAGATGGATTTGGGCTCGAGAAATTGTCAAAGCTGACGTTGAAGAGTTTAGCAGGTACAGGCCGTCCGGGAGGAAACAACACTGAGTCTGGAAACTTCTCATACCTCATTATGCAGCGTTCTCCAAACTCGGTGAATGATATTCAGAAGATCGAATCAGACAGAGCTTTCCACAATGAGGTTTCTGCAACCTCAGACATCGGTACATGGCCGCGTATTCTCGACTTCCCCAGCAAGATCAAGAACAACGTCAAGCTCAATGTCTGTGCGCCGTCGGGAAACATGGAAACATGGCAGGTCCCAAAAAGTTTGGGAAAGCAAGCATATCACGATGCTAGAAAGGTGAGGCAGGGTGATCTTTGGGCACTTGAGAAGAAGGGTGTAGTGGTGAAGAATAAGCTCTCCGATGCCAACCTCGAGAAACTCAACAGGTTAGCCAAGTCGCAGAGAAAGTTCGTCTTGAAGGAGCAGAGAAAGAAGACATGGAAGAAGGTAGTGAGTGCATCGCAGGATGCTTTCGAGGACGTGGAAGCGATGTCTGACGAGCTAGCAATGCAGATGGAGTCCTCCAAGAAGTACAAGACCAAGGGAAAGCGTGCCCAATTCGATGTGGATCCAAGAAGCTACGATGGTAAATAAGTTGGTGTAAATAGCATGTACATAATAGAGCTCGGGCGTGGGCCTGATTAAATGAAGAATTTGACTTGGGCTTTGAGGAAACAACCAATCTCAGTCCTTACAGTGTCCTCTGGAGACAGTCGCTGCCGAACTCTTCTCCCTATGAAAGTATCAAGTCTACATTCAAGCAAAATATGCAACTAATTGTATTGCTATAAACCACGATGGCAACTTGCCAAAGAAATAAAGCCCGCCGCTGACAAGTTTTATGATACAAGCATTCTAGGGACGGTGGACCAGCTGGTCGCAGAACAACCTACTCAGCACTGTTTCGGTCGTCTCTTTCCTGTCATTGAATGCAATTTTGATTCCCCGATAGCTTACTTTCTTCTGAAAGAGCAGCCCTCGGTCAACTTGGACTTGCCTCCGGTGGGAGAGCAAAGCACGGTGGCGCAGCCGTCGCAGGTGACGGCGGTCTGGGCGTGGGAGAAAACGGTAGTGATGTTCAAGCATCCGGGACACTTGACGTCCATGAAAAACGATCTGGGGGCTTGGACCAAGGTCTTAAGCTTGTGTTTCTGGGCCTCGGAGGCGGCGTTTGGGTGTAACAAGTCCTGAACTAAAACCATGGTGAATAAGGAAAAGAAGTATCTGGTGAAAATTTTTTTGTTCCTCACGCGACCCTTTTGTGGTAGTTGGGTTGCGCACGCCTTTGGGAACTGGGCCCAGAAGATTCCAGAATTTGGACAGCCAAAAGCAATTGGAAATGGCCATAGTGGAAGGGGTCTAGAACCGACATCTAGAGGGCGGTGGTTGGGCGGAATGGGTTATTTGTGTGCAGAAAGATGGAGGCAGATCTGGCAATTGCTTGATTTGTGTGCAGTACTAAGTATATGGATGGAGAACGAGTGATGTAAGGAAGGGGGAGGTGATGGATGCGTGGTTGTGTTGAGAAGAGCAAGCAGAATGCGTGAGTACGGTTTTCGCTTTGAGTTTCCGTTTCTGGTGTGGGAATCGATGGAGCAGTACCGATCAAAGTACCCTAATAACTCCTTCCTATTTGGGACAGATATGAGATATACATAATATATCGTTGTACTTGCTTCTACGGAGATGATTGAGGTTGATCTACAATAGAAAGCAATGGCACTGTAGAGGAGTATATTGGAAGCAGTAGAAAATTCGTCAACGGGTGATGGCACCGATGTACTTCTGGAAAGTCCAAATTCCATAAGCATCTTTTGAATCTTTTGACGTCTACTTGCTAAGCTCATTTCTATCAGTACGGAATCGCATGCCGATCCTAGTGGTACTGGTCACTCTCTAAAATTACCTCGTGAGGTAACTCTCTTGTATTTGTGGACGTTAGATCTAGTTGCAGAACTGTTTCAGAACCAATCAGTCAATCATTAAGCACCTTCTCCTCGCTCCTGCTCCGCAATCTTATAGCAAGTAAAAATATCGTAAACCTTAAAGGACCATTACCGTAGACTACTTTTCCCAAACACACGACTTCTAGCTGCAAAACAGACGCACCTCTCTATACATATAATAATTTACCTCTCCCTAATGAGTCCTTTCAATTCACCTCTTAACTCTGGCTTCTCTTCTTTGGTGAACGCTAATGCAAACCTCGCCCGCTCTACTATGAGTGACTGGGACCAAGACCCAGCGCCGAAATCTCGTAAGCATATCTGGTTGGACCTCTCCACGTTTGTGACAGTTCTTCTTCCTTCTTTTCTTGCCGTGCTCTTTCCAAAGGAAGAAGCACGAGACTGGCCTGTCTTGGTTGCCGATGTAACGTTGTTGTTATTGATTGCCGGAGTGATGAGGTTTATTACACAGTGGCCTTGTTCTTGGGTCGATCACTTGACTCACACCAGAGCCAGGCTCTTGAACTACGCCAACTCCATTAAAATAGGAATGGGATCGGACCCGTTCTCTTCTGAGGTGGCCCTCAATCGCCAGGTCTTCTTGACTAACCTCTTGTTGGCGAGGAAACTACAAACCCTTGAACGACTTGGGTGGATTCTATCAATATCCGGAACCCTTTCATGCGCAGCACTAATGCTATGGGCAAGGGGCCATATTGCTGTTTCGGAAGACCGTCAAATGATGGTCTTCAACGATGTCAATGTATATGTGTTTGTGATGTGGGGACTCTTGAAAACAGCCATTTTACTCTCCTCTAGGGCCAAGTCTTTCACACAGTTTGAGCCAACGGCCTCATCTGCCTCCGAGTTCGTGACAGAGGCCAACCTCAGCATTTACGTGGCCTTGTTTCAAGAGAACGTAAGAGTCAGGTGCACAAAACACAAACGACCCACGCAAAAGAGTGCCAAAGTTGTGAAGAAACGTCCTCGCTTTTTGGGTGATGTCGAACTCAAGCGCTTGGAGAACAACAGCAATGAGGCTGAATTATGTTTGGTGGACACTAAAGAAGTTCTGGTTCCGCCCAAGTTGAAAGAATTGTTCGTTTCAGTAACACCGTATCCCCTCGATGGGTCTCCGACACTGACGTTCTATAGAAACGCAGAAGTCAAGATACTTCCAACCATCGACGAGGCTTCTGAAGACACCACATCATTGCAACACTCAGAATTCTTCCAGAAAGGACCAGCAGAAATCGTCACAACAGCAAATTACGAGGCCAATAAAGAGAACCCCGGGACGAAGTACTCCATCAGCGGTGTTCCAGTGGCTACTTCCGTCAAAAGTTTCCTAACAAGACTGGTCTTTCGCAACCAGTACGCCGAAGATATCACCAGCACTACTCACATTGGAGGCCAACGGAGCGAATCTTTGACTCTGCTGAAGAACCCCACTGTGTTCGATCCTATAATTCAAATGTGCACTATACTCAAAGAATACGCCAACGATCCGAACAGGGTTAGTCCTAAAGAGCTTCTACATTCGCTTCGGTTACAGTTGATCGAATTGAGAGAGGCCGTTATGAAGCGGTCCCTCTGCAAGCTTCAAACACAGGTACATACCTTTCATGACCTCACATTGAAAGGTTTTATGTTCGAATCGACCAAAAGGGGCGCAAGATTGATACGTATGGCTCTTGTGAGGATTCCGATTAGCGCAATCAAGCTATCATTCTTGATGTTGATGGTCGTTCCTCGATTTATCATGAACTCACTTAAGACTTCTGTAATCTACTGCTTCCATGTAGAACCGGTGAACGACTCCAGTTTTCGAACTTATCGGCTTACCCATGGAAGATGAAGCCGCAATGAAGTCAAGCCTTAGCCGGAAAAAGGTATGGAGGTCCGGTGGAAATTGATACTGATTGCGAATATTCCTGCGCGATATCAGTAGCACATCGATGACTTGCAACTCTCCAGTGCATTACTAATACACCTTCGTTTCAGACAACGATTCTTATTCGGTTCGAGAAACTCTATACTCATTTGCATAGAAGCCTGGGAAAAGCCACAACCATCCCAGCCTTCAGACTCCACAATAGCGAACAAACGACGCCCCAAGAAGATTCGCCCCCCTTACCGCAAGTATGTTTACAAAGCGAGCTATACTGAAGAGGGGCGGAGCGACGATGAAGCCAACAACGAAGGTGGAGAGTCCAAGGAGGTGGTCCGCGACCGTTTCGGAAACTGGCAAGACTTCAATGCCAAAACGAACATGAACATCAGATCGGTGTACATTCTCACCAGCCAGCACAACATAACAGGCCAAGTATGGCCACGGTCACAATTCGAGAAGGTAGACGTGCTCCATTGGTGCCTCTACTTCAACAGTGACGAGCACAAAGCTATTCTACGAGAGTTGGAAGAAGAAGAACGGCGCCAAAGAGCGAAAGCCGACCTCCTTGTGTTGCCATTAGAGCTTATTGTGCACATCTTCGAGATCCTTCTCTGGCAGAACCTCCTCACCCCAAGATTTTTGCGAGTCAGCAAACTCATCTACCTGGTTGTGCTCCCCATGATATACCGACGCCCGGTCCTCAAAGGAAACAACTTTTTTGCATTCGTGGAGACCATCTCTTCGAACAAGAAGATCGGTGGGTATATCAGAGACCTTGATCTTGCAAACGTGAATCAGTCAGGTAAAAATGCATTCGTCGCCAAACTTCTAAAGCGATCTCGGCCATATTTGGAAGCATTCACAGCTCCGCAAACCAGTTTTGGGCTTGGGCCCTTGATGGCGCTTCGAAGCTGCGACCACTTGAGAATTTTAGACTTGCTGCTTGTCTCGGAGACTCTAAATCTTGAAGAGTTGTTCCATTCAATCAGAGATCTAGATAATCTTACCCATTTGTCATTTCCTCGTTCCTCATTGGAGATCAACGACTACAGTGGTATACACTGGCCACCAAAGCTCCAGTATCTAAGGGTTTCTGGTGGAATATCGGATGACTTCTTGATCGAGTCAGAGTTCCCGTCTACTATTGCTCATATGGAATTTGCACATTGTCCAAAAGTGAGGCATTCGGGTTTCCAGCACCTTCTCTCGCGCTTTGGCCCCAATCTCAAGTCTCTCAAGATCCAGTTCCCCATGCCTGGCCTCCATGCAAACTCGTTGGATACGATATTCGTGTGCTGTCCCAACCTTAATGTCCTTGAGGTAACTGTCGACTATTTGTCGTCCGGGTTCTTTGACGACGACTTACTTCCTCAGCTCCCCTATCCCCGGCCGTTGCGGGCATTGTACATAGATAGCAGCGGGATGCTAGGAACCAACGATAAGATAGACCCTATCGATTTGGCCGTCGCACTCAATGATGGGAGACTCCCCAACTTGAAAAACGTGCGATGTACGGCCAAGCTAGGTTGGGATCCGAAGTCGGAGTATGTTTCATACATCGCAGACGAGATGGACGAACGTCACGGTGGCTTGTACATTGGCTACTAATTCATATTTTGCAATGACCTGCACAGTTGTAAGTGATTCTTGGATTCATCAATTTCACCTCGAACACAATGGGTACGAAAGAGAAAAACCTTCCACCAGGGTACAAGGCCGGAAAGATCCGGCCCTTCTTCTCTACCCGGATTGCTCCTCTGACCATTGCACGAACCACGATCAACAAAGTAGATCACTTGTACCTTTTTGGTCTCTTTGCATTAGCTTTCATTGTTCGTTTCTACAAGCTCCCAGAGCCTCCCAAAGTTGTCTTCGACGAGACTCACTTTGGCAGCTTCGCCAAAGAGTACTATGACGGCGAGTTTTTCGTGGATGTACACCCTCCGTTGGGTAAACTCATGTTCTACTGGGTCGCGCTTCTATTCAAGTGGGACGGCAAGTTCGAGTTCCTCAACGTGGCCGACGTGTTTGACGATGCCGTTCCGTACATCGCTATGAGATCTGTTTCGGCAGCTTGTGGTGTACTCACCATTTTACTCACATATGGAATCTTGAGAGCGTCCTCCTGTCGCCCACTTGTGGCGCTCTTTGGATCGCTTCTTGTTCTTGTAGAGAACTCCTTGGCCACACAGTCGAGACTCATAATGCTTGATAGCCCTTTGATCGCGTTCACTGCATTGACAATCTACTCCTACAAGAGATTTGAAATTTCACCTCCGTTTGGATTGAACTGGTTCAAGTTTTTGTTTCTCACTGGTGTCAGCTTGGGATTAATGACCTCCGTAAAACTTACTGGTTTGTTCACTTATGCATGGGTTGGTGCGTTGACACTTTACCAACTTTGGTGTTACTCTGGAGACTTGGAAGTATCCGCCCTCAAGCTCGTGTTCCATGTTGTGAGTAGAGCTTTTGCATTATTCGTTGTACCCTTGACAATCTACTGCGGATTCTTCTCCGTTCACTTCTCCGCTTTGACTAAGAATGGTACTGGATCTGGAGCGATGACTCCCTCCTTCAGAGCGGGTTTCACAGATTCAGGTCATTTGTTGCTGACTGCTGCCGAGATTTCTTACGGCAGTACCGTCACCCTCAAGCACAACCGCTTGCAAATGTACTTGCATTCGCACGATTTCAAATATAGATCTGGAACTGGCGAGCAACAAGTGACGATGTACGGGTTTGACGGAGATGGAAACAACGAGTGGGTAATGGAGACAACTGGTACCAACTACGATGGTAAATTCGACACCAAATTCCGTCCTATCAAAGACGGAGCCACTGTCAAGCTCTACCATAGAATCACGAAAACATATTTGCGTGCCAACGATGTCAGACCACCAAATTCAGAGCACGATTACTCCAACGAAGTCTCGTGCAAAGGAAACAGAACTGACACCGAGGACAAGAACTACGAATGGAGAGTCAAAATCATTAGAAAGCAGCGTCATTCTGAGAACGACTTGCCTCTTCGCAAGTTGAGGGCAACAGAATCGGTATTCCAACTTATTCATAGAGGCACCGGGTGCATCTTGATGAGTCACGACACTAAGTTGCCCGATTGGGGTTTCAACCAGAACCAGGTGCTCTGTGTTAACGACCCCACACTTGAAAACACGTTGTGGTATGCTGAGATGAACCTTCATCCTCTCATAAACAACGATAAGGAAAAATACCCACGTGTGAAGCTCGCTACCTTGCTGTTCTTCGATAAATTATTGGAGTATCACCAAGCAATGGTGAGAATTAACAAGAGCTTCACGACTGAGCACAAATATGCATCATTGCCTTTCACTTGGCCCATTGCAAGTAGAGGTATCAGTTACTTCAGCAATGGCCACGGAGGCGAGAAATTGACCGATGAAACAGGCAGTCATATCTATTTCCTTGCAAACATCGCTGTGTACTTCAGTGGGTTGTTCGTGGTTTTAACTTTCGCAGTGAAGGCTGGCGTATACATAATCAACCACTTGAATCCGTTCGCCCTTCCTCATGATGCTGCCTACGTTGATACTTACTACGTGACCACTGCTGAGTATGTGTTCGGATGGTTGATCAACTACGTCCCTTACTTCTACATGTCGAGGCAGTTGTTTGCCCACCACTACTTGCCTAGTGTATTTTTCCTTGTATTGGTCATTTCCCAATACCTGGAATACCAGATGGCAATCCGTCCAGCCGTAGGCTATGCATTCATGGCCGTGGTTTTGTTGGGTGCAGTTTACTGCTTTGTGGCGTTGTCGCCTTTGGTGTATGGACTGGCGTGGACGTTGCAGAAATGTCAAAGAGCCAAGTGGTTTAGCACTTGGGATCTCGACTGCATGGCATACAGTCAATAGGTGATTGTAGCAACACCAAAAAGTTGGCTTGGTTTACACAGAGTAATACAGAATTGCAAGATTTAATGTAGAAAGCTCCCCCATATTTATATAGTGCACCAGGCTGGTCTCTGGCTGGTCCAACACGAAAGCGGCCGGTCACGTTCTCGTCCTGAATATGCCTCCAGCGACATCCACTATGAGCCCCTCGCACCAGACAAGTAGCTCGTCCTTTTCTTCGATCTTTTGCACCCTCTCTTTTTCCGTTTCTTCCAACTCAGATATCAAATCTGAGATCATTTTGAGTTGTGCATCTGGTAACGTCCCGATTCCAGGTAAGGAGTCGATGATCATGCTAATCTGACGAGACTTCAAGATGATGTCTGTGGAGAGTTCATTGATCACGCTGTCAAACGACGGTTGTGCGGTCTTGTCGTTATCTGAATTGCTGGTTGCTTCATCTTTTTTGCCCGGAAGTGGAGCATTTGCTGCTATATTGGTGACTGAATTCGGGTCATTGTCAAGAAGAGCAATATCGCTGTTTGTGTTGACGTAGTTGATAGTGGCATTGAATTGGGCAACTAGCTGGTCTAGACAAACCTGGAGCTGTGTGAGTCTGTCGGCCATGATCACGTGATATGAAACTGCTCAGTTCCGTACTCGGCTTCAAAATAATCAGGAAGTATACGACGTTTGTGGAGAATAGCTTGATGTCGGCACGTGACTGAATATCACGTGATGTACAATTACGAGTAATGTCACCAGCTCAATAGAACGTCTCTAGAACCGCGAAACCATAACATCGCTCCCGTCGCTGGCAGTGGACAGAAAGGGTATAGCCACTTTGATGTGCGTCACGTGACACGACGTTTATACTTCATAATGACGCCAGCTTGCTTAAACCGAGAGATCCACAACTGTGTACCAACCGCGGCGAGTCACGTGCCGCTATCACAAATCCCATCTTGATCCCACCATACTACCCCAGATAAGGAAAATATTCCAGAGGTGTTTTCATACAAACGACCTTCAAGATCACACCAGACTACGACCAACAACACAGTCACGTGAACAGATCTTACAAATCACATCGGACCATAACATGGCATCCGTAAACTCCTCATGGCAGCCGGACTCGGCGAGCTCCAGCTGCTTCATCTGCGAAGATCCCTACACCTTCTTCAATCGCCGTCATCATTGCAGGAAGTGCGGTCGAGTTGTGTGCGCTGCTTGCTCAGGCCAGGTGATCAAGTACTTCTCGAACTCTCCGGTTCTTCTGGCTGAGGGAACGTCTCGGGCCCACTCACACGAGTACTACCGCACGTGTGACGACTGTGTGGAGGAAATTAGAATGATCAGACGAGCTTTGTTCGAGCCTCCGATCGAAAACGAACATCAGAGTGATTCCAACTCCGAGCTGGTTGCGGACTCCCCGCTCATTGCGCCGCTGGAGCTGAGCTTCAGCTCGACGGCTAAGTACTGTGCGCGTGTGACCACCAGACTTGCAGATTCATCTTCCACATTATCGAGAAAAGACGTCGAGAGCGACGATAATCTTTGCCCCGTTTGCGGAGTGGACTTGCTTAAGGCGTACGTGAAGACCATAAAGCAAGAGCAGCGTGAGCTGAGTCACGCAGATTACGAGGCTTTTAAAGAAGCTCACATCTCCGACTGTCTTGTTGCATTTGATTTCAACCTGGACCACCAGCGGCTTAGTTCTCCACCAGGTGCTCTGCAAATGCGCAATCGCATGCTCGTCTACAATGTTCCTCCCATCCCAGAGCCGCAATATGAAGTCATTGGAGCGGGAACTTCTGTCGACACTCTTCAGATGGAAGCTGCTGGTCTGGTGAACTCCAACCTGACAATTCACATCGAAAAGGACGCTATGGACAGCGAGTGTGTCATTTGCTTGGAGGAGTTGAAGCCGGGCGATAAGGTAGGCCGCTTAGAGTGTTTGTGTGTGTTTCACTACCAGTGCATCAAGCACTGGTTCAACAAGAAGGGATACGGAGAATGTCCGGTGCACTTTTTGCACCATTGATGGGTTTGGGTAGGGTTTAGACTGGCAGGGGCCGGTGGTTATTCAATTCTGTGTTTTACAATTTATCATTATATTAGCAATTAGGCTGGGTTGTGAATCGGGCCACTTGTAGGGCATTGGGGAGACGGAGAAGTGCGGCCATGTTTCATTATTGAAACCGATAAGTAGCATTGAATACTCTCTTTATCACATTGCTTCAGACCTCTCACCCCATCATGAACTCGCACCAGGACACCTTTCCAAAAGACAGCACTGGACTTCCCCAATTGTCGTACAGTGGCCCCTCTCTGCTTTTGACTTGTTCTCTCTTCACAAGTTCTTCTCTTTTCACAGGCTGTTCGCTGTTATCTTGATCTCTCTTCACATACTGAACCTTCTCCTCTAATCCACACATCTCCTTCTGCTCGTTGGAAACGCATGCCTCAATATCAGGAGTGGATCTCGAATCAGAAACCACAGGACCCTGGATCTGTTGAGCATTAGAGACTTCTCCCTCGAAACTCGTGTGACGCTCAATCACTATCCTCTGGCACTCCGGCCCTGTCAAGCTCTGCCGGAGAAAACTCAGCATAATGATTATCTGTTCAATGATCTGTTTCAGCTCTTTCTGCAACTCAGCTACTTGTTTTTCTAGTACAATAAGATTTGGTGGTCCGACCAGGCTTCGTGAGCTCCGACAAAACCTCCCCAGGATGAGTCGAAGGAGCTTATAGGCAATACAAGTGAAGGAAACGCCCGCAACTCCGTGTGCTACTCCGATGAAGAATCCACCATATTTTGGGTTGAAGAGCTCAATTACCTTCGCTGCTGACACGATAACTTGGTTTATGAAAAGAGTGAAGAAGAATAACGACAATGCTGTCAAAATGTATAAGCCTGGAATCATGAGATGAGTAAAGAAAGAGGTTGCAAAATGTTGAAGTTAGCGCGAGAGAAGTACTATATAAATACTAAGTGCAATAAAATAAACTCAAGTTATATGAATATCTTATATCTTCAGCCTACAAAGCTAGAGACGATTGACGTCAATTTTGATCTACTTACCCTCCGATACTACTGTACATTATGCTCTTAACGCTCCTCGCGGTCGTTATCTCTTCTGTTACCCTTTCCTCTCTTCTCATGGAAGTCCTTGGTCTGCTTGATTGCCTCTGCCGTGGCCCTGTCCACGTGAACGTGCAATGCATCCAACACCTCTCTAGGAGGAGATGGGTCCTTGGGAAGCTTCTTCTCCAAAACAGACTCAATTCTCAAGTACATCTCCAAGTCATATTGCGTAACCAAGGAGATAGACTTACCAGAGCGTCCCGCACGTGCCGTACGTCCCACACGGTGGATGTATGCCTTCGAGTCGGTTGGGATATCGTAGTTGATGACGACATCCACGGACGGAATGTCCAAACCACGGGCAGCAACATCGGTAGCCACCAAGATGTTGGCACTTCCGGACTTGAACTTGTTCAACGAGCCCAAACGCTGCGCCTGAGTCAACTGACCATGCAAGGGAACGGCGTAGAAGCCCAAAATACGAGCCAACAAAGCCGTTCTCTGCGAGTGTGCACAAGTTCTGGTGAAGATGATGATGGACTTGCCCATGAATTCGTTGAGCAAGTGGATCAAGAAGGTGTTCTTGTAACCGTCGCTGACCAACATCATCAGCTGCACCAAGTTGTCAGCAGTCTGGTACTTCGAAGACACGGCGATACGCACAGGGTTGTTTAACGATGCTCTCTGCAACTTCTCAATTTTGTTCGTCATGGTAGCAGAGAAAAGGTATGTGTTTCTCTCTCTTGGGATCACGCGCAAGATCTTGTCAAGCTCAGGACCGAAGTCAAGGTCCAACAAACGGTCTGCCTCGTCCATTACCAAGTACTTGAGGTTTCTCAACGAAAAACCTTTGGTGTTCTCCAAGTGGTCCACGATACGACCAGGGGTGGCCACAATAATGTGTGGTTTGCGCATCAAGTCGCGCGCTTGGTCCATCATATCCATTCCTCCCACGATGCACAGTGCACGGAGTCCCATAGCACTTCCCAAAGCATCAAAGGCTTCTTTGATTTGGTATGCTAATTCACGAGTTGGCGCCAAAACAAGGCCATAGTATGGCTGCTGGGCGTGCCAAAGCGACTGTAAGATAGGAATGGCAAATGCTGCGGTCTTTCCCGAACCGGTGACGGCAAGACCAATGATGTCCTTGCCCTCCAATGCATGAGGGATGGCCTCGGCCTGAATCGGCGTGGGCTTGTTGTACTTCAAAAGTTGAATCGACTCGAGCAACTCGGGAATCAACTTAAGATCGCTGAATGAGTCGAACTTCTTAGACTCCTCAGTAACCGTAACCTCGGTGGCTTCAGGTTTGATGGATTCTTCCTCTTTTCTCGCGAGCTTTTGCTTCAACGCATTCTTCTTGATCTTCTCTGCAAGCGCAAGTGTGTCCGTGGACTTGGAGTATAGCTTCTTAACCTTGTTGGGGTTTGCTTTAAGTGCCATGATGTAGAGTATAAAAATGTTTGATAATGCGATTTGTAAGTGCGGTGTGCATATAGAGCTGAGCTGTCGTCCTTCAATTCTGCGTTGCAAGAGCTCAGAAGGTTTGCAACTCGTATGGAGCAGTGCAAAGGATGCTAGTAAGCGATATAGCTACTTAAATCTGCTATTGACCCACTAATTGACCAGAGGAAGAGGACCTGATGTATTATGGTGTACGGGTTTATCAACCGCATCGCGATGAGTTTAACAGTATCAAAAATTCAAACTCCACCACAATGGCTAAAAGAAGAATAAAAAAGAGAACACACGTCAAGGTGAGTGCTGAGGAGCTCGCCAAAATTCCAAAGTCCATGGTCCTTTCGCTTGGGTCGTCGTTGAAAAACGCCTCGCTCGCCCAGTTGGTGAAAGACTTCAGACTTGTGATGCAACCCCACACCGCCATCAGTTTGCGCGAGAGAAAGAGCAATAAGTTGAAGGATTTCATCGTCATGACCGGCCCCTTGGGCGTCTCGGATCTCTTCGTATTCAAGCAGTCCGAATCGACCGGAAACGTTTCCTTGAGAATTGGAAAAATGCCCAAAGGTCCAAGTTTGCAGTTCAAAGTCAACACTTACTCGTTGATGAAAGACGTCAAGCGCATCTTGAAGCATCCAAAGTCCGTTGGAAAGGACTCGGCGGCGTTTGCCGAACCTCCTTTGTTGGTGATGAACGGATTCTCCAACAAAGTGAATGAATTACCTCCGCATGAAAAGTTGATGATCACGGTATTCCAGAACCTTTTCCCTCCTATCCAGCCACACGCAACCAGAGTAGGCACCATCAAGCGGGTGTTGTTGATCAGCAAAACCGAGGACGGCAGCATTGAATTGCGTCATTACGCAATCAACACAAAGTTGGTTGAAGAGAGCAGAAACATCAAGAAGTTGCTTAACTCGCATCATAACATGAAGAAGAACTTGCCTGTTATGACCAAGCATAGTGATATCTCCGACTTAGTGTTGGATCCATACTCGGTTGGTGGACTAACTTCCGACAGTGAAGTGGAAGATGATGCCGTAGTGGAAATCAAGAACGAGGAGGCTAACTCGGTCAAGAGAAGAGCAGTCAACGAGTCCTCCACCAGAAAGAGAGCCATCAAGCTTTCCGAATTGGGACCCCGTATCAACATGTCTTTGGTCAAGGTTGAGGAGAGCATGGTTGGTTCTTCCAAGACGCTTTATCACTCCAGCGTCACCAAGCTGTCCGGCGAGCTCAAAGAGATGGAGAAGAAGCACCAGAAGAAGGAGCAGCAAAAGGCTGAGAGAAGAGCGCAACAGAAGGCCAATGTTGAAGCAAAGAATGCTGTCAAGGATGCCAAGAAGGCCAGACGGAAGGCCAGAAAGGAGGGAGAGGCCCAGTCAGGCACCGACGACGAGTCATCTGGTGATGAACCAGACATCCATGCAAGTGACTACGAGAACGACTCGGATTTGTTTAGCGATGTGGAGTAAATTAAGTAGCACTATTGATTATGTCAACCATAGCAGTGATCTTGCAGCGTAGAGTGTGCAATCTCAACGCATCTGAGAGGCCGGCACTAAAGTTGGCTTGCGCCTCACGTAACTGGTACGGGACGAGGCCGCCAAACTGCAGAACAGGGTCTTTGAGGGTGACTTCGTCTTCTTCGCTGACAGATACTGTCTCTTCTTTCTCAATCTTGGTCTTTCTGTTTCGGAGCGCTCCTTCGGACTCTGGCTTCTTCTCGTTGTCTTTCATTGTGGCCTTCTCTTTCTTTAGTAGCTTCTGAAGTGCCAATTTATCAATGAGCTCGAAGTTCTTGCCCACTACCTTGCATGCTTGATATGGTCTCAAGTCCAAAGAATCAGTTCCGAACTTGCGGGGACTATTGTAGTTGGCCCGACTCAAATTAAGGTGGCCATTGATGAAGTTGTGGCGAAGAGAATCGTTGGCTAATTTCTCGTATTCGTTGATGAGCTGTAGCAATTCGATGAGCTTAGTGTCTTGTTCTGAGTCTTGAGCCTCGGAGATATCGTCTAGAACATAAGGAGCTGTTTCTGCCTTCTCGGGCGTGTCTACCACTGGCATAGTTATATATAATTTGTGCGATAGATCAATTGAAGATCTCGATAAGTGTGCACACACATATACAAACCCGGTTCCTAAATCTGATTAGTCTACTGAAATGAAATCATATAATCTAGTATCAGTCGGAATAGCTCCAAGCAACTTCAAGTTACATCTTATAGAGACGCTTCAACCAGTTGAATTCGACTCTAGGAATCACTTCGCCAAATGAAGTACCGTCTGTAGGTGTAGAGGAAATCAACCGGGACTCCTCGGCAGACCTTTCCTTCTGTCTCAACTGGCCATTGTTCCACAACGAGTATATCAACTCCTCTTCACCCAACTCGCGGTGGTTTTTCAACTTTCCAAGATAGATCACCTCCGCCAAATCATGCAAGATGTTAGCAGTGAGGCCCCAGACGTCGTAGATCTTCTGGTTGGTGGTTTCGTCACGACGAGAGCCCAATTTTCCCCATTCACTTAAGTCCTTCTTCCGTTTCTTAGTAGATGCACATTCAACAGAAGGTGACCGAGGTGGAGTTTGCACTCGCTTTTCGAGCTCGTCGACGTCGGTTTCACTCTCTGTAGCAGACAAATCTTCGAAGCCCTTGAGCCAATCTACCTCGTGGTCGTTCTCTTGCAAGAACGTATAAGAACGCAATTGCCATGGAATCCCTCCCCACTTCACGGCGTAGTGTGTTCTCTCGAGCGCTTCCTTTGGCACTTCATCCACAGCAGGAAACAAAAAGTCACGTAATGGGCACGAGAAGATGCTGCTGCTCTCGCCCGGATTGACACGAAGTTTCAAACTCATGAGATCAACGTCGCTTTTCATCTTCATGAACCCTATGCACGGTCTGACCGCCAGAAAGGTACGTGAGAGATAGCACGGCAACTCTGTGAGGTGATCAATGGTGAATCCGTAGGTATTCTGGAGGTATTCATTGTGTTCACTCAATCCGATTTCTTCGCTCATTTCACGCCGTGCCACCTGCCAGGGCAGTTCCAAGCCAGTATCAGCCTTGCCTCCAGGTAAGGAGATATGGCCAGGGAAATTGCGGAGCCTCGACGACCGTTTCGTAAGCACCACTCTGAGTTCTCCAAGTGAGCCGACGAAAAGAAGAATAAACACCAGCGCCCGCCGGGCCACGGGAAGCTTGTGCCAAATGGAGGTGTTCTGTGACTGGTAGTTCTTGGGAACGAACGCCCGGAAGTTTTCAAGGTAAGGCTCTGCCATGTGGTATTGGTGATATCCGAGAGTGTGAATCAGTCACGTGAAATCTGGGGTACTGGTTGGATTACGAACAGAAGTCGTGATTCGTTGGACTTGAAGCTAGCAAATGTTTCAATTACGCTGGAAGCCTTTTGGCCGGTCTTAGTTTTCTGTATTTTCATACTCTGGCACGTGAACGATATGAGCACTTGCTGGAGATAACGGCATAGATAGATCAGATCATCTCTAGTTTTACACGACATAGTGCTCTAATCGGTTTATTTTGCAGGTACTAGATATCTATAACTTTAACTAGTCCCTCTCCAAGATCACCGGCCACTCGTTGATGTCAGTGCCCTCGTAGATAACATTGTAGGTTGCCTCGAACAATGGGAACTCGGCCTGCAAGTCGAAGCTCTCCAACAACTCGTGCACTTCCTTTGCTGTGATAATACCTTGCGAACTTTGACCATTCAAAAGCTTTTTCTCGGCCTCCCAAGCGTCCACCTTGTTCTCGATCATGTAGCGAGCCACGCGGACATTTCTGCCACCCGCACAGGTGGTGATAAGGTCAGCCACGCCAGCGGACTCCTGTGTGAAAGTGGTTGGGTTAGGTGCCGACAAACCCTTGATTCCGAACTTCTCCCAGTACGAAGCAAAGTGGATCGTCTCCTTGAGTCCAATTCTCATGATGGCAGCTTTGGCGTTGTCACCCCAGCCTGCACCCTCGACGAATCCAGCAGCACAAGCCACCACATTCTTCAAGGCACCAGCGATTGAGGCTCCAATGACATCCTTGATCACTCTCACGTGGAAATACGTTCTGTGGAAAGCCTCCTTCAATATGTACTCGTCAATGTCCAAGCCTTCGCCTCTGAAGTCAGCAGGTCTGTTGTAGGCGATTGAAGACTCAGACCATTTGTTCTTGGCAACTTCGTTGGCGATGTTAGCACCGGAAAGAACACCACAGTAGATGCCTAGCGTGTCGGTGATGGACTGAGACAACAACTTGCATCCGTCTGCTCCAACCTCCAAGCCCTTCAAACAAGAGATGGCTCTGACGTGAGGCTGGACCTTTCCAATCAACAGCTGGCAAATACGAGGCAAGAACTGGTGAGGAATGTTGAAGATCAAGAGGTCGGCATCCTTAACCGTGGCCTCGATGTCTGGGTTGGCAACAAGGTTTTCTGGCAATTTGATGTCTGGCAAGTATTTGACGTTCTCGTGGTCGTTGTTGATGATATCCGTCAACTTGCGGCCGTCGATGTCCTCTTCAAACACCCACATGTTCACCTGTTTCTGAAACAAAGCGGGCTTTTCGGCGCAGTTCTCCGCAACGAGTTTGGCAACAGCTGTGCCCCAATTTCCGGAGCCGATAATGGCTATTCTGAAAGGCGAGGCGATTTTGTAAGGAGTGTCGGTCATTTTGGTTGATGTGAAGGACAAAGCGGGGGGTTTATAAGGTGTTAAACGGCAGAGAAAAGGTCCGGAATATCTTGCGTTGTATGCAGTCTCGCCTGTACCATCGTGTGGCATTACATCATGCATAGCCAACTTCGCTTGGTTCTTATCGCGTGGCCATAAGTGGGAGAGTCTGGAATGTCGGAGTTGTGACTTTAACTTCCCGAAGATTCAGCTGTTTGACGTTTTTTCAACTTTTCATTTAGGAGACATCTCGGAAGGTCAAAGTTCCGGCAGCTCGGCTCGAGCATCGAGATTCCAACCTCACACATGCAGGGGAAGAGGTGCTAAACACGGCACTATGTCGTCAGCAGTTGGTAGGGTGTTTGTTTACATGCAGTTTCTTGGACTTGCACGATGACGTACCAGTTGATCCGAATTGGCCCGCAGAAGATCGCCGACGTCTAGAGTAACGAGAGTATCCACGACTCAGCGTGGTCTCGTGATTATTGGCGAGGCTTGAAGACTTCAGAGAACCAGAGATTGTGGAAAATCCACTTAGTGGTAGTCGTCGTCGTGTCTGTAGTCGTCGTAGACCTCCTGCCAGTCAGTGTCAAGGAGTCCTCCTCTCTGCTTTCCGTGGATGGTTCTGGGCTCCCAAGAGTCGTTCTCCAACCACTGGTTTTCCTTCACTTGGCCTCCGCTAATGATCTGTGCAGCTTGCAACGAGCTCAAGTTACCGGAGAGAGCTCCGTCTTTGATATGGGCCAATGGGTCAGGGAGATGGCTGCGAATCTGCTGCGATTCGTTGGTGATCACAGGCTCCGGAGCATTTTGACGCAATTCGTGTGTTTCGTGAACAGGCTCGTGATAGTCGATCTTCTCGTGCATGAGCGGATCGCTCAAGTGGTTCCGAATGTCCTCGCCCGAGGATTTCTCCACAAGTTTGTCCCCCTCTTGAGAAAGCTCAACTGTTCTGTCGGAGATCAGAGCCATGAGTTTGAGGAAGTTGGACTGCTCAAACTTGGACGAGGTTTCTTCCGACTTGAGGTTTTTCTCCGTGATCATGGAGTTCTTGACCTGCCTCGCGGCCTCTGCAAACTGCTCCTTTTCGTGTTCGTTATCATATGCATTTTTTTCTTCCGCTGCCAACTCCTGCTCGATCTGGTCAAAGTGGTCAGCGAAGGCTTGTGGATCCACCTCCATTGTATGCTCATTCACTTGCTTCGGGAGCTGTGCTGGCTGTTGATAGCCTTGCTGCGGCTGAAAATGCTGAGCCAGTTGAAACTGGTGCTGCTGAAAATGCATAGGCTGCTGGAACTGTGGGGCTTGCTGGAACTGTGCATTGGCGTGCTGCGTTGCCACCTGTGGCTGCTGCTGCATGTTCATGAACTGACGATGCCAATCGGCCTTCTGAGGGCCAGGATTCTGGATCGAGAGCCCGTTGAAGTCCTGGATCCACCCCGTCTGGCTGCTTTGAACGTTCTGAAGCGGAGCAGGCAGCATTCTCTGCGGCTGGTTCATTTGGGGGCCCTGGAAACCAAACTGCTCTACCTCAAATAAGTTCCTGTTGAACTGCTCGAAGTCACGGTTCAAGTTGGCGTCCACTCCGGGCCCATTCCGAAACGCCTGTGGAGCATTCATGGCATTATGGCGTTGGATAGTGTCATTCTGGAGCGAAGTGTCTCTTTGTGAATGCTTAGAAAGCTGAGATAAGGCGTTTGACGGCCCGCAACTGGCATCCATTCTGATATGTTTATATTTGTGGAGTCTGAGAGTGCACTCTTAGAAGTGAAACAGGTTCCAAAAAGAAAGTGTAAGTGATCTGTCAGCGTCAGCGTGATAAATATGGGGAAAATTTGCCGTTTTGGTCCTCGGCCCAAGCATGTGCAGGAGATCACTTCTTTGCTTGTAGAAAGATCTGGATAGATGGAAGCTTTGGAGGGAGCTTGGCGTGTGTGGTGAAGTTTATCCGGTGTGAGGTTGCATATCTGGAAATGTTTGACGTTCCGAAAGGACAGTTGCTGGTTTAGTAATCTTATCAGTCATTGTAAGTCACGTGACTCATATATTCACAAGCATGGTTCTGGAGTCGGTAATGAATTTAGAGCTAGGATGGAAGGGTCGTTGATGTAGTGATTAGGAAAGTGGGACATGTGTAACCAAAAAAAAAGTCACAAGGTTTCTAGGCAAGCCTTGAAATCATCAGACAGATACGCAGAAGAACTAAAACTGGAAGAAGAACTTGAAGAAGGACAACTTGAGATGCCGAAGAAGGGCCAGAAGGAGAAGGAGAAAATATGCCAATTAGGGCCGCTGTTCCAGAGCTTGTCGCCTACGTATAACTAAGATCACTTATGGTTATGTGAATATAATGGTCCCATTAATTTTCCCGTACAACCTACTCATTGAAACCGGCTCAATATCCCAATGCCTCCAGCCCGTGGCAATTTTACTTCCGCTACAAGTGCAAGTCGTCCTCAAACAACTCCTTGTAAGCCTCGCCTAAAAACTCGTGTACATTCAGAGTCTGCATGGCTCTTCTGTATTTTGCAAACGCCTTAGCGCTAGCAGTTCTCACCAAGGAGCACGCTGCATAGCAAGCCAAGATTGTCAGCTCGTCGGAGTTCAATTTATCTTCGGTCTCCCAAAAGCCTTGATTATAGTGTTCAGCCCAAGTGAGGAACGTAGCCAAAGCACCCGTCAAGGTGTCGCCTTGTCCTCCCACTCTGCGAACAGAACCGCGAGTGTCGTTGAGCAATACGCTCTCTTTGCGAACAATAAGCTCGTTCTGGCCCTTCTTGATCAATGTTACACCTCCGAGTTGCAGAGCCAACTTTTGTGCCGACTCAATGGAGTCGTCGTTGTCGATTGCCAAAGCAGAACATAGTCTGCTGTACTCGGCGACATTGGGAGTAATCACAGCCTTACTGTAGCCCTTGATAAGCTCCGGTCTGATCGAGAGCAAAAAGAGTGAGTCTGCGTCCAAGATCACCGGCTTGTTGGCAACCTTGATCTCTTCCACAATCCTGATAAGCGTCTTGAGCATTAAGGGATCGCGTCCAAACCCAGGGCCCACCACAAACGTGTCAATGCGTTCGACCAAACTGGAAATCTTAGGCAAGATGTGTGTTTCGATGATCTGGTCCAAGATCTTCGACTCAAGCGCCTCTTCCAACGTCGCACGCCTGATTTCTTCAAGAGACTCCGCCAGCGTGAACCCGGAAACCTCGGGATTCAGCAAATCGTACAAGTACGGGTGCACCATCAAATCCGGCGAGTACGCCTTGATCACCGGGGCAGCAAGCTTTTCGCACACGATATGGCTCAAGTCGGCGCCAACGACAGCAGCAGAGTGGCAAGCGAAGAACGGAGCACCGGTGTAGTCTTCACACCCTCCGAAAACTGCGATCTTGCCTGCCTGGCCCTTGTAATAGGCCGGCGAGAGCGGCTGCACCAACTTCCGACAGAGCTTGAGCAATTCCTTCTGTGTCTTTCCCTTAAGCATGCTGGCGAAGGTGTGTATAAGTTGCCTGATAGTGTGGAGGGCACGTGATTGTTCGAACAAACCAGTGCCTCCACAATCATCGGCAAGTGTGGAAGCGGTCTGTATGCGGCAGAAAGCTAATTCGAAGCCCCTGGAGCCGCCGCCATCCCGCCACAGCACCCTCCGACACCCGTGCCTCTGTTGCAAGGTATCGAGGTTTAGCCCAATAGAAAGCTCAACGTGGTGTGTGCAGTACCACGGTCCGGGCGCATATAATGGCCGATTTTCGCTTCCAAAGCAAGCATAATGTCTCTTGCCAGAATCTCCTCCAAGTACCTTTTGCCAGCTGTTAGCGCCTTTGGCGCAATTGGTTTGGCTTACCATTTTCTGACTCCGATCTCCAACGAAACCGGAAAGACTTTCCTCGGTGGGGACGAGTGGATCGACTTGAAGTTGAAGGATTCGTGGAACGTTTCCGAGAACACGAAGCACTACGTGTTCGAGTTGAAGGACGCCGAGCACGTGTCCGGTTTGTTGACTGCTTCCTGCGTTTTGGCCAAGTACGTCACTCCAAAGGGAAGCAATGTCATTAGACCCTACACTCCCATCTCCGACATTGGCCAGCAGGGAACGCTTGAGTTCCTCATCAAGAAGTACGAGGGTGGAAAGTTCTCCAAGCACGCCGACGAGTTGAAGCCTGGCGACACCGTCTCGTTCAAGGGCCCCATTGTCAAGTGGAAGTGGGAACCCAACCAGTTCCAGCACATCTCGTTGATCGGAGGCGGTACCGGAATCACCCCATTGTACCAGTTGCTCCACGAGATCACCAAGAACCCCGCCGACAACACCAAGGTGGACTTGTACTACGGTAACTTGACCGAGAAGGACATTTTGTTGAAGAACGAGTTGGACAAGATCGCTGCTGCTCACAAAGACCAGGTGTCTGTGCACTACTTCTTGGACACTGCTCCTGAGGGCTGGACTGGCCACACCGGTTTCATCTCCAAGGACTTCTTGAAGGACCACTTGCCTGCTCCTTCCAAGGACGCCAAGATCTTTGTCTGTGGTCCTCCACCATTGTACAAGGCTCTCTCTGGTATGAAGACCTCTCCAACCGACCAGGGTGAGGTTTCCGGTGCCTTGGCTGAGTTAGGTTACAACAAGGATCACGTGTACAAATTCTAGAGTTATAGCTCCATAAAAGACTGAATTTTGCATTCTGTAGCAGTACCTCCACGTTGCCGTAGCGAGTGACATCGCTTAGCATTAGACTCCGCATTACCATAGATGTTTCTGTAAATAGTTTATCTAAAGAAGATCGCGAATATGTGTAAATCTAATCTCTTCTCCATTTGAAATGCCTGTCAAAGTGGCAGTCGAGGGGTGTTGTCATGGTGAACTCAACAAGATCTACGCTGCCG
Source organism: Danielia oregonensis (assembly GCA_003707785.3). Lineage (NCBI taxonomy): Eukaryota > Fungi > Ascomycota > Pichiomycetes > Serinales > Metschnikowiaceae > Danielia > Danielia oregonensis. The sequence goes on from PPLJ03000008.1 coordinate 179,887, forward strand.
TAGGCAATGTGGATTTGCTCATAATATGTGGAGATTTCCAGGCCATACGAAACCAGACTGATCTCCAAACACTCAACGTGCCGCCAAAATACCTGCGAATGGGCGACTTCCACGAATACTACCTGGGCGCAAAGAAGGCACCTGTCCTTACCATATTCATTGGCGGAAACCACGAGAGTCTGCTGTATATGAGAGAGTTGCAATATGGAGGCTGGGTTGCACCTAACATCTACTTCTTGGGCGACTATGGGGTGGTGTGGTACAAAGGGCTTCGAATTGCCGGTATGAGCGGCATCTGGAACCAGCGTACGTTCTCCCAGTTCTGTCGTCCGCAAAAAACACCACAATATGTTCTTCCCTACAATAGTAGTACTATTCGGTCAGTCTACCACGTGAAGCCGAAAAACTACCTAAAGACCTTGATGAGCGGCTACAGCGATATAGTCGTGAGTCACGACTGGCCCCAGAATGTCTGGAATTGGGGAGACAAGGCAAGGTTAGTGAAGCAAAAGCCTTACTTTAAAGCAGATATGGAGTCTGGTCATCTAGGGTCACCTGCAGCACGTGTAGTGTTAGCACACTTGAAGCCACGCCATTGGTTCTCTCTGCATTTGCATTGTCGCTTTACAGCGAGAGTGGAGCATGATAATGAAATCGACATTCCTGCTCCAAGACAAAAGAAAGTCGAAGAGCCAAAGCTGTCCGCGGAGATAGATCTTGACATGGACTTTGAAGATACTAGTGAAAGAGCTACAGATGAACATGTGGGCAGTTTGCAAACACAACAAAATGATGACGAGATTGACCTCGACATGGACATGGAAGTTGCTTCAGTAAAGCCAATAGAAGAGAAGGTAGTTGCGGGTGCAGATTCAAAGAAAGGTGCTGGAAGGAACAGCAATTCGAGCTCGCCCAACCCTAAGAAAAGAAAAAAAGACACAACATACACAGATTTTCTCGCTCTTGACAAATGCTTACCCAAGAGGCGGTACCTTGAGGTTTTGCTGATCACTCCGACATCCAACCACCCGTCTGAGAACTCAGAACATCTCCACTATGATGCTAGATGCATTGCAACACACAAAGTGTTGGATAGTTTCATCTCTACTAATCCAGAACTGTTCTATTCCTTCAATTCCCAAAAACTCCTCGATTTAGGGAAATTGAGACACTTGATGGAGGAATTGGACGATGCAATAGTTCTGGAGCAAAGGAAAATGGTTAGCCCTGATCTTATTGTTCCTGCAAACTTCAAGAAGACTGCTCCAGATTCCAACAGTCATGACAGTGGCCCATTGAAATACTGGGATAATAACCAGACCAAAGAGTTCTGTCAGAGGTTCAGCTTGGCCGAGCCGGAGGTCGATGCCTAGCATACCCTTAATTCTACTCTGAACAAGAGACTGAGATCCTGGTTTGATCCCTTCACTTTTATGATTATAGACATAAGGGTACCATCCTGAATATCCCATCCTTACGATTTTTCCCTCGTGCCTACCGCTATGGTTAATCCATGTTCATTGATATTCCAATATCTAATAGCCACAAAATCACGAGTCTCTAACGGCTCCTTTCGGCTCCCTTTATCTTTCACTATCCCGTAGTAGTAATCAAATTTTTCTATCCTCCTTCATATTGCACTGACAATATCGGCCAGTTGAACTAATACTGCGTATCTATTTCGCATCCAAATCACCATCTACTGATAATATATAAATGAGCAACAGAAAATAAGATATAAAATTTGAAAAGGAAACCTTACATCCAGATTTTCACAGATCAGTCTGTCTGGTATCCCCTCTTTCCCCTGATCTGTCTTCATCCAAAGATTTTCGTAATTTGCATTATATCAATATTGTGTACTGATCGCTCACGTGCACTACATTTCTTATCAATGTCAGTGCATAGCTTCATTGCCCATTTCCTCAAGGAGAATGGATTTACCGAAACTCTCCGAACGTTCGAAGAGGAGTACGGGAAGCCAATCTCCACCACCTTGCCCCATGAAGAAGACCTCGCCGATATAATCACCGATCGCATGAAATATCTTTCTACCCAAGAGGCGCCGTTGTTTCTGCACGAGCACTTGCTCAGCGCAGACCTAAAGGCAATCAAGGACGCTGAAATCAAAGAATGGTCGGCGCCTTACCCTCAAAAAGGCACGGAATTGGCCCGGATCGACGACTTAGTTGTGAGCAGCATCGTTTTCAAGAGCGATGGAAAACGCTACGTTCTAGCGGGCACTTCTGGAATGTCGTTGGTAGTTGTTGATCTCGACACTGGCGCTGAGAAGCTTGTTATCAAGAGCGTGATCGGAAAAGTGGTGATCAGAAAGATCGTGGTAACTGCCGAATACGTTTTATTGTGTGGAATGAACGGCAAAGTGTACATGGGAGAGTTCACGGAGAACATGCTGAAGTTCACGATGGTGGCAGAAGAGCAGATCCATGCACGTTTGGTCACGGACGTGAAAGTCGTCAAGTGGAATGGTAAGGACTACTTGGTGAGTATGGGCTGGGATCTCTTGGTCAAGGTTCATGAGATCGTATCCACCGGCTTGGTTCCTGTGGGAGAACCGTATAAGCTTGGAAACCAAGGCTGTTGCATGGATGCATGTGTATACAAAGACAAGCTCATTATCTTAGCAGGAAAGAACGAGATTACGTTATTGGATGTGATTTCGATGGACAAGGAGCTTCAGTTGAAGCTTGAGTTCAAGATTGCACTCAATGACGCCGAATTCTCTGCTTCTGGCTTCACCCCGAGATGCATCAGAATATTGACCTCAGAAAATGGAATTCCTTTGGTCGCTGTGGGAACTTCTCACGAGCCATACATGCGCCTTATTGTCGTCACTCTCAAGGAGTTGAACGCAGAGAGTCCAGAAAGCATCAAGAGAAACCAGATCATCACCAACATCAACACTTTGTCTCCACAGGACAAGTACAGTCAGGCTCATATCGAATGGCGTTACGATGGAAGCGGAGTCTGGATCATGGGTGAAGACGGAGTCGTTCGTGGGCTCGATATCTCCAAGGAGGAGGTAATTCTCCTGTTGTCTGAACATGACGGAAGAATAAAAACGGCAAGTGTTGCAGACGATGTTATCATCACTTGTGGAACAGACAGACGTGTGATACGGTGGACATGAAGAGACCGTGGCAGTATCAAGTTTCACGAACGTATGAACCCTTGATCGTGAGAGCACATAGGTAGAGAAACATCGAGGATAGAGAAGTAGAGAACGAAGAGTGGAACAAAATAAGAAATGAAGGAAAGAAGAAAAGAAGGAAAAAACAGTAAGAAAAGAGTAATCAGCATCTAGTGGCCAGCATCGCATGTTTGCAAAGTGGTGTTTTATCATCAACAACTTTGACCTCCATCACTACTTACGGTGACGTATAACGCGTTTCATATACCCCAAAAGCGTATCTCCGGGTCTCCTTATCTCCGCACTATCTCCCGCTTCTTGTCCGGATCAACCTTCCCTTCTTCTCTTGATCGGAAGGTCACCCACTCCCAAATCCCCGGATATATAAAAGGGCGCTCTCCCCTCAGTTTTTTGGTGGCTGCGAAATCAACCGGCTCTTGTATATAGTACAATACTCTTCAGTATGCAGGTGTGGGGTGCGATTGCCTCGGAGCGAGATGGCATGTGGAGATCGCTATCCTCGGGTCTATAAGTGCGCTTCGGATAGCGGAGTATATACCCTATAAAGCGCGAAACTGCCCTGTTGACGTTTCCTATTCCGCTTCTCTTCTCCCCGGATTCTATTTATTTGCATGTCGCTTACACCTCTTGAGAAGGCAGCCAGTGGAGCTTTGGCTTCGGTCATCGCCAACACCATGGTGTACCCTTTGGACTTGAGTAAAACAATCATCCAGACACAGGTAAAGAAGCACAGCCCCCAGAGCGAAGAGAGCGATTACGCCAGCACGGCCGAAGACTCCGTGTTTGTGCAACGCGCCAAAGGAGACGGGTTGAAGTACAAAAACACATTGGATGTGTTGAAGAAGATCCACGCCAAGAAGGGTGTGTTGGGCTGGTACCACGGGTTGGCGTCGTCTGTGTTTGGCTCCGCCATCCAGAACTTTGCCTATTTCTACTGGTACACCATTGTCAAGCGTGTGTACGCCCGGTTGACCAAGAAAGACGCTGCATTCAAGCACCTGACAGCGGTGGAGTTGTTTTTGGGAGCATTGGCAGCGGCCATCTCTCAGCTTTTCACCATGCCCATCGGTGTTATCACCACACAGCAGCAAACCGACAAGCACCACAGGTCGTTGTACCAATTGGCCAAGGAGATCTACGTCCACGACGGTGTCACCGGCTTCTGGAAGGGATTGAGCGTGTCGTTGGTGTTGTGCATTAACCCCTCCATCACCTACGGATCTTACGAGCGTTTGAGACAGGTGTTGTACAACGACAAGCAGTTCTTGGGACCTTTGGAGAGTTTCAGTCTTGGTATGTTGGCCAAGCTGTTGGCTACTCTTTCTACACAGCCACTTATCGTGTCCAAGGCCATGCTCCAGAAGAAGCTGCAAAAGCCAGTCAAAACAGACGGCGAGAAGCTCTCAGTTGTGCCTGAGGATGAGGACGAGGAAGAGGAAATCAAGTTCGACCACTTTACGCAGGCGTTGGCGTACTTGTGGAACACGGAGAGAATTCGTGGATTGTACAAGGGTGTTGCACCACAATTGCTCAAGGGAGTGATTGTGCAGGGTATGTTGTTCATGGCCAAGGACCAGATCGACATTCTCTTCTTGTTCCTTCTCCGGTTGGTGAAGGCACGGGGCAAAGCTAAATTGCTACTCAAGCAGGCGTGAGTAACGATATGGAGAACGCAGCAGCGTTTGAAGTGCATAGATAGAATACGAATATGCTAGCATGAATTGATGAAGTAGAGTCTGTTTTATCAGGGTGTTGTGGTAGTACTGTCAATTTTGTTTGTACGATCACTCTTAAATTGACTAGCAAATGAGATCAGCGTTGCTGCCACTCTTGCTATTAGCATTTAAGATGATGTTACTATTATTGGTGTTGCGAGTTCTGATGTAAGCGTAGCTATTAGTATCTAAGACACTCTTAACCATAGTCAAACTCCTGATGCTGCTCTTGATGAAGTGGTTATATGCTTCACGCTTTTCGTATTCTCTAATCATCTCTCCTCACTTCCTACACTAGTATACTATACTAATAGAGCTATGCATGAGACACATTAATATCACTCTCTTGATATTCTAAGACATTGGTCTCTAAACACGCTCAGTGAGACTAAACCACGAATGAAACTCTACCTATACCTGAAACTTTCTACAACAGTCTACTATCAGTAGAACTGAGAATCGTACTCTATACTCACACTCAACACTACCAAACGGCAACACCTGAAAATTTCTAGCTCCAGAAAACAATCCTCCAACAATCGCCCCATATCACCATCTCATATCTTTCACACCTCCACACCACTCCAACCATAACTCCCAACGTCTTCTCTAACCTGTAACCACCTGCATACATGCTAGGGCTTGGGCCCTAGAAAACGGTCACCTGACTCGCGAGACCACGAACCCTCCATCCTGCGTCCACGTGACAGGCTCACCGCACTGAGAAAAAATATCAAAAAACTTCGCCAGGTTTTTCAGTTCATCTCTCTTCTCATCAAAAGACAAACAACATGGGTAACGGTAAGCCAAGAGGTCTTAACTCCGCCAGGAAATTGAGAGTCCACAGACGTAACAACAGATGGGCCGACCAGCAGTACAAGTCCAGATTGTTGGGAACTGCTTTCAAGTCGTCTCCATTTGGAGGTTCTTCCCACGCTAAGGGTATTGTGTTGGAGAAGATCGGTATCGAGTCCAAGCAGCCCAACTCTGCAATTAGAAAGTGTGTCAGAGTGCAATTGATCAAGAACGGTAAGAAGGTCACCGCTTTCGTGCCAAACGATGGTTGTTTGAACTTCGTCGACGAGAACGACGAGGTCTTGTTGGCTGGTTTCGGTAGAAGAGGTAAGGCTAAGGGTGATATTCCCGGTGTCAGATTCAAGGTTGTCAAGGTTTCCGGTGTCTCCTTGTTGGCTTTGTGGAAGGAGAAGAAGGAAAAGCCAAGATCGTAAGGGTTGGTCTTGCTCTGTATAAACTCCCCATTCATAATACTACGATTACACTGAACGGATGCGTTTGCGTCGTGTAGATCCTGGATGTCGTCGACGGAGGACTCCATAAGTTTTGCCAGGCCTGGGCCGTTCTGCCTTGAGAGGTGGTACTGTGCTTCTCTGTAAGATTCCCGCATGCTTGTTGGCATTGCTGTTCCATCGTGTGCTTCGGGCCCGTTGATCGTCTCGTTGGCCTATGATTTGCTTTCTGATCTCTTTTTTTTCACCTACATACTGCATTATGGATTTCAGCTACAAGAGCTGTGTACCTTTCCTATCCTTCCTGTTCTCGTGAAATCTTTATTTCCTGTTAGATCATATGGATGTGGCTCGCTCCGTGCTCCCTCGACAACTCCCTCCATATCTCCACCACCTACTCCCAGGGCTTCGTTCTGATCTCTATTCTTCAAGACACCTACTGCTACATCTCGTTCCTTTGTTTGTAGTTATTCTCCTCTTCGATGTTATTAAAATGACAAGTGCTTTCCCTCAATGGAGGGTCCCGACTTCTTCACAACCTTCTTCCTCGAGTTGGTCATCTTTCTGTTGATTCTGTTGAATCTTTCACTGTTTCCTCCCCTCTGCAGTCTCATCAATAAGCTCTGGTCCACCTTGGGAGCGATCTTATAAGCAGTAGTTCTGGCACTGGGAATCGCCGCACGGTTTCTTCTTTCAGCCTGCTGTTCGTACAACGACTTGGCCTCCTTTGTTTTCTTGCGCTGCGACAGTAACTGGTTGGTGAACTTGGTCTTGTTGTAGTCGTTGAAGCGAATTGTTCTGTCCTTGTAGGAATCAGATTTATTCAAGATAGGCCGCGTCCAGTCACCAATCAACCGGTCCACGATCTTTTTGAGATTGGGTTCTGTGCGTTTGCTTCTCTGGTAGAACACCAACACCTTACCAATGCCACTGGCCACGAGGTGGTCTGTCTTGATAGGCAAAGAGCCTAACGAAGTTGTCAACTCCTTTTGAATCTGGTACGCTGGCATTGAAGCATCGGGCAAAGGTTCAAGCCACAAACGGACGGCCTCAAGCAAGTTGTTGTCCAAGATAGAGATCGCCAAATCTGCCTTGTTCATGGTTTCCATGACCTCGCGCAACAATTTCAACTTCTCCGTAGCAATCTGGCCCTGGGAGTTCTTCTCAACATCGAGGTTGGCGGCCTCGATCATCTTGTTCTTGAGCCAGTCAATCTTGTCGTCTTGCATTCTCTCCAAGTCATCCTCGTCAGCCTTTCTTTTCCTGCTCGTTTTGGACTTCACAGCCAAGTCCATCTTCTCCTCCAAAAGACGGCGTCTTCTCGACGTAGGGTCTTCGTTGGAGTAATCTATTCCTTCCTCGTATTCATCAAAAGCTGTTTCGGCCTCTGCAACAGGAGCTGGTTCTTCTCTGGCACTCTTTCTGATTTTCTTTTTCCGGGTCACGTCTCCTGATTGCGTCTTGTGGCTTTGTGTGTTGAAGATTTCATTGTCGTCGAAGTCCAAAGGCTCTTCTTTGTCTGCTTCTTCATCGGCAGATTCTGTGTTGAGGGCTGCATCGTCTTCGATCCTTTCCTCAGAATTCGTGGGCGGAGTTTGGTTGTCGTCTTGATACGTCTCTTCTTGTGTCACCTGAGGCACCTCGCTTGATGCAGGGGCAGAGTCCACGACGTCGTCCATGAAGTCCATTGTAGGTTTACTTTCAAAAGTTGAGACTGATGAATGAAATTTACACCCGTACACCAATAGTTTGTTATGCCTGATTTATTTAAGTTGGCTTGTAGATACGAGGTCGTTTTGAGATAGGAGCCTGAAGCTGATTTCAGCAAGAGATGTAGCAAAACAAATCCCTTTCTGAGAGGAAAGAATTCAATTCGGACAGAGAAGTTGAACACGACGATGAGAACTTTTCTCTCGGGGAGAAGCAGTTGATTGCTTTTGCAAGAGCATTGGTGAGAGAATTGAAGATTATCATTATGAAGCAACATCCAGTGTGGATTATGCTACAGCAAGATCGGTGCAATTAGTTGTGAGTTCGCAAATTGTACTATATTGTGCATTGCTCACAGATTGTAGACACTCTTGAACTATGACAGTACTGTGGTCATGGGCAATGGAAAATTGAAGGAGTTTGATGCTCTGTGAAATTTATTCGACTCCCACAGCAGTCTCTTCCGATGTGAGATAAGTCTGACATAGAGGCGCGGAGTTTATCCACAAATGGCTATTTAATATTGTGCATTTTGATTTCTGTTGTTTCAAGCCCCAATTCGACTTCGTCCCAAAGCAATTGGGAACATCAACTTGAACTAGACACTCAAGGGTAGACTTAGCAAGGCATTTATATGTTGATCCTGCGTATATATAGTACCAATTGCTGCAAAATGTTTTTACGCCTTCAATATGACGCCATCTAGCCCCTCAAGACATCATCTCCCGCTAACCCCACATGTGAGTAATCCCTGCTACCGTATACTCATTCCTCGAGGAGAGAGTAGCATTTGTTTCGTGACACTGCGAATGCTTCGAAGTACACTCTATAGCGTGAGATCCGTAGGTCTTACGTACTCCTAACTCGAACGTTCTTCGTCGTAACCTACTTGGCCGTCTGTCAGGTCCTCTTGCACTGCATTGTGCCCATCTAGTCTTTGTGTTTTATTTAGATGTACGGGTTTATATGGTGTACGGGTGCACATTAAACATTCAACTCAGCTTTCAAATATAACAGCCACCTACCCATGTCCCAGTATATCGGCAAAACCATCTCGTTGGTTTCCAACAAGGGCCTTCGCTATGTGGGACTCTTAGACAACATCAACGCCGAAACTGCGACGGTCTCGCTTAAACTGGTCCGTTCTTTCGGTACCGAAGGAAGAATGGCTGCTCTGGGCCAGCCTACAATGGAAGTCGGTCCTGGTGCTGATGTGTACGACTACGTGGTGTTCCGTGGTTCTGATGTGAAAGACTTGTCGGTGTTGGACACGCCCATCGACGAAGTGAAGCCTCAATACCAAGGTGCTGCTCCTACTGCCACTGCTGCTCCTCTGGGTTCTCCACAAAACCCACCAGCCACAACTACTGCTCCTGCTCCAAGACGCGATGCTGCTCCTGCTGCTCGAGCCGCTCCCCCAGCCGAAACTGCGGCCCCAAAGGCTATCAAGCAAACTGCACCCGCTCCCACAAGAACGACGTCTGAGGCACCCACACGCACGCAAGAGCAACAGCCTGTCCCCATGGCAGAGTTTGACTTCGAGCAAGCTAACTCGAGATTTGAGAAAGAACAACAAGAGAGCAAGCCAGTTTATGACCGCAAGTCGCTGTTCTTCGATGGAATCTCCTCTTCCACAGATGAACGCCCATCCATGCGCTGGTCGGAAGAAAAGAACTTGAACTTGGATACATTTGGCGAGTCTTCAGTGAGAAGAGGCAGAGGAAACTTCAGAGGTAGAGGTAGAGGAAATTTCAGAGGCCGTGGAAGAGGAAAAGGTAGAGAGGAGCCCAAGCCTGAGTGGGCGTAGCTAATAATAAAAGTTACCATAGAATCATCTGTAGTCTGGTAGCATGAGAGTTCCAGTTGGCAAAAAGATTGCAGCACCACAATTTCACACATGGTCTCCCACTGTATTACTCACTGTGGCTCTAAGTGGCTTGACGAACGTTGATCGGACGGGAAACAGTATTTTCCACTTGATATGGCCGCAACCGAAGTGGTCCATTTTAGCATTGTTATACTGGTCGTTCTGCGATACTTTCTTTCCAATTGGGAGGATTCGTCTCGGTGACATCTCAACCACTTTAGTATTCAAAACTATCTGAGAATTTTGATTTTTCGACACAAATTCGAGAACACACCTCAGAATACTATTCGTCCCACACTCTCGCTAGAAATACAGATCCTATGAGCCCCAAACCATCTTCTCTAAGTTTAAGTCGTTCTACATTAGGCAACTCAATTCCGTCCCATCAAACCTCTCCTGCACCCTTTTTGCACCCAAAATCGCGAAGCCGTACAACTAACTGGCTTTTTTATGCTCCGTATGCTTTACAGAATCATAGACAGCTTCACCAATGACGGTGTCCTCAACCAGAGGATCCAGTTCACCGTGCCACTCTGTTACGCTGAGCCTGAGGCCAAGATCTCGATTGTGGCCAACGTAACTCAAAAATACGATTCGAGCATTCACACTCACGACAAGATCGTGTTTCCTGCCTCGTCCAAGCCAATTGCTTATGTTCAAGGCGGTCCAGGCTTCCCATGTGCGGTGCCTGTGTCCAACTCCAGCTATACCAAAGTTCTTTTAGACCAAGGATACCAAATCATCTACTATGACCAGCGTGGAACGGGACTCAGCAGCCCGATTGAGACGTCCACACTTGAAAACAAGGGCATCGACTACTTACTTCACTTCCGTGCCGACTCCATTGTGGAGGATCTTGAAATAATCAGAAAGAGCCTCTTTGGAAGTGGAAAATGGCTGCTTCTTGGTCAATCATACGGAGGATTCTGCTCCTTCACGTACTTGTCGTTCTATCCTGAGTCTTTGAAGGAAGTCATGCTTACAGGAGGAGTACCACCTGTCGGTTTCACGGCGGATGATGTGTATCGTCAGACTTACGAGAGAACTCGTGAGCGTAACATCCACTACTACCACAAGTATCCTCAAGATGTCGCTAGAGTGAAGACTATCTTGGCTTACTTGTCAGAAAACGTGGTGAAGTTGCCCAACGGAGGTACTCTTTCTGTGGAGAGATTTCAGCAGTTGGGTATTCGCTTCGGTGCTCAGGGGGGTACGGACACCCTTCATCAGGTGGTTACGGAGTTCCACTGGGCTCTCGAGACATTGGGTAAGCCTACCTACTTGATCTTGAACTCCATTCAGAACTCGTCTTCTTTTGACACCAACATCTTATATGCTTTGTTCCAAGAGGCCATTTACTGTGATGGAGACTCCAAGTCCAACTGGGCTGCTGATAGAACCCGCTACAATGCTGGTAATGAAGCGTTTGTTTTTGGAACTGAGAAGGTGAACACTTCAGAGCCTGTTTTCTTCACTGGTGAGATGGTGTACAAGTCTATGTTTGACGACTATGCTGAGCTTGTTCCACTCAAAGAATTAGCTCACCAGTTGCACGCTAAAACGAACTGGTCTAGATTGTATGACCCAAAGACCTTAGGTACTCTTACCTGGGAGAAAGTCCCTGTTGTGGGAGCTACTTACTTCTATGATCAATTTGTTGATTTCGAAACTACCATGAAGGTTAAGAAACTGGTATTCAAGGACAACGGTAACTTGAAACAGTACATCACCAGTGAATTCTTCCACAATGGCTTACGTGCTGATCCTGAGAAGGTTTTAGGCTCGTTGTTTAAGCTTCTCAATTGCGAAGTAGACTAAATACTCTATTAAAAATGTGTGTTCGGAGCAAATCCCACCCTTCTGTTGGTGGTTCCGGACGCTCCCACAAACCAGTTCCTACCATCATCACTGTAAGACGTACTCACCAGCTGCAAATCGAAAAGCACTTCGATTTCGTCACCTGTCTTGAAAGATAAGTCACCAGGCTCGACTCCATGGAAGTCCTGCTTTGCAACGAGTATCTTAGAACCTACCGGGGATTTCTCTGACTGATTCAAAGCCTTCTGGAAGAATTTGCTGAGCTCAAGCAATTTGTATGAGATGGTGTTGGTGTCGCTAAAGATGTCTGCACCACGCGTGTACTTCTCCAAGTCAACCCATTTTGATGTGTCGATTGGAGCTCTTGTGATCTCATTCTTCCCCAAATTGTATAGCTTGCTTACTCCACGAACACTTTTGTCTGGGGTTCCCTCGGGATACACCGCCGTCGAAACCTCCGAAAGGAGCAACTCTGACTCCTCGTCACTCTTGTCAGAAATGAGCGAGAGCTCTGAGTCCGAACGAATGGATTCGAACGAGTCGGTGGAACGATTCATTGAACTCGAAATAGGACTTATAATCAGCAGAGGGATTGTAGGTGATCCGATTTGCACGGATATTGGTCTGTTCTCTCTTGGTGGTAATGGAGGAGGATTGCTCTTCGCTGGTGCAGACACGTGGACTTCGCTGATATCCAAAATTTTCAGAGGGTGGTAAGTTTCTGATAAATTCACTTCCGAAGTCTGATATTTGACATACGACCGAAGTGGATCAGCCATGAGGTAGTCCGTAAAAACGCCGTTGACATGATCTTTCGTCTTCAAATGATGCAGCTTTTCCGTTACCTTCAGTGTCACCAGAGACCATGCTTTGGATATCTTCAGGGTCTTATCCTTGTCGTCAATTTCTTCATCCAATTTGTCTGGATTCTTGTCGTAAATCAACAGAATGAAGGACTCAAGCTGTAACCGAGCAGGAGTCATAGACGACTCCCATTGTTCCATGATAGCTTCATAGGTCTGGACCAACTTTCCACTAACAGCGGAATCCTCAGGTCTCACTGTAGTATCCACAAAACCATGGAATACGGTGTAGTAAAGTAAGGTTTTGTGGATCTCTTCGTATATCTCATTCTGGTGGCAGAGTTCCCACTTTGCCAACAGATCCACAAATTCTTCTATCAATAATAGAGATTCAGGCAACACCGATTTCAATCTTGTGTTGATGTTTTCAAAGACGTTCTTTGCTTGCTTGATCTTGATATCTAGGGACTCTAGTTCTTTCTGCTCTTTCTCGTCAAGGGCCGTCTTCTTTTTCATCAACTTATCTGCCTTCTTGACAAGATCGTGATATGCAGCCTTTCGAGAATTACGAGCTTTGATGAACTTGAGAATATGCTGTAAGGAAGCCTTCAATCTATCCACCTTCACTTTCAACAGCTTAGAGTGGATTTCGGCCAGGAATACCACCTTATTCTGTAATTGTTCCATAGATGCAAGATAGTTGCAAAGCTCGTGGTGAACACTTGGGATAGTGAATTGCCGCTCCTTCGGATGTACCAGAAGAGTCTCCTGTGTTGTTTGAAGACGGTCGAACTCTTCGTAGTACTTGTCCATGTCTTTGAACCTCAAGGCATCTTCGCCGAGAAGATGAAGGAATGCCTTTGTGAGTTTGATGGAGGTCTTGAACAATTCCGGCCAGTATTTCGTGCCCAAACGACCCGATTGAGCAACTAGAAACTTCAATGCCTTGGCACAGTTCTTGAGGTCGCTTTCGAAATGGTCTATTAGTTCGTCGTCGCTGTCGAAGTCCTTATGTCCCGTGATTTTATTCTTGACCGTAGACCCGAAAGACGAGCCCATGCTCTGAACATTGGACCCGACCGACGCAATGTTTTTCTTGAGTTTCTCAGCACTCATACTTGAAGATATTCTTCGCTAAGCAAGAAGACACAGTGACGGGTAGCTGCGGAACTGCGGCACATGATCTAACCGGTGTTTTGTGCAGGATGTGTCAATTCTGCTGCCCTTATAGCATGAGTAGCATGGACCGTCGCTGTAGAGCACGTGCTCAGCCCACTGGCCGAGAGTGTGGAATTCTCTAGCACCTGTGCAAGTGACTTATTTCGAATTTCGGCAAACAACAATCTAAAGCCGATCTTTTCAGGCCGATGAGAAATGAACTAGCACTGGTCTTCCGATCGATTCACCAACAAGCTAAAGAGCTCATAGAGTCCCGATCGTCATCGGCAATAATTGCTATGAGAGATTCGGGGAATTGGTTGAAGACTTTACTCCTCTGTGTGTTGCTATGCGTCCTAAAAAAAAGAACCCTACTTGGGCTCCCCCTCCACGTGGAGTACTCCCCGTGGGTCTTGGCACATTCCAAAATGCCAGTGGTGTCGTCTTTGTGCAATTTCGCAACCATTGATCCATGCATAGCATGCTGCAGCTCAAATCGTAGAAGGAAATCGCCGCACGGGGAAGATATCCGGAGAGAAAAGATACCCATATTTTCGGTAACGCCTCAGCTCGTATCTCAGGTTACTATCCGTAACCGAGAGCCAGAACCCAATCTCTCACCTCCGTACCCCTCTTTCTCCTGTTCTCTCGCATTTGCTTCCCGTTTTCGGCATGCACTCTCAACATAAAAAAGTTAAACTTCGATAAGCCGTATCACGGACTTATATATACCATTATTTCTGCACTGTTGTACTCCGATGACCCCCCTGCCCTCGAAATTTTCAACCAGTGCTCCCAGTGTGAACCTGTCGCTAAGCGGGCTTATCTAATGAAATGCTCTTGTCAGTTCCCATGATCCCACCCACAGTTGAAGAGTCGGCATCCACGACCAAAACCTCGCTTCCGAATCTACTTCCTGACCCGGGACTTCCCGTCGTCGGAGTCGATTACGTGAAGCTCTCGAGCAAGCCCATCTTCGATGGTGCCAACGGCGTTATTTATAGAGCCACTGACGCCACGAAAGTTGCTGTGTTTGTCATCAAAACAGTGAAGGTGCAGCCTGGCCAGTCGCTTGAGCATTACCGCCGGTCAGTTGTCAGAGAGTGCGATAACTTGAAGAAATGCGCTGCAACGAAACAGGTAGTCGATATCAAGGCCATGGCAGCCAATCCTGGGCAAGAGGAGCTCTCGCTCATTATCCCGTTCTATGCCCACGGCGACTTGCTTGATTTTTTATGCGTTCTTCGCTCAAAGAAGGTGGAAGTATCCTCCAACTTGAAAGACTCTATATTCAAGCAGATTGTTCGTGGAGTGGACTTCCTTCATCGCCATAACATTGTTCATCGCGATCTCAAGCCCGAAAACTGTCTTATTGACGAATTGGGAACCATAAAGCTCAATGATTTTGGTTACTCTCTTGATTTGACTAAAGTCGACGAACAGCTTGACTTGAATGACCTCTATTGTGGTACACCTTCTTTCAAAGCGCCGGAGTTGTTCCAGATCGAGCACGATGTAATACTAAACAACACAGTGGATGTTGCCAAGATCAACTTCAAAGCAGTTGACATTTGGGCTCTAGGCATAATGTACTTCCAGATATTCCTCATGTCTGTTCCATGGCCACATTCGAACACAATCACAGACGACAGGAACAAACCAATGGAGAAGTACCTAATCAACTACCCCGACAGTGAAAAACACCTCATCAACTTAGTCAACAAACTCAACGACCGCAACTTCAGCGTGTCGCTCAACCCGGCTTTGTCGCTCTTCAAGAAGTTGCACTACGATGCCCGCTTGCAGGTTTTGCGGACATTGCACCCATATTCAGACAAACGTTGTACCACGGAGTCTTTATTACTTTCCTCTTGGCTCACACAGGTGTACGCCAACCCAAAGGACTTGTTGCAGTTGATCCCAAGGTAGTCTCAATGCCTCAGAAACGCCATCATCGCTTGCACCACTCTTTGCTTCTCCATTTGTCTGCTGACGTACTCGATCAGCGGAATTGGTGGAATACGTTGGGTTTCACTCTGCTTGTTACACGGATCGTTCTGCTTATCTGCTAGCACAAGAGGCATAGGAACGAACTTGATAGTAGCTCTTTGTGGTCTTCTAGATTCCCGCTTAGACTCTTTTCGTCTCTCGGTATCCAGGCTGAATGACATGTTTGTAATAAGGTTTTGAAAAGAAAAAGCTGTAGAGGAAAAAGCAGTAAAAGAAAAAGTAGTAAGTAGTAAGGATTCTAAAAAACCGAGAGATAACGTTAAATTAACTATTTGCAACCTCGCACGAACGTGGGCAGGCCGTAGTAGATTGAACTAGTTACCATTCAATAAATTTCTATTATAACCAGATAACCAGATAGATGACAATGTGAGTAACAATAAAGAAAGGGAAATATAATACACATGGATTCGAACAAAACAATGATAACATGATGCCCAGCGGAGGACTATGGAAATCGTTACACGTGACTCAGTGACGATCACTTATGCATTCAATGGAAATTCAGGTACCCGTAGTTGCCCACGCCGTTGGAGGTCCCGTTAGCAGGGGCCAGTGGATTGGCGGAAGTTCTTCTAGGGTTACCTGGACCTCTGACGCCCAATGGGTTCTTGGAAAAGGAAAGACGGATGCCTCCCTTGCCGTTGCTACCAGCGGGTCTAGGCAACGCTCTGCCGTATAGTTCGGCCAAGGCGATGGTGGCATGTGCAACATCCTCGAACTCAACGAAGCACATGGGTCCGTGGTTGTGGCTGGTGGACCCAGCACCCGCACTGGACAGCTGGTTCTTGGTGCGGAAAGACAACCTGCGGAAGCCCTTCTGTGGAGCGAACAAGGTGCGGAGCTCGGCCTCAGTGGCGTCTGGTGGCAAATTGCCTACGTATAACGTGTTGCAAGGAGGGTTCTGGTCCGCTGGGTTAGCTGGTGGGGGAACTCTGGCGAGCAAAGACAAGTCCGGCACGTCCTTCGAAGATGTCCTTGGAGCGCTTGTCGGCGTAGTCGCAGACGCGGGCTGTGAAGAGCTCGCAGACAGACTCTGTGGAGCACCCATTGAGCCCGATGCAGAAGATGGGCCGCTTCTGTTGAGAGACGAGGATGGAATGGTCAACAGAGCCAAGTTTCCGTTGTTCTGAGAGGGACCTTGCGAGAGAATGGCGGCAACAGTTTGCGGCTGGCTAGTATTAGGAGGTGGCGGGGCCGAGCCGTTACTGTTGAAAAATGCCGATGATGTTCTTCTTCTGTCGGCACTGGCTGGGCCAGATGCTGAACCCGCCGGTTGGGCAGAAGAAGCACCCTGTGATTGAGTGGTCAGTGGTGGAGCGGCAGAAGCACTGGAAGCATTGGAGCCCCACTCGAAAGCGTTGTGGACGCCCACGCCAGGGGTCTGAGGAGCGGAGCCAAACGGAACAGCACTCAGACTCTGCGACCCCCAAGGGTCACGAACCAAGCTCTCGTACTCTCTGGCATCGCTTTGCGACTCCATCATGAGAAGAGACTTGCCGGTGATATCGCTCAAGTCGATGCCCGTGCCGGAGCTGGGGTTGGTGGGGGTCGTAGCACCCGAAAATGGGTCACTGAACAAAAAGCGGGATCTCTGGTTGCCCACAGATGTGCGCTTCTGGAAGTTGGGGTCAAACTGTTGAGAAGAACTCGAGGATGGTGCCTGCTGTTGCAGTTGTGAGGCCGGTGGTTGCTGTGCCTGTGGCGCTTGATGCAGAAGTTGATGCGATGCAGGGGGAGAAATGCCGGGGTTCGAAAGTCTCATGTTATTGAATGCACTGGCCGTGGGCGCCACGGCATCGTAGTCCACCTTCACCGGGGCGTATTGGTTGCCGAAGATAAATCTGCCGTCAAGTAGCTTACCGGTGGTGATGCAGGTGTTCAAGTTCTTGAAAAAAGCTGTGATAGTATAGTCCTTCAACTCGATGCTCAACACGTCTTCTATGACAAGGGAGAAGAGCAACGTGGCCTCTCTCTGGGTCAAGTCAGGCGGCAAGTTCGAGAGCTTGAGCACGTTTGGCTGGGGAGCGTTGGAGGGAACATTCTGGGTAGCACCAGAGAAAGAGCCCGAGAGGAGGTGGCCGGCGGGTGGCAACGACGCCTGCGACAACGGAGGGTTCATCAACGACCCGTTGGAGGCAAACTGCACGTTGGATTCGGACATGGAGGGATTAGATGCAAATGGTGTTTCAAACAAAAGGAGCTTAGAGGCCTTCGTGGCACGCTAGAGCAGTAACGGAGTGTTCTGGGATGCGAGAACAGGGCCTGGAAGCAAACTAAAAGAGGTTTGGCAAGGCAAAAGGATGGTGTGTCTCTCTCTGCTAACTTGTAGTTTCTCAGTGGTACACGTGAACAGAGTGAAAAAAGCTGAGCTTGGTTGTCGAGACGGACTCGGTTGACGCGGAAGTTGAAGTTCGAGCTTGAAGAAAACGGTTGCAATTGCGGAGTTCAGCTGGCTGGAATTGATGAATTGCACTTCGTTTTTGTTATTTTTTCTCCGCCACGAGACCGGAAGTGCGTGTGTGCACCATGCTCACGCCCTCGATTCTGGAATTGGGCCAATCACAGCACGGGCCGCACGGTCGGAGCATACTGAGAGTTACTATGCCGGTGCGTTTACTGGGTATTTTTCAGCACCGGCCGTCAGATGGTTTTGCTTTCTTACTTTGGCGTTTGCAATGGCTGCTGGGTTGCCGTTGCTGCCGCCTCTACAATCCGGAATCTGCTCCGGGGCATTGCTTGTTGCTCTGCGGCGTGAGTGGAAGCCGTTGGGCCTGCATAAAGCATCCGTCGTACTTTGGGCCCGATCAGTATTGCGACATGGCTAAGACTTTAGCCATATGATAACCTGCCTTTTTCTGTATCTGGGTGCAGTCCGAGACTGGGGAACAATAGTCGTAGCTTTGGGATCGAGTTGGGGTGTAGAGCATTAGTAGGCCATAGTGGAGTGTGGTTCTTGACGGAGTTGTAAACGAGGCCTTGAGACTTCTCCGAGTGATTCCTTGAAGTGTTCTGCGAATAGGCACTGAGAAGTATTCTGTGAAGATAGTCAGTGAGAACGTATCCTCTGAATATAGGCACTGAGAAGTATTCTGTGGATATAGCCAGGGAGAAGTGTCCTGTGAGTATAGCCAGAGAATGTACGTAGCTGTCCAGTGACTCCCACATTGACCACTCGTGCGAAGAATAGAGCTTCTGTGCCTATTCGTTAGGCTGGTGGACTCGTGTGTAAGGGCCGGAGATCAAACGGTGGTCTTTGGTCATTATTTGGCACCCAACACTGTCGCATTGTGCACACTAACTGCCGATACAGAAGCACATCTGAAGACAGAATGACGAAAGCGAAATGACATAGTCAACCACAAAAGCGCAATCATGCAAAGCAGGGCGAAGAACAATGCGAAGAGCGCAGTTGCAAAACACAAGCACATGAACACAAACAATTAGCGCAGAGAAACAAGCTCAATCACAGAAGCGCAGAACACACACAAAGGCACTGCCACAAATGAACTAGCACAAACGCAAAACCACACACGATATCAGATGCACAAACGTTCAAGCGTCCACACCTTGTACATTCACAAGACCGACATCGCAGAATCATAAAGGTCTTACCATGCATCGAGGGAAAGTACACTAGACAACGCTTTCCAAATACTGCCTCAGATGCCTCGGATACTGCTTCAGACACACTGCTTCAGATACCTTGACGTATAGTCCAGGTCCGGACATCTCAACCATGATGTAGCAATCCACCGAATGGCATGGCTTGCCAGCAAAGAACCCAGCCAGCAGTGTCGAGGCCAGCACAACGGCAATCCCGAAGAGCCTGCTCCTTCTCATCAACTGTTCTCCCGTTCTCTCGTCAACACCGCGTTTCAGAGGCAGATCACATGTGCCCAAAACGCCTTACAAGGCCGCAATCTCCGAAAAAACTGGTCTATGGAAAGACAACAACCGACATCGTGTAGTGGCAACCTCGTATCGACATACACAGGCTTCACGTGGAAATCAGTCCTCCGGTCATGTAGTTCGTAGTTTATATTCTGTACATTATCGCACCAATTCCATCAAATCTACTGGCTACCCTTTATACATTCCTCTCTTTATACATTCCTCCTCCTATACACACGAATCATGAGTGATCTTCTAGATTCACAGAAATACGTCAACAGCGTGTGCCTCAGCTTGTTGCTCCAGGAAATCGTGCCCACCTCCATACGAGTTTCCCAGGTGCTTGGCGACTCGCAAGACTTGCAAACTCGCATAGACACGTCGCTTTCGTCGATCGCCAAGGATCTTCCTGGAACCGTGGATGTGTTCGAGTCGGAGGACCTCTCCAGCGACGAAGTTACGCTTCGAATTGAGTCCTACGGCTACTCTCTAGGACTCAGGCTCACCGAGGTGTTGATGTATAAGGCTGCTGCCAACTCCACGAAGATCGTGGACATCTTGGACATCATGAAGTTTGTCTGTCGTGACGTGTGGAGATGCTTGTATGGAAAGCAGATGGACAACCTTCGAACCAACCACAGAGGCACGTTTGTGCTTATTGACAACAGCCACAGACTCATAGCGGGTCTCAACAGTGCTCAGGGTAGCGCAGACACGCTCAGAAAGGCGCAGTCATACTTGTGGTTTCCCTGTGGAATAATACGAGGCATCCTCATGAGCTTTGGCATTGAGGCGCATCTTCTGGCCGAGATTTCCGAGTTTCCGGCGGTCTCTTTCAACATCCAGACGGCTATTAACAATTAGAAGTAATGCATAAGACTATGGGACGATACTTAGAGCTGTTGTGTTCTGCCATTTTTGGAAACTCATCTCGTGAAGAACCGTAATTTACAGGTCGTAGAGCTTGTCGTTGGTGTTTGACGTCGAGCTTCAATCTGAACTCGAAGCTTAATTATGTGAAGATGATTAGCTTGGAACAAATTCTCGACTCTTCCTTTTGTTCATTTCCTGATTCTATATTTTATACCTAATTGAAATTTCTGTATCTAATAAACGGTGAAATCGTTGTTGTATGTGACTTGAAAATCATGAATCTCGTCGTCAACAAGTGACGTAACTCTATTCAAACAATCATATACAATTTCATCGAGCAACTTTGATATTTGAGGCTCACCATATATTTGTCTATTTGTGACAATATTCGCAACTATGCACAAACACAAAGTAGACTATATACTCTTAAAAATCGGATTTTTGTTTTCACATCACTGAAACCCCACGGTGTGGAAAAGAGCTCAATATCTCCCCAAATACACCATCCCGTCTGGATTTTGCTCTCTGTTGCTTCAAACAATAGTCATCTCCACTTCTCCAGCTTTCTTCACCTATACAGGCCTCTGCGATTTGATACTATCATACATCGAGATGCGATGATCCGAAACTCCAGGAGACTAGCAGCTTCAGTGGCTAGCCATATCACCCCCTTGAAGCTACCGATTCCACGAGACCATCCTGGAAATGTTCTCAATTCGAACGCAATCCAAGTCAGCAAAGAGGTGGAAGAACGCTATCAAAGGAATCGTCTCGTGTCATACGATATGAGAGCGAGGGTGAACCACTTCCTCGAAGCTGTTTTCAGCAACGACACTCTACGTGCAATGGAACACTTGGACAAGTTGAAGACAAAGTGCAGAACCGGCCGAAATGTGGGGTCCAACGGCCGAAACATCGAGGTGTACTTCTCGTGTTTGACGACTCTAGCATCTCATATGACTGCAAACTCGATCACTTCGCCCTTTATTCGTGATCTTCGTCTCGTGGTGGACGAGTTTCTAAAGCTTCCAGACTTTATGCTCAGCGAGGTTGATATGGAAGTGGTCAAACTAACAGAAAAGAAAATGATCGTGGCATTGCTACGAGGACTCCAGCGGTTTCCAAAGAAGGGCGTACAGTATTTACAGCTCTCCAAATACATCAAGACAGTGACTGCAAAATTCAAGATCGACCCTCTTGAAATCAGTGAATTGGTACAGAGAGATGCACCTGAAGTTATACCGATTCTTAAATCAGTATGGGCCATGAAAGAAGTGCAACCAGATCACACTATGAAGCTGGTCATGTCGTTGACTCAGAATGTCGATGATTTCAAAGCTGACAATGGCTCTCTTAGTTACTCTTCACTATGTGAATTCATTGGCACGAGGTTCAATTCCAAATATGGAGACGGAATGATGTTTGATATCTACGATCTGCTCCCTGAGGGTGAAAGGGAGCAATTTTTTGAGGCATACACCGAGTTTGGTGCATTGAAACAGCTACAAGTGGAAGATCACTGCGGATATCTTCACGAGTCTACCTCACGTCAAGATGTAACCAACTCTGTGTACCGCTTCAGCGGTACTCACTCTGCCTGGATGCAGACCTGGCAAGCCGACATCAAAAAAGAGCTAGAGAGAATCATTTCGGGATTTGGCGACCAGACACAAAAAGGTGAAGTGGAGAAAATCTTGGAGAAGTATAGCTTTTATTTGATGGCGTTGCCCATCGACACTTTGGTGTCGCTTTTTCTTTTCAGAACGCTTTCGGCGACTTTGCCGGGCGGTAAAGCCAAATTCGTTTCCTTGGCCCAATCTTTGGGAGGAGTATTCCTGAATGCAATTCGAAGCGATGCAAAGTTGAAGGCAGCAAATCTGTTACAGAGCTTCTTCACTGAGGAGGATGCTGTAGAATTCACGGGAACCATTTTGAAGGTGATTATCGATACATGCAAACTTCCAGAACATCTTGGATCAGTTGTTTTTCCTGATGCATCACTGCTCGTGGAAACATATCTGATACCCGAAGCCCAGAGCAACTCAGTGTTCGTGTCAGGTATGTTGCGAGTCTCGCCCGACGCACCTATCTTCAAGAGAGCGGGTTTTGTATTCATCCATCCGTTCATTTTCGACGAATTCAAGTGCTACGACGAGGTTTTTCAATCGAACTCGTATCTTTTTCCAATGTTGTGCCCTCCTGCGCCGTGGACATCACCAACTTCGGGCGGGTTCATAAGCAGTATGATACCTTTGGTCAGATCTCGTGATAGACCCACAAGTTTGTTATACATGGAACGGGCACATAAAACGGGCCAGTTAGCTTCAACTTATAAAAGTTTGGACCGCCTCGGATCTGTTCCTTGGGCTGTGAACCCCAACATGCTCAAAGTGTTGAACGAGATTATGGCTAAGGAAGATGGCTTCATGCATATCCCGCCGAAATTGACAAGTTTAACGTTGGATCTTCCGGCAAGACCTTCACGCGAACAGTTTGAAGCCGAAGAGGACTACTTCTCGGCGTTGAACAATCATAGACGAGAATGCTATCATCTAAGACAAAAGAATTGGGACCAGCGAGGTTTACGTGTGGGCTACAACCTTACAGCACAGTTGGCCAACGCATTGGGCAAGAATGGCGATGCCTTCTACTATGCACACAACTTGGATTTCAGGGGACGTGTATACCCTGCTGTCTCGATCTTCTCACATTACGGAGAGGATTTGGTGCGGTCTCTCCTTACTTTCTGGAAATCGAAACCATTGGGAACGGATGGATTCAATGCCATCAAGTATCAACTTGCGAACATGCACTCTAACGGGAAATTGACCATGGAGGAGCTGATACAATTTGTTGAAGACAATAAAACTAATATTGAGCTTTCAGCGAGTGATCCCATGTCACACAGTTGGTGGCAAGAAGGTGACAGTCCCTTTCAGTCGCTTGCTCTTTGCATGGAGGTGCTGAATATCTGGACTTTCGAGGGCAACATAGAGGAATATAGGTGCCGGACGCCTATACATCAAGATGGAACCTGCAACGGCCTTCAGCACTACGCGGCTCTTGGTGCCGATACAGCGGCAGCTGTTTCGGTTAATTTGACGCCAAGTGAGAACAGGCATGATGTCTACCTCTCAGTTCTCACTCTTGTAAAAGAAAAGATGAAAAAAGACATGGGATCAGATGACGAGAATATAAGCTCCCTTGCTCACAATGCGTTTCCTCTCATCTCGCGGAAAATTGTGAAACAGACCGTCATGACAACAGTTTATGGAGTTACACAGTATGGTGCCTCTAAGCAGATAGACGCTCGGCTTAGTGAGATAGACCTCAGTCATACCACGATACCCAAAGGAAAAATGAGCCTCTACATCGCCAAAATGGTGTTATCGTCGATTTCAGAGCTATTTGCTGGTGCTAGGGCGATTCAAGATTGGTTATTGAAAAATTGTGATCGAACTATCACTGCATTCGACAAAAATAGCATAATACCCCAGGAAACAAATTTCTTCGGTTCAAAACTCTACAGACCCATGATGTGGACCTCACTAGCAGGATTTCCCGTGGTACAACTTTACAAACACGAAAGCACAAAGGAGGTCCATACACCAATCCAAGGTGTTTCCATGAGGAGAAATACTGGCCTTGCCCATATTGATATACGCAAGCAATTGAATGGCATAGCTCCAAACTTCATTCACTCTTTGGATGCGATCCATTTATTGATGACGTGCCTTGCTGTCGTGAAAGATGATCTCACGTTCGTGGGAGTTCATGATTCATTCTGGACACATGCATGTGACGTCGGAAAACTCTCGGTTTCAATCAGGGAGGAGTTTGTCCGTCTTCATAGTTCGAATATCATTTCCAATCTCCGCGAGGATATGATTCACTCCAATAAGGATGCCTTTCAACTAGTCTGGGTAGCAAACTCGGAAGTTGAATTCATCTCTGCTCTTGAAGAGTTGAGAGCCAAACACAAACTTACTGAAAAACGCAAAGGGAGTTTAGAGGCATGCAACCAGTGCTTGCTTGAAGAGTTGAATGATAACAGTGGAGTAGCAGAGCTTGTTGAAAAATACAAACCTGTGTTGCTTTTCAAATCTCGTTCCTCACCTGGAGCAAAAAGATATGAAGAGTATGAAGATGAGCTTCCAGGAAGTAATGTAAGTCACAGGACACATACGCCAATCCTCGTGCCTGTCAAAATTCTCAAGGAGCCCCCAACGGGAAGCTTCAATATCGAAGAAGTGCTTGACAGCAAATTCTTCTTCTCTTGAATTAAAAACTAATAGAATGTACACTACAGTTTTCATGACATGCATCGTTTTATTCGTAATCAGTCCTTCTCGTCAATCATCTTTTGAAGACGGCCAAATATCCGGTCTCTATGAAGAGCCAAATCATCTTCATCGTCGCCTGCGAAGAACTTCTGGCGCTCAAAGGTTTCGTCATTCTCGTAAAAGCTGTCGCTTAAAAGATCACCTTTCTGTCCGTGTTCAAAGTAGTCATCGTAAAGCTCGTCGAAATTTTGCTGTTCTTCACCATGAAGATATGCACTTCCCTCTAGTGCTTCAGGAGTTTCCATAATGACAGGTGCGTCCTCATCGTCATCATATGTATCACTGTACGCACCAGCGTCCTCGTCTTCGGGATAGTCATTTTGATAGAACGACTCCGCATTCGAGTCCTCATTATCAGACACTAATGAATCTGTGTCGTCATCAGATTGCATTAGATCGTACTCGTCATCATCAAAGAAGCGAATGTACCCAATTTGCGATTGAGGAAAGTTGGCATTGGTGAGAGGCTCGGTATCTGACAATCTGTAGACATCGAAAACATACTCATCTTGGAAATCTTCATCTTCTTTTTGCGTCACTGGTTCCACTTCGGGCTCCGGATTGGCGACACGGCCGCCTCTTCTTTTCTTCCGTGTTGTTCCAGCATCCACAGTCAAGAAGCTGTCCACCATGTCTGCAAGCTCGTTAGGAATCACAGCATCTTCGATGGTTTGCTGTTTTGGAATCACAAAGCGGCGACTCTCTTCCAGAGCTTGCGACTCGGAAAGAACAGATGCGAGCACATCTACGTCCTCCTGATTGTCCGCACTGTCTGTTCTAGCAAGCTGAAAGTACCAGCTTTTCGATTCGGCCGGAGTCTGCACTCCAGATGAAATTGGGGACGAGGGTTTCGAGCGTTTAGGTAGCCTGTCCTGGAGAATCAATGCCTGAAGCGGGTCCTGCCCGCGCTTGCGCTTGATACGAAGAACTTGTGGTGGTTCTGACATAAGTTGTAGTTACGAGGATGAATATGGCTGACAGTCACGTGCTTCAAATCACGATCGCTCTTTTTGCACCCATTTGCACCCAAGGTGTACAAAACACTATCAATACAGGTTTGGTTCACGAAGAACACACATTCAAAATGGGAATCTCTGTAACGTTACATCGCATACATACTCGTGCTCGACGTTTATCTCGCTCCATTCTTGGCCACACTTTCGAGCCAGAAAAGGATGTAGTCGTCGTCACAGGAGGAACCTCAGGATTGGGTCGAGAGATCGTGGAATGCTTCGCAGCCAGCGGAGCAAAAGTGGCGGTTTTGGATATCTGCGCTCCCGAGGAGCCAGTCCCACTTGTCAGTTATTACCAATGTGACGTCAGCAACACAGAGCAGATCATTGCTTGCCACAAGCGGATTTGCCTGGATGTGGGCAGGGCCACTGTACTTGTCAACAATGCCGGAATCACTATGGGGCAGACCATCTTGGGGTTGGGGTTTGGTGATATCGAGAAGACCATTCGAGTGAATCTACTTCTGAGCTTCTACACCATCAAGGTATTTTTACCGGATATGCTAGAACAGAAACGTGGCTATATTGTGTCTATTGCTTCGGTGTTGGGATACATGTCTCCGGCCAGGCTCTCTGCATATGGGGCGTCTAAAGCAGGGTTGGTGGCATTGCACGAGTCTTTAACATACGAGTTGGGATCACCTATGCGGAGTCCCCACGGCATCAAAACGTTGCTAGTGTGTCCCGGTCAAATGAAAACTCCCATGTTTCGAGGAGTTCAGACTCCTTCAAAAATATGGGCGCCCGAATTGGATCCAAAATACGTTGCTAGCATGATATTCGAAGCAATGGAGTTAGGGCGTCGTGGAGACATGAAGTTGCCCTTTTACGGCAACATTCTTCCACTTTTTCGGGCTTTCCCATGGCAGTTTGCAGAGGTGGCACGATTCTGGTCAGGAATAGACCGGGGAATGATATCATTTGAAGAATATATTGAGGCCAACGAAGAGCCAAATCAGGATCGGGTTGATTAGCTTCCACTGCAAACTTGAGAAAAGCGCAATCCCTTGACTGTCCACACCAGCAACTTATCCACTTCTCCAATCCGAAGCTCCAACTCCATTCGGCGAAGAGTACGTCTGTTGAACAAACCGAGGAGCATCGGAAGCCGCGTATAAAGCTGTTCTGGAAACGAGATGCCAAAGAATTCAGCTACCTCCTCCTGGGGGATATGTACAGATATGCTGTTGTCCGGAGTCAACGTACGGTCTTCCGAATCTGCGAGTACAAGCTCCAAAGCTGTGATGCGAGGATCTGACAACGAAAGGACGCCATTCCTGTTCTCATACAACTTGGCACACACGTACGCTAGGTCAGGTATTGCGACCACTATTGCCAGTGTTCGATATATGCGATTGTTCGGGATAAGTGGTACTTTACTCAACTCCCGCAAAGTGTGGATTCCTTGCACTGAGTCGTTGAAGGGAATGTCAACTTGGGATTCCAGAGAGAATGAGATTTGGGACTGAGACTTGTCCTGAAGCTGAGTGAGGAACTGGCTCTGAGAAGGCTGCTGAGCAGGCTGAGACGGCTCCAGATTAGATTGCGCCTGCAGCTCGTCATCGCTATCATTTTCGATTTTCACTCTGTTCTCTTGATCTGCGCTGGAATGGACCGAAATCTTCGCCGAGAGTAGAGCGATAACGTCGCCAGCTGCATTCAATGCATCGGGACCAAGACTTTGAACCACTTTAAGCAGCATTTTCGGATTTTGAATCATGAATGGTGTGACACGTACGAGAAATCTGGTCCAAAATGAACCCAAATCATCTCGAGGCTCCACAAGCGCAATGTTCATAACATTTCCCGTCAAGTGAGTAGGCTTCTTCTGCAACCGCACGCCCACTCTTGCCAACACAAAACGGTGGGCTACGTCAATCCAATTGGATTGTGAAAGTGAAGCATCCAGCCTGCTGAAGATTTCCTCCTGGAATTTGTGATGGTACTGACCCGCAAGTGAAGTGAGCCTCTGGAGATCTATTCCAAGGTGCAAACACTCATCTGATCGGAGCGGCAAGCTCTCTAGAGCTGGAGTTTGTATTTTTTCACTGGCGATCTCTGGATTTGACGTATAGTCAGTGACCAAAACGTCAGCCAGCCCACCGGTATTTATGCGGAGCGCTAGCACGTGGCAATATAGAAGGCCTGTGGCATATGTGCGGAATTTGCTGGAGTCTTCTACTCGTAGTAGTTCAGCCATAGTTGATATCGTGTCGTGCAGGACATACACTAATTATGGTGTAGTCCAAGATGTGATTTTAGAATATCTTGATTTACGAAGTCTACATTCAGATGCGGTGTAGTCCAAGATGCGATTTATAATATTCTGATTTATGAAGTCTACATTCAAATTATGCCTGAGGATTCTCGAATATATGTGAGTTTATCGATCACGATCTGTAATCAGCGTTGATGGTGATGTACTCGTGAGACAAGTCGCAGGTCCAGAACAGAGCCTCTTGGCCACCACCGGTACCCAATGAGATCTCCACTACGAGATCTTCCTGTTTCAAGATTTCGAGAGCTCTATCCTCGTCTACCTTCTCAGGTTCACCATCCACCAACAACTCAAGAGGAGCACCCTCAGCAGGGACAAACGACACACTGGTCTCCGATGGGTTCACAGATCCACCAGAGACATTGGCATATCCAATGGCACACAAAATTCTGCCCCAGTTGGCATCATTACCAAACATGGCAGTCTTGAAAAGAGAGGAGTTGGCGACAGTAGAAGCGACAAGCTTGGCGTCACGGTACGACAAGGCGTCGGTCACACGGATTTTGATGAACTTGGTAGCACCTTCTCCGTCTCTGACAACCAATTGGGCCAACTGCTGGGCGAATGCGGTGATTTCTGTACGTAAAACAGCAAACGACTCCGCACACTCAGCAGTGCTGTCAATTACGGGACCTCCAGCGGCTCCGTTGGCAATGGCAACTATCGTGTCGTTGGTGGAGGTGTCACCGTCCACCGAGATGGAGTTGAAGGAACGGTCCACAGCGTATTTGACGATCTGGCTAAGAGCGGAGGACGTAACAGGAGCATCGGTGGCGAAGAATCCCAACAAAGTGGCCATGTTGGGGCAGATCATGCCAGCGCCCTTGGCCAAACCGGCCAAAGTGTAGGTGTGTCCGTCAATCTCGAATTGCTTGCTGACTAGTTTGGGGAAAGTGTCAGTGGTACAGATGGCCTGCGCACAGTTCATCCAGTGGTCGTGGGTGCTTCCCAAGTGACTCAAGGCCAACTTTGGGATGCCCAGCAAAATGTTGTCTATGGGCAAGTTGTTGCCAATGACTCCCGTGGACATGACCAAGGACGAGTCCTCCTTGTTTTCCAAAACAGCATCGGTAACACTGACCATGGCTTCGGCATCCTTGATACCCTGGGCCCCCGTCACAGCATTAGCATTGCCGGAGTTGATGATAATGGAGTTGATCACACCGTCCTTCTGCTTGATTATGCGAGACGATACCTGCACTGGCGCAGCCTTGAACTTGTTGGTAGTGAAGACGGCTGCAGCCACGGCGTCCGAGCCCAGCACGTTATGCAACATGGCCAAATCCAAGGATTTTCCATCTTTCTTCACACCGGTGTGGATTCCGCCAACGACGAACCCTTTGGGGTATACTCCGGATTTGGGTACAAAACGCTCTGCTTTGGAGAGAGGCGCCAACAAGCGAGCGGAAAGTCTCATGGTGTAGTAGATAACTGGAGAGAGATAATGTTGAGTCGAGGTAGAAGAAGTCACGTGACGCCATTGGTGGGAGATAACGGACCGCGTTTAGGCCTCGATGCCTAATTTGGGTGCGAAAGACGAGCTGAGTCATAGGAAGAGGTGATTATGTTTTAGGGTTGTGAACTGGAGCAGGAGAAAAGAAATCGGAGAAGAAACTGGAGTATTTGTGTTGTTATGGTTAGGACTAGAGCGATGAAAATTGTTTTTGGGCAGATGAGTGAGGTGAGAGTGTACTCTAGGGGGTTCGATACAGTAAGAGGAATGGGTATAGGAAGAGTATCAGGATATAGAGGAGATGGAGGTGCCGCAAGATCTTGAGGAGTAGAAAAATGGGACTGCAAGAAAGAGAAAGGGTGAGAAGAGGAGGGCCATTGCGATTAGTAGGAGGACAAAAGAGAGAAACCAGAAGATGAGCAAGTGTGGATTGGACAGTGCAGGTTTCTACAGACTGGAGAGAGGCAACGTGAGAGCTCTCGGCTGAGCTCAAGAGGGCCTACAAGACGCTTCGAAGTGACGTGGTATATGAGTATAGTTCTGGTTACAAGAAGCGTAAAGAGTAAAAGACTCTTTTCTTTTGATTTCACAACGCCACCACGGGACTGAACAGGTCAACTTTCACCATACAGCGGCTTGCTTATATTGTAAACCTCCATGAAGCTGTCTGGGAATCGATTTTCAAAGAGAGACTCACCGCACCGGAGCATAAGTGATGGAAGAAGCAAAGGAGGACTGTCAATTCAGAAGAAGAATCACAGAAGAAGCCATACAGAAAGCCGTACAGTAAAGTGCACGATACACCAATAACAAAGCTAAAGGGACACTATACCATCTGCGATGAGTATCTGGAAGAACGCTTCAGACTCAGAAACAAAACCCTTCGCTGCCAAAAGCAAACAAGCTTTACACATCATCTCCTCCAGGACCTTCTCAACATCTACTCCTCTATCATACTGGTGTCGAGATCTTGTCTGAACTACGCATCTCAGAGGTCCAAAGCTCACGAGCAAAATTTGATTTCTGGCTTTGAAAGGTTTCCAGCGGGAATTCACCAACTAGAGCCTCTCACCTCCAATAGCCTTCTCTTCACCAGTTTCCCCAAACTCAAACCTGGTAGTACCTTTCGAAATCTTCCCACTCCATATATTCGTGCGATCGCACAAAAAAATTGAAAAACTATCACCATGGTCGCCTTAAGAGTGTTCGGCGAGTTCCCTCGCAACAAGGCTCTCAAACAGATTGCTCGCATCAATTTCATAGCAGGTACGCCAACTACAGCCTTCAAGTTGGGCCCGCTGACGAAAAAAGTCGAGCTTATGATTGTGCACAAAAACGCCTGGGGCGCTTCGCTCGGGTTGAAACGGTTCTGGCAGTTGAACTTGCCTACGTTGAAGTTCCACAACGACGACGTTGAGTTTGTGGTGACCAAAGTGAGAGCCACCCTGAAAGAAGAGATCGCAAAGGCACCTACCAAAATCATCGTCCACGACGCAAACACCGGCTCCAAGGAAATCAACTGTGCCCACAAAGATTCCAGCGATATTCTTGCGGAGTTGGTCAAGACGACTAACGCTACTTCAGTGCCAGAAGAGGAGATCCCAAGGGTCTAACTACAACTTGTATATAAATGATGCATTAATAATTTACATGATGCTAGGACAGCAAGAACGCTAGAAGAGCGTCCCTACCTTTGATCTCCATGAGAGTTTTGATGTGGTGGAGCGTTTTGGCATCTATGCCATCTGTAGAGTTTGTGGGAGGAGCACCATTCAAATGGGCGCCGTTACTTGTGCCGTTTGAGGAGTGGTGGCCGTTGTCCTTTGCAGACACGCTTGTCACCGCCCTCACCAACTCGTCTAGGTTGAGAGGAGGCTTTGTTGCCTCAACACTTTTGCTGTGCAATGCTGTCAAGCCATTGACGACTTCTGAATCCTGGTGCTCTTCTTCTATCCGTTTTTTCTCATAGTGCCCGAGGTTTTTCAAGATGTCTTGTTTTCTGTTTTGCGTATTGATGAAATCCAAAATGACGCTTTGCTCAGGAATTCGGTACACAAAAGGCCTCTGGTCTGGGTCATCTGCGTTGGTCATGAGAAGCATTTTGGCCATGCGACGTGATCCACGTGCTACAACACGCCCATGAGATGCGTAATTTTGCAAATAGTCCGGGATCTTGAAGTTGGCAACAGTGTCCTCGTCATTATCCGAGTCGTCAGCCAGACGCTCGACCGGATCCACAAACGCTGTAGTGTTGGACACAAAGTCTGCACGTTGATACTGGGCGTATTCATGCAAAAATGGATTGCGGCCGTCGGCAAGGTATGGTTGATCGTTGTGTTTCACCAAGAAATTGCTAGCTTGCACAATCTTCAAAAAGCTGGAGTGCAAACCAGCATCCACAACTGTTGCTTCACGGAAATTGCGCCGTTCCAGCCAGTTGGATGGCAAAAGCAGCTCGACGTGGTTGGGGCACCTCCACTTGTTTCCTAGCGTTTTTGGGACGCAAACTGCCTCCGGCAAGCAGTCTAGATGCCATCGAAGAGGACAGTAGTCACATGCAACCATGGTGCGGTGGTTGAGCCCCAGATTGCTGCATTTGTGGCACAAAAACGGCCGGCCGTCCTTGTCGTAGAGGGAGTCGATTTCTAGATCAGCGTTGTGATTGAAACCGTATATCTGCCCGTTTTTGTAAGTTGGTTCAGGCTTCTGCAGCCCGTCCGTGTACATGTAATCATCGCCCGTGGTCACATCCAAGTAGGTCGCGTCACGAAGACGTTTCGGAAGGCGGAACTCACATGGATTGCGTCCATGACTAGCATTGAGAAGCGGGCCGAACATCCCAATGTCGTTCCACAGCTCACGCTCATCCATGCCCTGCGCAGCTCGGCACTCATTACAGTTCCAATTATCTTCAGGAACTTCCGTGATTGGCGGCTCGCAGCATAAGAGATGAAACAGCTTGGGACATGTGTCACAGCAGATGAATATACCAGTGCCACCGCATGTGGCACAGAAGTCGTCGTTGTTGCTCGCATCGGACTCGGGTTCCGGAGCGGTAGGAGCAAGCCCCACAGCGAGTTTTTTGGGAGAGGTGATCTTCAACCGCTTTCTGTTTCCCCCTGACCCCTTTTCGGTCTTGCGCTTTGCCAGACGGGGCGTTGTGGGATTTGCCCTAGCTCTGGATTTTTGTTTGGGGGTTCCTACCGGAACGACCACCAGCGTACGTAAATGGGACGCGGACGTAAGTTTCTCCAGCTTGGGCGTCTCGAGGCCAAGAACGTAGCGCTCTTCGGCGAGGGCAGTTTCGCCGTCTGAAACTGGAGATTGTGACAACATCTTCTTGCCCTTTCGGCCACGAGCACTCTGCACTGGTCGCTTGATTTTAGGAGGCAATGCCTCAAGGGGAAACCCTGAGTATCCGGGCGTGGGTTGCGCCGGCTCAGGCTCCACAAACGTAGTTTCTGTTTTTACAGGAAAATTCAATGTCCTCTGGTTATCTGGCAAAGGTTTCTTTTTGGGCGTCGTTCTCCTCAGCGTGGATTTGCTTCTCGCCCCCGCCTTGTCTTCTTCTTTGTCAGAAGCGAGGAACGGCAGTGCCATGAGCTCTGGAATCACCATGCTCTCAATTCGTGTTGATTTCCTCATACCCAATCTCTGGAGCGCCAACTTCTTCTTGCCAAGTTGACCGGGCTTTCTGCCCCGTTTCAACTTCTCCTTGGGCGGTTCCGTTTCGTCCTGTGGGATTTTACGAGGTCGGCCGCGACCCCTTGGTTTTTGTACGGGCAGACCAGACATGTTTTAAAAAAATTGAACCCTAAGCAGCTTTCAGACAGATAGGCGACTAGTGTTGATAGTACTGGATCGGCAATTCGAGCCGAGACTGTAGCAGCTAACGGGTGTTGATTGAGAAAGAAAAGTAATTCAAATTTTCATTGCGTCTTGCGAACAGGACGATACTAGATCAGAGAGAACACGGCAAATATGAATAGTAGGCGCGTTTCCTGGAGACACAGCCTATATATGTTGGTGTAGATAGCTGATCTTGAGTCGGCGAGAGAGGCAATTGGCTCTCTTGAAATCTAGAAAGAAATGGAGCAATCGTTGGTAATCTTTGACATGTAAACTGTAAGACGTCGAAAAGAAATGCTATGGCAAATCTGAAATCAGTTCAATGGGACCAGAGTGACCTTTGAAGTCTTTAGGATGTCGGGAATGGACGAATAAGTGCGTCCTGAATTTATTTTGGGCCATTGAGTGTCTTTATCATTTTGGAATTATTGAGTTCTTGGAGGAACCACTCACCTCAACTTCGTATATGAATCTAGGAAACTCAAAATGAACACATATGTGTTTTTGAACAGCTAGCATGTGCCGATGGCTTCTTTGGTTAAGTTATATTCGCTTATATTGTTTCTGGTTATATATGATTTTTGTGTAAGACCTTATTCAAACTTGCCTTAATGGTGTGGGAACTAGGAGCAGAGTCTCTGCTCACCATAGCTACGCTTTTGTTATACCCGTAACAGTATGGTAGAACATTTCTGCAAAACGTGTTCGCTCGGCTGTGGTGGCTTAGTGAGTAAGGGCATAAGCGGAAGAAAATAATCAAAACTTAAATAAAATAGAACCCGAGTTCAACTCCCCGAATCTCACTAATTGACGAATCCGGTCACTGCGCCCTTGTATTTGTGGGTAATGTGCCGCTTTGAGCGTGTTTGTGGCCGTGAGGTACTTTGTCAAAAAAAGAAAAATTCGTAGCTTGAACGAGGACTCCGTCCGAAAGGCTCAAGATACCTTGAATGATGAGAATACGGCACTTGAACTCCGTTCTTACCCTAGATTTTTTTCTTTTCTGGTAGCGATTACCATGAAAAATTCTACTTGAAGCTCGGCTCCGAGTGGTAACCTGGGAGGACAAGATTGTTCGAACGAAGATGTCGTTTCCTCAACATGAGAGCATTCCTCATTTACTCCCTTCATCACTTGTAGTATCTATATTCTGCCGATTTCAATCAAGACCAATTCAGTTATTATTTCAGGAACAATGGCCCAGGATCGATTTAGACAAAACGAGATACTGCTAACCGTTTTCCCTCAAAAGTTGGAACTTCATGCTGACCGAAACTCCAAATAATTTTCTGAAGAAACTCAGGAATCGACAGATCCCACTGAATACCCACAAGCGCAATTACAACGTTTTCCATGGATATTCAAGTGAAATTTGATGCCTGAGTCTTTAATCCTCCCGGGTGTCCGAAAGGTTATGTTACAAACTTCTTTTCAGCCTCATGGAACACCATTGTGTTCTCTTACATACGCATGGACACTTCACCTGCGAGTCACAACTCCGTAGTACTAAATATAACATGCACACGAAGCAGTTTCATGCGTTGACAAGTAGTGTTGTCCATTTCTGGAAAGGTAATCCGTAATCTTCGAACGCAATCCAGTTCGAGCCTATCAGAGAGCTGATTCCGATAGCAAACGCCGACGCAATGCAGAACGTCAATGATGCAGATCCCACTGGCACACTGCATGAAGAACTATTGTAGTTCTCGAGACTTGCGTTGTTGCATGCCAACTTAACGCCGATCAGTGTGTCGCTTATTGCGCTTAACGCTTGCAGAATGTCAACGGCGCATACAAAACCTCCTATCTGGCCACATTTAGCTCCACTTGCAGAAGTGTGGCACGATATGTGCGCAAAAGAGCCCAGTTGTGGACAGACTCAGCCGATCAGCATAACCGACTCACATAGCCGTCGCACCTTCTTGGCTGATACATGGACGAGCCTCCATTCAGCCGTACATAAAGGAGTGATTTGACTCGAACAGGCGCTGTACTTCTGTATGGAGACACGTTTTGTTTCCCGATTGACGTGACGTGCGGTTTATGTACCGAAGTATGCGTTGAGCGATCTATATTTCAATGCATCTCTGTACCTACTTGCTGCAACGGTCATGTATGGCCCCTAAAGTTCTCTTATGCGTCGGAGTGATCCTGTCCAGCGGGGGTGGCGCCATGTGGCCGAGACGTTCGCCTTGTCTAATATAGTATAGTGTCACAATAGTTGCAGCAGAGGAAGACGCTAGTCGGGAAAGCCATCCGGATCCCGGGCAACCGGACGCAGCCAGCCTTCACTCGCAGATCTTCGATATTACAGGGTACTCGTCATTATCGTCAATTGCTAGCTACTTCCATGCGATTTCAAACAGTTTTTGTGACCTTGAAAAATTACTTTCTGGGCAAAGGAGCAGCAATGGTGCTAGCGAGCTCCTCGTCTTGCACCTTCTTGTCGGTGTTGTAGAAAGCAGCCTCGAAAGATGGGTTGGTGAACTGAACCAAACCCTTTCTGGTGATGGCAACGGTGGTGAAGTACTGAGCAACGTACTCGCCAGCCTTGTCCTCCATGATGTCGTAAGGCAAGATAACCTCGTGGTTGGAGCACTCGATCAATCCAACACGGACCTTTCTTGGGTTCTCGAAGATCTTGACGTTGGCAGGGAAGAGACCAGTCACCTTGGACTTGAACTCGTTCAAGGCCTGGTGAGATGACTTCAACTTCAAGGAGTAAGAGTTACCAGTCAACTTGTGCAACGTAGTCTTGTAGTCGGAGTCCTTGACCTTACCGTCGGCGGAGGTCGACACCAAGATGTCCAATCCGTAAACTTCGAGTTCCTCGAAACGGACGTTGTCCACCTTAGACTTGTGCTCCTTGGTGGGGTTCAAGATGATCTCCTTGGGTCCGTACATCAAGTTACGCTCCTGGTTGTGACTCAACATACTCGAAACCGGACACACACCGAAGTCCTTGGTAACCTTGTCCACAACGTTGGTAACATCCCAGTTCTTTCCACCGGTCTTGATGGCTCTGATAGCAGCCTCAGAGGCGTTCCATGCACCGGCAACAACGTCGGCCTTCTTGCCAGTGACGGGAGATTCCTTGGACTCACCGACAACGACAGTCTCGGCCACAATGGCGGGGAAACCGTCAACCTGGACACCAAGCATAATGCTGACAACGTCACCATCCTTCAACTCCAAGTTGGCAACGTCCTCAGCGCTCTCGGGCGAGAAATGGCCAACAATGTTGTTGGGATTGACACATGTAGGGAAAGCAATTCCCTTGGTGACCTTCGACTTCTTGGAGGAGTAGATCTTGCTGAGCTCCTCGGTCATGGAGTTGTCACCCAACTGGCAAAGATCGAAGATCTTGGCTCCATTCTTCACGGCGGCTCTCACTTCGGCGATCACCTTGTTGGAAATACCACCAGCGGTCTTGTATTTCTCAAAAACGGCGGGGTTGGCGATGGAGTAATCGGGTTTAGGGGCTGGGGTTAGCGGAGTTAGCGATTTACAGAGTTCACATACCTTTGGCAGACATTTCTGAGTTAATAGTGGAGAAAGTTTCACTCTCTGAGAAGAGTTGGTGTACGGGTGCAGCTTTCACATTTCGCAACCAGATTTTAGTATTTAGTAGTGGTAGACGAGAAATGGTACGAGTTTTTGACTTTGAAATATATTTGTAGATTTCTTAGAAGCTGAATAGAGACACAAGATGATTACAAAGGTAGTTACAACGAAAGAAGAGCAAAAATCTTAGAGAACATCTTTTTTGTGCAAACCGTAGAGATTCAGCTCGTGTGTAATTTGATTAGATAAACAGAAAAGCTCAGGAATTGAAAAATCACATTCACATGGAGCTAATCAATACACTCAACCAGTTCAGTCGCATACGACACCCAAAACTGTCCATTTTGACTATTACGAGAGCCGTTCCCCATATTCGCACGTGACACGAATAAACTGAGAATTCTAGAAGTAACTTCACCTCCACTGACTACTCCTTCCAGCCGCCCCTGCCAGCTGCCCGCAAATCAATGCATCATGCTGGACAAGGATAAGCGTACCTCCAAGCTTTTTGGCGCTCGAATCTCGTCCATATTCGCGTCGCTGGACCATCACCATCTTGCACCGTCGTCTAAGACGATACCGCAGAAAGCGTCTTCTGGGTCGTTGCGCCCGCTCTCCCGTGCGCCCCTCCAGAATGTGCCGATGCCGCCATCCCCAGTAACGGAGTTGATGAACATCAAATCTCCGCAAGTTTCAGCTCTGAAGAAGCCAGAGAGCCCTACAACAGCAGAACTGCTGCCTGTTGTGGCCCAGAACTCTTCCCTAGCTGTTCCAACCAACCACTTGACTCCTATAATGTCTTCTCTGTCTGGACGGAAACTTACCCGCAAAGCACCACCTCCAGATCCGCAATTGGATGCTGAAGATGCACAGATACAATCTTCTCGTCTCAGGCTGCATGAATCAACTCCTCTGAAAATACCAGGGACGCCGAGCACCATGCACGAGGGATTGAACGACATCATCGGAACTTTGGAGCAAGAGATCGGCCAAATGATGGGTGATTCAACTACGTCTCCCGTCACCCCAAACCACACACGCCCTGAGACTACTCGCCAGCCGCTGTCGGAGCCCGAGGGACCCCTCCGGATCAAACAGAGACTAGATTTCGCTGCACTGAAAAGTCGTGAAAGCTCCTCTCACGGTACAGGGCGGTCTCCTCTTTTGCTCTCACCATCAAAGGACATTATGTCTGGTCCAACTCTGCCTGACCATGGCTTTGGCAGACGCAGTGTGATGCCGGGATCTTTCCAAGACATATTCTCGAAAACTTCACCACAAGAAAATCTGGCGCCTACATTGGACCCCACCACACCTCACTTACCTGCTCCAGCGACAGACATTACATCTGGAACTATACTGCCCGCTGTAGACACAGCAGATACTCTTCTGCCGGACAGCTTTCAATTTGGCAATGACACTGACGTGTTGGATGCTTCATCTCTGCCTGAGAAAACATCGTTTCCAGGCACATATCCAGAAGACTCAGCAGCTCGTCGTGACTCTATAGCCTCAAGTGCGGACGACTCAGCTTCTTTCGAGACCACTCGTGGCGACTCCACCTCCAGCAATGATCACGCAAGTATTGGAGCAAGGCTGCAGTCAGAGCTGGCTCCTCCTGAGACAGTACTTAGCACTGTGGATGCCGATGAGGCCTTCAATAAGCCAAATTATTCTACTATACATAATGGAATCAGTGAGTCCAGCTGGAGCTCCAAAGAGACGCTGGGCCCTATAATGGTTCCGCCACGTGGAGAGCCGGAGTTCGGCTATCTCGCAGCCTCTGGAACATCTCACGCGTCATTTCAAGCTGACAGCACCGACCACGTTGGATATGGTTCCATCACTGAACTTTACCATGCGGGATCTACAGAGTATGGCTTGGACACGACGGGAACGGGAACGCCAGTTAGAGAGATTGAATACTCCAGTTCTGTGTACGATACGGGAACCCCGGACTACGAGTCCGATGCGAGAAATGTGTACAGCCCACAGACACCCGAATATGAATCTGATGCTGGCCATTCAAATCAAGACGAATTCGAGGCCCACGGAACAGACCAAACTCCCAGAACGTTTCGCTCCGATACCCCCTCATCGGCAGGTCACTTGTCGAGTAGTACGTCGGGACAAACAGGGTTTGATTCTAGCCATGGCGGACTGTCAAACGCAAGATATGATTCTGAGTCCAGTCTATTCGCTTCTGACCCATTCGCCTCGCCCAATTCGCCTATTACAGCGTCGTCTTTCGCTGAGAATCCCTTCTCAGCAACCTCTGCAGGTCAAGTGGCTCTCCATGAGCTCGAACCAATTGGTGCCGGCACCATTTCACTGAGAAACAACACAAGTTTGCTTTCAGAGACAAGGTCGGGCTCTATCCTTCGCAGAGCTCCGCTCAAGCTGACACCAACGAGTATGTCCACAGCCACTGACTCTAGCATACCACGCACAATGTCGGGATCAGGCCTGATTCAAAATTTCCAAATGGGACACGCTCAATCGACGTCCATGAGCTCCATCTTCAGCGCGGGGTCCAACAGACACGTGAACTTGGCCACGATCAAAAGATCGTTCAGTCTCCGTCCCGGCGAAGGTGAGCGTTCTAACTATGTTCAGACAATAAGACGCAGTGCTGGAACCGCATACAATGAGTCTGGGCCAGAAAAATGGAAGATTCCAACTGGTATCTTACCGGTTGACAAGAACAGTCTGTTCCTCCTGCTGAATGGCCGTTTCAACAGACTAGCCGGAAATGTAAACAGAGCAAAGAAAGCTAGCGGAGTTGAGTTGAAGCACGGCCATTTGAAGCCTCGTTTGCTAGCTGCTGAGGTTGACGAAGTCGAAGATTCCAATAAATTCGGCACTTTGGGCCGCTCCAGCACTTTCCAAACTCGTTTGATCACGCCTGTGACGCTGAAATCATCCACTCCATCAGCCAATTTGGCCATGTCGAGACATAGCTCTTTGGGCCATATCAGTACGAATGCACTGGGTTCCACTGCTGAGGACAGCTTGCAGACAAAAGAGTCACCCTCCTCTAGAAGGGAGAGTGTATCGTCGAGTGAATCGGTGGGCAGTATTACGGACTACCGTATGGGGTACTATCAACACGTTGGCTACAAATACGATGAAGAAGAAAACGAAACTGACCAGTTCAGTCCAACTGACGCTGCCACAATGAGTCATAATGAATACGACGGAGAGGACGACGACAAACCACGTCTTGTGCTTGCAAATCCAGATTATTCCAGCGACGACGAGTGATAAATCTTGGTTTACACACTCTTCTCCGTCGAATCAAGAAGAAAAGATGGGCTGGATAAGATACTCCCGCTCGTCTTTTCCGCTGCCGTTTCAGCAGTTCGAAAGACCAAAAAGGTGCAAAGACGAATATTATAGGGTACAGATTTTGGTACAGATACTGATACAATTTTGTTACACTATCTGCTACAATATCTGAAAAGCTTCCATAGTTTCAACAATGATACCAGCTTCATGACCAACGATACAGTATATATAATATGCCCATTTGTAACCATCAATCCCGCCGTTGAAAGTGCACAGAACACAAAACCGGCACGTGACCCAAATCACGCGTGTTTTCTCGATATTTCCACCAGGT
Source organism: Danielia oregonensis (assembly GCA_003707785.3). Lineage (NCBI taxonomy): Eukaryota > Fungi > Ascomycota > Pichiomycetes > Serinales > Metschnikowiaceae > Danielia > Danielia oregonensis. Next base: position 220,276 of record PPLJ03000008.1, read on the forward strand.
GTTAACAACAACGTGATTCCCTTTCCTTCCACGCCCAGCACGAGATAGCAATGTCGGACGCCGGATACACGTTAATCTACGAGCCCAACACCGCGGCGAAATCGTCCGTCAGCGAGTTGAAAACGTTGTTGGAAAAAAGCAAAGACGATGTCAAAATCCACACCATGAAGCGGGTTATCATCGCCGTACTCAACGGCGAGCCCATGCCCGACTTGTTGATGCACATCATCCGTTTTGTGATGCCTTCGAAGAACAAGGAATTGAAGAAATTGTTGTATTTCTACTGGGAGGTGTGCCCCAAGATGGACGAGCACGGAAAGATGCGCCACGAGATGATTCTCGTGTGTAATGCCATCCAGCACGACTTGCAACACCCCAATGAGTACGTGAGAGGTAACACCTTGCGTTATTTGTGCAAGTTGAAGGAGCCTGAGTTGTTGGAGACGTTGGTTCCCAACGTGCGTCAGTGCTTGATGCACCGCCACGCGTATGTGCGTAAGAACGCTGTGTTTGCGCTCTATTCCATCCACAAGGTGTCGGAGCACTTGATTCCCGACGCGCCAGAGTTGATTTACAACTTTTTAGCCGAAGAGTTTGATTCCGTGTGCAAGAGAAATGCTTTCGTGTGTTTGAGTGATTTGAACAGAGAAGCCGCTTTGCAATACGTCGAGGCCAACATTGCTGCTATCGAGACGTTGGACCCACTCTTGCAGTTGGCTTTTGTTGAGTTCATCAGAAAAGACTCTCTGTCCTCGCCTACGTTGAGACTGCAATACGCACAATTGGTGTCTGAGATCGTGGAAAGCTCTTCCAATGTTGTCGTCTACGAGGCTGCTCTCACCTTGACCTTCTTGTCTGGTTCGTCGCAGTCCATTCTTTTGGCTGGATCTAAGTTTGTGGAATTGGCTACTAAGGAGGCTGACAACAACGTGAAGATCATCACATTGGATCGCATCAACGAGTTGAACAAGAAGCACCCAGGTATCTTGGGTAGCTTGTCTTTGGACATTTTGGGTGTCTTGTCCACTCAAGATATTGATGTTCGCAAAAAGGCTCTCGACGTCACGTTGAAGTTGATTACATCTAGAAACGTCGAGGACGTGATCAAGTTGTTGAAGAAAGAGTTGCAGAGATCGTCTTCCAACACCGACGACAGTTCTGCTGAGTACAGACAGTTGTTGATCAGCGCTATCCACCAACTTGCCATTAACTTTGGTGAGGTGGCCATCAACGTGATTGACTTGTTGTTGGAGTCCATTGGAGACCTCTCGAACACTGCGGCATACGATGTCATCACCTTCGTTAAGGAGGTTGTGGAGAAGTTCCCCGACTTGAGAGACTCCATCATCCGTAAGTTGATCAAGAGCTTGCCTGATGTGAAGTCTGGTAAGGTGTTCCGTGGAGCTTTGTGGATTTTGGGTGAGTACTCCATGGACGAAGCCTGCATCAAGGAGGCCTGGAGATTCCTCAGATCCAGTATCGGTGAGGTTCCTATTTTGGCAAGCGAAAGAAAGACTTTGGAGGCTAAGACGAACCCAGAAGAGGAGGAGACAAGCAGTAAATCCACCAAGGGTCCTGTTGTTTTGCCTGACGGAACATATGCAACGGAGAATGCTTTGACAGCTGAAGTTGCTTCTTCGGAAGACGATGAGTCCGCTCGCATCAGAAAACTTATTTTGGCTGGTGATTTCTATTTGGCGGCCGTATTGTCTTCGACATTGGTCAAGCTTGTATTGAGGTTGGGCCGTCTTGACACTGCCGCTGCTCACTTGAACCCATTGAAGGCTGAAGCATTGTTGATCATGGTTTCTATCTTGAGAGTTGGCGAGTCTACTTTCGTCGCTAAGAAGATGGACGAGGACTCCGCTGACAGAATCTTAGCCTGCATTAAGTTCTTGACGGACGATGAGGACAGCAAGTTGATTGAGCAAGGTTTCTTGGATGATACTAAGGACGCCTTTAAGTCACAGATTGAGAGCGAGCAGCTCAAGAAGTCAGTGGAGGAGGCCAGCAAATTCCACGAGAATGCAGAACAAGTTGATGATGCTATTCTTTTTAGGCAATTTGACAAGAATGCCGGAGTGAAGGCTGACAGCGACGATGTTGTTTTGGCTGCAGGTTCATCTACCAAGGGAGCGGACTTGACTTCCATCTTGAACAAAATCTTACCGTTGACTGGATTCTCTGACCCCATCTACGCTGAGGCATACGTGAAGGTCCACCAGTACGATGTCATATTGGACGTTATGTTGGTAAACCAAACCACCACTACATTGCGCAACTTGTCCGTTGAGTTTGCCACTTTGGGAGACTTGAAGGTTGTAGACAAGCCTGCTACTGTCAATATCGGTCCTCATGGCTTCCACAAGCTTTCTGTTACGGTGAAGGTGACGTCAGCCGAGACTGGAGTGATTTTCGGTAACATCGTCTACGATGGTCAGCACTCTGATGATTCCACGATCGTTATCTTGAATGACGTTCATGTGGATATCATGGACTACATCAAGCCTGCCACGTGCACGGAGAGTACGTTCCGCAAGATGTGGAATGAGTTTGAGTGGGAAAACAAAATCACCATCAAGTCGCAAATGGGCTCATTGAAGGAGTATTTGGACGTTTTGATGGCCGGCACAAACATGAACTGTTTGACCCCGGGTGCCATTGTCGGCGAAGAGTGCCATTTCTTAGCTGCCAACTTATACTCTCGCTCTGCTTTTGGCGAGGATGCTTTGGCCAACCTTTGCATTGAGAAGCAGGCTGACGGTCCGATCATTGGTCACGTCAGAATCAGATCGAAGGGCCAGGGCTTGGCGTTGTCTCTCGGTGACCGTGTCGCCAACATCTCGCGCAAGACAAGATTTGCAAAGGTGGACAAGGTCTAAGGAGTATGATTGTTTATGTTGTTATTACATCAAAAATTCGTGTATTAGTTGACTTCTTCTAGATAAGCTTTCGTAAAGATGTGCTGAAGAACATTCTTGGTGTTGTTAGCTAAGATGTCCACATTTTCGTCCTGTCGTTGATATAAGTAGTCTCCATCGTGAACTCCTATCACAGATAGATGCTCGATGTTTGAGTCTGCAACGTACCTATCGAAGGGGAAGTTGAGAGCGATGTATGCCAAATATTTTATAAGAGAAGAGAAATCACCACGTAAAGAGACCAACCACAATTTTGGATTCTGGTCATACAGAGCGTACTCAATTGAGGGGAACGTAGACTCTAATTTTCGTAGAGCCAACTCATGGCCCTCCACTAGGACATCTAGCTTGTAGTTCAGCGATTTTAACGTATAGGCTTCATTTTTCACGACGTTGTTGAAGTCACTGGTGAGGAGGAAGCTGACATAGAGAGCAACGCACAGTGCCTGTTTCAGAGTCCCGTATATGGTGACTATCCTATCCACGCTCAGGGGAGCTGAGTCAGAAATGGCTATGGTTGCTGCTTCGAAATCTGCCTGAATGGCGTCGATTTGTGGTGCAAGAAGCTGTGCTTCAGAGTTGCAAACCAATATCTTTATGCATGTGCTGCCCGCTTCTTCGGATATGCTCAACTTGTTGAGATACGTCTTGACTTTCGCTTCATCAACCACATTGTCTGTAGTCTGTATTGTTTCAGGATTAGTAAGAAGTAACGTCCCTGATTGTTCTGCATATGGCGCAGGGGACTCCTGTCTTCTTTTTCGAGGATTCTGAGGCCTCGAGCGGGAATTTTTCATGTAGGTGGATGCAATTATAGATATTGATAAGTAAGTTGATATAAGCTGATATATGCAGGATATTATCAGAGCCTTCACGAAGGAGTTGAGATATCAGCCTGAGAGCACTGGTTGTTTATGGGGAGTCATTACGCAAATACAATCACACTTCGCTAAGTCGTCCCTCCTGATTACCAAGCGTAATACATAAACATGTCCACGATGGAATCAGCACGTGACACACCCGTACACCATACATCGCATCTCTCGCAAAAAATACTAACATTTTTTTCAAACTCCACAATACAGATTAAAATGGCCAAGAAGGAAAAGGTCGAAGAAAGCGGAGAGGACAACTACGACAAGAGGATGGCAGCTGTGTTGACGTTCGCCAAGCCTCTTGCTCCCAAAAAATTGAACAAGAAGGTCCTCAAAACCGTCAAGAAAGCCTCGAAGGCTAAGCATGTCAAGAGAGGTGTGAAGGAAGTCGTCAAGGCCTTGAGAAAGGGTGAGAAGGGTTTGGTTGTCATCGCTGGTGACATCTCTCCCCCAGACGTCATCTCTCACATCCCTGTGCTCTGTGAGGACTCTGCTGTTCCTTTCGTCTTCATTCCATCGAAGGAAGACTTGGGATCTGCCGGTGCCACCAAGAGACCCACATCGTGTGTGTTTGTTGTTCCCGGTGGAGGAAAGTCGAAGAAGAACGCCGACAAGACCGAGGAGTACAGAGAGGCTTTCGACGAGATTGTGAAGGAGGTGAGTGCGATGGACTAGGTCAGTTCTCGAACTATCAGCATGGCAACACGGTTGCCTGTTATGTAAATTACGGCATTATTTTCGACTATAATCATTTTTGTGTATACTGCAAATGCTACGGCTCGTACTAGGTCCCTGTATTCCCTCACGTGATGGATTCTATATGCTCTTGATGGAGGCTACCTAATCAACGAACGAGCCCGAATGTTAGTTTGCTTTATGTCTTATTCTCTATATGTCCTCGCTGCCGTTACAGAAAGTGAAACTTGGTTTGGCATCTAATACAAGTATCAAGGAAAAGCAGACATCAAAAGAATTAGTAGAATACTACAACTCCAGCTTATTTTAGCTTCACAACAGCCTATATTACTTCTACAGGCTAATTAAATTTTCACACAATTCACTCTTCACACAACTAAGCAACAACATTGATACTGCTCTCATCAGACAACTCAACCTCCTTCCTTCTCTCCAAATCGGCGTCTCTTCTGGTAAAGTACCATGCAATGGTAGTCAAAATTAATCCCAAAGACGACAAGCAAGCGGTGTAGGTAAAACCTATATGGTACTGTGGTTTGTCATTGGTGTTCCAGACAAAGATGGGAACCCATGCACTGGTGACATAAGCCAATGTGTTTGTGCAAACAACCACAAAGTTTCTCTTCATATCGTCCTTGTAAAGAAGTCTGTTCACCCAAGAAAAGATAAAAGGCTGTCCAAAAGCAGGAGGTACACCCACAAGGTAGTAAGCAAGCCAGTGAAGGCCACGAGGAATATTCCAGGCTGACAAGAGAGAGCAACCAATGATCAACGGAATGAAGAAACCAGCAACGTAAAAGTGATTTTTCTTTCCTCCAATGAAATTGTGACTGTAGGCCAAAAGCATGGTTACCGTGATACCCACACCAGTGAGAATGGATGGGTAAGTGTTATACTTCTCTGGCCCAAGTTTAAGATCGAGCTTCATCCATGTGGTGAATGTGGGCTGGCCAATGGCAGAACCCGAGTTATTGTAAGTCAAGAACAAAAGTGGGAATACCCAAATGTGCCATGTGGTGAAGAACGATCTAATCTTCTTCAAGGTGTACTTCTCACGAGTGTTCAACTGTGCTCCAATAAGACGTCTTCTCTCCAATCCCACGAGTCTATCCTCTTCAGTGAAATAAAATGCATCAGTAGTACTTGGGGTGTTTGGATCGACAAACATAGTGTAGATACCAACAGGCAAAGAGATGATGGCGTCAAGGACGAACATCCACTTGAAAGGAGGCATGGAAGACTTGCCAAAACGCTTAAGAACAGCCAACTGCAATGGACCCGAAATCAAACCTGCTGCGTTGCCTGCAACTGCAAAGTAAGCACTTCTGGTGGAAAGTTCTGCCGCAGAGTAGTTACTTCCGACCAAGTACTCCAAACCAGGGAAGTACCCTGACTCGGTGAACCCAACGAAAAATCTCAAAGCGTAAAGCGAAGGGAGGTTCTTGCAAGTGATCATCAAGGTAGTCAAGATGGCCCAAGTGATCTCCAAGCCTCCCAAGTAGTATCTTGCAGAGATTCTGTGCAAGATGAGATTGGAAGGAATCTGTCCCAAAATGTATCCAATGGTCCACATTGTTACCACGTAGTTGTACTGGTTGTTGTCCATGTTGTAGTATTCGTCCATACCGTTAACGTATGCTGTAGCAACATTCGACTGATTCAAGTTCTTGATAAAGTATCCCAACATGGACGAACTTAATAAAAAAAAATCAAGCTTGAGCAAGTACCTCTGTTCCTTGGGGTGCTTACCAGTGCCGTCCCACAAGAACTTTCTGATGCGGTACAAAATCTTCTTCCTGTTCTCGACCTCCTCGGGAGTCAAGTGCACCGTGAGATCAATGTATGGTCTATCCTCAACAGCCACCTCACGTACCACTACCTGATCGTCTTTGTTGAGCGAACTGTTGTCAGAAGTCGAGCCAAACGAAGTGATGCTCTCCTTTTTCTGGTACGCTTCCACAATCTCAGGGCCCGAAAGCTCTCTGAGTACCTTTTTCCAGAATCCCATGATGGTTCCTTAAAGTTGCCGATCTGACATCTTTATACGGCTGATCTGAGCGCCTATAGTGTGGTATAGATAAGATGATGCGGAAATGGGGAATTTCGCCCGACACCACAACTGCTTATTAATTGGGGCTATCTATTGCCCATATTGGCGCATCCTTCCGGCATGCCACAATTGGCACTGGTTAGAAGTTGTGGCTGCAGTGTGGTGCATGTAATTCGCAGCCACACAAGTGGGTATGTCGAGCACGTGACTCCACCACACCATCACAGTCGATAAAAGAAGCGGGAACCGCCCATAATTCGCAATGGAGCCATAATTAGGGTCCCACCACAGTGAAGGATCTTCGCCTTGATAAGCTTCTCGGCTAAGGCATTTGGAGTATATTCCGCGAACGGAAGTCCAATGCGCCCGACTGGTCTATATAAGGCTGGACCCATAACCGTAGAAGCCAACAATGTCCGACAAGCTTTCGTACCATAGTACTACCTCTGAGGCCGCTGACAATACTTCGGCCGACAAAAAACAGCCGGTGACTGTTGATGTTGAGTCTCTCACTGGATCGGACAACAATGTGGTGTTTGTGAAGGAGAAGGCGCTCTCTAGAGGCTTGAAACAGAGACATATCCAGATGCTTTCGTTGGTGGGAGTGTTTGGAACAGGTTTGTTCTTGTCCAGTGGTTCGACGTTGTATTTAGCTGGTAATGTGGGTATGGTGTTATCTTATTTGTTCATTGGTGTTCTTGTTGGTGCAAATCAGTTGGCCAACATTGAAATTTCGTGTTTCATGCCTGTGACCGGATCTAACGTTAGACATGGTGAGCATTTCGTCGACAAAGCATATGGGTTTGCTTTGGGTTGGATCAACGTTTATAATAGTTTGATTCCCGGTGAGCTTGCTGCTACCGCTGTGGTCATGAATTACTGGAGCGATTTGAACCCTGCAGTTTGGATCACTGTCTTCATCGTGGTCATCTTAGCTGCGAACTCATACAACGTTCGTTTCTATGGTGAGTTCGAATTCTTTTTCGGTGTCTTAAAGATCCTGTTGATTGTGGGTCTCATCCTCTTGTGTGTGATTATCGACTTGGGTGGAGTGCCTAAAGTGGACAGAATTGGATTCAGATACTGGAAAGAGTCCCCATTCAAACCTTACTACACCACAGGCTCCACGGGTAAGTTCTTGGCTTTCTGGAAAGCATCTTACTCTGCGGTCTACTCCTTCGGTGGAATTTCGAGTATTTCTTTCTTCGGAGGAGAGACCCAGCATCCAAGAAAATCGATTTACGTTGCTGGTAAAAGAATTTTCTACCGTGTGTTCGTGCTTTACATCCTCACGGTGTTTTCTTTGACTCTCATATTGTCTGCTGATGACTCTACTATTGCTTCTCCCACTGGAGACTCCACAGGATCTCCTTTTGTGATTGCTATTAAGAGAGCTGGTATCAAGGGACTTCCCAGTGTTATCAACGCCGTGGTGTTGTCTTCAGCTTTCTCGGCAGCAAATCTTGCTTTGGTGCAAACCTCTCGGTTCTTGTTTGCGCTTGCTTCGAAAGGACAGGCCCCTAAGATCTTCCTCAAGACGAACAAAAGAGGTTTGCCTTACTATGGTGTTATCGCCAGTGCCTTATTCATGCCTTTAGCGTACATGAGTGCCAATACTGCGTCATCGACCGTTTTCGGCTGGTTCCAGAATTTGACCAGTGCTAATTTGCTTGTTGGATGGATCTCCATTTCCATCAACCACATCTCTTTGAACAGGGCTCTCAAGGCCCAAGGGTATTCACGTGATGATCTTCCTTACAAGATGCCTTACGCACAATATGGTTCGTACATCTCGTTGTTCGGGTTGGGTTTGTTGTTGTTGACTGGAGGTTTTACCAACTTCTTGAATAACAACTTCGATATCTCGAGTTTTTTCAGTCGTTACTTCGTGCTTCCCTTCTTTGCCATCCTTTACGTCTTCTGGAAGGTGCTCAAGCGTACCAAGTGGATCAGACCCGAGGATGTGGACTTGGCTTCGTTGTTCAGACAAATCGAAGAAAACCCAGAACCTCCGCTTGAGACCTCCTTCAAGGGATGGAAGGCAATCACCATCTTGTGGGAATAAGCCCACACCAGTGTGTAATAATGTATAGTCGTGCCAGCACGCAATGAACATCTTATGGTTTTAATCTGACTTTTTTAATCTGGTCCTCTCATCACGTTTGCGCTGAATCCTACAGCCGAAACGTCGTGATTGTGATTTTCACCTGGTCCATGCATGTACCCGCAAGGGCAGTCTGAAGGCGTTACTTCGAGGTCCATTTTGTCGTCTGGAGTCTCATTCAAGAGCTCAGACGGCGTCATTGTGCCGTTGGAGCGAATCTCTGTTCCCACCACCGTCCTCGTGGATAATATCACGTGCACCTTTCTTTTCTTCTGCGCTGGAAGCTCCATGTCTCTGCTTTCGGTCATCATGATGCTAGTGATGAGCAGATGAAATAGTTGCATAAGTTCGTATGCAGGACGAATCAGTTAGTATAGCGATTTGTTCCGAGATTTATCTGTAACTCCCCACTCCATACGATTATCTCCGGAGTGCAAGCTTTTCAACCTAGCAAACTTTTAAGCCTTACGCCATAATCAAGCCGCATTCGATATCGGACTGCATAGAGTGGCTCAGCCCAATGTCACTGATCACATAGTAAATCATCTAACTCAACTAACTACCATGGGTATCAAGAAGATTTTCAAGAAAAAGGAGCCAACGGAGGAGGAGTTGGTCGCAGAAATGCAGAAGGTTGGAATCACAACCAAGGGCGTCAACGGAAGGCCGGAAAAGTTTGGAGCTTTTCGCCAATATGCCCAAGAACGCCTGTCTCAGAAGGGCGGCATGGCACCTGTGAATCCGTACTCGAATATGAGCAATACTCTGGCCAACCCGTATGCTTCGAGCGGAACGGAGTCGAAAGGATCAAGCGGAGGCGGAAGCGAAACTTCTCAGAATGGATCTCCTTACGCGACGCAACAGAACCCATACGGGGCGCCAGGCTCGGGATCTTCCGGTGCCAGTCCGTATGGTGTTTCCTCGAATGGTGGTGCTAACCCATACGGAGGATCTGCCAATGGTTCTGCTAGTCCATATGGATCTGCTGCTGCCAACCCTTACGGGAGGCCGCTGAACAGAAGCGCAGAAAGAGAACGCGCTCCTGCTAGGTCCAACGGTGGTTCAGCTCGTGCTGACCCCTACGCATCTGCAAAGCCACGCGGCGGTCGTGACGACGAACTGATTCTTGATTTAAACGCAATTCCTACCAACCAGCCGGCTGTGGCGCTCAAGAAACCAATTAGGAGACCTGCTGCCGAGGAAACAGACTCGTTGGATCTTAATTACTTGCCCGAAGACGATTTGAACGTCGAAGTCGACGATTTCTTGCCAGAACAAGAACAGGTCAACTCAGAGGACGAAGAGGTGGAGGCTATAAGACAGGACATTCGGTTTGTGAAGCAGGAGTCTGTGGCTCTGACCAGAAATACGTTACGCATGGCGCAAGAAGCTGACGCATCTGGTACAAACACCATGGGTATGTTGGGGTCACAGTCGGAGAGGCTCTACAACGCGGAGCAGAACTTATTGTTAGCTGACACTCAAACCAGCATTGCGGAGTCGAAGGTGAAGGAATTGAGACGGTTGAACCGGTCGATTTTCATTCCCGCAACCGGAAACCCGTTCAACAAAAAATCCAGATTGCGCCAACAGGAAGCGAACCTCAAGACACAGAAGGAGCAGGAGAAGTATCTACGTGAGACCAATCGCCAAGGTGTTTACGCCAGCGAGCAACGTCTCAAACAGGGAATTACGACAAACGCAACCAGCTCAGACACCTACAGCAAATACCAGGGCGAAAAGCACTTGCAGCAAGCACAAAGATACCAATTTGAGAATGACTCCGAAGACGACGAAATGGAGAAAGAATTGGCGTCCAACTTGGACCAAATTGCGACCTACTCCAAAAAATTGCAAAACACGGCTAAGGTGATGGGACAAGAGGTGGAAGCCCAGAATCTCCGTTTGGGCAAGATTGAAGAGGACGCCGACAGATTGGACATCAACGTGCATCTCAATAGCACGCGTTTGAGCAACATCCGCTAATTATATCGCTGGTATGACCTCATGGGTAAAAATAGGTCGACCTTCCCCAAACTCGTTGCCTATTTGGGTCACTACTTGCTTGGCCCACGTATCCGTGACATAAACAAACGGCTGACGGCCACCAATGGGCCGGTTACATTTACTATTGTTGGTGCAAATCTTTGATCATCTGCAGGCTTTACGTGAGCTGGCGATGTAGGGTCCTTCGGGTCATGCTGGCTGCCGACCAGGTATAAAACGGGGCGGTCTCGCCACTGGAGACGGCCATCAAAACCCCATGTTGTACCTTGCTACTTTAATTACTCTCGCTTCTTACGTCGTCGCCGACCAGACCTTCCAGTTGACCGCTGTCGGCACCACCATCAACACTCCAGTGACTGTGTCCAACGACCAGCTCACTTTGAAGAATGGTTCTGCCGACACCTTCACTTTGGAGGAGCCTTCTGGCTACATGACCGATGGTGGAAAGTACCTTGAGGTTACTGCCTCTGGTATTTTCTTGACCAGCGACCTGTCCCAGGCTTCCAAGGACTGGGGCTTCACTGACGGTGCTTTGAGAGCCAACGTCGGCAGCACGTTCTACGCTTGTCCATCTGGTGACGCTTACTACTTGCAGACCTTTGAGTGCACCGGCGGTGAGCAGGTGACCATCTCTGCCTCTGGTTCTGCCGCAGCCACCACCGATGCCACCACTGCTGCTGCCACCACCTCCACCAAGGCGGCCACCTCTACTGCTGAGACCACTTCTGCCGCTGCTGAGACCACCGCCGCCGTCACCACTGCTGCTGTTTCCTCTGCCGCTGCCGCTACCGTGACTGACGTCTCTTCCACGTTGGTGACCATCACCTCGTGCTCTGCCGGCTGCAACGCCACGGCTTCCGTTGAATCTTCTGTGAACGGAGCCGGCCAGGTCCACGTTGCCCTCGGTGCTTTTGCCGTTGCCGGAGCCCTCTTGTTGTAAGATATGTAATCCAAAATAGCCCAGTAAATGGCGCAAATTCAATAATACGTTCACATGAAACTTCCGTCCACAGAGGCAACTTTAAGCGAGCAGTCGACGTAGTGCAAGAACTAGCGTGTTAGTTCCGGACCCTGTTACGTAACCAGCCATAAGGGGAACGTGACTAGGGCGACCAAGTCCATGCCAGGTGCAGTTACGAAACGCAAAAAGCGGGCAATGGTAGCGAGCCGATGCATCATGTCTGGTCTGCAGAGCGATCTTCCAGGACTGCTTAGGCTCGAGTTGCCGACGTCCACTGGCGGCGTGGAAAGTGTAAACGGCAAAAAGACGATCTTGCGGCAACACGTACAACGATAAGAACCCTACAGGGGTACAGGGGTACAGGGGGAGAGCCGCACCCCCACAGAAGGCGCCAGCTAGGCGTCCGCCACGGCCGTTGGTTCGGCGAATCCACGAAGTAGGCCGTGTCATGTGACTTGTGGGCCAATTTGGCACAGAAGAAGGCATTACCACTTCGGGCCACACAGGGTTCGTCTCTCAGTTGGCCCTACATCTCCGGCCGCTAGCGATCTGTTTAGTTGCCCGAAGCGGAATATGTTGCCTATTTCTGATCCAACATATGCGCAATCACCTGCGATTAGCGATGCATAAGATTGTCTACTCAGATAATGTTATGCAATGTAGATGGCTCTGGGCGTGTAGGCAACAGAGCAGGTCCACGCTGGATGCGTCCAGAAGCTTGTGAAAAGGCACAATGGGGTGACGTCGTCCAAGAGCTGCCCGATCTCTGGCGGTTCCTCCGGACGATCGCCGGTGCAGTGCCTGGGCAGATCACTCGACCATCTCCGGCGTAACAAGCTTCTGTAACCCTGCTGTGTTTCGTAATCTGTCTGTCTTTCGTACTCCTGCGTCCGTAACTTCGAATCGCTTTCGTAACTTCGAGTCGCTTTCGTAACTCCAAATCGCTTTCGTAACTTTGAGTCGCTTTTGTAACTTTGAGTGGCTTTTGTAACTTTGAGCCGCTTCTGTAACTTTGAGTCGCTTTTGTAATGGAACCAGAAGATTACCACCATCGGCGGCTAACGAGCAATAAATGCTGCTCGCCTGTCTTGGTGAACCCATAAGCTTCTGCCGCTCGGCAGCAAGGTCTAATTTTAAACACCCTGCCACTGTCAACCCTATCTTCCGCCAAGCGTGCCAAGGCGTGCTGCTGAGCCCTGTGATGGATGGGACCATAGCCAAGCAAGCAGCGTGCACGGCGTGCAACAAAATTTCTCGAACCGAGCTAGTGGTTTTCGAACAAAGCCGTCTCCAACTTAAAGTGGCCGAACAAAGACGCTAGCAGCACACTAATGTAGGCCCCGCAAGCTTATTATTTATTTTCTGGAAGCTTCCCATGCATCCCGGCCAGAAGCACAAGTGGTTATTCATGCACCGGTGCAAATGTTATTGTTGGGTCGCTATTGATGCACCCAACTTTCTGCTATCGATCTCTGCAACTGGCGGCCTCACCGATGCAACCAGATAGAGTGTGGCCAGTACTGCGTGCGTGGCTTCGGTCACAGCCTTTGCTACCGTTACTACTGCACCGAAGCTTCCACCTCATGCACTGCGCTATTGATCCCCCACCTTATTTTCCGCCTTGGCAGGTCTTTGTTGCAAACCCAGCGGAATCCTTGAACTGTCCAGACACAATGGCCAGCGCAATCTACTAGTTTGGCCCCCACGCTGATTGCCACTTTGGGACAATAGAGACAGCCTCTCCGTGTTTATGCACGACGGGAGTGGTACCTTCGGGCCGTGTGTCGTGTGCAGGAAATACTAGTGCTTGTGGACTAGTAATCCCGCCTCCGGACTGGGTGCCTAACAGACGGACAGCCTGCAACGACCCCGGATTCCATACCATGCCAACACGAACGTGACGCGCCGCACGTGACCTGTTTATATGCAGGCGTGTCTCACCTATCGAAACTACAAAGCAACATGGTTCATCAGGTCAAGCAGTCTGTGCTTGTGGGGCGTGCGTTGCTCTACTTCACGTCCATCTTCGTGTCGCTAGGCGTGTTTCTCTTTGGTTTCGAGCAAGGGTTGATGCTGTCTTTGTTGACGAACAAGTACTTCAAGGCGTACTATCACGAGCCCAGCCCGGCTGCGGTGGGCACCATGATAGCCATCTTGGAGATCGGAGCGTTATTCTCTTCGTTCGAGGCGGGCAAAATCGGAGACCGCATCGGAAGAAGACGGACCATTCGCTGGGGCTCATTTATCTTCGTTGTTGGAGGGCTTCTCCAGGCCACCTCTGTAAACATCTACGCGTTGGCGTTCGGCCGGCTCGTGAGCGGCGTGGCAATTGGGTTCCTAACCACCATCATTCCGTGCTACCAGTCCGAGATCAGCCCGCCGGACGACCGAGGATTCTACGCTTGCTTGGAATTCACAGGCAATATTATTGGCTATTCTTCCAGTATCTGGGTGGACTATGGCTTTTCGTTCTTGGAGAACGACTGGTCGTGGCGCTCTCCGTTGTTCTTGCAATGCATCATGGGACTGATGCTTTTGGCTGGAACGTTCGTCATTGTGGAAACTCCGAGATGGCTTTTGGATCACGACCACGATGTGGAAGGAATGATCGTAATCTCAGACTTGTATGCCGATGGTGATATCGAGGATGAGGTGGCCCGTGTGGAGTATCGCCAGATCAAAGAGAGCGTCCTCATTGCTCGTGTGGAAGGTGGGGAGCGGTCGTATCGGTACATGCTCTCTCGCTATAAGAAGCGGTTGTCTGTGGCGTGCTTTTCCCAGATGTTTGCCCAGCTCAACGGCATCAACATCATCTCATACTATGCTCCCATGATCTTTGAGTCGGCCGGCTGGATCGGTCGCCAGGCGATCTTGATGACTGGTCTCAACTCTTTGGTGTATTTGGCAAGCACCATTCCGCCATGGTACTTGGTGGACGGATGGGGACGCAAGCCGTTGCTCATGACTGGTTCCGTGGTGATGGGCATCTCTCTCTTCATCATCGCCGGCTCGTTGTTTGTGAACAACGAGTACACTCCTCACGTGGTTGTCGGGTTCGTGGTGATCTTCAACGCGGCCTTCGGGGCTTCGTGGGGCCCCATTCCTTGGATGATGAACGAGGTTCTCCCCAACTCCGTGCGGTCCAAAGGTGCAGCCGTTTCCACCGCGACCAACTGGTTATTCAATTTCTTGGTCGGAGAAATGACACCCATTCTATTGGCGTCCATCACCTGGCGCACCTACCTCATCCCAGGGTGTCTGTGTGTGTTGTCGTTTGTGTGCGTCCACTACTTGTTCCCTGAAACCAAAGGATTGACGTTGGAGGACATGGGGTCTGTTTTCGATGACTCTTCTCTGGTGTTCTCATTCCATTCTGGATTCGCCTACGGCGCTGCGGATTCCGACTCTCGGAGAGGGTCGGTCCACGACGCCGGCCTCGACGCCGGCCGCCCCTCCGCGGCGCAGTTGGCCCGCAACCCGCTGTCCATGCGGCCCGAACTCGACGGCCTCTTGAACGTGGTGATGCCGACTCCAGCAGAAATGGTAAAACCCGTGCCTCTGAACGTTTCTGCCGGAATCAACGACGACGCCACGGAGCCGCCGAACTGGGACGCCGTGGCCGAGTTCCAGCGCCAGCAAAGTTCGTGGTGGCTGCGCTCAACGGGCCATCCTGCGGCCTTAGAGTAAATGCATAGGCTCTTCGTACATGCGCGCTGCATGGTCACGTGGATGAGCCGTTACGAGAGATGATCTTCATGCTTATACTACGCTTGTCTTCCATGTCTAGCTCTCTCTCAGTTGCACCCTATGAAGGTGCTGCATAAAGCGTCGTGAAGTGCAACGGGGTCAGCTTGTCGATGTCCGCATTGGGAGGGTGACGAAAGCCCAGGCGGGTTTGCCGAAGCGTTTCACGCGCGCCGTTGCTGCATATCACTTAGCCATGCATATGCGCCGGGCGTCTGCAGATGGCCGTTCTTTTTTTGACACGCACCTCCGCATGCATATGGCGGCCGTTAGGGCCACCAAAGAAAGATGACCTTAACTTGAGCCCTTTATGCGTTGATTTCCGGCAGAAGGTGTGCAGAGCTGGGCGTTTTATTTTTAGCCCGCCATGCAAATTCCACTTGTCTCTGGTGCACGGGTGTTGGTGATTTTCTGGGCCACGACACCGCCGTGGCGGAGGCTTTATGGTGTTATGGTTGCGAGGCCGCGAATTTAGAGGGACGGAATAGGTGGCGGGGCCATCGGAACATTTCCAGTCGGAGTCGGAGTCGGTCGTGGTACTACCAAATTATGAGCGTATGTGGAGAAGCTTTCTAGAAAGACAGACTATGATACAGAGGAGCTTTTCTGACTTTATACCAGTGCTATATAGGAAGAGCTTCTCAATACAAGCTACACGGACGAATGTCCAGCATCTAGAGAGGCGAAAGTTCTCGAACTTCGCAAGACATAGCAATACGCTGAGAGGCACAGTGCAATCTCGGAGGCACAGAGCACTCTATGTTTCCAGCTGCAAGAGCTTCTCGGGCTCCGTTTCACGGTCCCAAAACCCTAGCATACTGAGCATTTCCGCCAGCCAGAGCGTCTCCCCCAGCCAAAGCATCTACTCCAACCAGAGCATCTACTCCAACCAGACCATTGCTGTTCCCAACGACGGCAGACTTCGGCAGCTCTACCGCAACTTCGCCGCACCCATCGCCCACTCCTTTGCCTATGGCTCCGGTGTGTTCCACCAGGCCGGCTACGACGGTGCTTCGCCGCAAATCGATGTGGTGCATCTCGTGGACGAACCGGCCCGGTTTCACGCCGAGAACTCCGCTCAGCACCCCAAACACTACTCGGCGTTGCTCTCGCTCGGTGTGCCGGCTGTGGCTGCTGTGCAAGAGTACGGAGCAGGCGTCTACTTCAATCCGTATGTGGCTATGAGCGATGGACAAGGTTCTGAGGCTATGGTGAAATACGGCGTCATTTCCACCGAGCGGGCGTTGACAGACGTGAGTGAGTGGTCTACGCTATACGTAGCTGGCCGGTTGCAGAAGCCAGTGTATCATTTGCATGGCGATGGCAGGCTTCAGGCGGCCAACCAACGTAATTTGGCGGGAGCTTTGGCAGTGGCCCTCTTGCTTTTGGACGGCCGCAGCTCGGGGTTCACCGAGACTCGACTCTACGAAACGATAGCTCTGATCTCGTACATGGGAGATCCCCGTATGGTGATCGGAGGTGAAAACCCTAACAAGGTGAAGAATATTGTTTCTGCCCAGCGAGCCAAGTTTGCACGTCTCTATGAGCCCTTCGTGGGGCATGCTCTCCATGAGAAGTACGTCGCGAGAGTGCCAGATGGAAGCTTCCAGCTGAACTTGGACGTTGACAAGAGAGCGTCCATCATCAGCAGTCTTCCAGCGCAATTCCGCCGAAGGCTTCTCACGAGTTATCGCAACAAATACGCAAAGCAGTACGCGGCCGACAGCAGCGTGGAGGCCCTTCTTGCTGGAGAAACAGCCGTGCCGGGCGTATTTGTTCGGGCCATTGCCAACGACAAAAACTTGGCCCGAGGCGTGGCCGCGGCCATCCATGCGACGATCTCGTTCCCGGCGCTTGTGCAGACGGTCAAAGGCATCTTTACGGCCGGGTTGGTGAAGCTGGCGAAATACGCATGGGAGAAGAGGATGAAGAGCTTGAAAAAAGCATGAAAAATTAATCCAAGAACAGCATAAGCGTTGCAAAGCGTCAGCGTGACGCCAGGCAGGTGGACGCTGATGCAACGCAAGAAATCGTACGAGCGTCGGCGGCAGTTTTCTTCCTCCACTATACGAAACTCAACCCCGGAAACGCATGGCATCTCGCAGAGAAATTTTGCAATATGCATGGAAGTATACGAAGAGTTTAAAGTGGCATGAAGAACAACAATAAGCCATGACACGTAAGCTAAATGCTACACGGCCGCGGGAAAATCGGCCAACCTACATTGCATAGACAATGCACATCTACGTACCCGGCGTCAACGACTTCAGTTTCCGCCCACTACAGTAATTTCAGAATCCGTATACTGCTATAAGCAGCCAGCACACCACACCTCAAGCGTGGAGCGCCGCTCTATTACACCGGCAAGCACAGCTAGCCTGGTTAGCGAAAAGTCCTGTCTGCTAACCTTTACACCGAAAACATCTTGTCGAGTGCATTCAACTTGGTACGGTCGTCTGGATGGTACTGCGAGCCGCCGTTGACCATGGGCAGCAACACCGGCACCAGGAGACGGGCTCTGGGGAACGCTTCGGGGCGCAAGCCCTGCTCTGGAGCCACCAACGCCGGAGGCAGCGTGGGCGACGGAAGCAGCAGCACCAGCGGCGCCTTTCTCGTGTCGTATGTGAACGCCGATGGCTCGGGCGACTGGTTGTAGGCAACGTAGCTTGGCGGCAGGTACCCGCCGGAGTAGGCCACGGGCATGTTGGGCAGCACCGGCTGGTAGCCCATCATCTGAGGCGCAAAGTACACCTGGGCCTGGCGGTACGGAGGCTGGAGCACAGCTCCGGCGTAGGGAAGAGGCGCAAGCTGCGGAGGCCCGTAGTAGGTGTAGTGTGGGTAGTGGGGCACCGGAGGCTGCTGCTCCACGTACGGAGGGAACACATTGCGTGGAACATCGTTGCAGTGGAGTATATCGTTCAGATACACCGCAGGGTCGAGCCGTAGCTTGGCCAAGCGTGGGTCCTGGCTGGGCACCTGGGTCGTGACGCCCTTGGCCCGGGCCTGCGGGTCGTAGTACGCGATCAAGTGCAACTTGTCGTTCTGCTTGGTGGTGAGGGAGAAGATCTGCTTGATGAGGCCGCCGACCTTGACGTTGCGGAACTCGTCGTGCTCCTGGTACGTGAGGAACGGGCCCTTGACCTTGGACGCCAGCCAGTTCTTTCCGTCGGTCCAACGTTTCATGCCGCATTCTGTTTCGTTCCAGGCGTAGACGGAGCCGGCGCGGATGTGCTTGCGCTCCACGTCGTTGAGGCGACGCTTCACGCTGGGGAGAAGTTGACGGCGCGTGCCCTCCAACAACATGAGGGCATCCTGAAGCGTGAGGATCAGGCCGTGGTAGGTTTCGCAGGAAGAAGCCGCGGCATACTCAGGGATTATTTGCATAGACGCGGAAAAGTTGAGCGCAAGCTCGGGGGGAGCAGGAGTATTTAAACGGTGGTAAAGGGGTCTTGTGCTATCAGCTCAGGTGTATCGTAAAAGTCGACCGAATCAGCGCCTGCATGATGCGTTGCGTTGCAGTGCATTACATGCCGTGCAGGTACCATGCCGGATGTGCTAGCGTCATGTGAGTTTACGCACGGTGCATATGCGCTGCGCAGCGCCTGTGTATTCCTGTACGTCGGCCTCCAGCCGTTGCCTGCTGCTCCACCACGCCTGCTCCGCCACCTGGGGAGACGACAGGTTTGTTATTTGCTCTACTGAGCCTCATTCGACACCCGTACCTCCCGCTGCCCCCGTACCTCCTCTGCTATTTTACCACTACACTCTGCTGGCCTCCACCCGAGATCCCCGGAGGGAGCTTGCATTGCCGCTCTGCTCGATATTCCGTGGCAATGGTGTCATTAGGAGATGTCACTATTGCGTTCTTTGTGCATTGTTCGGTGTTACGGAATTTCTGTTACTTGTTTCAATATAATATTTGTTGTTGTTTCATTTCTTTTGTGTTGTTCGTTCTCAGGAGTCCTAGCGCTTCGGGCTTTAACTTGCGTACGTGTGCTGCTTGGCGATTTTTGGTGCTGACTTTTTTGGATAATGAGCTTTTGATATTGTGAACTTTTTCCAAGATATCGATGGGCACTATCTTCTGCTCTTGGCCCTCGTGACCGTGGTCGCGTGGTCTGACTCCTCCGTGGCACCGTCGTGGCCCTATGCTCATCTCCCACGCTATGCTTAACTCTATTCTTAACTCTAACTCTACTCTATTCTTAACCTCTATACTTAATTTCTCTCCGGCCCCTTCGCTTGTTGCTTCGTGCGTTGCTTTGTTGGTCGTGACTCGCCCGTTCCGCCCTGGTGCTTTGTTCTGCTCATTCGCTTGTCCTGCCACTAGTCTCATTGTCTAGATTCATTGTTACACTCCCGCCGTAGGACTACCCGTTCTAGACTTCCCCGCTTCGGCCCCACCACATCTGTCTGCCCCTGGCTCCTACTGCTTCTTTGCTTCTTCTTTGCTTCTTCCTCTCTTCTTCTTCTATTTCTTCTTCTTCTTCTTCTTGTCTTCTTCTCCTGCAGAAAACCGATCTCAACTATACTATCTATTCTTCCTATGCCTCCAAGAATTCACCACAGAGAGTCAGCTTCGGAGCTGGAAACAAAGTCAGGCAGCACGTCTCGTGCCGCAAACAAGGCCCGTAACGCGGTGGCCGTTGCTGCGCAGCAGGAGTTGCTCCTGAAACACATCCACTCCAACGGGCCTCATGATAAGCCCAAGATCAACCCGTTGGACTTCTTGGCGTTCGACGATGCTACGTTGCACAAGTACACGCGCAAACACGGCATGGGGCTTCCGCCGGTCCAGTCGGTCAACGACAACATCTTGCAGTCTGAGATCGGCAAGAAGACGTTCAGCTCGAGGCGGGCCGCGGGCTACGCACGCATCACCAAGCCGGAGTTGGCCAGCCACTGCCACAAGCACTTTGTGGCCGCTCCGTGTCGAGAAAACGAGATTATCACGAGCTTTTTGTACAAGGTCAAAAACGAAGACAAAGACTTCAAGCTCATGTTCTAGAAGGGCCTTGTGCTGTACACCGGGCTCGACGCAATGGGCAGAACGCACCACGATGGGCTTTTGGCCGAAGCTATGGAGTCTGTCTGTCTTCCTCTCCGCAGTAGCTTCCGATACCGATGGCACGGCTGGCCCTGTGGCGGGCCGCTTTCGGGGTTGCTCTGCGCCCTGGGTCTCACCTGCTGCCTCTCCTAAATGTTACGAGACTGTGATATCTGCCACTAACGGCGATCGCAAACAATGTGCATCGGAACAATGGCCCGACGCCCCATTGTCAAGGCATAGACTATGGCCTTTACGATCTTCGTTGCCACCATAGTTCCCCGTGCCGATGGTGCCAACATTCCCAACACAATCGGCTGGTCCCCACATATATGCCCGTGTCGGCGATTTTCACCGGGAAATGCCATTTCCGGTTTTAAACTTCGACAATACACGATTCTTCTCCCTCGCCTCCGCGTACCCGGTTGTGTGCCTGCCGTGGGCTCCACTTCCTCCTCTAGCTCTGACCTGCACCTAACCTCCACTTGAGATTTAAACTATACTACTAACTTCACCAGTTGCCATGAACTCTGCCACCATTGCTGTCCACTGGCACGACGACAATCAGCCTGTGTACCTGGTGTGTTTCCAACCCGGCGCTGGTCGCTCGTCGCGTCTTGTAACGGGCGGTGGAGACAACAACGTGAGGATATGGAAAATCAACTATGGGCCGGCGTCTGAACCGCGATTGACGACGGTGGAGTACCTCTCCACGCTCCGAAAGCATACGCAGGCTGTCAACGCGGTGCGATTCGACCCCAAGGGCGAGATATTGGCCACAGCCGGCGATGATGGGCTACTTATACTCTGGACACTTTCAGACCACATTGTCCACGACTTCGGCCACACCGACGACGACGTCAAGGAGAGCTGGGTGGTGAAGCAAATCCACAACACGAGTCTGGAGATCTACGACATTCTGTGGCTGCCAGACTCGAAATACATCGCTACAGGCTCGATGGACAATATCACCAAGGTGTACGACGTGCAAACGGGCCAGAAACACTGCGAGCTTGCGGACCACAGCCACTATGTCCAGGGAGTGGCGTGGGATCCGCGCAACGACTACTTGGCGACGCAAAGTGCCGACCGTTCGTTGCACATCTACTCTCTCAAGAAAAACGATGCGGCGGTGCTGATCCTCCCCACGCTGTTCTTCAAGATAGTCCGTGCAGAACTACCTGTAGCGAAGTTGAGTGGCATAACCTCGCCTGCACGGCTGGAAACGGTGCTACTGTCGACGGAATCGTCACCTAAAATCGAGGCTGAAGGCAACATGCAACCGCCTGCTCACAACTACGTGCACCACGTGGAGCTGTCTCCTCCCAGGAAAGCGATGCCCAGCGAGTCGTTGCCTGCGGTGAAGCCCATACCAGGAAAACGATTGACGAAATCTTCCCTTCTATACCACTCAGAGACGCTTCAGTCGTTCTTCCGGCGCCTCGCGTTCTCTCCCGACGGCAGTCTCCTACTTACGCCTCTGGGAATCTTCAAACACGACGACACAGAGGACGAAAGCGCAGAACACTTGAATACAGTCTACATCTACATCCGTTCGGGGCTTAACCGGCCTCCCGTGTGCCATATCCCCGGCCTCTCCAAACCAGCGGTTGCTATAGCATTCAGTCCCCTCATGTACAAGCGTGCAGATGAAACGCTGGCAGTGTTCAGCTTGCCATACAAAATGGTGTTCGCTGTGGCTACACAGGACGCCGTCATAGTCTACGACACGGAAAGCCTACGCCCACTAGGGTCGCTGTCCAACTTGCACTACTCTACCATCACAGACTTGTGCTGGGACAGCGACGGGCTCAACATCATGGCGTCTTCTGCCGAAGGCTTCTGTTCTGTGATCTCCTTCGCGCAAGGAACATTTGGCGACGCATATGCTAACGCACTGGCTAGCGCAGGGCACTCCGCAGTCCCACCTGCCACCAAGGGCGAGGAAGGTATTGGCGAGGTGCCCATTCCTGATACAAACTTCCTCCACGGCAAAGATAACCGTACCAGCGGCGCCACGGACCATGCGAGTCCCGCCAAGGACGCCAGTTGTGTCTCTGAGGCCGGAACGATCGCCTCAGTTGCCCGATTTTTGCCAGACGGCCAAAGCTCGGCGAAAACCTTCCTGCCGAGTCTAAAAGTCTTGGGGACGCCGCCCGCAAGCAGTACGCACCTGCAGCTACAGCTGCCACCTCTGCACGCCTCTACGCATGTGGTAACTGAGGCTAAAGAGCTGCACGTGCCCAACGTTCAGGGCCCGGCCCAAGGCACAGGTGTGAGTGCTGCGTTGCTCTCGCAGTTCATGGCGCCTGTGGTCGACGTTGGTGACACGCCGTCCAAGAAACGCCGTGTCGCTCCTACTCTCTTGTCAAAACCCACCTGATTCAATATACATCTACACATCTGCCAATTTCTCCGAGAAGTCGTTGGTCAACGACGTCTCCATCCGCTTGCGTGCCCGCAAGATCATCTCCTCCCGCCGCTTCTGCAACAACAGCACGCGTTCGGACTTGTCCTTGCCCCATTTTCCAGCGATGGCCTCTTCGCTCACTGCTTCACTCTCGCTCAATCCATACTTCTCGAGCAACGTCTTGGGCTCGCCCGCAGGCTTCACGTTGTGCGCCTGAGCCACCACCGGCGTCTCGCCCGGCGGGAACGGCAACGTTCCATTCTCCATGTACTCTTCCACCGAAGCCTCCACGGAGCCTGTTCTCTGCAAACTGTAGGTGATCTGCGAAACGGTGAGCTGCGGACCAATGGCCTGCACCACTTCGATCATGGACGCCGTGACAGGCCGGTTGCGGACTCTGGACGACGGTCTGGACGCAAGAGTGTTCTGAGCAGTGACTTCCAAATCAGGAAGGTTGAATTCCGCTGGAACCGACTGCGGAATTGGCGCGATCAACCAGCGCAAAAACACGAACGCCACCACGAGCGTGGCCACAAACACGAGTGTGGAGTTGTCCATAACGTTGAAGGTCAGGACCTCACCAGAGGCTCGCAATTGGGGCGACGGCACGTGACCGCGCACGTGCCGCATTCGCTGCGGGTCACGTGCTCCGGGTGCTCGCGTTATCCGCTCGCTATATCCGGCGGCCTGCGCCCACGCTCTAATCGCAGCTTTGGGCGGGACTAAGCTCAGGCAGAACGATTGTGCCAGCGCCAAGAAAATACGGACTGCATGTGCATGCGTGCTGCTGCAGTGGGCTTGTACGCGGACAGATTCACGACGCGGATGCCGCATTTACGCGCGTGTGCAGCGTCTCGTGCAGCAGGCGGTGCAGCGTGTAGCGGTGCGAGATTTGTGTGCAGGGCACTTTGAACCGAAACGTGCTGGCTGCGTCACGTGTAATCTGCCACGTGCGGGAGCCGTGTGCTATCTCGCTCCATACTGTGGAGAACTCTTTCACCAGCCATGGACTTGAAGCATCACCACGAGCTCAATGCGCTTATGAAGACGTTTGTCGTTCTCGGAAACGACGTGCTTTCCTCCGACGACGAGTCGACGCTGGACGAGCTGGAGGCGGCCACTCCGCACAACTCCGGGACTCTCGATAACGACGAAGTTGCATCTGCTGCCGAGCAGAGCACGGAGCCTGCAAGTGATGCGGACACGGGCACCGCGGACTACTATGCGGACTACTGCGACCGGTATCTTGCGTTCACTGATGCAAACCCGACGACTTATCATGTCATTGAAGACTTCAGCCTGGTGCTCAAGACGAAGGGCTTCAAGCAGCTCTCGGAGCAGAAACCATTTGAGATCGATGCTGGCGGAGGTCTCTACTTTGTCACGCGCGGCGACCAGTCGCTTGTGGCCTTTATTGTTGGAGGTAAGTGGAAGCCCACAAACGGCTTAGGCGTGGTGGGGTGCCATGTAGATGCGTTGACGGCAAAGCTCAAGCCCAGCTCGATCAAGAGCCCTGTTGCCGGGTACTCTTTGCTCGGCGTGGCGCCCTATTCGGGCGGCTTGAGCCACTTGTGGATTGATCGTGATTTAGGCATTGCAGGCAGCGTCCTTGTTCGGAAACACGGCAGAGTGGTCAAGAAGCTTGTGTCTTCTGGCACGCACGCCGTGGCTCGTATTCCGTCGTTGGCTCCGCATTTTGGCGCAAAATCCAACTTGCCTTACAACAAAGAAACGCAAATGGTCCCCATTGTTGGCTACGGCGAGGACGATCTTCCCCCCACAGCAGGCGAGCAAGCTTCGCCGTTATTCGGCAAGCACTCCTTGACGTTGCTCCGGTACATTGCGTGCCTTGCAGAAGTCAAAGTTGATCAAATAGTGCAGTTAGACCTCGAGCTATTCGACGTGCAGGCCGCTGTACGGGGCGGACTCTCAAGAGAGTTCATGTTTGCTCCTCGCGTCGACGACAGACTCTGCTCTTATGCTGCTGTGCATGCACTTGTGGAGGTGGCTGAAAAATTAAAACACAAACTTACCGACCACGAGGGATTTTCGGCAGTCCTCTTGGCGAATAATGAAGAGATCGGCAGCGGGACGCGGACTGGCGCACGGGGGAAAATGCTCAATACCGTGGTTGGGCGGGTTGTTTCCAAAAGCAGCACTGCAGCTGCAGCAGACACGGCCGTGGCTTTTAGTAACTCCATTCTCCTTTCCGCAGATGTGACGCATGCTCTCAACCCGAACTTCACCGATGCTTATCTCGAAGGACACTATCCGTTGCCAAACACCGGACTTACTTTGAAAAAAGATGCTAATGGACATGTCATGACAGACCTGATTGGGGTGGTTCTCATGGAGACTATTGCCAAGCAGCGTGGATTGACATTACAGCAGTTTCACATCAAGAACGATATGCCCTCTGGCGGAACCATCGGGCCTATTCTTGCTACCGACACCGGTGCTCGGGTGATTGACGTCGGGCTTCCTCAGCTCAGCATGCACAGCATCAGAGCCACTGCAGGATACAAGGAAGCCGGCATCGGTGTTGAGACGTTCGCCGCCTTTTTCGAAGACTGGCGTGAGGTTTTAGACCGTATAGACTACCTGTAACTTACACACCTGGAACTACAAACCTGGAATACGACTTCTGCAACTCTGGAACCTACATACTCGTATTCGTTGGCCGACGCAAATCTCGGAAATGATGGTCTGATCTCCCAGCGTAGTGAACTCGATCGGCAGCACAAGACCACTAGGTTGCAGTACGAAGTGAATATACGGTATGCTTCCCATTGCAAGTTTGCCGACGCTGCAAGACAACGCCGGACTCTCCTGTGGCTCAGCAAGTTGTGTGGTTTGCAGGGCGGCTCAGCAAGATAGAGCATGATGTCTGGTTTGCATGGCAGCAATGCCTAATGCCTGGTTTGCAGCTCGCCGATGGTACAATGGACAGTACCGGCAGTAGTAAGCCAGCCCACGTGGCAGGCTGCAGCAGGAAGGTTATGGGTGCATTGCTGTACAGCGAAGAAATCCTAAAGTCTGAAGCTTGCAAGGTACGAAGAAGGCGAAGCTTGCAAGATACGAAAGAGGCGAAGATACGAAAGAGGCGAAGCTGCGGAAGGCAGTTGGAAACGAGACCCATGCTTGCGTAACCAATAGCTTGCACGATAGTTGCATGAAGAAACAATTTGGGACACTTTACGGTGCATTGCGTTGCAAACTGAATCTCCGCCTTGCATGACAAAGAAGTTGGAGCGCAAACCTTTGCATAGCCAACTGCTTGCATAGCCAACCAACAGCTTGCACGATAATTGCATGAAATAGTTGCATGAAAATAGTTGCATAAGCACTTCATTCGGGATCAGTACGTTGCGCTAACGCACGAATCACAGCGTTCAGGGAGCATCAGAGCCGTGCAAGGAGGTCGATGACTAAGCCGTTGTTCTGTTTGCACAGCGAACGAAGAACGTGCACGATAGTGGCACAAAGAATTAATTTGCAAATACGGTGCATTACGCCCACAACCGAATCTCACGCTTGCAGGGCATGACTAAGGCAGCCCGAAACGAAGCAGTTGGTGCAGCAGGGCTGTTGCAGCTCGTCGAGTGCAGATGAAGTCTATGCACTGATGCATGGCCCAAGCAGGTGAAACTACGGGAACGCATCACTAAAGAAGCTTAACGTATCGGGCGTCTGCGTTGCCGTATCCTCTGCGCACGAAGTTCTTTTCCCCCAGCGTACTTGTGCATTGTGGCCGATCTACTGAGCTCGCTTCACTGCAACAGAACAACGCCGTTTCGCCCGCCACTTCACTGGCGATGGAGGCCAACACTGCTTCCGTGCACGCTTGCGCCGTTTCTGTCGCCGTCTGCCTCCAACTGCCTCCCGCTGCCTCTTTCGGTCGAAATCTGCCTCTTTCGGTCGAAGCCTGCTCCACCAAAACGGTGAAATCCGCAAAACTTCTGACAAAGACGCCGGTGCCGGCCATCCTGCCGACCGGCCGTCGCCATCCACACACACCTGGTAGACCAGCCCCAAGGTCGAAGTCGGCCTCAGGTCGGCCCGACGCCGAGCACAAGGCTGAGTGTCCTGCACACGCGCCGTAAGCCATACTCTATCTTGCTAAGCGAGATGAAAAAGATTTTCTCCGGGGTGAAAATTAGCCGACCGATCACAGCCGCCTTCCGTGCGCACGTTGTGCGGCTACGCTACACGTTCAGTTCAAGCCGCCAGGGCTGCATTATTACACACGTATATAGCGGGCGTGTCGTACCCAAAACCACGGCTCGCCGGCCGCTACGCTAGAGCAAAAGACCCGAACACCATGAGTGCCATAACAACGGCCTTGGTCAGCGTCGTGTGCCCACCGCAGCCGCTGTTGGCGGTCAGAGCACTGGAGTACGTCACGGTGGACGTATCTGTGAGGTGTGCGCGAACCACGGTGGACGTGGCTGTTGTGGAGGGCATGGCGGTAATCTGCTCTAAGCCCAGCAAGAAGGAAAGCGAGGCCGAGGACGTGGCCACTGCGGTATCTAGAAGAAGCGACATGGTGAGGATGTGATGGGAGGATCCGCAATATATACTCTAGTACATGCCCGTTTCAAACCGTGGAGGTATGTGACAACATTGCAGGTGTGCATATAGCACCAGGAACGGACCAAACACGGTGGGTTCCTGGTTTGTGTGCAGGCCGACGTCACCACGCGGGCGGCGCCATGATTGGTGGCTAGTCAGGGGCCGTGCGTTGACGTTGATAGATCTGCGGGGCGTTGCCATGGCAACGGCGGCAGGTGACGATGAGAGCGGGCGAAAAGACAACAGAGAAGAAAATAAGGAAGAAAATAAGGAAGAAAAGACGGAGAAAACAAGGGGAAGTTCGCAGTACGAGAGTGAGACGAAAGTTAGAGGCAGGAAAAAGAACACGAAATGAGCAGATACACAACAGGACAGAAGCACTGAATTGTGAGCTGACAGGAGCCGATATGTGCACAAGAAGAACTGAAACAGAACAGGCGAGCAGAAATGTGGCAGTTGGGAACTGAAACAGGAGCTGAAATTGGGGGAAACAGGGACTGACGTAAGACCATGAAGTGAGAAGTGACGTAAGAACTAAACGGGGACTAAAACATGACCATGGAATGAAGCAAGAAAATGAATGAAAGTTTGAAACAAGAGCAGACATGACAGCATGATGAGCATGAAGCAAAAGCTTGAGATACGAGCACGAAGCGAAAACGGAAACAGGAACTAACACTCACGTAAGAACTAAAACAAGAACTGCATCACCAACCAGAACAAGCACTAAACAAGCACCAGAACAAGAACAGACACCAAAAGCACTCAACAAGAACTAAAACACGACCGTGAAATAAAGGCATCTAAATGTATGTGCACAAACCAAAGCGCACAACCCAAAGCGCATGACAAGGAGCGTAAAACGAACAGCGTGAAATTGAAATACGACACAACTCAAGGATCCGGAGACATGTGTGGAATTCGCCGCGTTCGCAATTTCTCGCAGGCATTTTCGCCCTTTACATTCTCCCGTGCTCATAACATAACGGTCGCTGTGGTGTGACGCCTTCAAAGAGCACGGCGCCAGTCTGCCACCGCAGTCGTGCGCGCACCGCCTCTTCAGCAAAATATCGGTACGATACCCACTGCACCGCCAAAATATCAAGCAAAATACTCCCAACGGTCTGGGAGGTACAGGTGGGGCGTCCACCCCGTCGTCGCCTGCTCCACGCACGCCGGACGCGCTGCACACAGCACAAGTCCGGTGCAAACCGTCTGCACGGAAACTCTAACCTGTCTCCAGTGCACATGGATCTGCTGGAAATCTGCCTTGCGTCTGCGGCGTCTGGAAACGCCTATAAGGTGCCTCTAAAGTATAGTCTGCCTATATGCAGGCAGGCCCAAGTGAGCAAGCCAAGCGTCCGGAGCGAACCACGGCGGAGCGACGGGGACAGCACGACACCCGGACACCAGCACGGCCACGTGCACGTGCCTCCAGCGTCGTCAAACATACCGGGTTCCATGCTGCACCGACCCCGTCAAAGCCCCGATCGCGGCAACCTGTGGCAGGCGCTATGCGCTGCAGATCGCCATATCTTATTGCAAAAAGCCGTTTGCTAGCCCGGAGCCCTCCGCGGCAGGCTTGGGCTCTGAGTCGCGGAAAACACCGGTGGTCGGTGCATGGACTCCGACGCCTAAACCCCAATCCGGAAAACCTGCACCGGCACGAAACACGGCAAACGTTTTCCGCCCATCTGATAAGATGTGCCTTCCGACAGCCGCAATGCAGCGGCCGTTATACCCGCCCGTGCGCGTGGACGCTTTCCATGCTTCCTGTTGGGGACAATAGATCTCGCTCCTGCACACAGCCTGACTGCTGTCTCTTTGTCTGCTGTATGCAGTGGCGCGTGCACACAGCGGCCTGTTCAAGACTATTTTCGACCGCTTATGTCTGGCGAGCTTGGGTTCTGTGGGATTGGAGCTGGCGCCGAACAATGTTCTAGGCGGGGGCCACGCCCGAAGCAGCGGCAAGTTTGCGCGCATGGCCGTTCTCGGCCACGATTTTGCGCTTTTAAGCCTCCTCAGGCACCCCATTTGACGGACACCGCTGGATTCTGGCTTTGGCCACGGCCGGATGCTGCATCCACTTCCTTCCGTGCGCTGCGTCACGTGGCAGTGTCACATGATCTCGTCACATGGCCTCGCGTGGTATCGTCACGTGCGCTGAAAAATATGAATCATAATCGGTGAATTTTATACCACATGTCCCAGGCTTACAGATCCACCAGAAGCAGTGCTGCGCAGGCCCTTTCGTTCGAGGATGCCGTGATGACGGGGTTGGCCAAGGACGGCGGCCTCTTCATCCCCTCCGAAATCCCCTCGTTGCCAGCAGACTTCCTCACCGCGTGGAAGGACCTCACCTTCGAGCAGCTTGCGTTCAACATCATGCGCCAGTACATCGCCTCGTCGGAGATCCCAGACGCTGATCTTCGCGTCTTGGTCGACAAGTCGTACAGCACCTTCAGAAGCAAGGAGGTGACTCCCATCAAGGAGATCGACGCCAAGAACGGCTTGTACTTGTTGGAGTTGTTCCACGGCCCCACGTACGCTTTCAAGGACGTTGCCTTGCAGTTCGTCGGTAACTTGTTCGAGTACTTCTTGGTCAGACGCAACGCTGGCGTCACGGATCCAGAGAAGAGAGAGAAGATCACTGTCGTCGGTGCTACCTCCGGTGACACCGGTTCTGCTGCCATCTACGGTTTGAGAGGCAAGAAGGACGTCTCTGTGTTCATCTTGTACCCCACTGGTCGTATCTCGCCTATCCAGGAGGAGCAGATGACCACCGTGGAGGACCCTAACGTGCACACTTTGTCTGTCAAGGGTACCTTCGACGACTGCCAGGACATCGTCAAGCAGGTTTTCGGCGACAAGGAGTTCAATGAGCAGTACCACGTCGGTGCTGTCAACTCCATCAACTGGGCACGTATTTTGGCGCAGATGACCTACTACTTCTACTCCTACTTCCAGTTGCAGAAGATCGTCGGATCCGCTGACATCAAGCCCAGATACGTCGTTCCTTCCGGTAACTTTGGTGACATCTTGGCCGGTTACTATGCCAAGAAGATGGGCTTGCCTGTTGACAAGTTGATCATTGCTACCAACGAGAACGATATCTTGGACAGATTCTTGAAGACGGGCAGATACGAGAAGGATGGTGAGGTGAAGGCCACCCACTCCCCTGCCATGGACATTCTTATCTCCTCCAACTTCGAGAGATTGTTGTGGTACTTGGTGAGAGACAACATGGCTTCCGGTAACGACTTCGAGGCCGGTCAAATATTGAACGACTGGATGCAGCAGTTGAAGACCACTGGCAGTGTTGTCGCCCCTGCGTCTGTCTCCGCTGCCGCTAGAGTTGATTTCGACTCCGAGAGAGTCGACGATGCTGACACTTCTGCCACCATCAGAAAGATCTACACCGCCCACCCAGAGAAGTACGTCTTGGACCCTCACTCGGCTGTTGGTGTCGCCACTGCTTACAGATTCATCGCTAAGGATAATGGTGCTGGTGTTCCATACCTTTCGTTGTCCACTGCTCACCCTGCCAAATTTTCTGAGGTTGTGAACAAGGCATTACTGGGAGTCGAAGGTTACTCGTTCGAGAAGGATGTTTTGCCCGATGAGTTGGCAGCTTTGGCTTTGAAGGAGAAGAGAATCTTGTTGATCGAAGAGGCGACGTTGGAGAAGGTCAAGGAGACCATCGTTGCTGAGTTGGCTAAGGAGCCAAAGGCATAATATGTTTACGCTTTGTAATTAATTACACGCTGGATATGTACATTACCATGACTGTTATGATTTTTTGAGCTTCACTTCTCCGTCGGTAATCTCCACCTGGTATCCGACGTCCTGTAAAGCTTGATCGTCGTATACCTTTTTCGCCTCAAGCTGTGCGACGAAGTCCTGGTTAGCTTGATTCTTCTCCAAGACGAACCTCAAACACAATATGGACCGTTCCTTGATGTACGGGTTGTTTTCGTCAATGATGCAGTTTGATAAGATCAACTCTAATCCATGCAATTCTCTTATTCTTTCCTGGGTTTTGAAAGATCCATGGCAGAGGTAAGCGATGATCTCAATAATCAAGGATTTCACAGCTGGGAACACTTTTTTGGGCGGAGTCGAAGTGCTTCCCTTCTTCAACTCTTCAACTTTATTTTGCTTTGATCTCATAGTTAACACTTCGGTATTTTCTTGTGCAGCTCTAAGAAGCTTGATGAGAGATTCCAAAGCATAGTGCTCTAGGAATTGTTTGCCAGCATTGAACTTGCATAAATCCGACATCATATCAAGTGCAATCACTATCTTGGGGTGCATATCCTTCAACTGCGTGTCGTTGAGGTCTTGCGAGTATAACAATTCATCTGCAATGCTTGCCCATTTCTTATAGCAATCAAACACCCAAGCTAGAATCGCTGTGCACTCATAATTATCCCAGTCCGTTTTGTTGGTCACCACAAGCTGGTCGACCTTAAGAATCTCAAGAAACTGTGCGCTGTTTGAGGATTCTTCATACGCAGATAACCAGTTGTTGTAACTTTCATGAGAAATTATCTTCTCAAATATAGAAATGCACACATCTCCTTCTGCTGATATCTCTTCGTCATCGAGTAGCAGATCAGTTTTACCGTACAAGTAGTGTAGAAGTGGTTTTTGGTCCTCATCTTTCAAGAGGTGAACAATGTTTCCACTTTCTTGTGCGCATCCGTTGATGAGAGCCAAGAAGGGAGCGACCAAAGAACACGACGAGTCACTACCAATGATATCAAGGAACTTTGCATCGAAGGTGTTTGATACGAGCTGGATATTTGCTTTGAAGTCTTCTTTTTCTTTTAAGGCCATATTGGCCAAAACCTCGAGATAAGCGGCAAGCGTCTTGATGAAGAAGGGGTTGCTAGACGTGACCTTCGATTGGAAGTGCTGGATATTAAGCAATAGCAAGGGAATGTCGATGCGGCTAGACGAAAATGCAACAAGGTTTCTCACAAGGAGAACTATCCCTCGTAGAATCCTGATGTAGATCTCCTCCTCTTCTGCGTTGGTGAAATCAACCAGAAATGAGTTAGACATGCAGTCAATGGCAATGTCCAATAACTCGTAGTGATCTGCTAATCCCAGTCTGAAGTTCTCATCCTGGCTAGAGCTTTGCACAACCGCTCCCAAGTTTTTTAGATTGGATAGTAGTTCATCTTGGTTGCCGCCTTTCTCTAAAAGATCTTTGCTCTCATTTAGCGTGTCACGCACGTCATTATAGTCCATCCGTGCTATTAGATATATAAGGTGTGTGCAACATCTCTCGATGTCGTCACGTGCTCAAATTGATGTGATAGCTGCAAAATGCATCTAATTTCCTGGAGATTAATGTCGAGATAGAATGTCTGCGTGTGTTTCTTCCAATTAGTCTTCCCTGCTTTCGTAAAGATCGCATGCATGTGGATTTTTATGACAAAATTGTGGAACCAACGGTGTTGCCGCATACCCTAGAGCCACTAAGTACTCCCGGAAGTTAAGTATTCTTTGTGTAAACAGCTCGGTGCGGTACTTTCCTGTTTGGGGATCCCGGTTTCCACTCCACGTGCTCTCTGCCAATGCTGCCGTTCGTGGCCATATTTTACTAGTGAGAACTTGAGAATCTGTCTGTTCACCCCACATCGCGGCTTCGGCCCCCAATACGTGCTTCCTCTGCTCTGAAGAAAGCTCAGAAAAGAAGTCAAAACTGTAAATGCGTTGCCAAGTTTTGTAGGGCCCGCACCAGGACCCTGCTTGTCCTTTGTTGAAGTCGTCGTTGGAGGGATCATCAACATATCTAGGATCTCCGGTGAGCCAGCCTCCATATCCACAATCAAGGTATAGATGAGAACTTGACGACACGACTAGATCGTAACCCTGATCGGAGAGCTTTTTGACGTTAGTGAGTGAGCTCCCCCAAGACTGCAAAATGATGTCTTTCGGTACGACGTGAGCGCCTTCTGGGGAGATGGCAATATCTTCCCACATCATTAGTCTCCTATTGGGAACAGTCCGGAAAAGAGGTAATGCGTGGTCCAACCAGTATTGAAGGAGATCTTTGTATTGTCTGCTCGAATTCGCTGCAAGCCAGTCTTGAGTGCTCTTCGACATGTCGTAGCACCGCGTCAGTACCTCGTCTCCTCCAACATGGAAAGATTCGTCCTCGAAAGCTTCACTGAGCTCTTGATATATTTGGTTGACGATTTTATATGTTGCATTGTTCACAATCTCCAACTGTCCTGGTGCTGGCTCCACGGCAGTATCACCCCACCAGCTGTTCTCACAAGACAAGACTGATTCATTGAGCCTCAAATAGCCAGCTCTGCTGTGACCAGGCCAATCTATTTCGGGTATTACTCGAACTGCTTTTGATTTCGCATAACTGACTATGCTCTTGATGTCGTTCTTTGTGTAAACTTGGCGACTGGAGTACGCATCTTCCGTCATCTCTGGGTAGCAGTCAAGCTGTACAGGCCACGACTGGCTGTCGACCAAATGCCAGTGTAAAACGTTCATCTTTGAGAGCGACATAATGTCGATCTGTTCTTTGATAGAGTCCACAGTAAGATAATTTCTTCCCGAGTCAATCATAAGACCCCTATGCGAAAACAAGGGCCAATCGTTGATTTGCACATCCAGCTCTATGTAGAAGCATTCTTCTTTGTCGTCATATAGGATAATCTGACGAAGTGTAGTCAACGCATGCAAAGCACCATATGGGGTTTGAGCAACAATCTCTATCGAAGAGCTGTTGGATTTCGTTTGAAGTCTGTATGACTCGTCCACTCCCAATTGTAATTCTGCGTTGGTATCCACGATAGTTATACTCACAGTGTCAATGACGGAACCCCACTTTTTCTTGAGCTGGTCAGCATTAGCCAGAGCTTTTCGTGGAGTGTCAATTGCTGCAGGTTTCCATAGTAGCAGACACACGGATTGAATCATATCGTGAAAACTATCCTCAACAGCCTTGTGAGAAGGCTCGACCGTGACTCCAACATTGGCATCAATTGCGATGGCATGATTGCCTCTCCATGTTATTTCCTGTGGAGCAGGTAATGGATTTGCGTCTATAGCTAGCACACATCCACATAATCGTAGTAAAATAACATAGGGAAGTAGATCAATAAATGTGCAATACATAGGTTTTCTCGCTTATCGCTATCAGATATTAGTGCGAACCTTTCAACTATCTAATCTAAGTATTATGTAGGCTATTGTGCTTGAAATGAGATCAAACTAGGCTTGCCATGTTGCTGAGAGGCAGATTGATTGAGCTAGAGAAAGAATTTTATAGAACTTGCTTATTTGAATTTGGTGAAAACCCGTATGTTACTAGTTGCCAGTGTTTGTCGTTCTTAGTAGTAGTCTACAATTTTCCTTTCACCACAACTACAAGTTTTTTGTTGATATTGTCATTTTTCGATTTTTAAAACCATAAATACCATTCACATATTTCTCCACATTTCGAAATAGTGTACAAAAAGCTGCGAACTCTCGCTTGATCTTTAGTTTATAGTGAAACAAAACACTTTTATACACTTCCAAAATCTGTCTTTGCGATCACAGAGAGATATTTCAGTATCCAATTGTTGAATTTGTGCCTTGTTCGGAAGTTTGCCGAAGTTGAAATGATTTATATCTCAAAACACGTGACTGATAAGGTTATGATCTACGCTATATCATGAGAATGTACGCCTTTAATGACACATGAGTATTCTAGGAAATGACTGGGACAAAGACATTATCTTGGACATTTCACGTCTCTTGTCACAATCTGAACTAGTGAGTTTTTGTCTCACTTGCAAAGTGTGGACAGCAATTGGACGCGAGACATTGTATTCGAAGCTTTATATCACCGAAGGACCTCCAAAGGATGCAGAGAAATTGAATTACCCATGCTACAAATCGAGCACTGGTTCATGCTCTGTTCTCATGAATTCATTGTGGGATAAGAATTGTTCATTGAAGCGCTTTGAACAATCTTTGACAAAGAGCCCTTATCTTGCGTCTTTGATAAGGAGCATATTCGTGGACGATATGGTTTTTGTACTCTTCAAGTTGCAGGGCTGGGGAAACAAATACTTCCACAGCACGGCGTGTAACCTTCAAGAGGTTGAATTTTGCAACATCCCAGTAACACATTTTCTAATTGCTCACGATAGCTTGTTTGCATTCTACCAGAACCACGCTTTGTTGGATCTGTTGATAAATTTGCAATTGGGAAACTTCCAGGAGTTGGTGAGCCTCTGTCATTTTGCCAAAGCGAACCGCATAAAGTTGAATGTTACCAAGCTTTCGTTTTACTTACCGGACCGATTCCCTATAGAGAGCATACACTTCGATGTATGTGTTAAGGCTCTTTTCAGCGATTTGCAGAAACTACAAGTGCATTCTGTGGACAAAGAGGGATTACGCTTTTTGAAAAAATTGGGACTTCTCTATGGAGAGAAGTGCTTCCCAGACGTCCGTGAGTTATCGTTAAATTCTTCACACGGTAAGGGTCAACAGCTAGACCCGACCGATAGCAAGGTCGATGCTGAAGCACTATTTTCTTTGTTCAATGCACTGAAGTTCAACCGGTTGGAGCTCAAGATTGGCTGTTCTCATGTTGTACTTCCAGCGCGGACTGAATCAATGATGGATTTCGAGACTTTGTATGAGAGTGATGCACTGAGCTGTACGTGCTTACCTGTGTTTTTCCAAAAGCTAGAAACACTACTCCGAGAGTGTAATATTCGACAAATCCGCATTGAAAGGCAAGGTCCATCCGTATTGATGAATCCGTATTCGTGCTACCACTTCAAGAAGCTTCTTGCCGACTTCCTTCCCTCAGCCAAGAAGACTGTTAAAGAGGTCTCTGTTGACACAAGATTCGAACTCGCTCCACTTTCGATGAAGGATTCCCACGAAGTATTCAAGTCGATGGTCAAAGTGAATGAGGAGATATTGAGGCAGCTAGAGAGTATGGAGCTAGATAAACTAGCTATTGTCGATTACCTTGAAGGCTATGAATTGTGGAAAGAAGCAAAAGACCACAAGTCTCCCGGGCTGTTTGCTTTCATGGCAACACACTGCAGTGAGTGTGCCCAGACGTACCAGAATATTGAGCGGTTCATTGCCGTCAACCAACAGATCCAGTTCTACCTCAACCCCACATTCACGAAGACGAATGATGAGTTCTACTACGACGTTTTCCGCTGTCTATTGAACATCTTGCGAAATCCAACTTTGGCATCGATAGTGCTCAATGATAGAAACACCGGTGGCTCTATCTACTCGAGAAGCACGGAGAGGAAACACGATCTACGGTCAGATAATTTTATCGAGCCAAACGAGATTATTGCACACTCGAACCGCGACACAGACAGCAAAAACCTCTCTCTTCATGACATCTTTCGCCATGACAACTACAAAGAATTGGTCACCTACAACGGCTTCTGCCAGGCTACCCCAAAACAGCACGTCACGTGCGGCTGCCAAGGCGACGAGCTCACGAGATTCGTATCTATGCTTCGGCACAATGTCAAGTTCTCCAGCAGCTTTCCTACAGATACGCAGTGCAACGGGCTCAGCCGGGCCCATATCTAAAGACTATTTCCGATAACCATCCTATGTACAGGACATACCCGTTATCACAGGTGTTAGCGAGAGACTAGAAACCCACGAAATTCTCGGTCGCCGTGTATGGAGCGGCAACGGCGTGGAGATACATGGCCGAAGATCGGATCCGACCAAAAATGCAAGTGCGGAGGAGAAACCGAAACCGCAAGCGAGGCTGGGACAGCTCGGCTTATATCGTGTGATAGTAGTTATTTTCTCTGTGGGGCCGAGCATATGCTTTGCGATGATAACCCGGGCAGAAATGACACACCCGTACACCACGATAAGGTTTGCTCTTATCCGAGGAAATGTTTCGCCGGGACCACGACGAGCACTCTCCATGGGCACCACGGGACCGTAAACAGCGCCGGCTGGCGTCGTGGGCCTCGCAGCTTTGTAGCACACATGCAGCGAATTTGAACCGAGCTTTAGTGATATCGGCTGATCGGAACTTAGACCTACATGCATTTCTTTTTCGATTCGCAATTTTGCCTTGATCTCCTATTTCAGGCCCGCCGAACGTGAAAGTGAATGTACATACCTTTCTAATCCTCCACCCATCTTCTTCCTTTAAGTGCATCATACGGTTTGGATCCCACCGTTGCCTTAACTCTACCTCATAATATAACGGCTCCCGTTGCAGATCCGGATAAGCCGATGCTTGTGACTTCGGATTTTCTCGTTTAGTTACACCATCACCCAGGAGTGGTTCCATTCAAGCCGTCATTCCACACGGACCCACCCGGAACACGCCAGCAACCTGCACCCGTATACCGGCGCTTGCAACTTTGATTGCTTCCACATATATTGCACAACCACACTAGGTAGCTCAAATCATGATGTTGTCACCTCTGCACCAGGATGTGGTGCCGTTCAACCATCCACTTGAGCCTATGGACCAAGACAGTGCGCCTTTCAGCCACCAACATGACTCCTTGGAAACCTTGGAGCACGGTAAGATCTACGACTTGCCTTTGAGAGACACTAGCAGTCTTCCGTTTGATTCCAGTTCGAACGAAGAGGACGGTGAAGAGTTCGGGGATATCTGCAGCAGCGCTCCTTCGGACAGCGAGCTGAAGATATCTGACCTCAGACAAGACACTTCCACACCACCCACACCATCCTACATATCTCCCTCTGCGTCGTCGTTGCACATCCCAGAGCGTCCCACAAGCTCAAGCTTCAGCAAGGAGTTGGAGCCAAAGCTCAATAAAATCGTGGAAACACAAACGCTCAACGAAGACCAGGACGGATTTCTCAATTTCATTGAACCCTGCCCGGTTTACCCACCTTCCTACGACACAGTGCCTCCAGGCGGATGCCCCAAATTCGCTGTCTTGGACATGCCGCTTAAGAACGAGGTTCTTCCATCATACACACCGGCTGTTTACAAGGTCGGCGTAGTTTGCCGCAAACTCGAATGGTTGTCGCCTTATGAGCCCTCGCCATCAAGAGCATGGAAGCCTTTAGTCATGGAGTTGAACTCTACTCAGTTGAATTTCTATCAAGTCCCCAGTAACTTGGAGAACACAATGTTAGGATACTGTCACTATCGTGAAAGCGAGGAGAATAACTTCAGGGGCACAACCAAGATGGAAAATGAACAATTACAATCGCTTTTTACCACAGACAACGACGTGCAGTTCCATCAGTTTTGCGCTCGTATGGGCTACTTGAAAAACGAGTCGAAAGAACAAAATGATTCTGAGGACGATTACTTACTGACCCCACCTCAATCCCCCAAGCTCTCCAAGAACGACAAGCAAAAGCAGTTGATTCGGTCGTATTCTTTACAACACGCAAGAATCGGATTGGCAAGCGACTACTTGAAAAGGCCAAACGTACTCAGAGTTAGATTGGAGAACGAGCAATTGCTCCTAAGCTTCTCATCCACAAGAGAACTTGTCGAGTGGAATTTGGGACTTTCTGTCGGTAGAGATGTGTCAATGGATCTTGTGGACCGCGAGGTTCCAAGATACCGTACAGTGCCCCGCCGTAGACGGAACCAAATCAACAGCAACACACCATTCTTCCAGGACGTTGTCACTAGAAGGAATCGTGCCCAATCTGATCCCGACGGATCAATTGCTGGTAAAAATGGAAGACTCAAAAGCAAACTCTCCAAATTCAAGAACAAGCTTTCATCGCAAGGAAGTCTCTCGAATTTGAAAAATCTCTCAACACAGAAGCAAGCACAACAACAGCAATTGCAACAGGTCATACAATTCAGGCAAATGGTGATGAACTCGATGGCTAACTCATATGCAGCAGATGAAATCACCTCCACAGTTCCTATTCGCCAAGAGCTGCAACAATCGCTCAATCGCATGGATGGCGTGAAGTCAAACTCCGCAACATTCACCTTCGCTGGTTTCGAAGATGAAGATGGATACAGTGATGACTCTTGCGCTCCTGTTGTATCACACCTCAAAAATCGCTCCCATCCTTCGGAAGATGACGGTGATGACGATTTACAAAACTTGAGCGATCTCCACAGGTCAGATGACGACGAGGAGTATGACGTTGACATTGAAGTCGACGCGGATGACTTCCTTGAGGGCGGTGAATCCTTGTCGACGGTGGCACATCGCCGCAGAAATACTCATGCATCCTATGTTTCTGGAGATCACAAGTGGACGCCCTCCCATAGAGTTGAGAGTCCACGGAAATTCATCAGAAATTGCATCAAATGCATAAAGCCTATGGTCTTCGATGATCCATGGGTTAACAAGTTGTTAATGAAGGCTACAACTATTTCGCCATTAAACCTGTCCTATATCAGACGCATATACTGCGACACTGATATTAGTTCGAGAGCTTCAAGCCTGACGTCTCTTCTCAGTATGGGGTTCGGAACTTCTGTTGATATTTTTTCGAGTCCTAAGCTGAGTTTGAGAAGAAAGTCCTCGTCAAAAGAATTCATGTTCTATTTGCCAGACTCCTCTTTGGCAAGGATCACGAACCATAACCTAAAGGAGTATATCGTCGGAAGTCACTCGTTGATTCCCAAAGGCATATAAGTCGCATAGTTTAGATAATCATATTTCTAGCTTATCACTTTATCGTTCTATGTACATTATTTATTCGCTGCTGATACGTGCCCGATCCAGGAACTTGGATTTGACCTTCAATTCCATAGCTCTCTCCTCAAACGCCTTGATCATGATGTCGCTCACCTGCTTTTGAAAGAGAGAGGAGACTGTGTTGTAAAGTGGATTCTTGAACTTATATTTCAACAAAAGCTCCACATGCGTACTCAGCTCGTTCGTGAAACGATTCTTCACTTCCTTGA
The DNA here is from genome assembly GCA_003707785.3 of Danielia oregonensis. Taxonomy (NCBI): domain Eukaryota; kingdom Fungi; phylum Ascomycota; class Pichiomycetes; order Serinales; family Metschnikowiaceae; genus Danielia; species Danielia oregonensis. The sequence goes on from PPLJ03000008.1 coordinate 260,564, forward strand.
AGTTCCATTCGTTGTACAAGTTCTCGAATAACAGCATCGTAATCGACTCAGCAATCACCTGCTTATCTTGGGAGCAACTAAGTTTACAAGTAAACTTCTCGTCGAACTGTTGCCACCCGATCCTGAGACCAGCTTCTGAAGGAAGCTTCGTGGCCCCATCGTACTCGTTCACGAACGCCTGGGTGACGAATGGGACGAACTCGGTGTATTTAGAAACATCAGAAACAACGTCGAATAGTAGGCTGGGAGGCACGTTAATCTTCTTGGTAACCCGGAATGGTTTCTGAGCATCAGAACCAAACGGGAGGTTGAAGAGCGTCCGCTTGCTGACGATGTGGCGGTGAGGTCGAAGAAACATAACTTGTCTTGATCTGAGAATTCTTAGACGAAAGTGCGAGCATATACAAGAGAAGCGTTGCTAATACGCTGTGACAGGATTGTACGCTGAAAGATCAAACCGATGAGTTTATATTTATATTTGTGACATTAGATAATGAGTTTACTCGGCACGGGTGTAGATAGCCTGCTTGGAGTGCTTCAACACTGGCTTGATGACACCCTCGGCCTCCAACTGTCTCAAAGCAACTCTAGCCATAGAGCCACCAATCTTCAATCTGTCGACCAAGACGGAGACGGAAACAAACTTGAAACCTGGAGCCTCCTTCATGATTCTGTCGTACTTCTCCTGGTCCAAGGTGACAACGTGCTGGGCCTTGTCCTTAACCTTACCCTTGTTCCACTTTTTCTTTCCCTTCTTACCACCGGCCAAAGCAGCAGCAGCCTTGGCGGCCTTAGTTTGTTGAACCTTTGGAGCCATCTGAATTGTTAGTAACGATCGTGGAATGGTTGGAGGATAACGAAGCGAGTCCCGTGTGTTCGGCGAAGATCTGAAGATGCTCCGAGGAGAATCCCCTCAGAATATCCACCTTGAAGGAGTATAACATTGTATCTCCAGAACGGTGAAATCGTCACGTTGAGGACGACAACGAGCGATGGATCATAACAGGATAATGGGATTCAACTCAGGATAGTCATTGACGATGGCAGACTCGTTCGTTAAGCTTCAAGTTTTGTCTGTGTACATACTTTTTACTGTTCTTGTAGTTCGAAAGAAGATTTTTTCCCTTTTTTTTCAGTGCGTGAAACCTGTCGAGCCGGGTCACATGACCGAACATCCCAACTCAGCTTGGGACAACTGCACCGCATACAGGAGCGCACGGAAAGAGGAGTGCATTGTGCGAACCACAAAGACTTGTCACGTGAATTGGACCACATCGGGGCTTCAGCCCTAACACCACTGAACCCATCGCAAGATCGCGTCTGTCGCAAGTGATCAGTGAAAGCGTCTAACTAAGCATCGTCCAAATGGCCAAGAGAGGCGCAGATCAGCAGTTAACGCAAGACAACTCGGCAAGTCGCCATGACGACGATGATGCGCCCACCACAACATCGTTTGCATCATCTGAGACCATGGCCAAGAGGAAGATCTTGAAACCCAGGGGCAAAACGTTTGCATTCTCCACGCCCCCCACGACCCAACCTGCGTCCTTTCCTGCTGCTACCTTGGGAAGTGTCGGTTCCAGCCTGAACGACAAATCGAATGACAAAGCATTGAAAATCAAGGCATTGAACATCAAGTTCGTGGAGTCTTTGTCTGCATCTAATTCGGGAGACAAGGCTGCTGACTTCAGGCCATTGGTCAAGAAATACCTTGAGTACTACGAGAAGATTGAGGGAGGAGCTATTGGTGAGAGCACAGCGGAGTCAAAACCTCTGTTTACCTCAGCTACCCCGTTGAAATTTGACTCCTCGAAGCCACAGGCTGTGCAGCCAAGCAACGCAGCACCTTCCGACGGACCTGTGAACCCATTCGGTGGCATCTTTGGAGCACCAAAGCCACAGGCTGCTCCAGTTGAAACCGCCAAGGAAACACAAAAGAGCGAAGCTGAAGACAGCGATAGCGAAGATGACGATAAACCCGTGAAAGTTGAGGGTCCTACATTCACAATGACGTCGAAGCCTACTGCAAAGAAGCTTCCATTCTCCTTTGGTCCTAAGCCAGTGAAGAAACCCTCTTCCGACTCTGATTCTGAGTCCGACATCGAAATCAAGGGACCCTCATTCACATTCAACAAGAAGATTCTGGACCCTGTGTTCAAGCTAGCTGAGACCAAGAAGGCTGAGGAATCGGTTTTGACCGAGGCATCTACACCCGCCCCTGTGTTTGGTCAGGCCGCCAAGAAGGAAGAAGAGCAGCCAAAGCAGGCATTCAGCGCTTCAGCATTCTCCTTTGGTGCACCAAAAGCATCTGAACAAGCATCATTTGGAAGTACACCCTCCACATCCGGATTTTCCTTTGGGTCCACTGAAAAGGCTCCTACCAGTGCCTTCTCCTTTGGAAAGCCTGCCACAGAAACTGCAAAGCCTGTGAGCGATCCTAAACCAGCATTTCTGTTCGGAGCACCTAAGCAAGATGAAGGCGCTCCAAAGCCAACTTTCTCTTTCGGAATGAACACGGACAATAAACTGTTCCCATCTTTCAATGCTGCACCCGCTCTGACATTTTCTTTCGGAAAAAAAGCCGATGAAACGCCCGCAGCCAAGCCATTTTCATTCGGTCAAAAGGCTGTTGAGACCGCTGATACAAAACCATTCTCGTTTGGAAGCTCTCAGCCCACCTTCGGTGCCGCCTCAGCGACTGGTTCGCAAGGTGAATCCAAGCCACTCTTTCAATTCAACTCTTCGGCCTCTACGGGCACTTTCGGTTCAAATGCCGCTGCCGCCAAACCTGTAGATTCTGTCACCGAAGAAGTAGTTGAAGAAGAGGAGACTGGAGGCAACTTCGAGCCAGTTGCTAAACTTGGTGCCAAAGTAGACACTCAAGCTACTGGAGAAGAGAATGAAGAAGTGTTGTACCAACGTAAGGCGAAGTTGATGTTGTTTGACGCCGAGAAGAAGGACAGCCCATACACCAATTTAGGTGTCGGTGAACTCAAAGTTTTGGCTTCTAAGTCCAACAGCAGCTCTAGAATCTTGATGAGAGCTGATGGTGGTTTGAGAATTCTTCTTAATGTTGCTTTGTTGAAGGATGTATCCTACGCGAACATGGGTAACGGCTCTTTAGTTAGAGTTCCCACAGTGAGCAGCGAAGGCAAGATTGAGACATACGTCATCAAGGTCAAGACTCCCGCAGATGGCGAGGAGCTTTGCAACTTGCTCAACAAGTCTAAGGCTTAAATATTGTAAAATACTACAGGATAATACTTGATATGTGATCAATCATAACATTACTTCATGAGCAATTACTCATTGCACTGAATTGAGGAGAAGAACTCATGACAGTAACCGATATTGAGATATTTGTACGTGTCGTGTTGGCTGTGTTCCGAGGTATTGTTCAACAAGTATCTGTGATGCTCGCCTATGACGTCCAAAATCTCCTTCTTTGATCCGTATAGCTTGTGAGATAGTTGGCAAATTAAAGCTACCGCTGTGGAAACAAGAAACTGGCTTCCTTCGTAGATCCAGATGTCAACTAATTGCAAGCTCGATTCAAAATTTAGGTGATTTGAAAACAATCCCAACATCATGTTAGAAGCATATTCAAGAGGGCTCAAGTTGACAACTCTGAAATGAGTCTTCAAACGTGGAGCTTTCTCGTCTAGCCTGGTTTCCATACTTTTCATGAACGTTTCCAGCGCGTATTCAATGAGCAATGCTCTATCAGCTGAAGGTAAGTCCAGACGAAGCGCAATGAGAGAATTCATGAGATTGTCCTCTGTGAATATATTGCACAAGCTGCTCAATACCAAATAAGAATCTTCATGCACGTGGAATAACACAGCGGTCAAGTTATTGAGTCCCGTGAAATAGAATGAGGAGCTGAACTTAATGCGAGGTTCATTGATCTTTTCATTGAGGTATACCAACAAGGACAAGATGGTTTTCTTGAGGTTGTGCTTGATCTCAACGTCCTGAAAGTATTCGACCTCTGGAAATGTATGCAATAAGTCATGGTCAATTCTCGTAATCAACTTAGAGAGGTGAATGTCTTTGGTAGCTGTAGGTTTTAACATGTGCTCAGCCTGTCTAAAAAGCCTCTCGCAGAACTCTCTGCTTGGCTTCCCGCCCATACGTTGAAGCCATGCTTGAGGTCTTATCCATGGGGGAATTCCTCTCCAATACATGCCACGAAAGGATGCAATATTGTTCAAGCTTGCTAAGTCCGCAAGATCAAATCTGTTCCACACAGCCTTGTCTAACTCTTTCATGGCTTGCAATTTCTGTAACCTTAGCATTCTTTGTGACTGCACGTGGCCCTCCTTTGCAATTGCTTGTCCTATTATATCCTCTGATTCTTTCTGGTGCTTCATCTTGTCATACGAAGTTTTGGGAGGAAGCCAGCTGGGCCTTGTAGAAGAAAAATACTTTGAGGTCTTCGTCGTCGTGGGCGTGTAAATAGCAATCGCTGCTGGGCTGCTAACAGCTCTCCGGCTGCCTGTGGGCCTCTGTGCTGCTTGCTTTGTTTGCGGAGGGAGAGGTGGTAAGGCTTTTGGAGCCTCGTGAATTGTGATTGACTCACTAAGTGAGAGGAACAGATTCAATAGACTTCTATGCTGTTGTGATACCTCTGTCATCTGTATGTTGTCATCCTTGTTGAACAAAAGTGTCAATTCTAGAGCGTCAGTGGATAATCCCACGCCTTTGAAATCAACTACAGATGACATCTTGGAGAGGGGCAATTCAGCGGCCTCCTTGAAGCTTGTGTCGAAGGATGTAAAGTCGCTCACGCTCTGGTGGCTCATGATTGAGGAACATCTAGTAGTCTCTGTACCTAATGAATAGTTTCTAGGCTGGTTTGCAACGGTGAACTTCTCCTTATGTTGCAATGAGCACAATGACTGAGAGACTGGTACATTGAAGACATCTGTACTTTCGTCAAGCTCCTCGTCCTCATTATCGATATAGATGTCATATTTGTGCCATTTTCCATTAGTGTTCTCGTTGCCATGCTTGAGCTTCGTGATGCTCTGATTGATCCGTAGCTTCCTCAACTGTAGCCTTTGGGACGGCGTGAGATATGTTGGAGTCTTGTCAACAGATACAATCATCTGCGAGTCAGGAGTACTCTTTTGGGAACGGTTAGACTTCACGGACCCACTTCTTTGAGGTAGCTGCATTCTGCTAGGCGAATCTGCTTGTAGACTAATGTCCTCCATGTTGACATCCATCATGGACAGCGTCATTGTGGGTAGACGGTAAACGAATGAAGAGTTTCAGTTTGTGAGTTGAAACGTGATTTGACCCGAGGAGAGTTGAAAAGAAACAAGGATACTTTTCTGAAGTATCTGAAATGAAAACAAAATCAAAAATACACAACTTGAAACAGTTTCTTGTGCTTCACCTTTTCATGTATTACGCTCGTGTATTGAGTAAACATACGTACCGTGTTTCGTGTTATATGCACCACACAATCGGTAAATTAAGGAGCGCGGCATAGAAGGTTTGGTTGCTCTATATTATTTGCTTGACTGAACAGCCAACGCCTCTTTAAAGCCTCCTTGTATATCGAAATGTGGGTTTTCGCTTCGAGTATTTCGTGCAAAAGCCTTCAAAACAGAATACTCAACAAATGTGGAATTTATTTAAAGCATAAGTTTCGCGTAATACATGAAGCATAGAGGTGCAGAGATGCACCGATCCTTTCGGAAACGACGGCAACAGAATGTTTCTCACATCACGTAACTAGGCTTAGCTTTTGGCTCGATCGAGCAATCGTGGTTTAGATCGAGCAATCGAAGTACCGGTTAGGGAAAGCTCGGATTGCTGCAAACGCACTCTTGATATTACGATACTATGATTTCTCCATTTATATACAAGAACCAAATGTGCTACTTACGCCTTCTATATACCTCTGAAGCCGTATGCTACTTCTCCTTATGTTCGTCCTTCAAGTTGAAGAACTTACCGAGCATCTTCCCCATTCTCTTCAACTTGGAGGGATGTAAGTCGTTCTCATCGATGACCTCAGTCGACTTGCCGTCGGTTTCGTCGATGTCCAAATGCCAGTCAGCGTCTGTTCTCTTTGCGTTCTTGTCGTCAAAGGCATCGGCCAATGCTTCAAGCAAAGCGGTTTGGACTGGCGTCTCCGGAATTAACGTCTTCACATTCAAAACGACGTCCATGTCGCCTCTATTATTGATGTTCCTATTGATTGGAACACCCTTCTCTGGGATGGTAAGTTTACGGCCTGTTTGAACTCCGGGCCTTACCTTTAGCTTGATGTTCTGACCGTCAATAGTAGGAACAACTATCTCTCCTCCCAAAGCAGCCGTAGTCATCAAGATTTCCTTGTTCACAACGATATTGTTCTTGGATCTTTCGAACACAGGATCCTTCTTGACGTGAACCCGCACAATCAAATCACCATTCCTTATCTGATTGTAGGGATCCTTCGTCACAAATGGAGCATCTCCTGCGCCAGGAATTCTCAAACGTGACCCATCGGCAATACCGCAAGGCAAGTCTACAGTGGTAGACTTCGGGACCTCCTCAACACCGTTTCCGTGACATGTGCCACACTGGTCAGCTGCATTGATCGTAACACCAGAGCCTTGGCAAGTATTACATGTTGATGCCATGTGGAACCCACCGATGATATGAGTGCTTTGACCTGTTCCGTGGCATGTAACACAAGTGGTCTTCTTCTTTCCCGTCTTCAATCCTGTGCCTCTACAGGTTCCACAAGCATCGACCGCCTTGTAATGAACATCGATCTTAGTGCCGAAGATGGCTTCCTTGAAAGAAATTGTCTTCAAAACTTCAATGTTATCTCCCACATGTTCCGTAACGTAGGCACCTTGACCTCTTCCGCCTCTTCCGCCGGCTCCACCGTTGAACGCTTGCTTAAAAAGATCTTCAAAATCGAAACCCATACCCCCAAATGGATGTCCTCCCTGGCCACCTCCAAATGGGTTTCCACCTTGAGAGCCACCAAATGGATTTCCGCCGTAAGGATTTGCATTGCCGTTTGAGTCAAATCCAGCTGCTCCGAACTGGTCGTATTGTGATCTCTTTTCCTTATCACTCAAGAGTTCATAGGATTCTTGAATCTTGTGGAACCGTTTCTCGGCATCTTTCTCTTTGTTAACATCAGGATGGTACTTCTTGACCAACTGGTAGTATGCCTTTTTGATGTCAGACGCACTGGATGCCTTTTCGACCCCAAGGACTTTGTACGGATCGAAATCGATGGATAATTGTGTTGATGAATGGAATGAGCGGCAGACGTTGCTGAACCTAGTCTTGGTAATTAGCAGGTGTTTCGGTACCCTGTAGCATTTGAGTACTGACTTAAACATCATGTACACTTTTCTGGCTCTAAAACTTGATCAGAAAAGGAGAATTCTTGATTGGCTTTAGTACACGATATTTTGATACTTGAGAATTTTTCTAGAAGAATCATACCGGGTCACGTGCTCCACATATAAATCTTTCAAATCACTTCTATTTTCATATATACAGCTACTAAAGCGAAAAGCAACCTGCGGTATCTATAGTTAGAGCTGCCTTAACGATTTACGCCACCTTTGACTCAATGCTTTCTAGAATTTCTTGTCCCAAGATTCCAACTTCATGGTTCCGTTCTCCTGGAAGTTCAAGTGCATCTTCAAGCAGTCCTTCAAGATATGAGGCTCGTGCATAGTGTTAGCCTTCTTAGCACTGAAGCATGCTCTCTCAAAGTACTCCGTCAACTGGTCCTTGTAGTCTGGGTGAGCACACTTGTTGATGATTTCAACAGCTCTCTCTCTTGGGGCCATTCCTCTCAAGTCAGCCAAACCCTGCTCAGTAACAATGACGTCCAAGTCGTGCTCAGTCTGATCAACATGGGGAGCAAATGGAACGATACAAGAGACACCAGTTGGGTCAATCTTGGAAGGTCTTGCGGATGGAGTATGCATAATAGACAACTTGGCGTTTCTCAAGAAATCAGCAGAACCACCCAAACCGTTCAACATTCTTGAACCCATGACATTCGTAGAGTTAGCGTGAGCGTACATGTCAACCTCAACAGGAGTGTTCATAGCAATGACACCCAATCTTCTAATGATCTCGGGAGAGTTGGAGACGACTTGAGATCTCAAACACAATTTCTTGGAGAACTCATCCCAGTGCTCATCAAATCTGTCAAAGCCGCTCTCGGTCAATCTGATGGAAGTAGCGGTTGCGAAATCCAAAGAGCCAGAAGCAAAGAAATCAAGGAAAGAGTCCTGCAAGACCTCAGTCCAGACAGTCAAGTTCTTGAAGTCTGAGGAAGCCAAACCCTCAACGACAGCGTTTGCAATGTTACCAATACCAGACTGCAATGGCAACAAGTTGGCAGGCAATCTGCCCATCTTGACCTCGTGTTCAAAGAACTCGATCAAGTGTGCACCAATCTGCTGAGAAGCTTCATCAGAAGGAGTGTTAGCTGGAACCTTGTCTCTGGTGGTAGACTCAACAATTGCAACAACCTTGGAAGGGTCCACAGGAATGGCGGTACGGCCAATTCTGTAGTCGGTAGAGGTGTGTGGGTATGGTTGTCTGAATGGAGGGTTCACAGGCAAGTCAATGTCGTGCATTCCCTCGAAAGATGGGGTCTTGGTGTTGACTTCGATGATGATCTTGTCAGAGACTGAGAGCATCTCGGGAGAAGCACCCACTGCAGGACCGGGAACAATAGAACCATCCTCAGTGATGGCGGTGGCCTCGATGATAGTGTAATCAAGCAAGTCGTTTTCCTTGTCCTTGGTGTAAAAACCGTAAGTCAAGTCCTGTGGAAACATGGACAAGTGCTTGTCAAAAAACAAGGTTCTTCCATCGTTGATAGCCTTAGCAATTGGCTTACCAACCTGGTGGGGAGATCTACGCAAGATCATAGAGTTCTCGGCCCATCTGGACTCTTCGGGACCAGCAGAAGCACCAACAAACAAGTTGAAAGCGAACTTTCCTTGCAAGTTGTTCTTCTCAACGTGGTCTGCCAAAGCAGCTGGAATAACCTTAGGCGCACCAACACCGGTGAAACCAGACCATCCAAGGTACTGGCCGTGCTTGAATAATTCAACACACTCTTCGGGCTTTCTCAACTTGGCCAAGTATGGAGCGTATCTCACTCTCTGTTTCAAAATAGCAGACATTGTGGGGTCAATTCAGAATAGACGGAGTGCCTTGTATCAGGGAAACGACGTGGGATCGCTGTTTTAAGGGAGTAATGGAGGGGACAAGTAACTTCTGTCGTACCGGTGTGCAGGTTTGTTCACAAAAACCCAAATATACGGTCAAGAGTTTTGGGTAGCCAACAAATTCAAAAAGCGAGGACGCGGCGAAAAGTACGATCACGTTCAAACAGCAAGAAAGAAAAAAAAGCGGAAGATAGGGGAACGCTTTTCAGGTCTGTATGGCCTCTTCGTGCGCGGTGGGCTGCTTGTATTTATACTAGTCGTTGTTTCCGGCAGCACCACATGATATGCATTCCTGTGTACTGAGTAAAATGTATTTCTTGACTCCGGTGCCGATGTATTGCAAGGGAAAAAGCCGGCAAAGTAGCACGAGATTGTTCGGGGCTCCGGCTGCTATTGGTGATTTCGCAGGCTCGAAAACGACCCGGGTTGCCTTATTGGAAGCCTTCGGGTCAACTCCGAGAATTCGGACTTTGGAGGACAAACATGCCTCATATGCACGCATCCATCGAATCACAAATCATAGCGCACCATTGCTGAATCTTTCGGATATCGTGCGTCTTATCCTGCCTGGAGAACAGGTTTTGTGGGGGATGCACGGGACCACCCAGGTTTTGTGGAGAAAACGCAATCGGAGTTGCAGTCTATGATTTTAGGTTGCAACGGCTCGAAAAGAACAATATCAAGAATTTACGGGCTATGCGCCGATACGAGCATACATATCATACGAAGGCTGCGATCGAAGCCGAAAACACATCCACTATGATCTATGGTAGGTGGAAAATGGTTTCATCGAATAGGATTCCGCCGTCTGTATCACCACCGGCCACTAGCGAGAAATATCGGTTACATATTATTGGCTGATCTGGTGAAAAAGTAATGCAAAAGGTATCCACGGAAGATAATCCTCTGCAGGTTCGGCCATAAGCGCATAATCGCATACTTATCAAGGTCGAGCTGGAACTTCTGTTAGAAGAAGTTGCTTGCCAGTATACCTTCTTCACCGTAGCGTTTGCTGTTTTTCATGAAAATTCCCAAACTCCGGAATTGTGCAATGTGACAGTTTCCTTATCTGGCAGTGCGAACTGGTGTCTATGACAAAGTCCGGACTTGCCGGTTGAAGGTTTGTGCCGTGAAACTTCTTCATATATGTTCATTAGCGCTGAAAGCGTAAAACCTACTATGTAATGTTGTCTATCGCCAAGTCCGGATCCCTCCCAATGTGTGATCTATGGTGCCTGTGCTAGTGCATTCTGACGGGCAGCCATGAACTTGCTCACACGAGGCGCATCCTCTATCAACTCTTCGTCGCTCTCCTTCGTGTTGGCCTTAGGAAGTAATTTCTCTCTCAACTTGAAGTAGTTGTCCTCAACCTCTTTGCCGAGAATGCTATCTTGAACACCGTCGCCGTCGCTATCGTCCATGTCCGCGTCACTGTAGTCGTTTTCAACAATCTCATCGACCATGATGACACTGTCGTCATCCGAATCCAGAGCACCGATTTCGTTTAGTGCTTCATCATGGTCATCGCTCTTCGAGACTTTGTCAGATGTAGCTTCAGCGCTCGTGTCCTTTGTCATCGATGAAACCATTCGATTCAAGACTTCAAAGTCCTCTAGTTTGTCGACAAGAGGGCCATGGGTCTCTATGTCTTCATCGAACATACCCACATTGTAAGCTTGAACCATGCTGTCCATGTCGTCGCGCAACTGGCTTACATCAATATTCAATCTCCTGATCTCTTCTGTTCCAGGTTCTGCCGTTGAGACAGGTTCAGACGAGCCAAAGTCTTTAATGCTTTCACTTGTCAAAGGTGTGGTTGGGCCCGCTTTGATTGAAGTTTCTACTTCGCCGATTATGTCTTTCTCGAACAGAATTTGAGATGGAGCAGGTATGGACATCAGCTCATTATGAATTGCAACACGTTGGTTTGGGTTTTGAATCATCATTTGTCTAAACTTCGATAATTTAGTCCTTTGATTTTCGTGCTTAACTTGCTTTTGCAAGTTTTCAAACTCCTCTTCTTCGCTTACCTTCTTGGCTTGAGGTGCAGCGGTTTCATCCTCAGATACATGCTCAAAAACATCACTCACTACTCCAGCAGAAGAGCTCTTACCCAATGGAACATTAGGAATGATGTCATGGCTGTCCCAAGCTCCCTCGTGTTCGATAATGTCAGAGGTGACTTCATCAACCGACTGGGGTGTTTTAATGCCTCCAGGCGTTGGTGCCAAATGACCATTTGATGCTCCAGAAAGTATTCTATTTTCTTTGAATTTTGAAACACCACTCCTCGTATGTTCGATGTTCCGTAAAGACTCGCTTATGTTCTCGATCTCTTTGAATTCCACTTTTTCACTAAAGCGGACTGTTTTTTTCTTAGAGTTCTTCTCTGCAACAGGTTCAACAAAGTCCGGTTTCTGTCTTAAGGCTTGTACATCTGCCCAAAATCTCTGTTGCCTTGCATCATCTCTGGGTAGCAAGGACGCCCCCATTCCATATAAGAGTTCATCAGCATATCCATCATCGTCGTCGTCTGATTGTGAGAGAACATCATCCATATCGTAAGAAAAGTCCTCATCGTCATCGGGATATGCGTTGAAACTGTCTTGATCATCAAGTTCGCTAGCAATTAGCTCAAGCTGGTATAAGTCATCCTTTTCCGCTTTGGAAAACTGCGTAACAGCGGCTGCTGTGTGATTAACAGATGTGGCCTCCCGATCAATCGCTTGTTTCAATATTTCCATATCTTCAGCGCTGATCCCGGCTTGCTCGATCTTCTGCAACAATATGTCCTCTTTCGTTACACTTTTATCAGAGACTTTGACAAGTTCTAGGTCTTCCAAGAGCTCCGCAATCTGATCTTCATCTTTATTGCTTTCTTCCACTTCATCCTCCTTAGTTGGCATTGGTTGAGGCTCGATAATCACGGGTTCTGAAGAAGGTTTCTCTAGAATTGCTTCTGGTTCTAGTGCCTTTACGGGGTAGCTCTCAAATTCGCTTCCGCCTTCTCCATTAGTGAGCTTCACATTGATGACATTTCCATCCTCGTCGATCTCTTCCTGGATATCAATGAATGGGAGACCATCCTCGTTCACTTGTTGGGTGGTATCTGATTCAGCTTCATTCTCCGCTAGCTTCTCCACGCCTAACAATGTTTCTTCTCCATTCTTCAAGTTGAGTTCGATTGCGCCAATACCTTCCTTCAAAGCTTGAATCTTCCTTATTAGAAACTCCTTGGCACTCTCTTTATCTTTTGTAACCCAGTATCCCTCTCCTATGGAAACCAAAACACCGTCCAGTGGGATCAACTTGTTTGTTGTTAACGAGGTCTGCAACGCTTCATAATCATTGAGCTGTGCTTGCAACTGGGACTTACGAGCCCGTAAGTTAGCTAAGGACTGCTGTAGCATCATGCCGATCTCATGAATGGTGTCTTCCATGATGTTAGGTTTGGTATGAACTGTACCTGCGTATCTCAAAATATTGTTCCGCGATGAGGGAACCTATGCTCCAGACTGATTCAAATGTACACCAACTTACATTCCGGAAAAGAAACGAGTCAGCTCATTCCGTTTTGGGAGTTGGACACATTCTATTGCCCCGATCTAGCTCAAGGATCTCGGTGAATTTGAATTGCTGATAGGCAACTTCATTTCTTATTTAAGCGATCCCTGGGGACTAGTTGAGCTGTAGTTTCTATTATACAAATGCATGGGTTAGACAAATCACCATTGAAAATTACGTTTTACACTCACTCTATTCACAACTTTCTGTATAACTTCACCAATACGTTTTATATGCGAATATTTCATGCGTTATTGGAAGTATAAATTCCATTAATCATCAATTTGTAGTTCTTTCGAGAACGCTAATACGAATTAGAGAAAGTTTTCCTTATGTCTCATATTCGACAAGATCAAGCATGATTTGTAAGATAATCTTAGGTTGTAAACTAACACTAGTAATACAGTAGTGCATACATCAAACATAAATACACCGCGTATGTATTCTGTAGACGAAATTCGAGCGATTACTAGCATGTCTCCTACAGCTTTACAAATTAAGGTCAAGGCCCTTCAGCGACTCTTGAAAGAAGAGAAGATGTACCTGCGCGAGGTTACTGAACAAGAAGCATATGTGGAGCAAATGAGATCCAGCAATGCGGACGAATACGATTTGAAGAAACAGATTGAGGTTCTTCATGAATCGCAAAGGATGGTTCCAGAGTTGACAAAGAAAGTCAAGGAGCACAGAGACGGCTTAGTCGCTTTTTTGAAAACCTACACCGGCGACGAAGATACTACAGAAGCCAAGCAGCTTTTATAGTAAGGACCACTTCTCGCAAATTGCGGATGACTATGTATTAATGAATGCTATCTGTGATTATGTGACGACCCTGCGCCGTGCTGACGCTCAAAGTTCTCACGGTCGAGCTCCCACTGCTCCTCCTCCGTCAATGTAGCCGGGCCAAACTTGTCCTGAATTTCATTGGAAAGCTCAGCTTCTTCCTTCCTTTCGGCCTCGTCGTATTCCTCCTTCTGCTCTATCCACCTTTCGTGAATATCAATTTCACCGTATTCAGAGTGCCAACCATTACGAACTGCTTCACTCCAAACCAGATCGCCTCCTATTTCTGTGCTCCCGAAGGTATAACCGTTTGCTTTGTCAATGATACTTAGGAGATGTATCATTGCCTTCTTGTTCTCAATAGACAACACTTCGAATGACACAAGATTATAGTCCTCGATTAACTCACCGATCATTTCTGTTAGCTTCACGTAGTTCTTTCCCAATACTGAATTGGACTCACTTTCTAAATGAGGATTTAAATACTTGAGGTCTTGTACCTCCGTGTAGAAATCTAGTCTCATGGGCAAGTCACCATAAGACTTCAACATATCAATTTTCGAGATGACATTCACATGGGGTAAGTTTAATTGAAGCATTGACCTCAAACTGAGGAGTAAAATGGAAATGTACTGCGATGGACTTGTCAAGTATATGGAGTCCACTAACGAGACAACGCAGAGTCTCGCATCGATTTTCTTAGTAATTTGCTTGAAAATCTTGAATAATGAGTTATGATGAGTGAAAAGTTCGACTTGACCGGGGCAATCAAATATTAGATAGTTGTTCTCCTCGCCAAGCTTCTGTATCGAGTTTATTAGTAGCTCCACACCATTCTCATCAATGCTTTCAAGAGCATACATCAAGCCTCCATTTGGACCCAAGTTCATTTCGTTCATTACATCCTCCAAGGTCACGTAGTCTCGAATATCAAGAGCACAGTTGGGGTATGGTTGCTTCTCGTTAGCTGGATCAAGGTTGATGATACTGCATTTGCGCCCAATAGCTGAAAGGAACTGGTACATTCCGTAGCAATATGTGGACTTCCCGGATCCAGGGGGGCCAATAACAACCTGGCCAAACATAATTAGCCGGTTATGTTCAAATGGAAGGTCTTGAAAAGGTTAGCTAAATAAATTTTTGCATTTCGCACTACTATACTTGTGAGGGCAAACGAGTCGATAATCGATTCTTGTTCACCGATACACACTCACCTTAACCCTTCACCCTACCACACGTCAAACATAATGCCCTCTCAGACGCATGAGAATTCATTCTTGAAGAAGACAGTTACTGTCTCCCCTTTGGTGCTCTTGTCGGTGACTGATCACTTCAACAGAGTCGCTAAGGACACCTCAAAGCGTGTTGTCGGAGTACTCTTGGGAGACAACACTTCAGAGACCATCAAGGTTACGAATTCTTTCGCCATACCCTTCGAGGAAGATGAAAAGAACTCGTCAGTATGGTTCTTGGACCATAACTTCATTGAGTCCATGGGTGAGATGTTTAAGAAGATCAATGCTAAGGAGAAATTGATCGGATGGTATCACTCTGGACCTAAATTGAGAGCGTCTGACTTGAAGATCAACGATGTTTTCAAAAGGTACACAACGAACCCATTATTGGTGATCGTTGATATTCAACCAAGAACTGTGGGTATTCCAACAGATGCATATTTTGCTGTTGACGATATCAAGCATGATGGATCCAAAGCTGAAAGAACATTTGTACATGTGCCTTCTTTGATAGAAGCAGAAGAAGCAGAGGAAATAGGTGTGGAACACTTATTGCGCGATATCAGAGATCAAGCTGCTGGTAACTTATCATTGAAGGTGACCGAGAGCTACCAGTCGTTGTTGGGATTGCACCAAAAGTTGAGAGAGATTGCAAGCTATCTTGATAAAGTATACCAGAAAAAGTTGCCTATGAACCACTCGATTTTGGGTAAGTTGCAAAACGTTTTCAACTTAGTTCCCAACTTGACATATGGAGGAGAGAGCAGTGAAAAGTCTGGCTTGAACAAAACTGACAGCATTGAGGATTCCACCAATCCTTTGGCTACCGCCTTCACTGTGAAGACAAACGACGAGTTAATGATGGTCTACATCAGCACGTTGGTAAGGTCAATTATCGCATTTCACGACTTGATCGAGAACAAGTTAGAGAACAAGAAGTTGAACGAAGAGAAGGCCGAGACTGCAGTTGAAGATACAGCGGAGAAAGTAACAGGCGAGTCTTAGGTGTGCGCGAATCGCGATCGATCATCTCAAAATCTGTTGAATAGTCGTGTAATTTTAGCCATAATAAAGTTGTCCCCCAGTGAGGTTAAAGTCATTTCCCATCAGGCTTCAGCATAGAGATGTCCGCTAGATTGGTTACTATACCGAGAATCAACTATGCTCCTCATTTCAATTTTTTCTTCTCTAATTCCAAGAGGAATTTGAAGATAGACCAAAACTTCATATCGAACCAGTTTTTGGCAGTTAACCTAAGGAACTACACCCGCAGCCATGACCAGGGCAAGATCATGCACATTCAAAGCCAAAGGAAAGAATCATCCTTCAAGGACGTTGCATCAAAAGTATTGACATGTCAAGAACCAGAGGCGAAGCTGTCTCAAAGCTTCAACGATGAAACCGTCGGTACGATACCTTTTACAGTGACACCAAAAGCCCCCAACCGAGGAAGAACGCAAGATAAGACAGTAAAAAGTATTCTAGCTCCTTATCTTAAGCTCACGAAGCCAAACTTGACTGTTCTCGTCACCTTAAGTGCAATCTGCTCTTATGCTATATCGCCCAACTCTGTTTCGGTAACGGAGTTGGCACTTCTTACACTTGGAACAGCGCTTTGCTCTGGATCAGCTAATGCAATCAACATGGGCAGAGAGCCCGAGTTCGATCGCAAAATGGCAAGAACAGCGAGTCGACCTGTGGTGAAGGGCTTGATCAAACCATACCAAGCATATCAATTTGCAGGAGCAACTGGAGCAATTGGATGTTCGATCTTGTACTTCGGTGTCAATCCAACTGTGGGCTGCTTGGGTCTATTGAATATTGTTCTCTATGCATGGGTATATACCTCTTTGAAACGGAAGTCTATACTCAACACCTGGGTTGGTGCTATTGTGGGGGCCATCCCTCCTTTAATGGGTTGGGCTGCATCTTCGTCGTTATCTCATCCCGGTGGATGGTGCATAGCTGCTCTATTATATGCTTGGCAATTTCCCCATTTCAACGCTTTGTCTCACAATGTTGCTGACCAGTACAAAAAGGCCGGATACGTGATGACAGCGGCTGAGAATCCCAAGTTGAACGCAAGAGTCGCCTTACGTTACTCATTACTCATGTTCCCCATTTGCTACAGTTTAAGTTTCTTCGGTGTAACTGACTGGTACTTTCAGATTGATTCTGCGATAGCAAATGGGTGGCTCACAATGCTTGCATTCAGGTTCTGGAATCAACAACGAATTAATTATGCTGCTGGTCGTCCTCCCACAATCCAAGGAATTGAGGCAGCTAGCTTCCATGCTAAAAAGCTCTTTTGGTGCTCTGTTTGGCAGCTACCAGCTGTCCTAATTCTTGCGATGTTGCATAAGAAGGGACAATGGGATCGTCTATGGGACTATCTTGGTTGCAAGCGTGAAAATAGATTACACTCTAGGTTCACGTAATCATACTTGTATATATCTATTCTACATATTCAACATACGAAAACAAATATTCCTTTCACAGTGAATCTGGGGTAGGTGAACTTCAAATACTAGGTGCAAGAAAAGTAAGAAAAACGAATCATGTGCTCTCTAGCAGACATTATCAATTGAGTACATAGATCGGCAGGTTTGAAGAGGAATAATTTACATCCAAAATAGAAGTCAGCAAATTGCAAACAGGGACGACTCAAGTAGAATAATTGAAATCATAAGCGCAAAAAAAAGAACACATTCCAGTTAATTACCAGTAGAAATGATACATATCAAATGTTACAGTCAGAAAAAACAACAGGATCCCAATAATTTCATTTATGAGAAAAGTATACAGCAATACATCCACTTACGAATAAATAAACAACTTAGAATTAAAATATAAGCAGAATAACAGACGAATCAATATACGGTACTCAATATAGCTACACCAGCTCCGAGCACTTCCAATCACAAAACGTAACTTATTACAGTCTACTTTATCGGAGTCAGAACAGTTTGAAACAGATATTCCTCTCAAAAACTTCATAATCCAATCCTTGCAACAACTAAACTATATGAGACCTCACTTATACAATTCAATCATATTGTCCGAACTTTGGCCAACTACTACACTGGATTGAATATTTACTATGTGATAAATGTATGCAATTAAGAAACTACAAACGTCAAATTAATGGGATGTTGCACAATTCATGAATAAGACATCATCACTTACACAAAATAATTGAAATACACTATTGACCTAATAACTTCAATATTCAAGATAACATTGGCTAAATAAAACACAATTTATCACTATTACTCTACTGAAATATATGAACGAAATGATTAACAGTCATGGAGTCTCAAATATTATCTGTAAGGTAAGCAAATTGAGTTAGCAACATAATCAATATCTCTAACAATATTATCATCCATTCAAGTGCAATCTCTTTTACGATTTCTCTAATAACTTTGGATCCGCAATTAAATATATAAACGACGAAGACAAAATTCAATAGTAACATCATATATTATTCTGAAACTACTATATTACTGCCTTAAATACTCGAATTCAATCCATAAGACTCAACCATATGCTGCAATCATTATTTATATGGTCAGATACACTTGTTCTTAGGTTCCAAGGCTACAGCTGTGTACAACATTAATGTTTATTATGGGCTTGGGTGGACACTTAAAACGAATGGACGATGACTCCTTGCAATTAATTCATTGGGTAATAAACCTGCTTATTTATCTATAGTGATTGTTCATCGCAATAACGTCTGATGCTAATACAATTATCATGTAATGGATAAGGCCAATTATTATTCAATTAATTGATATTATTATTGTACTATATATTTACAGAAGACACTGCTGTTTAATTCAGAAAGTTGATCGCTTTTGTACTATGTATTATTTATTTTTGAATAAGAGATCAATGTTTTTTTTTTAATTTATTGATGCTTGCTTGTGTACATTTGAAATCCTAACTCTTCATGAATTCCCAGTGTGAGATTATTTATATCAAAAATTCCAGAGCGTTACAAATGCAGTTCTAGTATTTTGCATTCAATAAGAGGACAGAATTATTTATCACCGCTTTAAGATTGCAAGAAAACTACCAGATGAGCAACAAACGTATATAAGGAATTAAAATGTCATAAACATGCAGAATTCAATTTGAAATGAATGAATAAGATTAGAATTTAGAGGCAAGTTAATAAAATATCGAAGCGAAGGTAAGTGGTAAGTTGTAGCGAGGTTGTCCATGCTATGATCACATTCGAATTTAGGCGTAAAACAAGGGCGTTTGAAGTTGAAATCTGAGTACATAGCGGTAGTGTTCATGCAATTGAGCTTGCTAACCTCTTTTACCTATGCTAGCTACCCCATGCAAATCATTCTGGTACTTCTACAGAATGATTCAAATCTCAGGTGATGATTGTACTTCTATCTTACAGTAAGAGTTTCCTCACCTACAGACGATATTACTGTCTAGGTATCCTTTCAGAGGTATCTATATGCTGATAATCGCGTACATCTTCTCCGATTCCGTTCAAATGATACTGGTCTCAGCAGCCTCATTTTTTAAAGAGTTGATAGATAGTCTGGAAATTCAATCTTAAAAATCTGAGGGCCAAACAGTAATTCACAGCTAATCACTACCAGACTGATTATTGACTGCTCCTCCTCGAGGGACCAAGCTGCTGTCTCAGCGTCACTTTCTACAACTTGGTTCGTGTAATTGATTTGATCGGTAGTGGCTAAGGAGGGTGTTCTACGAAACCTCATCAACAACAAACTATGGACGGCTCATAGAGGACCTAAGCAGCCCCTGAAGCTGCGAAGATGGAACTCACTTCAATTTACCGAACTTAAAGACTGATCTTGTTGATGGCAGTGAAACGCACCCATGTACCGTTGATAGTCGGGTCTATCATCTCGGTCTGGGAATCAGTCAGAGCAATTGGCGAAGCAATGCTGAAGAACGCAGTGGCATCGGTGTAGCTCTCGGTGAAGTCATCAAATGAGCTACGACATATGAGACGATACTGTAATAAAACTTGTCGGGATCAATTCTTTGATCACTGTGCCTTTCTTGTTGATCATAGAAAACCGAAAACGGTGGAGCCTCCAGCTATTGGAGCCAGAAATACTATAATTAAAACCACACTGATTAGGTTATATGTGGGAATTATCATGCGTTGTGTCAATCAAGATAGGCCATTTAGACACTGTAAGGCCACTTGCTTGAACCTGCTTGATTCTCATCAAATCGACTTCACTCTTTTCACATCTCCACTCCGGAGCATAGACTGTGGTTTTCGGAACTTATCAAGCCGATTAATCATGCTTGCAAGCTTAGCTCTATGGTCGTAGGAAGCTTTCCTTGAAATTTCTAAGGTTTGATCACTTAGATAACGCCTTTAGTTGGTATAACGAACTATAAACTGTTTGCCTAGGACCCCTTATAATCTCCAAGGTTGATATGATTGGCCATATACAGCGTAGTATGCCATAGTCAGAACCTCCTGAATGGTATTTCCAGGTCAGTAAGTGCGTCCATGTTTGATTCGTATTCAAGTTGATAAGCTAAAACTTCAGTTCTACTGTAAAAGGAGCTTCATGGAGTAGTGATACACGGATAATAACAAGCAATTCATCACAATATCTTAGAGCGACATATCTTGGAGTTACAAAATATTTAGTCAATATGCAATTTTTACTTATGTTTGTAAATGGCTTACATTAAATGAAACTATATCTTCAACACAAATCATGGTGATTCGTGTTTGGTACGTACATCTGTTGACGATTTGTGTAACTATCGGCGAATGTGGGCTTGTTTACTGGAAAGTCAATTGCTTAGCAACCCTTCTTGACAGCAAGTTTGGATGTAAGACGAGAATCCTCACAGGTACCATATGAGAGGGAGACCTCAACATTAGCTAGCTCATATTGTCATAATATATAATTCTATTTCTGGACCATTGAGTAGCCAATCTGATGGCAATACTTCTGAATACAAATTTAAGATTTGGACACTTATATAAGCTCCTATTGAAAACTTGAAGAAATGCAAGGAAGATACGGTTGTATAGTGTAGTGGTTATCACTTTTGGTTTTGATCCAAACAACCCCGGTTCGAACCCGGGTACGACCTTATTTTTTTGCATATTTTGGTCGCGCGTGGATATAAACGAGATCAGAAATATTAGGGAAACGAAGAGATGGCGAAGAGAGCTCATTCAGACGTTGAATACAGTGACGAGGACAGAGATCAACAATCTGAGAATGGACAGGCCGTATCCAGCGATAACGAAACCCCAAGGTACAATGTTGTTCCTAGCTTGGTAAGAATGATACTTACCAGACATTCACGGAACCAGAAGGTCCGCAGAGAACATTTTACACCGGTGTTACACCAACATGGTCTCAAGGGAGCAATCAAGCCATGGATTGCTGCTGTTGACGCTGAACTCAGGTCGTATTTTGGGTTGAAATTGGACACAAGTTCTGGAAGTGATATGTGTGTCGTATCATGTCTCCATCCAGACTCCAGACGAGTATTAAAGAAACTACTAGACTCCGATCCAAGCCCGAATGGATCAGGACGCAGCCTTACGGACTCCCAATTCCTCCTTCCTCGAAACAGAAGAGGATTAGGTATGTTGAACACTGCTGAAATGCTACAAGGGGGGCTTGCTATGCTCGTAATTTGCTTGATCGTCGTGAATGAGAATAGAATAAGAGAATCGGATTTGGTGGAGACGCTTGCAGAGTTTGGTCTTTCAGAAAACCTTAATACACCCGTGGCAAATTTGAACAAAAGTTCACAGGATGTCTTGCAAGAATTGACTAAGAGAGAATACTTGTTGAAGCAGACGTCAAGAGCATCAGATGGAAACAATCAACCTACTATAGATTACAAGCTTGGAAAGCGAACTATAAAAGAATTCAACCCGGAAGAACTACTTGGTGTGATCGTTGAGATCATGGGAGAGGATGACGACACATCTCAGAAAAGCATAGGTACCTTAGAGAGATGTTTCCCAGGTTTTCTGTCGTCTTTAAAGTCATCGCTAGAATCGCAATCACAAATAGGTGGGGGAGGGGAAGAAATCGCCAACTCCGTGGAAACTTCCTAAATCGGCACGAAAGATTTTCGATTCCGCGATTCCGGTGAACGGAAATTTCTTAGGTGGAAGCGGAATTTATTTATCTTGATCTTGCCAGGATTAAGATCATCATATGCACTCATATAGCTTTAACGGAATTCAATGAGCTTCTGAAGGTACCCACTTTGGTGGAAGAAGTGAGGTTTGATATGCGATAGGAGCTATTACATATAAAATGTGGGGGAACAAAGTGATCAGAAGCTTGTGCCTTAATTCTTCATGTGACAATTCCGCCCTATTTCGCCCAGACGTCTAAGGTTCTGCGAGTGCGCTACGTTTTGAGAAGTGGACGACTCTACGCAAAATCATATGCCTATATAAGAGGCAACGTTATTCCTCGATTGTATTTAGATCAAATTTCAGACATATCCCTGGACTTGTTTGTGCCAGTCAATCTCAAGCTTCGCTAAGATCATTGTTTTTCGTACACCGAGAAACGGCCCACATTAATTGGAATAACTATCAGTCGCAATCGTCGTGCGAACACATTCCTGTAACGAACACCTTCTTTTCCCAAGCTCAAGAATGGCCTTAGACAACTTAGATTTTGCGGTCATCACTGCATTGGCGCTTGCCGTTGCCTTTTATTTTGGAAAGGACTTCGTCTTCGGCTCCAAAGATACAAATTCTGCGGGGTTCGTGTCAACAGGTGATTCCAACGACAGAGACCTTAAAGTCACCATGAAGAAGAACAACAAGAACGCTGTCGTGTTCTTTGGATCTCAGACTGGAACTGCCGAGGACTACGCCCACAAGCTCGCCAAGGAGTTACACTCCAAATTCGGTTTAAAAGTCTTGGCCGCTGATTTAGCAGACTACGATTACGAGAATGTTCAGGACTTAGACCCAGACTATCTTTATTTCTTCTTGATCGCCACATACGGTGAGGGTGAGCCAACTGACAGCGCGGTCGAGTTCTTCAACTGGTTGGATGAAGAGGCGGACCAAGTTTCCAACATGAAGTACACAGTTTTCGGATTGGGTAACTCCACTTATGAGTTCTTCAACGCAATGTCCATAAAGTTGAATGACAAACTCGAAACTCTCGGTGCCGAAAGATTTGCGCCTTACGGTCATGGAGATGACGGTGTTGGAACCATGGATGAAGATTTCCTCGCCTGGAAAGAGGAATGCTTTGATTCTTTGAAGAACAATTTGAATTTCGAAGAACATGAAGCCGTCTACGAGCCTTCATTCGAATTGACGGAGGAATCTTTGATGTCTGCAAGCGACACTGAAGTCTCCAATGGTGAACCCAACAAGGCTTACGTCGATATGAAGAGAGACTTGACAAGAGGTCCTTTTGACCACACTCACCCTTATTTGGCCCCAATCCTCAAAACTAGCGAGTTGTTCACTTCAAAAAATAGATCCTGTGTTCACGCTGAATTCGACTTATCGAACACCAACTTAAGATACACTACTGGTGACCATTTGGCTGTTTGGCCATCCAATGCGAATGAACACATCCAGACTTTCTTGAAGTGTTTCGGATTGGAAAGCAAAGAGGACGAGGTATTTTCGTTGAAAGCATTGGATTCGACAGTGCAGATTCCTTTCCCCACTCCAATTACATACGGAGCCGTTGTGAGACACCACTTGGAGATTACAGGAGCAATCTCCAGACAAGCATTGGCTTCTATTGCACCTTATGCACCAACGGAGGATGCCAAAACTGAAGCTCTGAGACTTGGAAGTGATAAGGAAAGCTTTGCCAAGGAGATTCTCGGCAATTATTACAATTTGGCAGATGCTTTGTTGAAGATTTCTGGCGGCATCACTTGGGATACTGTTCCTTTCGTATTCTTGGTTGAACTTATTCCAAGTTTGCAACCTCGTTACTACTCGATCTCTTCTTCTTCGTTGAGTGAGAAAACATCCATTCACGTTACTGCAGTCGTCGAGGCTGAAGAGTACGAAGGTCGCGCTGTTACAGGCGTCGCTACGACCTTGTTGAAAGATATCCAGATCAAACAAAACAAATCTAAGGTTACACCTGCCGTGACATATGACTTGGACGGCCCCAAAGGTAAATTCCTGAACTACAAGTTGCCAGTGCATGTGAGAAGATCCACTTTCAAATTGCCATCTAATCCTTCAACATCTGTCATTTTGGTTGGACCCGGAACTGGTATTGCGCCTATGAGAGGTTTCATCAGAGAGCGTGTTGCTCTTTTGCAGAACTCTGACAACTTGACTCTTGGAAAGACCATGTTGTTTTACGGTTGCAGAAACAGCTCTGAAGATTACCTTTACAAGGAGGAGTGGCCAGTCTACGCAGAGAAGCTCGGAAGTTCATTTGAAATGGACGTCGCATTCTCTCGTGAGGATCCAACGAAGAAGGTTTATGTTCAGGATAAGATAAACGCAAGAGCTAAAGAAATCAATGCTCTTTTGGAAGGAGGAGCTTTTGTTTATGTTTGCGGAGATGCTTCGAAGATGGCAAGAGATGTGCAAGCAACGTTTGTCAAAATAATTTCTAAAGAGAGAGGAATCTCGGAAGCGAAGGCGACTGAGTTGGTGAGGTCGCTCAAGGTCCAGAATAGATACCAGGAGGATGTGTGGTAATAGTGTTGTATGTCAAAATGTGCATTTTTTCAGAATGAGAGAGAAATGAATCTCAGAAGCGATTTGGAGTTACAGTATTTAGCTGCAAAATAGATTTATGTTCAGATTTTGCTAATCTCGAGTGTGCAAAGCAATTCTTTTTCAATCGTGCTTGGGTGTAACTGTAGTGCCAGCTATAGATGCTTTCCGAGCACAAAATCTCCATCTAGGATTAACTGAATTGTATACTTCTTTGAGCTCTTTCTCAACAGCGATCCAATGTTTGTATTTCATCTTGGATTTCAAATCAAGGTCATAGATGCTACAGGCGACCGAGAGTTGTTCAAACCCATTAGAATGGCCCACTTCAAAGTCATTCAAGCTCGTTCGTGTTTCTTGAAGTACCTCATGCCTTTTTATTACAATGAATAGGCCAACATCTCGCAATGTCATGATGAAAGATAATTTCTCTGATACATCCTGCTCAGACTTTAGATTTTGCACGAGATCATTGTCACCGTCGATGGCTTGATACTCTTTTAATTTTTCGATTATGTTCCCAGGACTGGTGAAGAAATCATGCATCAACTTTTGTAGCGGTATCTTATTGTCTACTTCGATATTGTCCAACAAAGATTTTGGAAAAATCGAGAAAAGATCAGACAACCCTCTGCCCACTGTTTCCGTGTAGAGTAGATCAAGAGCACAGAAGTGCCTATCCAAACCTTTGCACTGCTTGAGCAGACAAGTACGGCAATAATTTGCGTCGTTGTCGTATAGCCATTTGGGCTTCAACTCTAGGATGACAGATTGAATTCTATCTCTTGGATCATTCTCGTTTCTTCCACCCACATAAAACGTGCAATACTTGGAAAGCGGCACTTCAGTGTATTCACCACTTAGAATGTTGGGAATGAGCAAGCCGTATTGTTCTGATTCCATGAGTTTGTGACCTTTCGATTGCAATCTCAGAGAGAAATCAGTAGTAATGAGCACAAGTTCAGTATCGATGATCTGCTGTGAGAATAGCTTCTTGCATTTTAATTCAATAAAGTCGTACAACTCGCGAGTGGTGATATACTCGTTTTCGTTCTTCGATAACCTCAAACGTAGAAGTTTATCTTTTAGTAGATCATTTAACCCTTCGTATCGAAATAGTATATTAGCATTGCCCTTTGCGAAATACTTCCACTCGTTTGGTTTTGAGAGTTTGGAGATTTCCATTGTCAGTAGAAAGATGACATGTATTACATTTCAGAACGCGAATTTGTGATTTTTTTAGATATTATACAAAATCAGACTTTTGTCGATAACAGTGCTATCTCCTCCTTTGTGAAGTATTTGCTGTTGGGTATATGGCAACGATCGTTAAGTATGAGCTTTCCTGGCCCCTTAACGCTCAAGTAAATAGGTGTTCTCTTGAAGATGTACGCTTCGAGGTTGAGGCTTAAAATTTTAGAGACTGATTCAAACCCGTTTCTTATGAGCGAAGTCGCGTTACCGTATTGCGAACTCAAACCCAAGGATGTTATGATCGTCTTCTTACTTTGTGCGTAAGTAGAGGAGACCTTGCTCAGGAGCCTTGAGAGTGGATTGGCTATCGTTGGAGGCAACTTGATCTTTGGAGCGCTGAAGCTACGCAACCACCGCGAAACACTAGTCTCAGGGAAGCTCACCAATTCTTGTGCCTCTATGTTAGAAGCAACTAAAGAGTTTGGGTTGATAAGAAGCTCTTCGTTTTCCGTTAACTCTAGATCAAACAATTGATGACGTCCATTAACAACTAGAAGCCCAGTTCCTTCGCAACTTACTGATTTTTCTTTTCTTTTGCTCGATTGCTTCAATTGAATGTCATAGCCACACCAGGCAACTAAATTTTTCGAGTTGATGATACTCCACGAATCACCTTTCTTGACATCTATGACGGAATAGTTTGATACTGAAGATGAAGATCCAGTTAGTATTATTGATGCTGGAGTCTTCAGACGGACTTCAAGATATGAGAAACCTTCAGGTAATACTTTAGTTTGATTTTCAATATCCTCTAGGTTTCCGTTTATAGCGATCAAACTCGTTGTCCGGATGTTGATTATGGATGACAGGGGAAGGTTGATGTTCAAGAAACTACCTGGGTTGCCCAAAGGTTCGCATGTGGGTAAATCAATGAAAGGCCCATTGCCGGTAACCGCTGGAAGCAGAGCATCAGATAATGCGCCATCGCCTCGGAGAGGCTTTTGCACGGATCTAGTGAGGATGCTCAAGCGGCATCTCTGGATTCGAAACATTCGGTTAGATCTAAAAGAACTTGCTTTCTATACAGATCGCATACTTATTGGTGGCTACTGCACCTAACCTCAGAGTAGTTCTCTACTGGTTAATACCATGTATGGTATGCTTGAATTCAATTCGAATACAGAGCCCAAATATGCACAAATATGTAGTCAACAAAGCCATTAGAGAGAGATAGCCGAGAATTGATCGACGATCTTAGCTGTCTCGCCAATGAACTCCAAATCTGACTGCGAGATCAAGCTCAGGTCTGCATCATGAGCAATGGTTGCAATCAGTTGGAAGTACTTCCAGAACTTCACTCCTTCTTTGAAATCATCAACAAATTGGCGGGGAGTGATACTGTTGACACTGCTCAAGTTAATGTTGAAAGATGGATTGTTGATTTGGAAGATACGATCCAACAAATGCTCTTTCGCCTTGGAGATAGACTCGTCATCAGACACTCCCGACTTGCCCAACTTCATGCAGTGCTCGAAGTAAATCTCTCCCACGACACCTAACAAGGTGTTGTTTAAGTCGTTGTAGAACGGGATCTGAGTTATTAAGCCATACCAATCCTCCTTCGTTTTGTACTCCATCTTGATAGAGTCTTGTTTCACAATAAGATCCACTAAGCAGGCTTCAAGAGTGCTCACCAAACTCTGCTGCACAAATTTGAGGTGGCTCCTAAAACTGAGGAGACTTCTAGAGATTGGGCCCTGATAATTGATGGGGTGAATGTTAAAGGAATGTAAAGAGAACACCCTTGATATCAACGAAATCTTGTCTTGTTCCACAGGAGTGAGATCGCCTTCAATAGAGCCATCTTTGAAGCTTCTAGGCACACTTGGGTAACTCTTGTCATGAGACGTGATGTTGATACTTTCAGTCCGCAACAACAAGAGGATTAAAGTCAATTCTTGAATAACCCTCTCATCAACATCGGGGTTTGCCTCCACAAATTTTTTCAATATCGTTGCGATGTTTCTGATTTGGGCTGGTTTATTGTCAGCGGCGCCAAGCAAGAAGAGAGATCTCAAGAGTGCTGTAGCAACAAGATCATTCGCTTTGGTCGCCCTGGATGTAGCCTTCAGTACTGCAAGTTGCTCCGGTAAAACCTTGTAGAATTCTTTTAATGTGAACGGCGTCTGAGTTGGAGTACTCACACACAAATGGCTAACCCTGTTGCTGATCGTTGGCACCAATCTGTTGTTGAGCTCAATCTTCCCATCTCTAAACCAATATGATACCTCAATTTTTTTCACTTGATAGTACCTCGCCAATAGCTGGGTGATAATGTTGAACTGGTACTCAAGAATATTCTGAGCAGCTTGGGAAGTGATGAGCTTCTTGTAGCCATCACCAAGTCCTGACTCTAATGGTGGCCTAATATTGTATTTGCCCAGAGTAATTGCCTCAAGAAGATCTAAGGGCAATAAACCAAGCGATTGGTAGAAGTAAATTTCTGGTGGAAGTCTTTGAGAGATGACCGAATGAATTTCAGTGGGAACCTTGATCTCGTTTCCACGATTTTCATCAGTTTTGTTGTCTTTCGAGTCAGTCGAAGAATCCTTCAAAAGGTCGGCCTTGTCGGCCAAGTTCAACTTGGCCAAAGTCGAGGAGTATAACTCCACGTAACCTTCGGCATTCAAGATGGGCATGTACTTGATTGCTGCATGGCCCTTGAAGTACAACTCGACGAGAGAGGGATCGTTCAAGCTCGCAATGTACCCGAAGAGATCAGGGACGTTTCCACCATTGAACGTGTTGTACTGAAACAAGATGTCCAACGCCATCTTGAAGTAGCTTAATTGCAGGAAAGGAGACAAAGGATTTGGCTTTGGTAATGGTGGGAAGTTAGAAAAGGTCTCTGGTTGAACAGCACAACCAATCATTATGGAGATGTCTGTAAATTGTCTGTCAGACAAGTTCAATTCCTTCAACACCTTCAGCTTATCAACGTATCTGAAATCTTTGGATTGGAATTCCATGCCCAAAATGAATTTGTCGATTTTGGTGAGAAGCAAGTCTGTCGAACCATAGATCGAGTCAATGAATTTGTTCTGGTATAGGTAAGACAACTGAAAAGAAGCGTCATACGGACTAACGATGTAGTCGATTTTGTTGTCAATGAAGTACTTGATCAAATCATTGATTATGGGACGGATTGGCAAAGGGTCAATATTGACTCTAAACGACTCGTTCATGTGAACGGAGCCTGTTGTGTTTGTGCTTGAGTACTTTGAGTACAACTTGCTCCATGTTGCTTCCAAGTGCTGCTCCAGAGGTGTCATTTCATTTGTTTGCAAGTCTGGACGGTGTGCCTGGATGTACAATCCAGGGATAACGAATACTGGTCTGATGTTGAATTCCTTGAAGACGTTCAAATCAGACTGAATGTAGCTCTTCAACGATGAAGGAATACCTCCAACTCCGAACAAGAACTGTTCTTTTTTGTAAGTGTAGATTCGACTCAAGTAATGTTCCACATCAACTCCCACTGTGGCGTTCTGTAATATTTCTATGGAGCTCGAATTAACAAGCTTCTTCTCGAACAAGAATGACTCTAAAGTTTTGATAGGCATTGGGAATGGTGGTTCTAAAGTTGTGTTCGTAATTATAGCCGTTCACGAATACGTTTATCGCACGACTAAAGTCGGTACGATTCGACTACGCGCACATATATAGACCAGTACACCATGGAGTACGGAAGCCTACATCGAACTCAGTGACAGTTAACAGAGTTTCAAAGCTTCAAAGATATATCACCTGAAGAACGTGATACTAGTTGGTGGAGCTTCCAAAGATTTAAATGCAGGCAGCGGGTACTTGATCGTAAGAATTGCATTTTGATGTTGCTTCAAGCTACAATGATATCCTGTGGAAGCCGTAGATGAATTGTTCGTACACTTCTTGTACTCCAATCCACATCCTTTGCCAATTTCACATGGAAATGGTTCGTTTTGCTTGAAGTGTAGAGAACGTTTGCAGTCAGTAGTGCTTGTATGCAATACAGTAGTTTTTGTGGGGCAACTGAAACACTGCTTGTTACTATGGTGAACTACGATGATACACAACAAATCCAGAAGTTCAAGACGTCGTTCGATATAGATTCTGATAACGTATCTATCGACCTTCGAAATGCCAAATTCATCGATAACACAGAACACTTGAATTGCCCGATATGCCAGCAACCGTTCATCAAACCCATGACCACGATATGTGGCCATACGTTCTGCAAAGACTGTATCATAGAATGTATTAATATGGGACGGGGTGGTGACAGTACGGATGGAAATTGCCCACTTGACCGTACGCCGCTCAATAAACTGAACATTCACGATTTGTTCCCAACACCTTTGCTCATAACAAATATGGTGGATGAATTGAAGGTCGACTGCCTAAACCTCGAAAGAGGCTGCGCCTGGATTGGACCTCGCTGGAAGTTGGAACATCATGTTATACTGGAATGCGGCTACACTGGTGTTTGCTGCAACGGCATTAGGCATATTGTATCAGAGACTAAGACCCCGTCAGTTAATGAGGACGATGTTCCTACAAACGAAAAGGATGACTCCGAGGAGGAGAGCCCTGAAGATGACTTTATTGCAACGCACGAAGAACGTTGCATGCTACTAGTCGAACGAAGACATCTCACGAACAGTGATCACGACGAGTCCGAGGAATGTGTGCATCGTATTTTTGAGTGCAAATTCTGCAAAAGCCCACTTACTGCCATCTCCGAAGAAAACCATTTGAGCGTGGAATGCATGTTCAACTTTGTGACTTGTGAGCTATGTAAGAATGATGTGATCCCAAAACAAAATCTAGAGAAGCACCAATCAAATTGCATCAAAACAGGAAAATTACAGTGCCCAGCACACGAAATTGGCTGTCCATGGGTTGGTTACAACGAGCCTTCCCTTGAAATTCATCTTTCTAATGGAAACTGCCCTTTGAACCTGTTGCTACCATTCATCAAAGGCTTGGAAAGCAAGGTAGAGAACTTAAGTGAGGAAAACTCATCGTTGCAACGGCAAATTCACAAAATATTGGACTCCATAATCCAGGGCAAGGTTACTAACTTGGGCTACAGCGAACCCATTGAAGAAATAGGTAGTTTCACAAGAGACTTGGGAAGAATGGAAGATCAAGACAAGTTGCTACATCTCAATTATGAAATTGATCGTTTGAAAAGCGAACTAGAAGAAAGAGTCAATCCGTTCATAGAACGTGAAACTAGCGGGACATCTGAGCGTGAAAATGTGATGAATGGGCTCGTTAGTGATAACTTTATAATGAAGGATGACTTGAATCTTCAGAGAGCTTTGATCAATAGCTTAAGAAAGCAAGTGCAGTTCCTTCTGTTCAGAAATCGAAACCCTATGTTTGGCGCGAGCGGCATGGGCAACCCAACTTTCAATGGCGATGTGGATGAATTTGCTACTGAGATTCATTCTAGGTCGAGTTCCGAAGAGCGGCTTAACCTTAAGTTGTAGCTATATGCTATATACCTACCACAAATCAGGAAGATCGGCCCAATCGTGTAAGTTTCTTCTGTTCCAGTAACTCTTCTCTCCAGCAGTGTAAACCCAGTCACCTGTGTCTGGCTGATCAGGACTTCCACCAACTTGGTGGAAGAATGCTGGCTCATGCTTTTTATTAGCCGCTTGAAATTCCAGCCTTCTGGTTCTCTGGCCCTCTTCCAATTCTAACTTCAATTTCTCCGCTTGCGCAACATCTCCCTTTTCATATACTTGCATGTCTGGTCTTAAACGAGAATCCATATGTGGAAGATGGCCCTTCTCAATCGGAGAGATCTTGTTCAAAGTTCCAGCGAATTCTGTGAATCCAAACTTAACTTCGCACTTTGGAAGTAGTTCCCCAGCTGTCCAGATAACCTTCTCGGTAGAGTTGGTCTTCAAGACCATCGACTCTGTCCATTTTCCTACTACAGAGTATGGTAATTGTTTCTTGGACGAATCAAAGGCTGTGATAGTCAAATCCTCCGAACGACCACTGAACATACCACCTTTTGCAAATTCGACAACTGCTTTTTGTCCTGAGCTGGACTTGACAGTAACAGGGGAGGAGGGCTCAGTATACTTTTCACCTGCAATAATATTTTTCAACAAACAAGTTGGCTGGGACCAGGTGAATACCTCGCCTGTTGACCGGATTGTGAGTCTCACTGTACCTTTGGTGCTAATCTCTGAGGTTTTACCCCAAAACTTTTGTGAGGGCGCAGAAGTGACACTCAATGTCCATTCAGTCGACTCCACAAACGAAGCAAACACCGGAGGCTTATGAGAAACCTTTTCACTGACAAGACGGTATCCCTTATCTTCTCTTACGAGCTCAAATGTTTCACCTAACAAAGGGTTGAAAGGCTTCCTTGAACTTCTCACTTTTCTCCTGAAAGAAGACAAATGAGTGACAGCAAATGCAGCGACACGCAAGATCAATTCGCCTGAAGATTCAGGATACTTTCCTTGTAAAGCATTGTCGATCATCTCGGAGTATTCAGTAAGTTCAGCGTACTTCTGCAAAATGGTGAGGGGCTCATTCATATCAACAGGCATAGAAATCGACGACAAATCTTTGCCCACATTCTTCCGTACGAAGGAAAGAAGACTGGGTGGTTCATGCGTACAAACGGGGATCTCTGGGTTTCTCTGCACAGGTTCCAACGGAAGCGGGTAGAGAGATTGATCCATATCTTCAAGATTGGGGTCTGCATCGGTCTTAGTGTCGTTCATAGTGGGGGAAGGTATGTTATCTGAATCAGCTTCAGATTCATATGACGAAGCGTCTGAATTATCCTGATCTATCTGGAGCTCCTCATCAGAATTCGCCTTCCTCTCATTGGGCACATCCATAAAGACGACACCAACATCCTGATACTCTTCAGCGTCGAAGAATTCCGAATTGGATGTTACTGAATTGAGATCATTTATGTTGACGAGCTTTTGCTTAGCAAGAATGCTCTCGATGATAGCAGTTAGTTCATAAATCTTAGATTCCATCTGAGGCTTAGAGAGGTCAGATGAGTCTTTCGATAATTGTGATAAACCAACATGTACCCTCTCCAATCCCAGATATACATCAGTTTTTGGGTCTTCGATTTGCTCACCGTCAACTTCGACGTTGTCGGCAGCATTGTCCTTTTTGATCAAATTGAAAGCTTTCACCCAAGCATTAAAGTCAACATCGTTCAAGGCTTTGAGGTCCCAAACTTCCATACCGGAGTCAATGAAGATCTCTCTGGTCTTGGAATTTGCACTTACAATCGATTGCAAGATTGGCATCTGTCCTCTCAACTTATTGTCGTTGTTCTTGAAGTATGACAAGGTACCGTACTTGAAACTGAGAATGAAGAAGCGCTTCGTGTAACCTTGAAGCTTCTTTCTTCTCTTCTTCAACAAAGTGCTTTGCATTAATTCTCCATTTTTGGGTCTTAAAATGTTGGCTGACGAGTCCTCCGCATTCTTCAGGGCTGCTAAGACCTGTGACTGATTGGGGGTTTGGTAAAGCTTCACCGAAGATAATCTTCTGTTCAAACCTACCGACTCACCTCCACCGACGACCAGAGCACTGAAGAACACCTTTTTGCTGGTCGTCTTCGAGAAAGAGTTGTCGAAAATGAATGCATACATTCCCCCCTTTGGAACTGAGAACGTTCCACGAACCAATTCACCCGGGATCAACTTGTAATAGTTTTTGATCAACGTCAAATCAGAGTTGCTCAAATTCGACGAGAAGTTTGGCCGTGATTTGGATTTGTAGACACTCAGCTCTGTGATCTTATTCACAGAAGCAACGGAACTCGATCTAAGACGCAGCTTTACCAGACTGTTGTCGGACAAGGGTGTTGACGAACCCGGATCA
Organism: Danielia oregonensis; assembly: GCA_003707785.3. NCBI lineage: Eukaryota > Fungi > Ascomycota > Pichiomycetes > Serinales > Metschnikowiaceae > Danielia > Danielia oregonensis. The sequence goes on from PPLJ03000008.1 coordinate 294,211, forward strand.
GCAGAAGATCCCGTTGGATTCTCTTGAATCGCTTCCGCAAGGTCGGTTCTCGAACTGTGGGAGCTAGGCATGTCATTCTTCCTATAGATACCAAAAATGATGGATTTCTTGAGCGGTTTGACCTGCCAGTCGATGGACGAGTTCTCTGGTGCATGAACCCATTTGACCAAGAAGTCCTTGGAATGCACCTCCAATGTCTCCATCTCAATTTAACTGCGTAAGTTTCGATGCTGTTGTTTAAGGGTAATGAAGGGATTATAAACAGTTCGGCAGCATGGCTTATTCATATGGAAATCATACCCGCATATTAACTCCACTTATCTCAGGTGCAGGAACAATGTAAAACGTTGGCCGTACAAATGCTACGAATCAAGACAATAAGGTTGCCAGGGCGCGTGACGAACCTCAGGAGAACTACAGCATTCCACTTCTCTATATTTCTCTCGACGTTTTGAATTCCAGCGTAATTCAAAGTGTTAGTGCATTTCAACGTATACCCGCGGATTGCCTTATTGGGGTCTAACGTTTCTTCCATGTGATACGTATTGTTCACATACATCGATGTTTCAAACCTCAACAATGCACTGCGCCTTCCACGGTCCCAAAGAGGAAAAAAAAGGAAGCAAAAAATGATCACGCCCAGGCTCGAACTGGGGACCTTCTGCGTGTGAAGCAGACGTCGTAACCGACTAGACCACGCGACCATCTTGTACATGTTAGACCGTCTGGTCCCTCCAGACCGTTTGTTTTGCAGACAGGGTTGGCAAAGTGTGCATGTTCATGTAGATAATGAAAGGTCAGTTGCTCCTGGAAGCCTGCTTATAGAGTGAAGCCTCACAAATACCGATTATTACGACAGAGTCAGAGAATTACGTGTTTGGAAATGAAGCTATTCCGGTTTACTCTGCCAAAGCATAACTTCTCTCTTTCAGTTATCGTGCTGTTTGGCGAGATCGCGAGACTGAACCGAGCGAACAGAGTCGAGGGAGAGGAGTCAATCGAAGTCAATGTGCGCGATTCCGCCATCTTTCCGTCTTCAATACTTAGACCGTTGTGCATCTAATCAAGGAAAGCTACACATAATCAGCCGGACAATAGATAATGGCTGAAATACCGACTTACCACCTCTATAATTGTATCCCAAGATTGGTTCATACTATCAAGGATGGTGTGAGTTTTTAAAGGATTCCCAAAGCTTTTGTAGCCTCTTATGGCTCTTTATTGGTTATTTTGACTATATCTACAATCATTCGATTCTCGTAAAGAAGACTCTTTTCATTATACTTATGCTTTCTAAAGTCTTGCATGGGATCTGCTTGGACCCCTAAGCCCATTGAGAGACTGACAGCGGTACTGAGAGCTTCTGCCGAGATTCGAACCACCTCGGCTTTTTTTTAGTTATCGCCGATGTCGCCGAGATTTGACGACTCTGATGCGAAAATTGGCGACTCCGACACGAGATTGGTTCGGTTCCCCTACCCCAGCCTACTGTAACCTCAGCCCCTCCCGGCCAATTAGGCTGACCCGCACCTGGAGACGTCGTTTTGAATTCCGAACATTTTCAAGATCTGCACGATAAGAAGTATATAAATCGCTGTGGATTTCGCACTAAAATATTTCGTGCCTCACAAATGACAAAACCTCAAGGTGAACAGTATTTGCACCTCAGTCCCAATATCATCAAGGACAGTTCAGCTGGCGGAGCGGGTATCGTCGCCGGTGAACTTGCTGCCGAAGATGACGGGCTCATTAGTAAGCAAACTTTGGCTTCTCACAGCTATGGCACTGTTGACTCATCTTCAGACATACTCCTGGGTACGCCCGATGAAGATGGACCATCTGATGACGGATACGCATTGCCTAAGGCGCAATTGTTCACCGTGATCTCCAGTTTGTACATGGCCAGTTTTTTGGCTGCGTTGGATACCACGGTGGTTACGACATTGTTGACAGTCATTGCATCTGATTTGAACGCTGTCGAGAACATTGGATGGATTGCTACCGCCTATCTTTTGTCGTGCTCGGCGTTCCAGCCTCTTTTCGGTAAGTTGTCCGATATCTTCGGTCGTAAAATCTTACTTATCATTTGCTGTTTCTTTTTCTCCGTGGGATGCTGCATCTCTGTGACTGACTCTCTTTGGTTGCTTGTATTTGGCCGTTTCGTCACCGGTTGGGGTGGTTCAGGATTGACGACTTTGGGAACGATCACAATGTCTGATTTGATTCCGTTGAGAGACAGAGGGTTGTACCAGGGATTGGCAAACATCTTCTTCGGTGTTGGTGCTGCCTCCGGAGGTGTTATCGGAGGTGTTGTTGCCGACTATCTTGGGTGGAAGTACGTCTTCATTCTTCAAGTTCCACTCGCAGCCATCGTTGGATTGGCTATCTGGTGGAACTTGAATTTGCCCGCTGGATCCCCAGGCTTGGGTATGGAAGGCTCTGAATTGAAGGAGAAATTCAAGAGAGTTGACTTCTTGGGATCATTTTTCTTGGTTTCTGGGTTGGTTACCGTCTTATTGGCTGCGTCTATGGGTGGTCGTGAGTTTGCGTACTCGTCCAAAACCTTTATCGGACTTGTGGTGATTTCCTTCTTGCTTTTTGCTGCTTTTGTGTACACTGAGATGTACATTTCCCCGGAACCAATTATCCCAATTGAAGTGATGACTGACAGAACCGTCTTGTCCTCTTCGTTGGCTAACTGGTTTTACACGATGGGAGTTTTCACCTACATGTTTTACGTGCCCGTGTTCTTTCAGACTGTGATGGAGCTTTCTGCAACAGAAAGTGGTATGCGTCTCGTTCCAAACTTTTTTGCGGTGTCTTTTGGCTCCGTTGGAGCTGGATTGTACATGCGCAAGACTGGAAGATACTACACGCTCACAGTATGGGTTGGAATCATTGCTCTCCTCGGTATGGTCAGAGTATTGAGACTTACTCCAGAGTCTTCTTATTTCACGCAATTCACTATCATGATCTTACCTGGATTTGCTTACGCCAGTATTCTTACGGTTACTTTGCTTTCTTTGATTGCTGCAGTCCCTATCAAATACCAGGCTTGCACAACTTCCATTCAGTATACCTTTAGAGCTACTGGCTCTACGTTGGGTGTTGCGATTGGAAGTGCTATCTTCCTGAATGTGAGCAGTATACAATTGAACAAGAAGATCCATGAGGTCGTCACTGACCCAAAGGTGGCTGACAAGATCATCAAGAAAGCTCTTGAGAACACAAACTACGCTAAAACTGCTCCTCAAGCGATCAAGGAGGTCATCACTGCAGCGTACTTCTCAGGATGCAGAGGTACGTTCTTTTTCAGTACTGTCACAATTGCCTTAGGATATGCTTGCTCCTTGTTTATGAGAGAGCACGTCTTGCACACCAGCATCAACAGAGATTAGATATAGAATATTTATTATATGAAAGGGTGATTTCACAACTGGTTAGTTATCTGGATGGTCAACATGCTTGACATTGTAATTGTGGTTGACACCACCAGACACATGCAAGGTAGCTCCGTGCACTTCTCCGCCTTCCATCAAACTCGAGTCTATCGTATAGAGATCACGATGATGGTTTTTGTTCTTAAAAGGCGTTGTCTCGTTAGACTCAGCAACGTCGGGGCTATTTAAGTCCAAGCCTGTCATGTCTCTGGTCAAAGGTGGAGGCGCGAGAGGTGATGGCCCATGTTTGCTTTTCTTACTTTTGAAGAAGCGCAAGCTAGGGGATAAGGGCGCAATACCAATGGATGAACCTTGCATGGGTGAATGGGCGAATGCATTACCTGAAGAGGAGCCCAAATATGGCGACAAAACAGGGGATAGAACTTCATCGAGTCTTATGGCGTCTTCCAAAGTTTCCTCAATGACTTCTTCGATCAAGTCGTTTTCGGTTGTGATGTTGATATTGATCAAAATGACAGACATCAAAATACTCAAGACACCAAAACCGTAAACGTATAAGTTTGATGATGGACCCGACGAGTTTCCACTGAGACGTAGCATCAAGAAGTCGATGAAAATTGTGATAGGGATTGATGACGTCAATGATAATGAAGTCACCAATGGACTTGTGAGCAACATTGCTAGGATGGTAACGTAGTCCGAAATGACTGAGAAAATAGCATTGATCATGATCATTAATGCAACTGTTTTGTTAGGAGGCAAACTGAACTCCTCAATCCCTGTAATATGCACTAGGAAGAGTACAGGGACACCCACAGTGAAAGAGCAAACGCCAACCCACCCAAATAAGATACGCTCATTTGTTGTCTTGTTGCCAGTTCCAACTTTCATTTTCATGAGCAACAAATACAATGCATAGCACATCGCTCCAGCGAGCGCCAAGAGGTTCCCAAGAGCCGGGTTCTTCGGCTTGAACTTGTTTCCGTCACCTTCGGGCGATCCCCGATCGCTGACGTTGATCATGACAACTCCAATCAAACTCGTAGCAACACAGATTAATTTTTTGACCGTGAACTTATCGATCTTCAAGTAGACTCCGATGAAGAGTGTGAACATGGTGGTAGTAGATCCCAAGACAGTCTGGTTCGATGCAGAAGTGAACTGGAGGCACATCATCACGAAGATGTTATAGGACAAATAAATAGATGAGACTTGCATAGCAAGAACAATTACTTCCCGTCTAGACAACGGAATAGGAGAGTCGCCACAGTCCTCAGGCTTCTCGAAGGCCTTGGCGACTCCACGTTGATCCGCAACAACGATTTCAAGCGGTTCCTGGAGATCAACAGACGACAACATAGGCGAAAGGTCGTCAGCAGCATCTGGTTTTGCCCTGAAGCAGGAGAAGAGCCAGCAAGTAACTTCTGGTATGAAATTGAGCATGAAGCAAGACCCAGTGAGAAACGCCAAGAACCACGGCTTGCGGTACTCGTCGCCTTTCAAGACCGAGTTCACCAACTCAAGACCCACGAGCCACGTCGCAATGGCAACCACAAGAAAGAACACACCGAGCCGGAAGTTCTTCTTTTCCTGGTCATTGATGATGTCTATCACTCTCAGTACATCAGTAGTAACCTGTGCTATGATCTCTTGGTTCCGGATCCGGGGGGAAGCAAAGCTGGCCGGCAGCAGATGTGGAGTCTTCCTGGGTTCCTCCATTTGTTTGTACGGAGCCAAGGTGCTCGAGAAAAGACTGGAGATACGGGTTTTATCGCGAGACTTATCGGATCTAAATGCTCTATTGGGAAGACCGCATAGGGCAACATCTGCGCGATGGAAGGCACGCACACTTCCACAATAACTTAGCCTAATGCATATAGAAAGTTCGATGCGGCTCACTCATTACTTCTTTATTCCGTACATACACTAGTAGGCCCAGCCGTAAGTGGCCGCCAAGCGCTTGTCCAAATGCGCTTTCGCAGTAATAGCCTTCTCGGCCTTGTTGGCACCTCTGCCCTCGATGGCTCTGACGATGTCGCTAGGAACAGGCTCCAACAACGTTTCGTCGTTGGGGTGGCCGAAGAACACAATCGAGTATCTGTCCTGGCCGGTCTGCTGCACCTTGGGAGGGAACTTGACTCTGTGGATGGTCGATTTCAATAAGCCTCCGGTCCAGTACGACAACTGGTCGGCAATGTTGACCACAATAGGTGCCGCCATGCCTGGAAATGCGCTCTTGACAGGAACATACGGAACAGGCTCCCATTTCTTACTGACGGGCGAGTAGATCTCCAAGCCTTCCTGGTTCTCTTGCTGGAACAACAAGGTCATCGACCCGTAGTCGGTGTGAGCTCCTGCTCTGATCACAGCTTCTGGGTTGAGAGCCTTTTGGCCCGGGTAGTGCAAAAGACGGAACGTGGTGCCGGACTCCTTGGAAGGGTGGAACCGGGACGTGAACCAATCGACACCTTTGCACTCTTGGGTGTCTTCGATCTTTAAGCCCAACGCAAGCAACTTCATGATCTTGATCGACAAGTCATACAACTTGGCAGAGATGCTCTCCACGAGCTGGGCACGCTTGGGGTCCTCCAAGAACCAGTCGGGGATTTCCTTGGACGACTTTCCGGAGGTGAGATCAAGACTGCAAAAGTTCAATGCCTCCTTGGGATCACCCTTCTTCTGAGTAGAGGGGTCCAAGTTCTCACCCCCGTAGTTCGTGTAGCCATGGTTGGATTCGTCGATCGGGTACTTGGACTTGTAATCGTCCGGCAACTCGAAGAAAGCCTTGGAAAGCAGGAACAACGCAGACACTTCGTCCTCGGTGAACTCATGTCCTTCAACAAATAAAAAACCTTGAGAGGTAGCAGCATCCAAGAGCTCTTGGGCGGTAGTCTCGTTGACTGTTGTCACATCAACAATCTGCAATGGGTTATTGGCGACGCTCATAGTAGTTAAGGAGAAAGTTGCCCACTCATGTTCTATATATTACATGCATGTATAATTTTAGCGGAACACTCTCATCGGCGGATTCCGCACGGAATTCGCATCCCGTTTACGCCCAGTAGCATCGCTATTCCGCTTCCTGATGACACAAGACAATGGAACACTGTATTGGGCAAGCCAAGCATCGGCATCCTACTTGGAGATAATGCCGTGGCCATGATTGGCTGCGATAGTACCGAGCCGTGCACTTTTCAGAGTGCGCAGCCGTATTAAGGTGGGGCCACATTCGGGCTCACGTGCCAGACCACTTGGGGCTGTTGGACCATGTAGGCTTTGTAGAAGCATCAACAATCATCTGCATGCTCCACATCATGTATATGAGGACAATACTGCTTTTGGCATTTTGCATATGGATATGCTTGTTTTGATGAATCAGACTTTAGAATCCTCGAGTCGCTGCATTCTCTGCCAGTATCTTGACCGGACCAGACCAATTTATAGTATGCCTTTTGCACTAACTCAGACCAACTAATAGTATGCCTGTTGAACTAACCGCTCAATCACGTGATCTATACGCGTATATAGTGCGCGTAGTTGTAGAGATCACAGATCACAATGGCATCAGTGTTATCACTTGGAGAAGGCTTGCCTCAGGTAGTGGCAAACATCGTCCCTGCTCATATCCAATATAGCGGACCAGCCAACACCGCGACGTTCTTTGGTCCCTCAAAAAGAGTTGAAAAGGTCGGAGATGCAGAGGTGGAGGTGGCTCACTTCAGAGGATTGAGACTTGTGGGAGAGAAGATCGACTTGAAACAGAACTCAGGATACATTGTGAGCAAGTCTGAGATTCTCGTTCGGGGCGAGAGCGAGGAAGAGCCCGAGATCCGCTCTGTCAACCAGTATTCGGCAGTTGCAAAGTTCAACGAGCTAATCTTGTATGGGCACGAGGCACAGGCTCCTCTGGGCAGTCAGTGGAAGATCATGGAGGAATGGGACGCCATAGCTGACGTTATTCACGGATAATTGTGGAATTTGGGTGGTGCATCTGTGACTTGAAGAGTTACACATTTTCCCTTAACAAGAAAGGCAGCTCCGTCGGTGGTACCGCCTGAGAAGGAGTCCTCGTACTTCAATAACTGCACTAATTCGGCTGATCCTTTGCCGAATGGATCGCTTGGCAACCAGAGCTGTGGCTTTTCATGACTGTAACATGGATGAAAATACATCATTCTATCACACTCACTCAGAAACATTTCTGGCCTCTCCTCGGAACGCCGTTGTGATTCGGATGGGTCCGCAGCAAATAATGGGAATTGGTTGAAGTGCCTGGAGAATTGGCTATAGACTCTGATGTTCGCAAAGACAGTGAACATCAACACCAAGATCATTATCAACCCTTGGTACTTCATGGGGCATTCGCCATGAATGTCCCGCAGTGAGAAGAAGATTCCAATGATGCAGCATTCTAAACAATAAATCCCGGCGAATAAGTGCAATAATGCCTTTGGATAGAATTTCCCATGAGTCTCAGACACATTGATGTGACTGAACATGTATCGAAGGGAGTATTTGTAATATAGCAAGACCAATAGTAGAATGAAGATCATAAATAGAGAGATGAGCGGTGAAATGATGGAGTAGGTCAAGCCAATAACACCGAAGACAGAAAAAGCAGGATATAAGGAGCCCCATTTTATAACTGGAAGTGTTGTCGACCTCTTAACCTTTCTTCTAGGAGTACAATCTTTCCATTTGTGAAGAGTATAGTGGAGGAATAACTCATCTACTCTCAAGAAACTCCTTCCACAGATTGAGAGTGCCCTTACTGCAAGGAGCTTGAAGAAGAAAATAGCTCCTTTAGGAATGTTGGCGGCTAGCAATAGAGGAATTGCAGATGGATTACCGACAACTTGAATGAGCACATCGATGATGCTTGACAGTATGGAAACCACTAGAAATTGCAGTATGAATAGGAAAGCAAAGTACCACTGTTGCAAATTGAGCTCTACTTCACTACCAGTGAGTTTACCTTTGTAGTAAATGAGCTTACGAAAGAGAAAGAGCTGGAACTCAGTCAAAACCCCCAATAACACGGAAGGGAGGAAGCTGGACAACGCATCACTTAGAGCTTCAGGTATGTGGTTCAACCAGTTCATAAATGGGAACAATTGAACAACCACAGGAACCTGGGAAAGCAAGCCGATGAAAGACACAGGTATAACATCCGCCGCTATGGCAAGTATGAGAAAGATATCAGCACAATAGTACTCTAAATGTGTGAAAGTGTTTGATTCTCTTCCCACATTTCTCCAGAGAACATCTTGCGGGTTGACTTCTATCAAAGCTTGGTTGAAAGTGCCATATTGCAGAGACAAAAGAGACTGATAAGCCATATACGCCGATGAGTGATATTTGAATAGAAGAAACACCCTGGTTTCCTTTTCACTAGTTCCGTTGGCAATCATTATCTTCCTCTGAAGCAAGTTGCTCAGGCAGTTCGCAATTGTGTTTGTAGACCATTCACGTACGTCTGTTTTAGGCTGTACAGCTAGGACCCTAAAGAAACCCGGAAGCTTGATCCTGATGTGCCTGTTGATATACGGAATAGTTAAAGACGACAGCTCAATTGGTGGATATTCCTTGAGGTCTACTACCTTTTTCTGCTTCTTTGCAGCAAGACAACGAACTTGGGATCTCAAGTATGCCACTTCTGCCACCTCCAATATATCAAGTGCTTCCCAAGCCCTTTTCCAATCAAGGTCGGAGTCTCTGAAGCTATCTGTGAACCAGACTCTCTCTACTCCGCCAGGAAATATATCAAACAACGCTACAATGGTGTCCTTATCCCTGAACTCTGGTGAAATGTTTGACAAGAGAAGAACTCTCGAGGAAACCAATTGCCTGTGAGAAGCTGATCCCAAGTAAGCTTGTCTGATCTTGACAATGCATTGCATTTCGTAGACAATCATGTAGTTGAAGGCGCCAATAGTTATGAGGGAGAACACAAAGTGAGCATTGAGGAAGTGTATCTTCGAGTTGGCTATATTGGAAGAGCTTAGTCTATCCAAGCCAGTGGCAGAATATGTCTCGTCGCTTCCGTAGAAGTTCACAGGCAGTAATACGATGAGATTTAGAAGTCCACAAGTAGAAAAGAAAATCAACAAGATACCAAGAAACCTTAGAAAGAAATAGGCATCCAAACCCATATGTAGATAGTGTTGAATATTGTAACTCCATACTGGCAAAATCCAATTTAGGTACCCTCTCGGAGGCGGCTCCATTCGTTCATGGACTGGAACTGAATAGCACCGTGGATGGTAAAAGGAGCCGAGAGCAGCACGCAAGTAGGAGAATAGAAGAAGCAGAACAACGCAGAGACCCAAAGAAGCTGCCAAATACCTGACAAAGAGAGGCAAATCGGTTCCTGAAGAAATATGAGCAGAGCCTGTTTGGGCTGTGTTGAAGAGGTTGAGAAATTTCTTAGGATCAATGAATAACCCAATGTAGGAACTCACAAGAGTAGAGGTGTAGTCGTATCCTCTGTAATCTTGCGAAATCGTACTCATGATGTACTCAATATTTGTTCGCAGCCAATATAAATCCTCTACAAATTTGAGCTATATGTTATATTAATTCCCTATTTTTTAAATGCAACTTCCTTTGGCAACTGGAACGTGACACAGAACATAGGCTTGGTGGGCGCCACTCTGCGCACCAAATGGAATTTGAAGTCTTCAAAAGGAGCATCGAATTGGATTTGGTCGACAATCCTAGCATGTACCCGTCTATGCAATTCTTCCATTGTAGGCTCAACGTCAGCACCGTATTTTTCAAAGCAGTGCACGTTGATAGTGGGGAGTTTGAAGTTTGGATCTTCCTTGACGAAAGCTTCCACTTCAGGGTCTCTGGTGTACAACCCAATAAACTCGTTCAAGAATGTCAAAGCCGAGTCAGGCAAGTTCATGGCGTAATTCGTGAAGTATCGGGGGATCTCCACAGCGGTGACCTCGACGTCCCTGGTGGTGATCTTCTCTTTGGTAGTAGGATCGACTTTTCTGCGCTTGATGGTCCTGCGTCTTTCGACAGTTCCTTCCTTCTTGACCCAGTCCATGAGCATTTTTGGAGACTCACGAATGAACTCACGACCGTCCAAGTTGAAGGGCTTCACAAAGCTTGGAACGTTGTTGATCTGAATGTTTTCCTTCAAGTATTTGTAAGACTCGGGATTCAAGTCGTTTGCCAAAACCAACACGTTCTTTCTGCCAGCTGGAACTGCAAATGGGCCAACACCAGCGAACACATCACCAACGACCTCACAGGGCTGGAACTGTGAAATGAGTCTCTCGTGCTCAGTACCCAAGCGGGAATTCCAGTACACGGAGCTGAAATCAAAACGAAACTTGCACCCACTTTCACTCTGCTCGACAATGAAATCGTCTTTTCCTGCCAAGATCTTCATTTGGAAGGTTCTGAACTTAGTGTCGATGGTGTCGATTTTATCAACAACCGTCTCTATCTTAGAGTTCTTGTCCAAGATGACCTGTCCAATGAAAGGCCCATATGGTTTGAATTCTTTGCGCAAGTTCAAATGGGCAATATGGCCGGCCTGAGCAAAACCTGTTGGGATCTCGTCCAACAAATCCTCTGGCAAGACAGCGTTCAAAATGTCATCGGTTTTCCAGAATGAGTAGTCTAATTTGAGGACGTAAGGCTCAACAGATACATTGTACTCCTCTATCTTCCCCAAGGCAGTCGCCGACAACTTGTCCTTATATGTGTCCAAGCTATCAATGTCTTGTCTCAACAAAACACCCTTGGTGTTACCGATAGGCACAATATGTTTCACAGAGGGTAGATTCAACATCTCACCTTTGCATGCTTTTGTAAATTCCCCAAGGTGTTTAGGGTTTGGGAAAGTGGCGACAAGGAGGCCAACTTCCTTCGTGAAGAACGAGCGGTCCAATTCCGTCATGTCTCTGTTAACCGGAGGTCCAAACTTGTCTTGCATCATGATTCTTCGGTCAGTTTTGTTGAAGGTTATAGCTCTGGAGAAAACGAGAATGTTTGTGTTTTGTCGGAAAAGGCTTCTTCTAATTCCTGCAAGCATGTACTAACTCTGCTAGATGGGTATTCAGAGTTTCTATGTACTAGAAGTTCATGAGCTCTCATCGCGAACTGCACAAAATTTCTAGAACTACTTTCTCATCTATCATTATGGAATCTGTCATAAGCATAACGAGGCCTCTCAAGAGGGAGGAGTATGTCAATGACGGCTCAGACGCAGAGATGTCAGACTTGGAAGAAAACAAAGAAACGCAAAAAGCAAGCGGCGAAAATGGCTCCATAGTTACTCCAGGAGAGCTTGTCACGGACGATCCCATCTGGATGAAGGGACACGGCACCTACTTCTTGGAAAACATGACCTACTCATCGGTGGCGGGAAACGTTTCGAGAGTCAACAGGTTATTGAGTGTAATTCCATTGAGAGGAAGATACGAAGCTGAAACAGGTGACCATGTGGTGGGAAGAATCACTGAGGTTAGACAGAAGCGTTGGAAGGTGGATATTGGATGCAAGCAGGATGCCATCTTGATGCTTGGCTCGGTGAACTTGCCTGGTGGTATTTTGAGGAGGAAATCCGAGACTGATGAGTTGCAGATGCGTAATTTCTTGAAGGAGGGAGACTTATTGAATGCAGAAGTGCAGAGCGTTTTCAGCAACGGATCAGCCTCGTTGCATACTCGGTCCTTGAAGTACGGAAAGCTCAGGAACGGAATTTTTTTGAAGGTCCCTTCCAGCTTGATCATTAAGCAAAAGAACCATTCTTACAATTTGCCTGGCAACATCAGCATCATCCTTGGAGTCAACGGGTACATCTGGCTCAGCAAGACCGCAAGCACACAAACAGCTGCCAAGGCCAACGCCTCTACGAATAAAGCCCAGGCTTCTTTCGATGCTAAGGGTACCTATAATCCTGGTCAAGGAAGCACGTCCATCACCAGGCTAGAAGAGGAGAGTTCTTGGGAGATCTACAGTGACAAGAACGACCCCAATATCAGCGATAGCACGAGAAACACAATAACACGGTACTATAATGTTATCAAGGCATTGAGTGCCGGCGAGTTGGGTATTACGGAACAGCGCATCAGAATGGGCTACGAAGCAAGCATGATGTACTCGGATGCAAGCAGTTTGATCGACCAAGAGGCACAAGAAAGCATCTGTCAGGATATTATCACGAACGAAAAGATGAGAGGGTTGAATGAATAGACCACAATTGAATAGATATTCATGCGCTTACATTGTGAACGAACGAAAAGATGAGAGAGCGGGATGAATACATCGCAGACGGTGAATAGAAATTCATGCGTATAAATTATGACAATGACTATAGATGAGCACATTGTTGCATCAGGTGCTCTTCCGGATGGCACCTGAACGACGAGGATAAAGGCCCAGTCACATCTCGTAAGATATGATAAAATCTATCGGTTAGATGATTTTATGCCTTTTGAAGTAGCACTGGAAGTACACTATTTGGAGCAAGCCAAATATGCAAATGCATGCAATCATTATGAGCGAGATGCGCGTGTACCCCGAGTAGATGGCTTCGTTGGCATCCCTCAATTTGTACTCGTGTTCCATCAAAGTGTTGAATGTGTCCTGGGAGCTCTTCAAGTCGTCGCTGACTTCCTTCAACAGGCTTGTCAACTGCGTGATCGCAGTTTCAAAGTCCTCCTCATTGAAGTCCAGCTTGAACTCGTTGTTCTCGTCGGCAGTTTGGTCGCTCTTCACTTTGTTGAAATGCTTGGCGTAGTTGTTGTAGTTGGTGTCCTTGAAGGTGGTCATGTTGCGGATTTGAACACGCATGTCGATGTCGCGTGATTGCTTCTTGAAACTCCACGACTTGTCGTGGTATATGTTGTCGAAACAGATGTAGATGTATGACTTTCCGTGGTGGGGGTCCATGAGCTCTTTGTACGCATCCCGAGGACGGTTTGGGTTCAAGCGGTCGAGGATGTTGTGTGTGGTATCCTCAAGCTGGACAGGGTTATTCAAGTTCGTGAATATGAGCGTTACCTCCTGCGAAACGTCTTCAGAGGATCGAAGAATGTTGCTCTCGCTGTCGAAAACATGCAAGTTCAACTGCTGCGAGGGAAGCTTGTCGCCACTGGCAATGGTGACAAGTATGATGTCGTCCTTCGACGTCAAGTAGCCTAAGCAGTTGCCCAAGTTCTTCAATGACGAGTAGTGTTTCGTATCCCCTGTGAGCGTGGGAGGGATCCTCATGCCGATCGCAGCACAGTACGACACCCACACGGATAGCACAAGGAACCACAGTGATAGAATGCTTTTCGGGTTCATGATTCACGCCTTGAAGTGTAAGTACGTATTCCAATCACCAGAGTGGAAGGTCGATGCAACGTTGCACTTGGGAACGATGGATGTAGTTAGCGAATGACAGTAGCTCTCCTTCAAAGAGAGGAATGGAAAGGAACCAAGTAGGTTGTCGTACCGAAGCTTGATATTTTCGACGACAGAACTTTTTTATCTGTTTACAGTTTAAATCGGAGAAAAAAATACAAGGAAAAAAGCCTGCACAAGATCCGAGGGTATGTGGTGGTGATAGAGCAATAACTTCGGTGCAAAAGCGGCACTTCCGAGGAAAGTCAGGTGACCTATCTAGCTGCGTGCCACTACTTCAGCCGCACCACCAGGGAGCAGTGTTTATCATGAAATACAGCCGAGTTGGTGGCAACATTCTGAACTGTGAACTTGATCAGATCCGAGGGTGCGGAACAGGTAATCGGGCGACTTCCGAGGGCGAACCCCCTACATGCCGTCCGAAACGTGAGTACCGATCAACACCTCCGGCCCGACTGTGTTGAGGAGTTGGCATAGTTGGATCTTCGAGTATACATCTTAACTACACCTAGTTATGAGCCCAGCAAGGAATGTTGCATTTTCCCGTCACGTGAGCCATGACGTATCACGTGATATCACTTCGCTTGCTTGAACTCCTAATGATCCGATAAAGACTCCCCACACTCAGTTGCTCTTTTACTTTCCTCAATTTTTTACACCATGTCTTCGCAGCTTAGCGCCTCGCTACTTAGACTCAAACTCCTCGATGCCCTTCGTGCAGGCGAGGAGGCCAAGGTGGACTCTATAATTAACGAACTCAAGTCTGTGGAGTCCACTGTGGACACAACGGAGTTGGTTCGGTTAGGCGAGACGATTCTTCATTACGCCGTGCAGGTCGCCCCGTTGCCGATGTTGCAGCATTTGGTGGAGAATCCCGACAATGGCTTGGACATCAACTCCCAGGATGTGGACGGGAACACCCCGTTGCACTTGGCTGCTGCGGCCTCGCGGTACAATGTGGTGAAGTACTTGTTGAGCTTGCCAGAGATCAACGACACCATCATCAACGCAGACAAGAAACAGCCCGTGGAGCTTGCTCGAGATGCCAATATTGCCCAGCTTATGCAGTTCGAAAGGGCCAAGTTCGTGGAGCAGTCGGCCACACTCTTGCGTCAGTACTTCAGCACCAGGGACTTTGCGAACTTAGAGAACCTATTGGTCAACAACCCTAGAGCCTCGGAATTGTTGGATATCAACGGTGCTGACCCAGAGACGGGAAACACTGTTTTGCACGAGTTCATTGGCAAGGAAGACTTCAAGATGTGCGATTGGATCTTGAGCCACGGCGGTGATCCATTCAAAAGAGACAAGCGCGGGAAGTTGCCCATAGACTTGGTTTCTAGCAAGAGTGATCCAATCAGAAAGCTTTTGAAGCATGCTTCCAAAGACCAGAATATCATGGACCCCGTGGCCAATTCCAAAAACGCTTTGAAAGCTGGCAGCGCTCCCACCTACAAGGGATACTTGAGAAAGTGGACGAATTTCGCTTCAGGCTACAAATTAAGGTACTTTGTCTTGGACCAGTACGGAATCTTATCATACTACGCAAACCAGGGCGATACCAACAACGCGTGCAGAGGATCCTTAAATCTTGGCTACGCTACGTTGCACTTGGACTCCTCTGAGAAATTGAAGTTTGAGATAATTGGAAAGAATGGCATCAAGTGGCATTTGAAGGCCAACCAACCCGTTGAAACAAATCGTTGGGTTTGGACTTTGCAGAATGCTACCACATTGGCTAAAGACAATATTCGGAAAAGGAAAGGAGTACCCAGCCCTACTCTCCCAACTTTCCCAACTGAAGAGAGTTTGAAATCTGGCGATGACAGAGGCAGCATAGATGAGGAGAAGAAAAGACGTTTGTTACACATTCCAGGCCGCCGGAAGCACAAGAAATCTCCTAGTCTGGTTTCTTTGGCCTCGTTTACGGGGTCGGATGCTGAAGACACCGCTTCGATCAACTCTTCCTTCGCAGAGTCTAAGGCACCTGTCGCCAAATCATCGCTAAACCCATTGGTACAGATCGAGGAGACCAAGGCGATGCCTTCTAATGCAAGCGTTGATGGCACACAGTCGTCACGCTATGGCGGGGAAGACTTCGATTACGACTTAGACGAGCAGTACGATAGTGGGGATTCGGACAGCGATTCTGATATCAACTCCGACGGAATTCCTATGTTGGGAGACTTGACAAAATTATCCAGAGATAGTATCTCTGCGACTAAGAGATCTATCGAGGTCGAGCTTGCTAGCCTTGTAGATTTATTCAAGGCGTTGGGCAGCAGTCACAATACTGTTGATACTGAGCCTTACCATATCGGATTGAGGACTTTGACGAACGTGCAAAACTTGATTGAGCAGTACCACTACACCATGCAAGCCCGTGATCTGAAGCTTCTCAAGAAAATAGAGAGACAAGGAGAAGTTAATAAGTTGTGGGAGAGCTCCATTAGACTGTTGGAGACCGATATCCAGAAGCGCGAAGAAACTTTGACTCAGTACGAGGGCAAGAAGTACAAGCTCAGGAAGTTGCTCGCCTCCAATGGTATCTCATCGCCTCAAGTGACCAACGAAGTGGTGAGCGGCTACATCAATGCCAACGACGTCAAGTCTAAGGGCACGAAGACCACAGAAGAGAAAGCGTTATTCGATGAGATCTTCCGTGATTCCGACGATGAATTCTTCGACGCTGACGACTTCGACGAGTCTGAAACAGAGGAATTGCCTGCAATTCACGAAGACCCCGTTGTGGCTGCTGTTTCTGTTACAGATCCAGTCTCGGAGAAGGCGCCCGTCGAAAAAGAGGAACTGAAGGAAACTACCGAAGTGCCTCCTACTCGGAATGAATCTGAGACTGAGACTGTGGCAACCATCTCTGATGCTCAGAGAGAGAAGCAGAAAGTGATCGAGGATGAGGGATCTTTCTTGGGCTATGAGAAGCCACCAAGATCTCGCTTGGCAATGGACGAAGACAACCGTCCTAAGGTAGGATTGTGGGGTATCTTGAAGTCCATGATCGGTAAGGATATGACGCGAATGACTTTACCCGTGTCGTTCAACGAGTGTACCTCCTTGCTTCAAAGACTTGCTGAAGATGTTGAGTACAACAGCTTGCTTGAGACTGCAGCAGGTATCGAGGACTCAACATTGCGTATGGTTTATGTTGCTACATTTGCAGCTTCTTTGTATGCTTCTACTATCGGTAGAGTTGCCAAACCCTTCAATCCTTTGTTGGGTGAAACATTTGAATACTGTCGCAAGGACCAGAACTTCAGATTGATATCCGAGCAGGTGAGCCACCACCCTCCAATCAGTGCATGTAACGCCGAGTCTGTGAAGTGGGACTATTATGGTGAAAATGCCGTCGACTCTCAATTTAAAGGACGCTCGTTCGATTTCAAGCACTTGGGTAAGATGTTTTGCAATATTAGACCTGACAGTGGAGTAATCACCTCTGCTGGAAAGACAGTACAACAAGAGGTGTACAGTTGGAAGAAGGTGAATACCTCTGTGGTGGGAATCATCATGGGTAACCCAACTGTTGACAATTACGGTAAGATGGAGGTTCGTAACCACACCACGGGAGACGTGTGTATTATTGACATGAAGCAAAGAGGTTGGAAGGCCTCCTCTGCCTATCAATTGTCTGGTGTCGTTCAGGATGCCAAACAAAACACACAGTGGGCTATTGGTGGACACTGGGACTCTACTATTTATGCAAAGAAGGTCACGGGTGATCTTGACAGCAAGAGACGTGCTTCTTTGATCGAAGCTGTGGACGTAAAAGAGACCAATAATCCTCTGAGCGGAAACAAGTTCCTTGTATGGGAAGCTGCAGCAAGACCCAAGGTTCCGTTCAATTTGACTTCTTTTGCACTCACTTTGAACGACCCCAGCCCTGATCTCATACCATGGTTGGCTCCTACAGACACTAGATTGAGACCCGACCAGAGAGCCATGGAGGACGGTTTGTACGACTTGGCTTCGGACGAGAAGCATAGAGTGGAGGAGAAGCAAAGAGCTGCGAGAAAGGAGAGAGATACGAAGCATTTGACATACAAGCCTAACTGGTTTATCAAACTGCAGCACCCCGTGACGGGAGACCATTACTGGGAGTTTAACGAGCAGTACTGGAAGAAAAGAATGAATAAGGAGTTGAGTGGAACCGGAGACATCTTTTAGAGTATATTGAATATAATTATGTATGAGGTATGAGCAGCAATATTCCTGCAGACTGTAGTCATCTCAAGAATTATTCTTCTATCACTATTACTATGGCTAGAAAGAAGAAAGGAGGTTTGACTAGTGCCTTGGAGCTAGAATCCTCGGTCGCTCCCATCGTTGAAGTTGCGTACTCAGATCCACTTTTTTCTGTTGCTGCACACCCCACAAAGCCGATTCTTCTATCTGGATTAGCTACCGGCCACCTCTTCTGCCACACTTACGATGCCGAAAAGCTCGAGGATGAGGCCGCAAAGGCCAGAGAGAAGTTGGAACTCATAGAGAAAAACAAGGAAAAGAAACTGGTTTCCCAACTGCAGAAAAAATGGTGGTCTGTAATCCGTGATCATAAGGACGTCCCTGAGAACAGCGGTGTTGTTACGAACTGGAAAACGAAAAGACACAAGGGTTCTTGCAGATCTGTGATTTTTGACATTCTGGAGAACTCAATCGGTGAACAATTATATTCTGTGGGTACCGATCATATAATCAAAAAGGCAGCAACTGAGACAGGAAGAGTTACCTCCAAGTCTGAAATCACTGCTCATTACGACGGAACAGATGCCATCACTAACTTGGCGCTCTCTCCTACGCATCCTTTATTGTTGGCAGGAACTGAGAGTGGACATGTACTTGTGTTTGACAGCAATGATCTTTCCTCAAACAAGTTGAAGTTCAAGTTGCCTCTGGTGCACGAAGACTCCATCAACAAGATCCTTCCCATGCCAGCTGTCTCTGCATATCACTTTTTGACTCTTGGGTCGACCACTATGGCTCACGTGGATATCAGAAAGGGAATAATCACCCAATCCGATGACCAAGCGGACGAGTTGCTCTCCATGTGTTTTGCCACAGACTCAGTGAATGACAATAATAACGACACCGTCTTGGTTTCGCATGGTGAAGGTATCGTTACACTTTGGAGAAACTCCACCAATAGATTCATGGACCAGCTCTC
The DNA here is from genome assembly GCA_003707785.3 of Danielia oregonensis. Lineage (NCBI taxonomy): Eukaryota > Fungi > Ascomycota > Pichiomycetes > Serinales > Metschnikowiaceae > Danielia > Danielia oregonensis. Next base: position 313,162 of record PPLJ03000008.1, read on the forward strand.
AAGAGTTAAGGTCAACAAGAGTGCGTCGATTGACGCCATCATTCCCACCATGAATGCGGGAGATGATGACATGAGAGACTCTGTATGGTGTGGTGACAGTGAAGGTTTGCTCCACAGAGTCAACTACAAAAAGGGGAAAGTTGTTGAAACGAGAGTGCACTCTTCCTCTACCGGCAAGCACGGAGGAATTGATGAGGTCGGAGGGCTTGACATTGATTACGACTACCGTTTGATCAGTTCGGGAATGGAGGGCTTGAAGATCTGGTCAGGTCAAACCCAAGGGGACCAAGACGTCAGCGAAGACGAAGACGCCTCGGATAGTGACTCAGATAGCGACTCGGGAAGCGATGCCTTCAGCGATAGCGACAGCGAAATTCTCTCTGGAAGCGACAAAGAAGTACCAGGATCTGGATCAGAGGAAGCATCTGCGGACGAAAGCGAAGGAAGCGACGACGAAGAAATCGAACAGCCTAAGATCGTCCGCAAGAAGCGCCTGGACATCACACAAGTTCTCAGGAAGCCTGCGAAGAAGAAGATCGATATCAACCGAATCACCCGTCAAGAAACCGCAACAGAGGCCGAACAACCGCAGAAGAAAAAATTGAAGAAACTCAAAGCGCAAGGAGTCGTGTCGAGTAACGGAATCAGGAGATTCGAGGGGATGTAAAGTTACATAGCATTATTACCTGAGGTCAAAGGTATTCAAGACTCTCACGTGATCAATATAAGAAGTGTGAGATCCCCCACATAACTTCATCAGAACTAGTACCTACAACACCAAGTTCCGCCTCCCTACATAGACGACATGGACTACCTGAAGGTCTTCACGGTCCAGAATGTCCTCCTCGCGAGGCGGGGCCATTACATCATGGGCTCGCTTATCTTATCGAGACACCATATGGTGTTTTCGTTTCAGCAGGATAAGGGAGATAAGCCCAGGGAGATCTGGATATGCTATCCTGTGATTGAAAGACTACTGAAGGCGAGAGGCTCTTCGTGGGCTAGTCCAATTACCACGGCCAGCGGAGTCGAATTGCCCATGTTGGAACCACCGCAATCTCATAACTTCGACAAGTACACGGCTTCCAACATCCGTATCTACTGCAAGGACTTCACGTACTACTCGTTTGATTTCAATAACGATGTTACATGCACCGAGGTGTTCCTGAAGCTCAGTCTGTTGATCACTGCGCCGAAAGTGAAAGGCTCAGTTCGTGAGTTCTATGCTTACGATTATACTCCGAACACGTTGGAGTCCAACTTGAAGAAGAGTGGCTGGGATTTGTACGACACAGAGGCCGAATACAAGCGTCAACACCTCGTATCGGAAGATGGGGCGTGGCGACAGACAGCCCTCAACCACGAATACCGCATCTGCCCTTCGTATCCCGAAAAGATCATTGTTCCTTCCTCCATCTCGGATAGCGTCTTGAAGCACGCCAGCAAATTTCGGTCCAAGCAGCGTATCCCTGCTATTGTTTACAGGCATAGACAGGGGGAAAATGGCAATGTTATAGCACGTTGCTCGCAACCTTTAGTTGGGTTGAACTTTCAAAATCGCTCCATTCAGGACGAAAAGCTCATAGAGGAGATTTTCAGATCACAGGAAAAGGAAAGAGTAAGCAAACTCTCGGAGGACAGCGAATGCCGGGCGCAACCTCAACGTAATCTCATAGTAGATTTGCGCCCCATTACAAACGCCATGGCGCAACACGCGTTGGGAGCAGGTACAGAGAACGTGGAAAATTATAGAGGAAGGAGTTCAGACAAAGAGACTGGTCCCCAGGATGAGCTGAAGTCTCGAGGCTTTCAACAAGTCGATAAGATATTCTGCAACATCGACAACATACATGTGATTCGTGACTCGTTGAACAAGTTGGTGAACATCCTCAGCGATCTCGACAGACTCCCACTAACAAGTGGAAACAGCCCGTATCCCTTGCTTCAGCAATCGTTAACGAAAACTCAGTGGCTCCATAGACTTTCCATCATCCTTCAGTCTGTCGACCGCATCACCAAATCCGTTCATTTGAACAACACGAATGTTCTTATACATTGCTCCGATGGTTGGGATAGAACTTCCCAGGTCTCAGCACTCCTGCAACTTTGTCTTGACCCATACTTCCGCACTATGGAAGGCTTCATGGTCCTCGTGGAAAAGGAATGGTTGAGCTTTGGCTTCAAGTTTGCTACCAGAGGAGACCACGGCGGGTGTATTGGTGCACTTATTCCGAATGCTCAAACGGATTACAAACCGGAGCCTTCGGCAGAACAGGAATCCTCTACACCAATACTGACTTCGCCATCCGATCTGACGTCCATGCATGCCCCGTCCAATGGTGGCGCCAACTACAGCGCCAAAACAACAGTCACCTCATTCTTGCAAAGGGCAGCAGTACACATCAAGAACACTGCATCTGCTGCCGCCATTTCAGCATCTCTGTCGACTTCCGACCTCGGAGGCGAACAATCGTCATATAGCGTTTACTCAGGAAGCAAAGAACGGTCTCCCGTTTTCCATCAGTTCTTGGACTGTGTCTACCAGATTCTCCGGCAACATCCCAACAAGTTCGGGTTTAACAGTCGATTCTTGAAGAGGCTCTTGTACCACTACTGCTCTTGTCAGTATGGAACGTTCCTCCACGACACTGAACGTGGGTTGAAGACCGCTGGCGTTCGTGACTCCACCGTCTCTGTTTGGGACTACTTTTTGTCCCGGCCCGGCGAGTTCACAAATAAAGCTTACCAGCCTCCAACAGAGGACGAAGTATTGTTCATCAACTACTCAGAGGTGAAGTGGTGGTACGAACTATACGGCCGCACAGACGAAGAGATGAACGGCTTATCCAACTCTTTGGATCGTAAGTTTGCCCAATTGCGCCTTAACCAGAACGTAACTTCGGCAGAGTCAAGCACTGCCACACTAGAGAGTCTGGCAACATTGAAAAGATGACAGCATCGCATAGTAATAGCATATATTATCGCACTTAATCTAATCTATCTAATCGCATTTCGGACCGAATCTTTCGCGTTTCTTTCTAACTAGGCATGTTAAGACCAGCTCTGATCTTCGTGCGATGTCGAAGCTACTGTGTCTATACTTCAGGACCACAAGGAGTAGAGGGCCGTCTTCCTAATACATTCCAAAAGGGAACAGAGAACGAATGCCAATCGGTGGTGATCACAGATCCATATGTGCTTTATCAATCGTACGTGAAGCTGGGAATGCTTGAGATGGACGAGTCTCAGGTACGCGTCATGAAAGAGTTTCAAAAGCTCTACTATAGAGTCGTGGACTATAAGCCGGCACAGGATATGGCGATCCGAACATCATTGCTTTTGAGAAAACTCGAGATTCGGCACGCTGAAGAACTAAGGAAAGTGGATTCTTTGCTGCAAGAGCCTTTATACAAGTTCAAACAGTGGTTTCGAAAAGATATATCTTCACAGAAACGTGATATCGTTCGGTTTATGACTGACGAAGAAGAGCTACATAACATTGCATCCCCTCAAGGCTTGCTAGTGAATGGTGAGGTGGGATGCGGCAAGTCGATGCTTATGGATATCTTTGCGAAGACCCTTCCTTACGATTCCAAGATGCGCTGGCACTATAATAACTTCATATTATGGGTTTTTGGTGAGATTCACAAGATCCAAAAAGAACGAATGCTAACAGCTTCTGTGGATGGAATTCACAAGATGACAATGGAAAACGAGTTCATATTGTTTGAGATAGCCCAGAAGATGATCTCCAAAAGTACAGTGTTCATGTTGGACGAGTTCATGCTACCAGATGTTGCATCAGCTCAAATTATACGCATATTGTTCACCTACTACTTCAAACTTGGCGGTGTCTTGGTCGCAACGTCCAACAAACTACCAGAAGAGTTGTACTCATCGGCTTTCAACAAATCTCGATTCAAATCTTTCTCTGGGATTCTCAATTCTCGATGTGTTGCGGTGGATATGAAATCCGAGATGGATTACCGGCTGCATTTTGCCAAATTGTCTTCCCAAACCCAGAACATGGTCACGAAAGAGAAACAAGATCATGACTACGAGTGGAATTTGCTAATTAAATCTCTGGCACTTCGTCTTGATGAAACATTCATGGATCCGAAAATATCTTTGGAAGATCTAAACTCTGAGCCGGCGACATTCACAGTCTATAATAGAACGACCGAACTCCCGATGACTTTCAACAACAACACAGTTTGCTACGTCTCCTTTGAGTACATTTGCAAAGGGCTTTTCTCAGCATCCGATTATATCACACTTGCATCTATCTACAACACCGTGATCATTGACCACGTCCCCGTGATGACAGCTAAGATGAAGAATGAAGCCCGTCGATTTATCACTTTATTGGATGCATTATACGAGGCTCGCTGCCAATTTTACATGAGGAGCGAAGTTGATGTTGACAGATTATTCTTCCCCGAAGAAGCCAACGAACAAGAGACAAGCACTCAACGTGTACAAGAAGAGGAGATGTACGCTAAAACAACCATGGCTGCTACAAGTCCTTACAGGCCCAATGTGGCGTCTTACGACAAATCATACGCAAAAGAGTATGATGACAGTAAGAAGCAAGCAAATGTTAATTTTGGAAACGTCAAGGCGTTTACGGGCGAAGACGAGAAATTCGCATACAAGAGAGCCGTGCTGCGCATCAGAGAGATGGTGGCATCTGACCACTGGCGAAGCTCAGATCGTTGGATACCGATTGATGAATCGATGAGACCCTGGGAAGAAAAGAGCGGAGCGCCTAAAGAGCACAAGTTGCCGAGGCTAGAACATGAAACCGCATCTGTTGCACTACCGGTGAACGAGCTCAAAAGTGATCTCCAGACTCTGTTACCTCGGGATCTAAGTGCACTGTATGGTATGACATTTAGAGAGTTCAACACCAAAGCTGCACCGATTTTCTCGAGCCTACTGCATTTCTGGTCCATGGGTATATGGACTCTCGACCAACAGAAACGGATAAAAGACAAAATAGCACAGGCCTGGGTGGGTGGAGTCAGAAAGCCATAATCATGCGCAATAGCCTCTCCAAATATGAGAGCCCCTAGCTCCGACTACGCCCAAGCCCTTCATATAGCTACTAGTTACTCTCCCCAAGTATCGAAAGTTATCTTCTGCACCTTCAGAACCTCACTATCATGTGAATGCGAACATCCCCGGATTCTCACCAAATTCAAGACGCACCACTACTTTTTATTCTATGCCCCACACTATGGCGATTTTAACAGCAGAACGCCTTGTTAAGTTGGCTTACAAGTACCCGACGCTTCACAATAACTGGTACATTGTGGCTTCCACGGCGCTCACTGTGGTGAACCAACCCCAGGAAATCGGTAAAGTGCTTCATTTTGCTTTAAGACAGCAGCTTTTGGAGTCAACCACGTTGCTGGAAGGACCTCTCTTGACGGACGCGTACTTGCTCAAGTTGGCGGAAGACTCGATATCCTCGGCTGCCAAGTTCGATGACTTCACGGCCGTTGGCATCAACTTACCTGATATCTTGATTCCCTACACGTACTACGACAAGCTCCCACTTGCGTACAAATACTCGAGAAGCGAAGACATCCATGCTGCTCAGTCGCTTGTGGCGTGCCGAATCCGCGAGGCCATTTTGAAGGCGGCCCCTATCGCTGGATTACCAAAATCTATCAATGCTTTGACTGCGCTCAAGAAGGTGACTCCCTCCAGCATCAGAGCCGCATCCAAGGCATTGCGTCCTTCCATCGTGGCTCATGGCCATGTCAATTCCTCGGACTTGGTCCAGGAAGATGTTGCTGGAACTAGATTTGAGGAGCTGATTGCAACCGAGGACACATTGGATGGTCCAGTATGCGTTCAATCTGTAAACAACAAGCAGGTTGTCAGTGACATTGTTCGTGGCTCAGATTTCTGGAGCAATGTTTACGGAAAGGTGAGTAACAGAGTCAAGACCCAGATGTTCACCGCGTACCCCGACTTATGGCAGTATGCCTTCCACAATGTGTACGCACCAATCTTGAGCTTCACCGAGGTGTTACCAGCGAAAGAGACGTCGCTTTGCGTGGTTTCGGCTTTGATTCCACAAGACGTCAACCCCACATTGAAGGGCCACTTGAAGGGAGCGTTGAATGTCGGAGCGACGAAGGAAGAGCTCGACGATCTCCGTCACCTTGTGTTTGACGTCTGCGACTGGAGCGGTAACGTGATTTGGAAAGGAGGAAAGGATAGTGTTGCCAAGTTATAGTGCTGGTACGAAAAGCTTACAATATATTCCATGTACGACTACACGTAGCATTGAGGTTATCGATGTCCATTATATTATAGAGTCCGAATGCTCGGAAGAATTGAATGCTGGTTTCTGCAATCACAACTTGATGACGCTTTCTTTCTGGATCAAGTACGCCTGGCACCCGCAGAAAACGAAGAATGCCAAGTAAACGAACACCGCTCCGAAAATGGTACGGGCCACAGCATTTCCGTCCTCTGGGTCGTTCACTGAGCCCATCATCGACTCATGTCCGATCTTGAACAAATACCCAAGAACAGACAAAATGACGATGGCAAACGCCGAAAGGACAGTACAGAAATACGCCTTTCCGGAAGAAACGACTGGCTTCATTGTAAAAGAAAGAGTGGGTATCTGAGGATTCGGTAACTTCCACTGATAATGAGCGTGCTGTGTGCAGTACGAGTATAGAGAACTAGGCGTATAATTCATAGTATATATACACTAATGCCTAAGCAGAAGCCAGGTGGATGTGAGACTTTTTGATGCCGTACAAAATGGCCTCCTTTCTCACGTAACCGACGGTCACAACACCAATGATAACAGTGGTGAAAATCAAGGCTATGTTAATAGGAGTAGGGTTCATGTCAAACGTAGTGTGAGTGAGTCTGTCCAAGAACGACTGGAAGTAGTTGATAATACCCGAGATACAGATAATAGCACCGTAGACTGTTCCAAAGGTGTCGAAACCGAAAACCTTGGCACAGTAGTCCGAGACAGCCGTGTAGAAGAAGGGTCTGTACATCACAAAGATGGAGACGTGGACGAAACCAGTGTAGAAGTTAGGAACAAGGCCAAGCACACCAATAGTCAAAGACACTAGGAGCAAGACACCCAACACAATTGCGGTGGAACAGTAGTCCAAGAAAAGACCCACGAATGGGATGGAGACAATTCCACCGAGAGGCAACGCAACGTCGAAGAATCTGTTCAAGAGGGCACCCTGAGGCACAGAGTGCAACAAGTACGAGTACTGAGTGCCGATAGTGGCCACGAAGTAGTTGATTCTCAACATCATGATGGTTGCGAACAAGCACATCAAGAAGAACCAAGGAGTCTTCAACTGGTACTGGGCGGAGTATCCGTGCAAGATACCGAAGACACCGGAGTGCTCAATCAAGAAGTCCTCACCGTCAGTGGCGTAGGGCTGCTTCAATGCGTCTCCGATGGAGTCTCTTCTGCCGGTGGCAGCGTGGGAGTGCTCGACCTCGACAGCCAACAAAGCGTCGGTCTCCACCGCGGACTCCAAGTTCTCTCCGTCATCTGCACACAATTCGGTGTCAGGAGCAGTCTTGTAGGAGTCGGCAGGCATGAGGAAAACCTCCATCAATGCAATGTAGGTGGGAACGAAAAGGTAAACCTTGAAGAACTTGTCCAAGGTGAAAGTCAGACCCGATGCATTGTAGATGATTCTGTAGATCAAGAAGATGGCCGAGGAAGCATCGAAAGCTCCAGTGATAATGGCCAAGATGGTTCCACTCTTGGTAGGGAAAGAGTTGGACAAGTGGAACGAAGACATGTAAGCGAAAGGACCCCCAAGAGCCATGGACGCGTAGCCAATAAGGTAAGGGTCAATGAAGGAAAACATGGAGTTTTCAATCTCCTTGCTGAAGATGAAAATGAAAGATGCAACGTACAAGAAAAAGGCACCCACGAGTCCACTGATTCTTGGACCAAACACATCCAAACAACGACCAATGACCAAGGCAGCAACGTTGGTCATCATAGCAGCCACCGTGAAAATCATGTTCAACTTCAAGTCCTGGTTCGTGCACTTAGCCACGATGTCCTCCTCCTTAATCGTAGCCACACCCTTCACCAAGGTCGTAGTCAACGACGTGAACACAGAAGGGTCCATTACAAACTTGCCCCAGTAAGGAGTGGAGCTGGAGTTGACAGTAGCATCGCACACATACTCATACACATGCTCTTTGATCAAGACGGGTTTCAAGGCAGCGAAGCCGAAAATTGGCCCTCCAGACAACAAGCACCAGAAGATGGCACTGGCACACTGTACGAGACGGGTGTTCACCGAGACTTGCTGTGCCGACATCGGAAGAAAAGTAGTAGGTGTGAGGAAATAGGCCGATGGAGATTACGATAAGATTTTGTGTCACTAAGTGCGGTCGGCATGTACCGGTGGCAGCCCGGCATAGTGGGCTATCGCTTGCAGAGAAGGCCATCGCACGCCCAACCTGTGCATTGTTCGGGACGCTTTTCGACTCGGCCGTCTCCGGCGAAACTGTGCAGTTACTGGGGCTCGGTATTATGCGGCGGTTTCGATATTTAGGGCACAAAATTTCGAGGCCCGCGAAGATGCGCGGCGCTGTATTCGCCGATCATGTGTTATCTAGGAGAGGACAATTTGCGTGGTTGCAAGATCGACGCTAGAGATGCACGGCGGCACTCACGCCCGGATTAGCGAGGTGGCTGCTATTGGTCCGTGGCACGGAGCAGCCAGAACTAGTTGATGCTACTGCACATGGCGTCCTCTGCGGTGCATATAGCCGTCCTTATCTTAGATCTGGAGAAGGGTATTAGGAGGCCCGCGGCTCGTATAGGTACGAAGACGTGGACCATGTCTCAGAAGCATCTGGGTTTTTGGTCTTGCAACTTGTTTGGCCAAAAAGTGTGGAGCACTGTCCTCCACATACGGCCCCCACATTCTCACTTTATATCCACTCTCATAAACCACCTCTCAAATGTTGTCTTCTGAAGTTCTTGCGCTTACGTTGGAGCAATTGCTCGCCTTGGAGGGCGACGACATCAAGTTGCCCAGCCTCGACAGCGCGGTTGCTTGGAAGCTTGGAACGTTGGCTCTTGCTAAGGCTGAGCTGTTCCCTCAGGCCATTCTTGTCGACGTTTCTCTTGCCAACGGCCAGGTGCTCTTCCACAGCGCCTCCAAGCCTGGAGCGTCTCTCGACAACGACTACTGGGTCAACCGGAAAAAGAAGACCGTTTTCAGGTTTGCTGTGTCCAGTTACGCCGTTGGAAAGAAGTTGGCAGCGAGGGAGGGTGCCACGCCCGAGCTGGCGTTGTACGTCGACAGTAAGGAGTATGCCACACACGGTGGTTCTGTTCCCATCCGCATCGACGGCTTCGATGGAGTTCTTGGTGCGTTGACAATCAGCGGTTTGAAGCAGGAAGAGGACCATCTTCTTGCTCTCCAGGTTTTGCAAGAAGCCAAGGCCCAATTGAGCAAGTAGAAGAGGTAGCTATGGTTTGAATAACACACTGTGCCCGTGGTAACTGTAGAGAAAGGCATGTGATGTAAGCGAGAAAGAAAGAGGGCTACGAGATGGACGGTGACGGAAGAGGTCTACGAGATGGATGGTGAGGGAAGATTGAGGGAAAACGACGTTCAACACTACACCGAGGAGGTCTAAAGTTGGCATGCCATTGTTCAGAAGAGCCATGCAGCGAGTTGCTGACTCGAGCACTAAACGAAGAGAACATTTGCAAAGATCATGAATAGCACGAATAGAGCAAAGACGCGCACAAACGTTCACGGCCAAACTGGAACATATACGTCTGGCGAACATAAACTCCTGGCACCAACGATTTGAGCAGCGTTCACAAAGTTGCTTCACTAGCTCAGTTGGTAGAGCGTCAGTCTCATAAACATTGTTTGTGCAATCTGAAGGTCGACAGTTCGATCCTGCCGTGGAGCACTTTCTTTTTGCCAATTCTCTCCTACAGCTTTGTAGAGAGCCTATCATTAACAGTCGTCTTCATCTCCACATGTTGGGTCGGGTTTTATTCCATTCTTCACACTTTTTGATCTCAGCATGTACTTACAAAATCACTCTTAGTGCGACTTCGTAAGCGCATAATTGTAGTCTTCATCGTGCGGCTGGCATATAAAGCAACCATATAAGAACTTCTCAAAGTATATAAATTGAGGAGGATTTCCACAGAAAAGCACAACAAGGAATGTCTCAATTATCGTCGCAAGGCAATAACGCCATTATATACTTGACGTATGCGTTTTTGCTTGCCACGGGGTTGTTTCTTGCTTGGAAATTCGCCAACAAGAACAACTTTTTATCGTCCAATGGAACACAGAGTGGACTTCCCTTGGCGGTTAATTTCATTGCTTCAGGTATGTGAAACTCTTTTCTTTTTTTGCAACATGCCAGCGGGTGCCGTTCCTTTTCTTTTCAGAACTGGAATGGCTGAGATGATACCGTTACGACTCGATCAAGTTCATACTTGCGTGAGGAGGCTTTAAGTGTAATAGGGTACAACTATACTGTGAGTGCAGTCATTGCATCGGATCTTTGGCGTTTATTCCTTGATTGGACCCGATTCTACCGGCAGTCTGAAGATTCCCCTGCAACAAATTTTGGAGCAATCAAGTTCAAAACGATGCCGGATCTTCGAACTACTGTCTCGCCTGTTGTTGTGTTGCACCTGCGTAAATACTAACCAAAGCTATGGGATGTGGTATCTTGACCACTTATGCTCAGATCGGAAACCTTTCGGGCCTTCATGGTTTGTTGGTGTACACGATTTCCGGAGCGATCCCGATTGTGGGGTTTGCCTGGGTCGGTCCCATAATTCGCAAGAAGTGTCCTGACGGTTTCATCTTTACCGAGTGGGTCAGAGTCAGATTTGGCCCTGTTACTGCGTTGTATCTCTCTTTCTTCACATGTCTTACAATGTTCTTGTTCATGATCGGTGAGTTGGCTGCTATCAGAGGTGCTATTGAGACATTGACTGGCCTTGACGCTTTGGGAGCTGTCATCGTTGAGTGTGCTGTCACTACCATCTACACCTCTTTTGGTGGGTTCCGTGTTAGTTTCATCACAGACAACTTCCAGGGTGTTTTCGTTATGCTCTTGATTATCATTTGCTCGGTCGCCATGGGTACGGAGATCAACATCGACACTAGCTTGATTGGTCCTTCCAAGTTGTTGGAGGCCAACAAATTGGGCTGGCAGTTGCTTTACATTTTGCCTGTGGCTATCATCACTAACGATTGCTTTATGGCTGGATTCTGGTTGAGAACTTTCGCTAGTAAAACTAACCGTGACCTTTGGGTTGGCACTTCTATTGCTGCTTTTGTTACCTTCGCTATTTGCACATTGGTCGGTTGCACTGGTTTCTTGGCCGTGTGGGCAGGTTACTTGGAAGTTGCTGATGACAATGGATACAATGCCTTTTACATCATGTTGGGCACAATGCCCAAGTGGATTGTGGCTTTCGTGTTGATTTTTGTCATTAGTTTGTCCACTTGTACATTTGACTCGTTGCAGAGTGCCATGGTCTCTACCATCTCGAATGACGTGTTCCGCAACAAGTTGAAGATGGTTTACGTTCGTGGATTGGTTGTGCTTGTCATGATCCCAACCATCGTTTTGGCTGTCAAGGTCGCTGACAGCATTTTGCAAATCTACTTGATCGCTGACTTGGTGTCCGCAGCTATCATTCCAGCCGTTTTCCTCGGATTAAGTGACCGTTTGTTCTGGTACTTGGGCGGTTTTGATGTCATGGTTGGAGGTTTGGGAGCTTTATTGGGAGTTTTCGTGTTTGGAACCGTCTATTACGGCACAGCTAAAGAGGGAGGAAAGCTTCTTTTGGTGTGGAATGGTATTTACGATTCTTCTGATTGGGGCGCCTTCGGTGCTTTCGTTATTGCTCCTTTTGGAGGTTTACTCTTCACCTTCATGGCTGCCGGTGCCAGGATCGGTGCGCTTTACATTTACTCCAAGTTGTCAGGAGCACCATTCACTGCATTGGATAAACCGGAACCGGAAATCAGAGAGGAGATCCAACAAGATTACGGATCAGCAGATGATTCTAGCTTTAAGAAACTTTCACTCGAGGCATGAGAGTGTGCAACTAATAATTTAATAAACGATGATCTACATCTAGCACGCATAAATGATAAGGTATCTATTGGTATAGCGAACGAAGTTTGACGAAAGAAGGTATGCAAGTGCATTAGGCAGTGCCGAAGGAAGCCAAACCGAAGTCAGCAACACCACCCAATGTTCTCAAAATGTCACCGGTGTAGTTCTCAGGGGCGTACTTCTTACCGCTGGCGTAGACAGTGTCCCAGTTCTCCAAGACATCCTGGACGAATGGAAGACCAGCAATGAACAAGTTTTTACGGGAAGCAGAGCTTCCACCGTCACTGCTGGCAGTGAAGAAACCAACGGTGTTGTTGGACATGGATGATGGGGGTCTGGCGAAGTCAGAGATGGTTCTCATGACGACGACTCTGTTGAAGTCAACAAGACCGTGCAAGTCCAATCTGGTAAGAGCCTCCAAAGAAGCGTTGTCCTCCTGTGCGGTAGAGCAGTAGACGGCAGAACCGTTGGTCATCATAGAAGCGAAGGCCGAGAAGTAGTCACCCAAAGTGTTACCAGTGAAGTAGTTGTCGGAGGTCAAAGAGTCACACTTGACAACAGCTGGCAAAGACTGAGCAGCCTCGTAGTCGTACAAAGCTCTGAACTCGGCGTTAAGCTCAGTACCGTTGTTCAAGTCCTGCTCGGAAGCCAACTCAGCAGCTCTGTCTCTCAACTTCTCGTTCAACTCAAAAACTTCAGTTCCGTAAACGTTTCCGGGGTAAGTCCATGGGTTGTCGGTACCGTAGGCAAAGTAGCCGGAGGTCCAGTTAGGGTTGGTGCCAATGAAGTCCTGGTAAGCGATCTGGTACTCCAAGGCGACCTGCACGGCGTACTTGGCGAAAGTAACGGAACCCAAGGTGGTGTACTGTGGCTCACCACCAGCAATACCGTTGATCAAGAAGTAGGTGCTGGACAAGTCGAACAATGGCGACAAACCCAAAGCGTTCACGGAGGCAGCAGCGTTGATCTCACCCTCTCCAGTGGTGAACTGACAGATAGAGTAGTTGGTGGTACAGTGGACCGTTGGGTAGAGAGGAGACAATCCGGGAATGGTGATGTTGTGGATGAAGTCCAAGCCCTCCAACCAAGGCTTCTCCTCCAAGGAGAACATGTTGACAACCATAACCTTGGGCTGGAAAACGGCGTAAGGCTTACCGAAAGAGGTCTGCAAGTTGTTGTTGACAGTCTTGTCAGCCTCGATCTCGACAGTCTCGTTGACGAGTCTCTTCTCCAATGGGTGGGCCAAGGCACCGGCCACAAGGGCAGCGGCAGAAACGAAAGTAGAGAACTTCATTGTTGTTTTTCAGAAAAGGAGCAAACCAATGGCCTATTTATACGCTGGGTGGACGTCGGGGAGCTCCGCCGGAGGCAAATATACGGCATTCTTGCCGCTAACAAGACATGGTGCAGCTATCTCTTATCTCAAGAGAGTTTCGCAGCTTCTGAGCCCCGGCTATGTGCCGGATTCTCCAATAGAAACGGATGAAATTGGAACGGTCCGGCACTTAGACTGCCCGTTTAGTTAATTACATGCGCCCGTATTATGATACGGCGCTATTATACTTTCTTCCGTTATCGAGATTCGTTCACTTGCAGGGGCTTATGACAGATGAGGGAGAATCTTTTCACTTCTTCGGAATTACATGCCCATCATCATAAATACGTGGCGTATAGGGGTATGCAATGTACGAGGGGATGCCCAATTGAGTGCGAAAAACAACAGAAATGGACGTTAGTGCATCGTAGATGCACTCGCCTAACGCCCGCATTAATTAAAAAGCCCGACGACTCCTGCCTGTTTCGGACAATCTCCAAATGTCGGAGGATTCGCTTGCCTATCCTGGATGCACCGTTGCCATGGCGATCCTTGCGTCACCAATTGCAACTTGTTCACGTCAAGAGTTTCGAGAACCTGTCAACGACTTTTGAGACTACAGAGCTAAAATCGGGAACTTGTGTAAAGCATCCAAGACTTTCCGATTTTCGCCAGCAATATCCTGTTTCCGGCTCACGGGTCGCTCCTTGAAAAATCTTCCGAAGCATCGAAGAAATGTACGAAGGAATTCTGCAGGAACGCTAACTCTTTCCTCTCATCGTTCATCTGCCTCGACACAGACCTTTATTATGGTACTGCATACACTGCATACGCGCTTCAATACACTTATACAACTCTGATCTGACTCCATCTAGATGACCAAGCCAGAGCCAGATGAGGCCGTGAACGCTCGAAAACGCTCCTTCGAGGTGAGTGTATGTAATCCTTGCACGTGATTGATTCCACTAACCTTTAGTCCGGCCAATCGGCAGAACAGTACATGTCCCAGTTGCTAGCGCAGAAACGGCACCGGTTGGGAGACGATGAGGAGGAGAGCGACGAGAGCGACGATGACGAGCCTTCTGTGAAAGCGGGTTTCATCAAGAAGCTCACTCTCAAAAACTTCATGTGCCACGATCATTTCGAGCTTGAGTTTGGGCCCCAGATGAACTTCATCATTGGACGCAATGGATCCGGCAAGAGTGCGGTGTTGACAGGAATATCCGTAGGGTTGGGTGCTAAAGCGACCGACACCAGCCGTGGATCATCCATCAAAAGTCTCATCAAAGACGGCAAGTCCACAGCGCGTATCGTGGTAGAAATAGACAACAACGGTCTTGATTCCTACGAGCGAGAAACCTATGGAAACACGATCATTGTGGAAAGAAAGCTTACAAGAGAAGGATCCAATGCATACGCCATCAAGAGTGAAACTGGTGCGCTCGTATCCACCAAGAAGAGGACGTTGGATGATATTCTCCAGAAGTTCTTTATCGTGGTGAACAATCCGTTATCGTTCCTTTCGCAGGATAAAGCGAGAGAGTTCATCGCCAACAGTACTGAGCAGTCCAGATTCAACTACTTCAGCGAGGGTAGCAACATCCAGTCTATTCTTCTGAACTACCAGGAAGCTTCCAAGAACATCTTGAGCCTACAATCGAGACTGCAAGCCGCACAAACCTACTACGAAGAAGCATGTCGAAAGTACGACGAGTCTGAGAGAGCATACAAGAAGTACAAACACTCCCATACGCTTCGACAACAACTTGAGAAAATCAATGGCAAGATCTTTTGGTTCAATGTGGAGGTTTTGGAGAGAAGAATGAAAAAGAAAGATGCTGAAGTTCTTGAGAGGCAACAAGAAATTCTGAACATTGACAGAAGTATTCTGGACCATCATGCCACCATAGCAGTCAACAACGAGGATTTGGTTGTTCTAGATAACGAGCAAACAGTGCAGAAAGAGAAATTGCAATTGACCAGTTCAGATAATGAAAAGCTCGAGCAACAGCATCAGGAATGGAACAAGAAGATTCAAGGCTATAGAGCAGATTTGGTGAACTATAAGAACGAGATTGAGGAGTACACCAACCAGATTAGAAAGCACCAAGAAGATATCGAAGCTGAACAGAAAAAGATCGATGAGGTCAACGGTGGATCAAAGGACGAAATGAAAGAAAGGCTCTCGATGTTGAAGACACGAATGGAGGCTCTACTGGAAAAGAGAGACGAACTTCAAAGACAGTTGCGTAGTCTCGATGGAATCAGTCCTGCGATGGCACTGCTCAATAAGGAGCTAGAGGAACACAAAAGCACCAAGTTGTTACTTCAAGAGAGGATGAGCAGCATTGAAAAGAGCAAGAACGATAAATATGCTGCTTTCGGATACAATATCAATTTTTTGATGCGGGATATCGAAAATGAAAAGCGGTGGCACCAAAAGCCACTTGGCCCAGTGGGATGCTATGTCAGTGTCAAGGAAGAGTACTCAAAGTGGGGTGACTTGATAAACGCTCTTTTGATGAAAACACTAGACCTGTTTGTTGTATGCGACGAACACGACCGCAGACTTCTCAATCAGTACATGAGAAGTAAGAAGATCTTCAAAAGTATCATCGTCAGAAAATTCGAGAAGTTCAACTACGAGACTGCAAATGTTCCAAATTGTACCAGCATGCTTGATGTGTTAGATTTCCAGGATGAGAATATCAAGTTTGCGTTGATTGACTCCAATGGTGTGGAAGAGTCTGTCCTTTGCGAGTCGCTAAGTCAGGCTGAGCAGGCAACCCACTCAAAGTCAGTGAAAGGTGCATTCTGCCTCAGTGATCGTAAGTCAGGTATGAAGTTCACCAGAAGAGCCGGAATTTTGGCAAGAGATCCAGTATTTTACGTCAGAGAGCTTCGAAAGCTTGCAGGAAAGGTTTCAGGAGATGACATCAATACTGAACTTCAAGAGGTTTTGCATGAAGAAGCTAGCGTGCAACAGAAACGCAATAGATTGCGCATGGATGAGCAAGAACAGAAAAAGAAAATCCACGTGGAATTGGAAGAGAAGAAAAAACATTTGAAAGAAATTCAGAGTCAAATCTTTAACACCGAGAGGGTTTTACAAGAAGAGGGTGATCATGGAAGAATTGAAAGTTTGAAGGGTCAGATAGAAATCTGCGAAAACCAGATCAAGACCAGAGAAGGAATGTCTGTGGAATTATTACAAAACTTGAATGAATCCAAAAGGTCATACACAGCTTTGAAGGAGCGAGTGAAAGAAGCACGAGAAGCTAAGCAGCTGATCATGGAAGAACTTTCTGATATCAAAGAGCGCATGAATAGCTGCGAGGAAGCTACGGAAACTCTTGAGGCTGAAATCGGCTCTGCAGAAACTCGCAAAGCAGACATCCTCACTGATATTGATGTCAGGCTTGCTAAGAAGGCAGCCGACGGAATGAAACATCTGGAATTACTTCAAGAGGCACAAGAGCGATGTGAAAGATCAGAAATCGAGATTGCCGAATCAGACACAACTGATTCAATTACTACAGAGTTCAGGATCATTCAAGAAGCTATTGAAGAAGTGGAGAGAAACACTCTCAAGTCCTATGAAGATATCCAGAATGAACTTCTAGAGAGCAAGGCAACCAAAGATAATTGTGAAACCAGTCTTTTGGAGTTAGACAATGCTCGCATCACTTTGGAGAACGACTTGAACTCTCGGTTCGAAAACTTGAATATCACCATCAAGGAGAAGCTTACGAGAGCTAAGCTGTCATTCGAGCAATCTCTTGCGCTTCGCGGATTCAAAGGAAAGTTGGAATTTGATTTCGCTAGAAAGCGTGTGATCACGGAAGTGCAAACAAAAGACGACAAAGAAACCAGAGCTGTGCAATCGTTGTCGGGAGGAGAGAAATCCTTCACCCAAATCGCATTCCTACTCAGTATCTGGAAAGTCATGAAGCCAAGAGTATGCGGGTTGGATGAATTTGATGTTTTCATGGATTCTGTGAACAGAACTATTGCCATCAGGCTTTTGCTTCACGAGCTTCGCAACTCTAGTGCTCAATCTATCTTCATCACGCCGCAAGATATTGCTGTTGTTGGTGACTTACGTGATAGCGCGGATGTCCGCATTCACCGCATTAAAGCTCCAAGAAATGATTAGCTCAAAGGAGCACTATGTATACTATTTAAAAATCAACGGCTAAGGTAGGCAGGGCGCTTTCAATGTATTGAGAATCCACACCGAGCTCCACCATGCGGTCGTAGGACTGCTGGTCCAATGCAATTATTGATTCTTGTTGTCTCTGCCACTCATACAAGAAAGTTTCCACGTCCAGTCTCACGGAAAAGGGAGAAGCTAACATGGCACATAGGAATGACTGTCGACATGCTAGAGGCCATCTCTTAGAGCCAAATACCTGTTGGCACAAGATCCGGATTTGCCATAGAAGATCGTCGTACTCTTTGGAGCGACGAACTGCATTGCCATCTTTACGGCTCTGACCATCGAACTGCCGTCTCAATTCACGGAGAATACACACAAACTCGTCACTCCCTCGAAACAAAGTCGACTTGTGGATTCTTGGGTACAATTCGGGGAGTTTGTTAACAACCGCACAGGCTTCCTCAACATGACCTACATCGCAAAGACTAGCAACAACAAATCTGTGCAATGAGTGATGATGGGAAGATATGAATGACATGAGCCTGTCTATAACGTAGGTCTTGCCTGCCACAAGCTGCTGAATGTTATCACGAAGTAAGTGTTGGAAGTTTGGTAGGTCTGCTAAATGAATGTACCCATCGAGAATGGCCCAGTATGGCTGGTCTGGGCGAGTGTATTTGTTGAATTCAGTATCTGGCTGATACAACTTGAGACTGTCCTCGGTAGCAGTAGCTTGTTGAAGAGGGTCTATGTCCTTGAAATGAGTGGAGACGTTATGCTTGATATTGCTCTTGCGCTTTTGATAAGCGTGGAACGAATGTGACTTAAGGTAACGAGCAGCGTCCTTAGGATCTCTGTACCTCAGGTGTCCTCTATACTTGTGAGCCAAATCGATGTATGATTGTAAAGCTCCAGCTAAATCACCTGAAATAGCAAAAGCTTCTACTTCCGCAATAACCAACGTTTCGTAGACATCACGATGGCCGAAATACGAGTAAAATCTCTTGAAATACGCTCTCAATCCTTGTATAGCCTGAACATTTCCGTTATGCATGTATACCAAAGCAAGTTGAGCAATAGCGTTTGGAAGGAGGAGAAATGGAACAAATTCATTCTCGAGTCCAGCAACAGTATCCCTGGTGTAAATTGCATATGGGTCAACTATCTCGTGGAATATTAGCGATGCTGCTTGGTGGTGGCCGAGTTCTGTAGCTTTTGATGCGAGAAGCGACCAGAACTGGTTCGAGAGTTTGTATAGCTCGGCGTTCTCTTGCAAGATTATGTGAACGAGCGAGGTAGCAGCGTTCAAGTTCTCTGTCTCCACAAGGTGGAACAAGTACGACTCGATAAGATCTGAGCTCAACTTTTGATGAATGTGCTGAACAATATGAGTGAAGATAACCAGTTCAGGGGATTTCTGTGCGAGTAGACGTTGTAGCGAGATACTGGACGTCACGGACTCCGGTATGAGCCTCTGAACGTGCACCTGGTGTTTCGGCTCTAAGCTTTTAAACTCCGTAAGTAGATCTCGTAGCGCCATAGGAGACGATTCCACGTTTCCGAACTGGGAAACCCAGAGCGACGGATTGAACGCTAGTGTTGACTGTCTTCGCACCCGTACCAATCGAAGCATCTTGTCATTTATAGTACCGTATAATCAGTAGATATATTCTTTTGAATATGCACTACTGCGAAACGAAAAATTGAAGTAGACCAAGAACACCTACTATGCTTAGACTCGGAGTTGGCATGACCAAGACGGTCCGGCCGCTGGCCAGATTGGGGAGTGTTTTCGCCCAAACTGGACGCAGATTCAACTCCACGACGCCTGTTGCGCCCGTTTCCGAAATCAAGAACCAGCTTACAAGTTTCGATTCCGAGTCGCTTGCTGCTGCTGCCGAGACTGCGTCGAGCATGACATCGGACCAGTTCGGTTACTTGCAGTCTATTGGCCTTGCCTCCGGATGGGGTCCCACGTCCATCATCGAACGCTTCTTGGAAGCTGCACATGTGACGACTGGCTTGCCATGGTGGGCTACCATCATTGCAGGTACTTTCTTTGTTCGTGTGGCCATGTTCCCACTCTATGTGAAAGCCTCGGCCAATACTGCCAAGATGACCAAGGTCAAGCCGCAAATGGACCAATTGATCCAAGGTATTAGAGAAGCAGAGACACAGCAGGAGAGAATGCAGCTCAGTCAGGAGAGAAAGAAGATCAACAAAGAGCACGGCATCAAAATGTCTCACTCTTTCCTCCCAATGTTGCAGTTGCCGATTGCATACGGTTTCTTCCAGGCTCTTCGTAAGATGTCGCAATATCCAGTGGAGGGTTTCTCGACTCAGGGTGAGTACTGGTTCCAGGACTTGACTCAGGTCGACCCTTACTTGGGTTTGCAGGTGATTTCCGCCATAGTGGTGATCGGAATGGTCAGACTGGGTGGAGAAACTGGAGCGCAAGCTATGAACCCTATGTTTAAGAAGGCTATGACTGTTGTCCCTGTGCTTTCCATCTTCATCACGATGAACATGACTGCTGCTGTCGTCTTGTACTTCGCAGCCAACGCCTGTGCGTCGATGGCACAAGCTCTTATTTTGAAGAATGGTGCATTTAGAAGAATGGCCAAGATTCCTCCAATCGAGGCTCCCGTCAAAGTCCCAGGTGCTCCTGAACCACCAGCTAACCTCAGTGAGTGGTGGAAGGACTTCAATTCCAAAATGAAGCAGCTGTCCCACAGTAAAATGACCAAAACCAATAAACAATTGGAGGCCATGCTGAAGAGACGCACAGCATCTCTGGACGGTTTTATCAAGAGACACTAATCCCCTTGTATATAGAGAACAATACCATGTACAGTGAGTTTTCAAAGTCTTATTAATTAGTAGAAATGAAGAGTCGTGATGTTCGTATCGTATACAGAGGTTATGCCTCGAAAACGGTGTGGTAGTTTTCGATCAACTTCTCCAAGATAAAGTTCATGAATCCGAAGTTGTTAATCAACATGTCCAAGTTACTAGCCTCAGTCAACGCTGGGCCAATCACCGTCGCCAAATTAGATGCCGTCATCCTGTTCTCTTCGCTATGCTGAACAATACGGTTCAAGTGTCCGATCAAAGACTTGAGGGTGTGATAGTTTGCCTTGGGGAGTAACATTAGTGTCTCTTGGTATGCCTTTGGGGTGAAGGCAACCTCTTTCTCTTGTTGCTTGTCCTGCTTCAATTCGAAGAAAGACTCGATTACTTTATCCGTCAATAGCGCATCTGGCAACTCCCTGAAATACAACTTAACACTGCTTGCAAGAGCGTGCCCGCTTGCAGATCTCTCGGCAATGTTTATGGTACCGGTTCTATCAACCTCCTGTTTGATACTGCTAAGTTCACTCAATGAGGTACTGATACGGTATATTCCAACGTCTGTCATGCCATCCTTTTCAATAGCAGCGTAGATGAGGTCCAAGAGGACTGGTGATTTGGCCTGGTCTCTGTCACAAACTGTTTGCAAAGGAATACCGAAGGTTGTATAAAAGTGGATAGCCCTCAGGTTGATAGCTCTAGAATAGAACCAATGTCTATTGGCTGCACTTAGCTTAATGACCCAATCCTTTGAATCGAGCTCACTTGGGGCCTGGAAGAAGTAAACTCCATTTGAGCTTTCCAAATCGATTTTGAAGCAGAATGGTAACAAGTAGACGGGGAATATCTTCTTATTCTTCAAAACAATAGTGTGGAATGGCTTCTGTTTGGGGTCCGAGAACTGCAGTGGATCTGGCAACTCCCTGAAGTCAGCCACTCTTTCGGTGTTGGTCCCAGTCAAGTTGAAAGGACGTGATTTAGTGAAGAGTCCACTGATCTTGAATCTAGACGAAGCGTTAGACTTATATGTGAGAGACTGTCTTCTCAAGTTGGAACTGGACGTCTTCTTTTTCGGCTGCTGTGATAACACGGAGCCTGCATCACTAGATGGAGCTTTGTAATCCTTCATCGCCTTCTTGCGACCGTCTGCTGCTAAAATAGCATACTGATCTTTAATCACATTTCTGAATAGATTAACCTTGTAACGTTCTGGTCCGTTCGTTTCTTTCAAGGTTGAAAGACTGAATAATGACTCGTCTAACTTCAACAAAAATTCAAACTCCTTGGTATCGTGATGTACCTCATTATTATCATCCGCCTCTTCTATGCTTAACTCCTTGATGAGCTTGAATATAAGATATCTTTTGTTGAAATTGATCGCGTTCCTGTAGAAGGATGGACATTTGTTAACTTCTATCAAGTTCTCAATGATCCATCCAAAACATGGAAGGAGAGGTTCATGACCTAGCAATAAGTCCGATTGTCTCAAAGCAGTTGGCAACAAAGCATGGACGTCATCAAAAGTAGATGTTGCCACATAATTGAGGGTCAGAGCGTTTAACGAGTTGGATGCTTTAATCCACAAATTTGCGAACACTCGGCTCTCAGGAGAATACACCACGTTGACGATAGCAGTTTCAATACAGGAAGGTATGTTGTCGTTATTGCCCTCGAAAACAAATTGGCTATCACTCATTTTGAGTTTCGATATCTTGATCATGATCAACAAAGTCTTCATGCGATCGAGACGCTCATCTACCGAGATGCTCAAATCACATAACTGAATCAACAAGTAACTCTTGAACTTATAGTACAACTTGAAAAGTTTCGAGAAAACTAAAGGAAGTTTCTTCAACAACAATTCTTTGTCTGTGGGATCAACGATGGACTCGAAGTAGTTGAAAATATTGGAAACAATAACAGAGTCCTCACTAGTCGTACTTTTTTGCAAATGGAAGTCCAATAGCGAATGATTCTCGAACTGGTTTTCAATGATCTTAAATGTCTTGAACCAGTCCTCAGGTTTGATACCCTTGTAGAATACAGTCAACAACTTGTTGAACTTGTTCAAGAATTTCTCAATTTTGTGGACGTTCTTGTGACTGGGCAAATTTCTGTTCATCGGCACTTCATGCATCGTGCTAGAGAACTTAAATTCATGGATTAGAAAGTGATCGAATTTCAGAGCTTCGATTGGTCTGTAGGTTTTCTTCACAAACAACTTCTTCAACTTCTTATAGTAGTTTACCAAGCTCTCGAATGATTTGTCCAAATTCTTGTCGATTTTGTTGGAGTTGTACCATTGCAAGATCTCATTACTGTAAAGCTTTAACAACTTTATCATGATTTTCTTGTTCTTCAAATCATTGGAGAAGTTGGAGAAGAAGTTGTTGATCAAAACAATGAGTGCTTTAAGAATGTTGACCTGAATCTTCAAAAGAAGCTCATAGTCTACGTCTCCCAATTCGGACAAATCAAGACTGTTATCGACATCCCAGTTTGGGAAGTTTCCGAAAGTGGTGGGATCAAAAGTTCCGTTCCGCATGTAATACAGTCTCTTCATGACTGAAATCACAGCATTACCTGAGTGTACAAAACGGTGTGCCAACTTTTCGAGCAAATCCTTGGTAGTAATGAAGGAACTGTAGTTTAAAAGGAAAACTAACCGGTACTCGTTGAGATCTATGTGATGCGCATCATCAAACGTTCTTGAATCAATCAACAACAAATCGACCAACTTGTCGATCGAAGCAAATCTAGGGATGTACTTGATCGCACGAACCTGGCTGTTCCTTGGATTAGAGTGAAGTGATACTAAACCAAAACTTCTGTGTCTCCGTTCCAGAACGGAAGGGCCATCGTCTTTCCGAGTGTCGTCCGAAATTGAGAAGTTTTTGAACTTTTCGGAATTCAAAATATCATCCACATCAATGTCGAGACCCTCATCTTCAACTTCCACATGCTCGTCGTCATCATACGCGGACGTAGTGGTGGTCAAAGAAGGGTCGTGATCGTTCACGAAGTCATCGATGCGCAATGTCAACTCATTGTCTACGACAACGTTGTGTCTATCATTCGAGAGTTCTTGGTATGTCGGGCTCAACGAATTGGCCAAGTCATCATACTTCGAGAGCTTGATTTTGAAGAACTCATTGTTGAATGTAGGTAAACGGTCTTCCAAGGTCATTTCACTGATCGTTGACTGAGTGGTGTGCAGCGTATCTTGTGCATCGCCCGATTTGGCAGACGATAAAGATGAGCCTGAATTCACGGATGTCGTAGAATTATTCCGGAACGCAAATGAAGTGGACATTGGCGTTGTGGGTTCTTGCACAGGACTCTTCAAGTAGTTTTCAGGATAGCAAGGTTCAACATCGAGAGAAAATTTCATGACAGACTCAAGACTGATGGACTCACAGTTGACCTCTAATAATCGGAGTAATTTAGTGCGCAACTTCTGCTTTGCAAGTGCAACTTCAGAAGAGTCAGTAGCTGGGACTTCGGGATTTGCGGCTGCTGCTTTGATGGAGGCAGGAACATTCTTATCGTCGTCTTTATTTACGCCAAGATAAAGGACTTGGTTCAACATTTCGTTGGAAAATATGAATCCCAATGAGTTATAACGGCGCAACACATCTTGGTTGTATTTGATAATCTCGGTCGAATTGAACAAGTTCTTCAAGTAGTCATTCCATCTGTCGAAAGAGTAGTTGATCTTCTTCCAAACCGTTTCTAGCTCGTTGACGTTTGTTGATGAGGTGTTGTTGATTGTCAAATCACCGAAGTAAGGGATCACTTTCTCCTTAGGGTAGATTTTGCCCAAACCACGAGGCGCCATTATGTGGTACGACTCTTTGGAGGCAGACACGTCGGCCTCGGGCTCGGTATGGCCAGTCGCTGACGAAGAACCAAACTTGATGTGCTCGTAGCTATTGGCCAAATGACGCCTGTCGAGCTCAAACAAGACAGGTGACCAGTCGTTCTTCAAAAGCTTTATGTAGTCTGGAGCGACGTGTGACCAAACACTTGATAAACGGAGCACCGGTTGTGATAAGATTATGGAGGAGATTCCGAGCCAGGAAGACATGTTTCCAGACTTGTCCAAGAGACATCCTAGGTCAATCCATTTCTCCAATATCCGTGCACGCTTTTCAGAGGAAGCATTGGGGTTCTCCACGAACAAGTGGTTGACGAAAAGACGCGACAAGTAGTGTAGGTGAGAGTCATTATTGAATACCAAGGGATTCTTCTTGTAGAAGAAATCCGATGATGTGACATCGCCAACCGAAGAATAAAGCAACAAAGACTTATCTATGCTAGAGTTCCAAGCGTTGAAAAACTCCAAGTCGATGGCAGTCACGGTAGTAGCGAGATCAAACAAGTTGATATCGTTCATGAATACTGAAGAATTCAAGTCGATGAATGGATTATCAGTAGGAGTAGGAGCAGCGGCGTCTGTGGAGTTCACAAGCTTGATTAACATCTGCTGCTTGGCTAGCATTGCTGTTTTGAACAGCTTGAGGAGCTCGTCGGATTCTGGAGACTTCAAATCAGCGAATAATTCCAAAATCTTCAACATGCTTGGGGCCACGTTGGATTTTAAGAGAAATCCACTGAAATTTCTGTCGAGATGGACGAACAAGCGGATCACTCGGTCAACTACGCGGTCCTGCGCGTCTCGCTGTCCTAGTCTGCCGTCGAAGAT
Source organism: Danielia oregonensis (assembly GCA_003707785.3). Classification (NCBI taxonomy): domain Eukaryota; kingdom Fungi; phylum Ascomycota; class Pichiomycetes; order Serinales; family Metschnikowiaceae; genus Danielia; species Danielia oregonensis. The sequence continues at coordinate 338,338 of PPLJ03000008.1, forward strand.
GGCCAACAAGTAACTGTACATGAGTTTCAACACATTGCCGAATCGTGGGAGCATGGGAAATACCGTGACGAGCAGGTTGATGGAGGAGGCGCTGGACGAGTCGGAAAATAGGAAGAAATGCACCATGGCCTCGAACGTGGTGCCGGGCAAAAACGCAGAGGCTTCGTAGTCGTAGTGGAGGTCTGGGTGGGGCATCTGGGCATCAAAGTACGCGATTGCGTCCTCCGAAGGGGTTGGCTTGGGTGCAGCCACCGCTGTGCTGGCAGACATGGTGGACAGCGCCATGGTGGGCGTGCCAGGAACGCTAACGGCGGTTGGAGCAGATATGGCCACAGAATCAGTGCTGATCACGCTGGCCACAGACATCTTGCGGCCCAACAACGCAGGCCGCTCGTCCGCTTCTGCGTCCGGAGCCGCCACGCGGAACAGGCGCACGCCAAGCTGGGGAGGAGCACGGTATATCAACAAGTGAGAGCCCTTAAGCTCGACGCGGTACAAGCGAAGAGCCTGTTCGGAGAAGTCATTGGCCGTGGAGGCAGAGAGCACCGCATTGAGCCACGCGTGTTTGGTGGATCGTTCGTCGTAGTCGGGCCTCACCAAGCTCCTCACGCTGACTTCGTGGGATTCGGCTGGCTCCAACGGGACAACGTCCGCCGGCGTGTCCAGGACGGTGTCTAGACCCGATGGCGCGGGGGCCATGGACCGCCGCTTGCTGGTTCGGGTCCAGATGTTTTTCATCTGGGATTTGTGGAAGAAAAGGCGAAGCTAAAAAATGCTGTTTCGTATCGCGAATCGCGAGAAGTTGAGCAACTTGAAAGTTTGAAAATGCACCGAACACCACGCGAATCACAGAACACAACGGGTCGCGTTTTGCTGAAGGTGCTATTGGCTTCTTGTGGCCAACTGAGTGTTTTGGTACCTCAACCGGGCTGCTGTGCGGCTATGTAGACGGGGTATGTGCAGTTTGCAGGCGTCGGAGTGCTGAAACGGTGATCAGGAACCGAGCGACTTCTATGTTTGGGCCGTGTGGTAAGGGAGGAAACCGGGAACGGGTGCCGGCTTTGTTACGACGCTACGGTTTTGGAGATGGATGGTGTACCCGAGTGTTGAGGGTCCGGGCTATTCTTGGGCCGCGTCTATGCGCAGTTCTGTAGGAACTGTTGACATGATGTCATCGGTCTCGTGCCGCTAGACAGTTTGGTCTCGTACTATTGGACTCGTGGTGCTCGTCTCGTGGTGCTCGTCTCGTGGTTTTGGTCTCGTGGTTTTGGTCTCGTGGCATTTGAGATATGTGTGAAATATGGGCCGCTTTACAAGACTTCTTGCCAGGTATCTAGTCTGACTCTTCTCTTTTGCTCTTGTTTCAGTCACATTCTCGTCGCCACATCGGTGGAGTCAACCATCTATTGCTGGCGTGAGTGGTACCAAATACCAAGCTCATAGAACCCATCGAAACTAGGAACCGGTGATTATCCTAACGACCCTGGTTCCTTCATGGTTCCTTCAACCCCTAGATCCACGATTCCCGCCCCTTGCAGCTGGCCTTGTTGTGACGCTTACTATCTGATGTATAAGCGCTAGTGTCGATGCAGGGCCCATGCATGTTGCGGAATTAGAGCTGCAGAGAAGCCTGGCTAGCAAAATAGTCCAAATGAGAAGAGCAAACAGCTGGGAGTAGCGGACTTGGAGATACTCGTGGATTTGACCTTGTCAACGGCGCTGCTTATCGCGTTTTGAGCGTGGGCCCTAATCAATGCCATCTCCGGTCAGATAAATGATGCATTCAACGGCCCCGAGGCGCTCTTGTTGCTTTGCGCGGTTGCAAGGCGTTCTGTGGCAGTACCCTCTCACGAGCGCATCGGTACTTCCCCTCAGCATCTCCCGATATATTGCGATTAGCTCTTAGTTCTCAGCCTCTGTTGACATCAGATTGTCCTGCCCACGTTGCAACAACATCCAAGAACGGACCATATGCAAGTCAACGGCTCGGATTATGCATCGCGCCGGAAGCAACCCAATGATCTTCCGAGCCACCGTGTGGCTTGCAAGGCGCAAAATCACAAATGTTATTACATGAAAACACGGCACGTTGTAACTCGTTGTGCATGGCGCCTGCAGAATCTCTCGCGTAACTTGCCTATTGAGGCTCGATTTGCGCCATCAAGACAACATTATAGCCGCCCTGCTGCTAATTATACCGCGGAGTCGTCCCGGAGCCTCACTTGATGCATGGTGGAGCCTCCCACGCCCCAAGCCCACGCCTCCAAGCCTCATTAGGTTCGGATCGGCCCACGGCTGCAGGCTACAATCACTTATGGCAAATGTGTAACTTAATGGCCTATTACTGCAATAAGCAGAAATCTCACTCGTCAGACAATAAATAATGGGTGGTTCGCTGGTCTGGGCAGCATCCCATGAAGCTTACAGCGGTTGTGAGCTTAGCAGCTGCCATATGCACTGTTTCTGCGGGCTACAGCCCATCAAGAACCACTTGTCCTAGTGGAAACTTTGCCAGACCTGCTGACAAGATTTCTACACTGGAGTCTCTGTGGCTCGAGGCAAGGAATAAGATAACACAGGAAAACTTGCAAACGTTTTTGGAGAACGCAGGCTTAGAAGATTTCGATGCGGCAGCCTTCCTTTCCAACACAACGAGCCCGGTACGTATTGGTCTCGCTTTCTCTGGAGGAGGGTACAGAGCCATGTTAAGCGGAGCAGGACAGTTGGCTGCGTTGGATAGTAGGGTTGATAACGCAGAGTCAAATGGTTTGGGAGGGCTTCTTCAATCATCTTCCTACGTGGCTGGTCTTTCAGGTGGAGCCTGGTTAGTGGGAACTGTTGCATCCAACGGGTTCCCCAGTATTCCAGAGATTTTGGCCAAAAACCAGATCTGGGACTTGACCAACACCATCATCAACCCTGGCGGATTTGACATCTTGAAAGCTATCGTGCTCTACACCGATATTTTCAACGATATCTTCAGCAAGTTCGTAAATGGCTATCCAGTTTCCATCACTGATCTCTGGAGCAGAGCGTTATCTCTGCAGTTCTTTCCCCTGCTGCTGAGTTACGGTGCGCTGACTCACTGGTCTGACTTGCAGACTTCTGGTCCCTTCTCCACATACGAGATGCCTTTTCCCATTATAGTGGCCGATGGTAGAGAGCCAGGTGAGGTGATTATTTCTCAGAACTCGACCATTTTCGAGTTCAACCCATTCGAATTCGGTTCCTGGGACCCCTCTTTGTACCAGTTCACGCAAACGAAGTACTTGGGCACTACTTACCGTAATGGAACACCTTCAGGTAAATGTGTTGTTGGTTATGATAATGCTGGTTTCATTATGGGTACCTCTTCTTCATTGTTCAACGTTGTCGTGAGCACAATTGCTACTGACGTCCCAGCTCTCCTCCGTGGTATCATTACCAAAATCTTGAACTTGGTTGAAACCGTTGACTTAGGTGTTGATGTATCACTTTACGCTCCTAACCCATTCATCGGTACCAAGGCGAGTACGGCGCTGGTTGTGAATACTGCCATTTTGGATTTGGTGGATGGAGGAGAGGATAGTCAGAACATTCCTCTTTACCCGTTGCTTCAACCTGACCGTGGTCTCGACGTCATCTTCGCATATGACAACAGTGCTGATACTGACGACAATTGGCCCGATGGAGCCTCTTTGGTTGCCTCGTATCAAAGGCAGTTTGTCACTCAAGGAAACGGCACTCTTTTCCCCCAAGTCCCTACAACTAGCGCTTTTCTTGCTGCTGACATGGGACAGAAGCCAATTTTCTTCGGTTGCAATGCAAAGAGCCTTTCTCCATTGCTTCAAGAGGGAGTAGCAGCTAATGCGATCTACGACAGTCCACTTCTTGTCTACACTGCCAACAGAAAATACTCATACTCATCCAACAAAGCGACACTTAAGCTTCAGTACACGAATGCTGAGAAGTACTCCATGATCCAGAACGGGTTCGAAGTCGCCTCGAGAAACAACAGAACTGACGATTCGGACTGGGCCGTATGTGTTGGGTGCGCCATAATCAGACGAGAGCAGGAGAGACAGGGTCTCGAGCAGTCGGAGCAGTGTAAGACTTGTTTCGACAAGTACTGCTGGACTGACGCTGTCTCCACGGCACTTTCTGAAACTGTGGCTGGCTCTAATGTCAACCTTGCTGAGTTCTCGATGGAGGCAGCGGCTACCGGAACCACCACGAGCAGTGCTTCCACAAATACTGATTGAGCTCCAACATGTTCTGCCACTAAGGCTAAATGTTTTCCTTCTGCTCAATCTTGAATTTTGCAGTCACTATACCGTTTCTCCAAAACTACAAGCCCCTGATTTTTAGTAAGCCATATATTTTCAATTCGTTTACAACTCATTATTTGGAATCGTAGCTTGTACAAGTTGCCTCTTTCGACTACCTGACCAGCTTCTATTTATCGAGTTTGTGTTCCACGATAATCCCATATGCAGAACCTAGAATTTTATCTCTACTCCACATGTTTTCGAACATGATGATTCTCCGACGTATAAGGCAGTATACGCTTGCCTATAAGGGTGTTAGAAGCTATAGTGCGTCTCTGGAAGATGTGGTCAACTACGCTTTCAGAAAGGAGATCATTTCCAAGTCTCCAGAGCAGTTCTATCCAACTATATCGTCTACTCGGAGCTCTTATCCTATTGTGAGAGTGCCTCAGTTTATCAGCAACTACAAGGACGTTGATTTTGCATCGTTTGATAACAAGAAGCACCCGGATCTCATCCAAATAGAGGGTAAGGTCAAAGCTATTCGAAAAGCAGGAAAGGCCATGTACTTCATAGATGTGGTGCAAGACGGGTCCAAGGTCCAGGTATGTGCTTCCAACAAGCTTCTAGAATCCATGTCCAAAGAAGACTTTGCCCAAGCACATGCATTCATCAGAAAAGGCGACTATATTTCATGCGTTGGAAATCCATCTACTACCAATGTTGGAGAGCTTACACTCAAAGTCTCACAGCCTTTACAGGTTACAAGTCCTTGTCTTAACTCTGTGACGATCCCTGACAAGTTGTCAGACCGTCAGTTGATCAATAGAAACCGGGTGATGAACTACTTGGTGGATCCACTGCTGAAAGAGAAGATTCTTGTCAAATCGGCAATTACAAAGGCGATCCGCAATTTTCTTTGCAGCGATGGTTTCGTGGAGGTCCAGACTCCAATCATATCCGGAGCAGGAACTGGGGCCAATGCCGAACCTTTCGTAACTACGCTGAAAGCATTATCTGATGAGAAACTCCAACTACGTGTTGCACCAGAGCTTTGGCTCAAGAAACTTGTGATTGGAGGCTTCGATAAGGTTTTCGAAATTGGTATGAACTTCAGAAACGAAGGAATTGATCTGACCCACAATCCGGAGTTTCTCACTTGCGAGTTCTACAGATCTTTCACCTCGCTTGCGCAATTGATGAAAATCACAGAGAACATGTTCGCATCGATATACGACGATCTCGCTTCCAAGGCTCCGTTGTTGCCTATTTTAAACGACCAGCTCCTGCTTCTCACGCCCTTAAGATCTGGGGACTTTCCTAAATATGAGTTTGTTCCCACTTTGGAGGAAAGAGCGGGCCACAAGCTTCCAGCAGAGTTGAATTCGGAGTCTTTGATCGCCTATTACCATGCAATTGGCCAGCCGGTCCCTGCCCTCACATCTCCAGCAAACCTTCTTGACAATTTGTCTGGAATATATTTGGAGCTGATTTCAAACGAAATCCGCAACACTCCCATATTCATCTACAATCAGCCATCGCTTATGTCTCCCCTCGCTAAGTCTACTGGTGTTCAGTATGGTGACTCGGAGTACGACGTCTCGTTGAGATTTGAGCTTTTCATCAACGGTAAGGAGTATGTCAATTCATACGAAGAAGAGAACTCGCCATTTGCTCAAAAGGAAAAGTTTCAGCTTCAGCAAGCGAACAAGGAGGATTTCAACGATAACGACTCGGTGATTCCTGATTGGAACTACGTACTGCAAATGGAGTATGGGTTGCCTCCAACTGGAGGTTGGGGCTGTGGAATCGACCGTCTCACGATGATCTTCAGTGGCTCGTCTAGAATCGAAGACGTGCTCACTTTTGGAACCGTCAAGGATGTTATCAAGCAATAGAATGTACATAGTAATTGCACTGAATAAGCATTAAGTCAGCACTGTAAGCAATAAATCTGCACTGATCGTGGGCGATTTATCTTATAACTGCTACGATACCATTGCCCTTCTCATACGTTTAACCTGAAGCTAGACATAATTGCAAAGAGCACGTGGTGCTATAGGAATGGCAAGACCAACAAAAAGTTCAGAAAATATGATTTGAGCCAAAAAGGACAACATTGTAATACTCTCAAGCTTACCATTTCTCTAGCCCAATCAAAGACTCATAAATAACCACTAGCCATATCTGATAGATACTTCTCTCCACAGCAGTATATAATCGCGATGTTTGTTTGTTTCTGGTGTCTGCAGTACGCGATCTGATATACCATAACTCTTCCTTGAAATGAAGGTTGAGGAGTTGATTATCGACGGATTCAAGTCGTATGCCACTCGTACGGTGGTGAGCGGATGGGATCCTCTGTTCAACGCCATCACGGGCTTGAACGGTTCTGGAAAATCAAATATTCTAGATGCAATCTGTTTTGTTTTGGGTATCGCCAGCATGTCCACGGTTCGAGCTTCCAACTTGCAGGACTTGATCTATAAGAGGGGCCAGGCTGGTGTGACCAAGGCTAGTGTGACAATTGTGTTTGACAATTCAGACACAGAGAAATCTCCCATCGGTTTCGAAAACTCCGCCAAAATCAGCGTCACCCGTCAGATTATCTTGGGTGGCACTTCCAAGTACTTGGTTAATGGCCACAAGGCACAGCAGCAGACGGTTTTGAACTTGTTTCAGTCTGTCCAGCTCAACATCAACAACCCCAATTTCTTGATTATGCAGGGAAAGATCACGAAGGTGTTGAACATGAAACCAGCAGAGATCTTGTCTCTTATTGAAGAGGCAGCAGGTACCAGAACTTATGAAGATAGGAAAGAAAAGGCTCAAAAAACAATGGCTAAGAAAGAAGCCAAATTGGTGGAAATCAGAAACTTGTTGAACGAGGAGATAGAGCCCAAGTTGGAACGGTTGCGTCTTGAAAAGAGAACATTTTTGGAGTTCCAGAAGGTTCAAACTGACTTAGAAAAGTTGACCCGCATCATCGCTTGCCATAACTACCAAGTTTACTCCACCAAGTTCGACGAGTACTCGACAGTTAGGTCGGAGCATGAGTCGATATTGGGAAACTTGAATGCTCAAATTGATCGCTTAACGAACGAGATTCTGAATCTAGCTGTCGACTTAGAACAAGTGAAGAAGCAGAAAGAAAGTGAGCTTGTGAAAGGTGGCAAAATTGAAAGCCTTGAGAAGCTTGAAACAGAGCTCTCCCACAATATCACTCGTCTCACAACTTCGCGTGATCTCACCTTAGAAAGCATCAAAGAAGAGACTTTGAAATTGAAAAATTTGAAAGTACAACTTAAGCTGCTAGAAGAGCTGGTGACTAATAATCTGGACATATTCCTGCGATCTGAGAAAGAATATCTCCTTGGTAAGGAGAACCTTATCGAATTGAAAGAGGAATACAATAAGAAAGAAGAACTCCTTTCAACCTTATCAACAGGAGTTTCAGCCAAAGGTGGCACTGACGGAGGCTACATGTCACAGTTGAAACAAGTCAAAGAGGACTGGAACCGTAGCCAAAATGTCATCAAGCAGGCTACTCTTAAGATCACTCATTTGACGGAGAAAATCCAGAACGATGCCGTCCGTCTCAATAAAGCGAAGCAAGAGAACAGTGTCCTATTGAGAGATATCGAATCCTATCAGAACGAGATTGCGTCGAAACAAGCAAAGTTCGACGAATTTGGCTTCAACCCCCAAGCATTCAATGAATTACGTGACAAGGAGAGCATGATACGCAAGCAGCTCAATGAGCATCACAATCAGCTCAATTACCTTAAGCGCGAAGTTGGAAACATCGAATTTGCTTACTCCAATCCATACCCGGATTTTGATAGAACCTCTGTCAAGGGTGTGGCCGTGCAATTGTTCAACTTGAACGATCAACATAACGACAAAGCATTGGCACTTCAAGTTTGTGCTGGTGGTAGATTATACAATGTCGTTGTTGATAGCTCGGATACTGCTTCGGCCTTACTCGAAAAGGGTCAATTGAGAAGACGTGTAACCATCATTCCACTTGATAAGATTTCTGCTCGGTCTACGTCTCACGATACTGTGGAATATGCGAAGTCGAGATGTCCTGGAAAAGTTGAATTGGCTTTGAACTTGATCAATTTCGAGGACGAATTGCAAAAGGCTATGGCTTACATCTTCGGCACAACCTTCATTTGTGTTGACCCGAACACAGCGAAAGCTATCACTTTTGACCCTAAGATCAGGGCTCGCTCTATAACTCTAGAGGGCGACATCTATGATCCCGAAGGTAATTTATCCGGAGGTTCACGTAAGAGTGGCTCCTCGATCTTGCTCACCATGCAGAAGTACAATAACCTTGCACAAAAGATCAAGCAGCTCGAAAGTGAGCTTTACTCAGTACAAGGTGAACTCCAACGTCTTGAACGATTGGGTCAGCAAACCAAGACTTTGCAGAACGAACTCAATTTGAGCAAGCATGAGTTGTCTTTGTTGCAAAGAAAGCTTGACATCAACCCATCCTCTGTCATAATCAAAGAGAGTGCTCTGAATCAAGCAGAAATTGAGCAGCTCACTCAGGATATCGAGAAGGAAACGGAGAGTTCTGCAAAATTGAGAGCGCAGATCACATCCATTGAGAAAGATATCAAAGAATTCAGCCAAGATAAAGGTTCTAAATTGAAGGGTTTGGAGAAGGAATTGAAAGACCTCAAAAGCGTCCTCTCGAAAAAGGACAATGAGGTTAAGAAGAACTCAGAGAAATTCCAGAGCCTTCAAATAGAGATGGATCAGCAGAAAGCTGAGATCATAACGATCAAGGATTCTATCGAATCATCCCAAGCAGTTCTCAAAGAAGCAGAGCAATCGATGGAGAGCATCGAGAATAAGGTCCTGACCACGAGTGAGCAACTCGAACTGTTGCGGGCTGAACTTGACGATGAGAGAACTAAGTTAGTTGGTTACAATGAGGAGATCAACGAATTGACACAACTTTTGTCGACGAAGAATGATGAACAGAGCCAAGCCAAATTATCCATCCAAAAGCTCAACCACGATTTGGAAAAGGCTAATGGTATCACTAAGACCTTACGGAAACAACTTGATGAGTTGATCCAATCAAATGAGTGGTTGACTGATGATAATATCACCAACAGTATCATTCAGCAGTACCCAGACGTGAATGTGGCTGAGTGTGAGGAACAGGCAGCCGTTTTAGGTGAGCGTTTCCAAAATATGAAGCGAAAGGTGAATCCAAATATTATGAGCATGATCGACAACGTCGAGAAGAAGGAAGCGGCTTTAAAGCATATGATCAAGACCATCGAGAAGGACAAGTCCAAGATCGAAAACACGATCGAGAAGTTGAACGGGTACAAGAGAGATACATTGAACACAACCTACCAGAAGGTGTCCGATGATTTCGGAAACATCTTCGCAGACCTCTTACCTGGCTCCTTCGCCAAATTAGTGCCTGTGAACTTCCTTGATGTCACTAAGGGATTGGAGGTTAAGGTGAAGCTTGGACCAGTATGGAAGGAAAGTTTGGTGGAGTTATCGGGAGGACAGAGGTCGTTGATCGCATTGTCATTGATCATGGCTTTGCTTCAATTCAAGCCCGCGCCAATGTATATCTTGGATGAGGTCGATGCCGCCTTGGATTTGTCGCATACGCAAAATATCGGTCATTTGATTAAGACAAGATTCAAAGGCTCGCAGTTCATTGTGGTTTCGTTGAAAGAGGGAATGTTCACAAATGCCAATCGTGTCTTCCGCACACGGTTTCAAGACGGTACCTCGATGGTGTCTGCTATGTAATGCATTACGTATATAATTAAGAAAGGTTATGGAAGTTTCTGTCTTTTCCCAACTGTAGGAGCACTGATCGCCTTTGTCGTGAGTTTCAAGCCAGAAGGATCTAGAATCTTTCAACAATCACTCTACCGTATCTTCTGGCAACTCTACACCCTCCTCAACCTCGTCCTCGGCGAAACGCAAGCTTTTCCGCTTCTTAACCACTTCGTCTTTGCTATCTCTTCCAGATGATGTTGTTGTCGTTGCACTGGAAATGATAGACTCCTCGGTTATAGCGGTCTTAGCGCTCAGGTCCCCATCGCTGACATTAGGCACGTTGTTGAACACCAATTCCGCAGTACGGATCCAGCGTCTGCGACGTGTGTACTTAGAATACGAATCCTCTGTACCCGCTTTTTTCCACACATTGTCGAAGTAGATGTATCCCTCGTCTGAAGCTGGGTTTGCTGTTGTTTTAGAACGCTTTCCAGCTGCCAAAGTAATAGCTCCATCATTGGTGACGTCCAATCTCCACGTCTTGTCGACCCACCTCCAGCGAGCAGACAGGATAGATGGGTGTTCTTGCACGTATTGTTGGTGTTGGTGTGCAAACGATGAGTCTGCGTTGGGCAACTCAAACGTGTCAAGCAGCAGCGACTCGTTCAAGAATTCGTCAGTCCATGGAGCTCTCTCATATGTGAGCAAGTTGGAGGTCCAGCCAATTCCGAGCCAGCGACGCTGGTTCTCGTAGATCACGTATGTGAAGCGCACAGGTTTGGAGAGGTCTGTCACTGGTGCGGCAGAAGATCTTTGCACTTTAGCGAAAGCAGCTGCGAAGAGCAGGTTGTCACGAGCGTGGGAGAAGTCAAGTCCTGTCAAGTAGAAGAAGAGAACTCTGGTGATCTTGAGTCTCCAAACGAGCTTTCGGGTCACCCGCAGGTAAACCGAGTGATACGATAGAAGGAAAAGACCCGACACAAGCAAAATTGTCCTTGGGCGTACGAGCAAGAACGTGCCAGCCAAGTACAAGGGTGTCAAGAACACCGTGGTGAACAAGAGACGCTTGATGTCGTATGCGGTGAGCGCCATAGACGTGACGGGACTTAGCAAGAGGTCTGCTTTGATGCAAGTCGTCGTCAATGCCTGTACCACATCATCCAACGTGGGCCGAAGGTTGGTCTCCTCCACAATCCTGTTGTTGAGAACAGCATACAAGATGACCACGAGCACCAAGATAAGATGGCCCAGCCACGTTACCAAGGCCTCGAAATAAAGAACCACAAAGGCATAAACGCTCATCATCACCACGTTCACCCAGTGGTCGTCGTTGGTCCATGTACACACCAGCAATGTCTTGTTGACAATGAGGAGGTATGGATACGCCTTGATCAACGCCTTAGCCACCGTGGGGGGCGTGGATGAAAGAAGCGGCGAGGTTTGCGGCCGAACCTTCGATTCGGGCGCCGCAAAGTTGGCCCGGAGTTCATCAGGCACGCCAGAACTCTCCTCTATACGAGGCAGCACTTCCGGGGTGGGTTCTGCCATATCTGTGGCGTTGCAGAAGAATCAAAAGTAGTTGGGTATCCTCAAGTGCACCTGATTATCGCGGAGGTCTGGGTGTTTGTGGAGTTGGGTCTCTTGACAGGAAGAAATTAGAGATGGGGAAGAGACGTGTTGTATTTGACTCTGATTCTTGGTTCGTCATGCAATTGACCGGGCTTGTAGGTTTGTAAATTTACGGGTATTTTCGTGGGGAAAGTCTGGGGTGCTTTTCGCAGAAAAAGTTATTGGATCTGTTTCCATGTCAAAAGGTTTTCTCTTGATTAGCTGCTTGCAGATACTTCGTGATACAGAAGAGAGATAAGTGTGGTATTTGGGCTGTTGGGATCTACTAGATATTATTTGGTGCACTGGTGTTTCCCCAGAAACTCATCTCTTACTATGGACTTCTCCAGTCGGCTCTCTCAGGAGATCGCCCGCAAACGGCAGGCAAAAAAAGGCAACAAGAAGCAGAAAACAGAGCCCATGGTTGTGTCGGATCCCACAGCAGATCTACCGAAAGAGGAAATACTCACGCTGGAGCAGACGGCTCTATTGGAGGCAGTGAGCGCCGAAAAGCTTCAGAAATCACTTGAGCAACTCAATGAGGATGCAGAGAAACTCTCGAAGGCTGAGCAGCTCCAAACTCTCGAGATTGTCATCAAAACAGAGCGTAAAAACGAACGGTACCAGCAGTATCTCGAGGCCGAAAACGCCGTGGACCCTGCCGTCGCTCTCATCGATATTGCAGGCATATCGGAGCCGGCGAGTGCCCGCAAGTTGTCCTTGCAAGTACGCAGATTCATAAAGGAGATCATCAAGAGATGGGAAGCATCCCCGGACCTGCCTCCATACACCAAGGCATTACTTACAGAGACAAAGAGAGACTTAGTCAAGCTTTTATACAAGCTCCGCAGCGACAAGCTCAAGCCAGACATGCTCGTGTCGCTTTCCACGATCGTGCTCTACATTCAAAGTGCCAGTTTCGTTCAAGCCAATGAAAGTTACATGAAGCTCAGTATAGGCAATGTGGCGTGGCCCATTGGAATCCGAGACGTGGGCATCCACGCAAGAGCAGCGCTACTGAAAATCACAGGTGATGACAAGAGCCTGCTCGCCAACATCATGCAAAACGAACACACCAGACGTTGGATCATAGCTGTTAAGCGCTTGATCTCATACAGCGAGCACTTGAATACGGAAAGAAAAACGGAAGAGAAGAACAAGCAGGTCTAGAATGAACAGATAGAATAATCACCAGATAGAGAATGACACAGCGACCACATGATCCACTTGCCGAAACCATATAGACTATAGACATGGTGTGTCACGTGTTCAGCATTGGGGCTGTAGCCCTCTTCTGTGTGCACGCCCGTGCGATGCGAAATTTTCGACTGGACCCGAAAAATCTCATTCTGCTTTTTGAACCACATACTACATCAACATGGCTGTATGTACAAGTTGCCCCTAATGCTGGCTATGTTCGAACCCGCTTCCCTAGTGTGAATCTCCATTTTTCATAAGCGCTCCATCGGGAAGCGCTCTCGAATTTTGAAGAGGTGGAAGCTATGAACAAATGAACCCATCATCATCACCAAACGTTTTACTAACATCGCAGAGAGAGATCAAGGACATCAAGGAATTCGTCGAATTGGCTAGAAGAGCTGACATTAAGTCTGCTGTTGTCAAGGTCAACAAGAAGATCGGTGCTAACGGTAAGCCTTTCAAGCAGACCAAGTTCAAGGTCAGAGGTACCAGACACCAGTACACCTTGGTTGTTAACGACGCTGCCAAGGCCAAGAAGTTGCAGCAGTCCTTGCCTCCTACCTTGGAGATCAAGACTTTGTAAGTTACTTCCACATCCTAATAAATGACACATCTGTACCTAGTGTAGACACGGGGACTCTCTGATTTGCTTCATTGGTAACCGTTGTTGCTGTATAGCTGAGTTTCTGCGATGTTAATATCGCTGCTTGGCGTCATTGTTGGATTTCAGTGATACTTCAATATTGCTGATACCATTGCACTCTTCAATTACTGGTAGTTGTTACTATACGAGTGCGTGAACACCTTACAGCGTGGACATCAGACAGCCAATCGCTCTACATCCCTGACCATTGGGTGCAAATCTTGCCCGTCTTTCTAAAACCTGTATTATGTATTCAAATGACATCCACCATGTCATCGTCGTCGTCTTCCTCCTTCTTGTCGTCTTCATCCTCGTAGTTCTGGCCGAGTCTTGCTGCCCTGTCTGCATCGCGCAATCTCTTATACTCGGGCTTCAAGTTGTACTTGGACGTGTAAGGACCCTTCTTGATGAGGTTGGCAATTGACTCCAACGACTCCTTTAAGTATGTTTCGGGTTGCTTGGTGCGCTCTTTCAAACCCTTCATCGACCAGTACTCGTACTCCTCGAAACAACGGAAGAGAAGATCCAATAAATCTTTCTTGGGCATTCTGATGGCACGGCCCTCGGCCTTCTTGGCTGCGGCGTTCTTGAGGAAGATAGCGTTGCTTCTTCCAGAAAGAGAGGGTCCCGCCTGGGACTGTAGAACACCAGGAATCTCGTTCAAAAACGTAACCTTTGGCCGTTCCTTGGTGAGAGTCATCGTCTGTCTCTTCACCAACATCTGATCATACCTGGAGTCTGTTTTCAGCGGAACTATCTGACAATCGTGAACGATCTTACCCACCAAGTTTGTCTTCTTGGGAATTGTCTTGACAAATGGAACGTACTTCTTCTCCAGTCCGTCAAGCGATTCGCCGTTCTTCTGCACCCTGAAGTACTTGAATGGCCTTTGTGGCTCCTGATCCTCGTCACGGAACTCTGGCAACTCTGGCTGGTTTGGCATCTCTCCCATCTCTGTCAATTCTTGTTTGAATCTCGTAAGGTTCTCCTCGCTGAAAACATACGAGTTGTGCACTTCCTTATTGAGAATAGTCAAGTCGTATTCGCTTGGAATGGAAGCCGTCTGCGGCAGGTTGTTCAACACAAGCTTGACTTCTAGCTTCTTCTTGCTGTTGGTCCGGATCTTCACCTGTCCCAACTGCTGCCCGTTCAAGTTCTCTGGGTTGGTCCACTTGTCGGCTAGATACCGTGGCAACTTCACTAGCCACACCTTCTGATCCCCCTGTGTCAAATTCATGTCTAGCGATTCATTTTCCTCCAAATAGTCTTCTGGATCGGAGAGAATCGCATGGTCCGGGTCCTCTTCCTTTATTCCATTAGCACCCGCCTCGGCTACCCTATCACTGCTCTGAATCTTGACTGTAGTCTTGGGTTCACTCTTTGTGCTCATGCTTTTGAAAGAAGGTGTAGTTGAAGTTCACGGTGTACGGATCTCCCCAGATATCCTGCAGATGTATTTGGAACCAAAGTACCATGCTTTCCCCAGATGTTCCTATGGTCATTACCAGGCCTCACTATATAGTGGGGTCTGATTGTGGATACTGCCATGACGCAAAAGTCGACTTTTTTCTGCTTCCCTCGTTACCGGAAGAGGCCAAAGTTCCAACCAAATCTACACATATCACCATCGGCTCTCAAGTAGAGCAGATGACCTGCTATCACTACGATGAGTTGATCAACCAGGGGTTTCGTCGGTCTGGAAACTTCCTCTACAAAGGAGATATGCTCCGAGGATGCTGCCGCATGTATACCATCAGGACCAATTTGGAGTATATGAAGGTGCTGAAAGAGCATCGGCAGACGATAAACCGCTTCAAGAAGGCCATAGGGTACGATGAGAAGTCAAAGAACACGTTCGAATTGCTGTCTCTCATAGTGGCGGAGCAGAATTCTACGAATTTCAAGACTAGATTTGAACCTGCCAAGTTCTCCAAAGAGAAGTTCCGGCTCTACAAGAAGTACCAGGTCAGTGTGCATAATGACGATCCTTCCTCTATTACAGAACGGTCGTTTGATAGGTTCCTCTGCAAGGCACCCTTCTTGGATCTGGAGATCGACGGTACCAGTCAGCAGTGGGATGCACTCAATTCGTGGGTTCTGGAGTGGAAGGGCAGGACGAATTCTACCAAGAGGATCGGACCCACGCACGAGTGCTACTACTTGGATGAGAAGCTCATAGCTGTGTCTGTTCTCGACTTTCTTCCTTCAGGTGTTTCGTCAATCTACTTCATCTGGGACCCCGACTATGCACATTTGCTGCTCGGAACGCTTCTGGGTCTCCGTGAGATCCAGATGTGCCATGAATTGGGTTTGGGCTACTATTATTTGGGCTACTACATTGACGACTGTCCTAAGATGAGATACAAGGCCAAGTTCGGAGGCGAGTTATTGGACATATGCAACGAGGTGTACGTTCCGTTGGAGAAGGTGCGTCCCCTCTTGAAGGGAGGAAGGTTCTTCGCTCTTGAGGAAGCAGACAGCGATGAAGAAGAAAGTGAAGACGAAGATAGCGAAGACGATGCAAAGCATGGGGAGGCCGAAATGGAGCACGACATGGAGCAAAGCGGCCATCCGACCGCTTTCAGCGGCGACTTGGTGGATATCAGCGAGAAGCTCTATTGCTGCAAAACGACATACGACGATGCCCAAAACGCCAGCTCCATTTTGGCCGAGGAGTACGGAATAGCGCCATCCGACCTTCCTCTAGTTCTAGCAGGGGCTATTCCGCTCATTCAGGTGCTCACGTGGTTCGAGACGAAAGTCATAGATTTCGATCTCGAAGTGAGCCTATTCGAGCCCAGTCTCGGCAGAATGTTCGAGTGCACGTTTGGAGCACTCAGTGGCCAAATGCGGTCTACGGTGATTGATTTTCTTCGGCTCTATGGCCTCGAAAAACTCCAGGACTCGGTGGTGATCTTATAGATCTCCAGGGCAGAAACCGTTGCGCCTGTATAATAAAGTTACCCGCACGCACATGTGGTATATAAGAACTCCATCTCGCACCAGATTCATTTTTTTCTCTGTCGACGTACTTCATAGGATCATTTCTATAGGTCACGTCCCACTTTGACTCTTCTAAAGAGCCACTGAATCCAACTTGGTTGATGAGTGAGATACCCTTGCGCCCTCAAAGTGAGAACCAATTTAGCTTGTCCACGATCCTTTGCGGTCTGGTCATCTACAATTTGTTTGCCTTTCATATCACTGACCTCGGTCTCTGGAAAGGAGCGATGATCTTGACCCTGTGCTATAAGCTTCTTCGGAAGTCTTAGCATGGGGTGGGTGCGAGTGGCTGTCTGACAAGTTACTTGCAACTAGCTAATAGTTTGTTGCAGTGGCTATAGTCTTCCGGTTGTAAGTCGACCACTGTAGGTATTGCACCAAGGCTCATTTGGGAGTGTTCCTTGCTGTCAATCTTGTACATTAGTTTTCCTGCACGCACCAGTACAGGAATCTTCTCTCAAGAGATCGGCTATCGCAAACGCAGGGCGTGCAAATGGCTCGAAGCGTTTCCAGCATTTCCATGCAAGAGACCCCTCTGCACGCGGTGTATTCCGGTGTTTCGGCATTTGAACGAAAGAACCTTTTCTTGGTGCTTAAAAATCTCTCACTATGGCAGAGTCACTTTGTCCCAGGGCACAATAAGCTTTTTTATGCCCTCGTGCTTCCGTGATATCTCCGTCTGGGGCCGTCACTTTTCGGCGACCTCGACAAGGCTTAGTGGCCGAGACCGAACTCCATGAGATTCTGGTATGTGCGTACCTCTCCTCTTTCCGCATCTGGCAGTTATAAGGCAGACAGCCTTGCATCCCATGCATGTTCGAGGCTTTGACATATATACTATGCAGTGCTGTCGATCCGCTTAGCCTTATAACAAATGGCCAGGAAGCGTTGATTTCGTACTCGTTTTTTCTTCCCACAGCATCTCAGCATATTCAACAACCATGGTGCGCCGAACTCGATGTCTCTCTGTTGTCGTGGTGATCGTGGTGCTACAGGTGGTGGTGTTTGCGTTGCTACGCCGCCGACTTGTTTCCGTGGGCTCTGTCTCGGAGCTTCGGCTCAACTTCAGTGACCTCCGTGTTCTCTTTGCGCCGAAGAAGGATACCTACAACTTCAACGCGTGGGTCGACAAGATATACGACCAGAATGTGAGAAATTCAGACAGCACCGCAAAGTCAGCAATCCTCGCCAGATACTCCATGGACATGACCCAGAAGCGAGCTCCGCTTACCATCCCAGCATACCTCAACGGCCAAGGCGAGAACCCGCATCTCGCGCCGTTCGACCCCAGATTAACCTTGGGTGTTCTACTAAACGACATCTCGACTTCTTTGCAGAATGGAGAGGACTACGAGCTCGAGAACTTCCACTGGGCTGACTGGCTGGACACATCCGTCCTCAACGAGGAGTTCTTCTCGAAGAACAAGAAGAAATGCAGCGATTTTGTGACTACCACAGCAGGTAAGGCTCTGCAGAATCGAAAGGATATCTTGCAACCTGACAACTTCTGCATCAGCACGGAAGATCTAAAGAAGGCAGTTGCTGATAAGGGAACACCCGCCATGGCTAGTGCTCTTCAGCAAATCATCCAAGGTCATTCTACAGACTTCCATGTATTCGGCAACCCCGGCCGTACCTCTCAGCCTCACAAGATCTTGGAAAGTGCATCGTACCTCAATGACTTCATGCCATCTCCATTTGCTGTGGTGATGCTTCTCCCGCAGAAGTCCGCCCGGCTGAGACCACTTCGAATCAACGTGAAACAGAAAGCCTCACGTTCTCGCCTCATTGACACTCCTGTTGCCAGTGCGGTCGCCAAGCGGACCACTACGTTGGATCTTGCGAAGGAGATTGATGCTCTCGTGCCATTGCTTGAAGTGAAGGAAGAGCAAGGCTATGTCCTTAACAAGGAGTTACAGCACACAGATTTCGTTGACCCTCTGTCAGAGATTCTCCGTGAGCTCAGCAGCAGTTACACGTTATCTCCTCAAGACAGAGCCTACTTTAACAGCTTATATCTCTCGTTGAACGAACAAACTCCTACAAAATATTTCTATGAGGCAAAGTTGATCAGAACCACGAAGAATTGGGCATTGGGCAGTCACTACGACTGGCGGTTCTTCAAAGGATTGGTAAACTACTCCGATGTTCAGTTGCCTCTATTGCATGCGCTTACGCTGGCGTTCTTGCGTTTCTCAAATGCTCATAATCTCACTACATGGTTGGCACATGGTCTGCTTTTGCTGTGGTACTGGAATGGTCTTGCGTTTCCTTGGGATGCAGATGTGGATGTACAGATGCCCATTGCTGACCTCCACAAGCTTTCTAGATACTTCAATCAAACGGTGGTTGTGGATTTCGGTTCCGATCCAACTCAAGAAGTGAAAATGGGGCGCTACTTCGTCGATTGCGGTACATGGATATCGCATCGTACTAAGGGAAATGGCCTCAACAACATCGACGCTCGGTTCATTGACATGGACTCTGGCCTTTACATTGATATCACAGGTTTGGCCATATCGGATACCATTGCTCCTCCGCAATACGACAGCAAGTTACCACAGGAGTTAGCTCGTCCAGAGAGTTTGAAGGATAAGCACGGTAGAATCGAACGTGTACTGGATAAGCACGAAGTCGAGCGTAACACCAAGTTACAAGTTTACAATTGCCGCAACAACCATTTCTCAGGGTTGGATGAATTGTCTCCCTTGATCTTAACACACGTTGAGGGAGTCCCTGCATTTGTGCCGCAAGCCTTCGTCATGTTTTTGCAGGACGAATACGGTAAGAACGGTATTGGTTCGAAGAGTTTCCGCACCTTCTCGTATCTCCCAAGATTGAGGTTGTGGTGCAACACAAGATTGATCAAAAACTTCGTCATGAAACAAAAAGCTGCAAAGGAGAAATTGAATCTTGGTGAGGACCAAAGTGCTGCATCAGGAAAGGTTGACAAGCTCGCGCTCTTCAACTTTGCCGACAACGACTATCTTCAATTGATGGCGCAGGAGCCACTGCTTCTTGTGGAGTACCTTGTCACACGCGAATATACTGAGCTTCACGAAAAGAACATGGAGGCGTTATTGAACAACCGCCCCACACAAGATCTCATGTTCGAGAACGGTAAGCTCAGGCCCACCATTCCGTCTTTGAGACATGACTTCAGCAACTTCAATGCAATGAAGCACGATTTCGATTTCGACAAGCAGGTGGCAGAGTTGGCAGAGCGGTATGCAGCGTACCAAAACGGAGAGGAGAGCGGAGAGTCAGTTCAAGTTAACAACATAGAAAAAGCGATAGAAGTGGTCGTCACCGAGGCATTGGCACCTGGAAGTTTCCAGTCGCAAACTCCACAATTGGCAGCTGATCCCAGCATCATGCGTCCAGATAAAGATCCCAATGACGGAATATAGCATAGCATACACATTACGGTACCTTGTTTGTAACCTTTGACTTCTTCGAATGCAGTAGTACTGAACCACGTAAACGTGTGGGCACAATACTGGGTTTGAAATCCATCAATGTGAAATCTCTTTTAATATCTCCTTCGAATGATCTATATTAATCATAGTTTATTAGTCTGCAACAGTCGCACAATAAAGTTGCATCTTGACAAAAGTTCCCACTAAAAATCGAAAATAGCAGTCTCAATTCTGAAAGATAACAAAGCACACACACGGGCGTCTGTACACCTCATAGTTACCTCCAGATCCCCACCACTCGTCTGAGCTTCGGAGTACCAAAAGTCAGCCCACCACACGTGACCGCGAACACATGACCTACAACCAATCACCTTACCGCGAACATGAACCATAAAAAAACCAACAATCTCATCTTCTTCAGTAACATGTTCAAGAGAATCGCTCAACGTTCGTTCGTTAGAAACAACTCACACGGCCACGGCCACGGTCACGTGTCCAAACTCATCAACGAGGAGGCCCACGCTTTCCACACACTCAACAAGGAGGCTGGAGAGGCTTTCAAGAAGGAGTACGCCGAGAAGGTGCACCACTCCAAGGGCATCACCAACTTGTGGTTGAAGATCACATACTTCGTTGCTTTGCCCGCCGTCATTTTGACTGCCATTCCTATCGCTAGAGTGGAGTTGAAGCATGCTGAACACAGAAAGCACCAGGCACACTTGAGTGACGAGGAGTGGCCTACCCAGTACGATTACCAGAACATCAGACTGAAGAAGTTCTTCTGGGGTGATGGAGACAAGACCTTGTTCTGGAACTCGGACATCAACAGACACATCGAGGACTAGATGTCCAGTGCATAGGAATACATGAAGTAGTACACAATTGTAGGCAATTGCTGGGTTTTTGGCATGGCTTTTGGCTGGGCTCGGCTACAGGTCTCCACTATGGGACTCGGCGTCCTAATCTCAATGCCGTGCATCACATACATACTTATCAACGTCTAGGTAACCTGCCCAAACCGGCACTGCACGTCCATCGTATCGCTTGAATTACAGTACAAACAACAAGTATCATGAATCGTTATGGAGCACCTGCTCACAAAGTCGAGAAGATGTAGAGGTTGTTGGTCGCGGCGATGGCCACCAGATTCTCCTGTGGGTGCCATGACAAATGCAAAATGCTCTTCTTGAAGTCAATGTAGTCGACGTTGTCTGCGCCTCCAGAACCGACACCGCTCATCAAACGGCGTCTTGTGGAGGCGTCTGAGCCGCCTAATTTCTTCAGCTTGAACGCCAGTTTGTCCGCTTGCAAAATGATTTCCTCTTGATCGTCGTCCTCCAACTGCAGTGGCGATTGTGGGTAGTTGCCTGCTGGAGGCGAGTCCACATCTGGGTCATCTGAGTCGTCGTCGTCGTCGTCAATGTTCTTCTTTCTCGAGGACTTGAAACTCAACAGTGAGACATCCTTGGCAGGCGTAGAGCCCAGCTGCGCGCCCACGGCGTTAGGGTAGATCATGAAGTTGTTGTTGTAAGAACCTGTCATCACCAGGCGATTGTCACCGCTGAACTGCACCTCGAACTTGTCGAAAATGGCATCGTTCTCGTATGTGTCGCACAAACGGTCACGCAAATGTTCGTGTACGTTGATGGTCTTCACAGGCTTCAGCTCCATGGCCAAGTCCCAGATCTTCACAGTCATGTAGTCACGGGAGACGATATAGCGGCCGTCGTTAGAAAACTTGACATCGGAGATCGACAGCGTGATCTCTGTGAAGAAATTGTGCAGCGCAGGGTCAAGGTACTCTTCGAACACCTTTGCGTGGGAGTCACACAACAGATTCAGTCGCATGTCCAGCAACTTGATGGTTCCTTTACTACTGGAGTACATGAACAAGTTGCAGTGGTTGGGGTGGAACTCCGCACTGGTGATTACCTCCGTCAACTCCTCCATGTTGGTAGGCTTGATATCGACGATGTTGAACAGCTGGTCAGCAATGTCCAAGTTCCACAAGTTGATGCGCAAATCGTCCGACAGCAAGTAGGTTTCCTGGTCCGAGTTGACGGAAATCAGATTGATGTGGTAGGCGTGTGCGTTCAGGAAGATCTTCTTGGGCTGGGCCAGAATCAACTTGTCGTGGAAGGTCATCTTTGGCAACTTGAGGTCACTCACTCCGAACTTGGCCAGAGGCAAGTGGTCCAGGCCGTTCAAGTTGTTCTCGCTCACCAACTTGACCTGCCTCTCCATCACCTTCCACAACTTGATCGTCTTGTCGTTGGTAGACAAGAGATAGAGCAGATTGTTGGAACTGCGTAACCACTTGATCTTGTTGATCTTTTCTTCCACCTCCAACGACTTCAAGTAGTCGAACTCTGCGTCGTGACTCTGGAACTCCGTGAAGAACTTGTACTCGCAGGCGCTCTTCTTCAGGCTGTTGCGCTCGAAAAGGACCACCCTTCCTCCCTTGTCTCCTGTGGCCAAAAACGTTCCGTCGCCGTCAAACTCCACGGTGGAGATGATGTCTGCTTCTGTGATATTTTCAATGTCGCCCTTGTCGCCGAAGCATTGTGAGAACTTCCAATTGTGGTCCATGGTCATGGCGTTATAGGCATATATGTTGTAGGGATGGAGGAAAAAATGACGTTCGCAAACCAAATTATACGCCGGAAGATTGTAATGGATGATGGGGAGAGTTCGGGTAAGAAGCAGGGGGATTTGAGAGGTACGCAAGCTTGCAGCAAGCACGTTCAACTGGATAAACCAGCTGAGGTTGACAGAGAGAGAAGGGGGGCCAATTGGACAGAGTTGTACCGGGTCACGTGACCAGCCCATCCGATTTTGTGCATTAAGGATTTTTGATTTCCACCGCTCGGCAGTATCGAGCTGGGCCCGCCCACGTCGAGCTGCTCTGGAGAGGGTGCTAGGGTCTTTTTTGTGGGAACAGAATTGCCTAATCTGGAGGAAATTACATGTAATTCCATTCGCTATATGGCTGGATGCAGTCTGCGAGTAGTGATAAGCTAATACGGCCACATCTACGGCAGGAGCTCTTCCGGAGTGATGTGATTAGCGAAGGTGGCACCAATTGTTGCAGAGTTGTATTGATTTGGGATTTGTCATTTCAACTGGTCATTTTGAGATTCGTGCTAAAGATTTGTGCCATGAATTCGTGGTATTGGAATTCATGATCTTCGAATTTCACGATTATGATTAGGTCTTTCTCGGTGAAAGGAGCGAAGTAAAACAAGATGCGAGGGGCATATGTGATACGGAAGACAACGGATGATTGTAGAAGTGGCTAAGAATCGTGGAGGATAATGAAAGGGAAGCACATGGGTAGAGAAGACTCCAAGAGCTCGATGAGGGTTGGACAGGAAGGCATGATAGAAGAGACGTGTCAGAAAAGATAAGTCAGAAAAGGCAGGGAACGAGATGTAGCGACCATGAAAGGAACAACTCCGATCAAGAGAAGGGAAGGATAATAGTACGAAGAAAGACGGTAGACACCAAGTGCTTGAGAAGTGCATGAACTGAGCACGGTCTAGAGAACTGACTCCAAGCCTCGTATACTAGAGCCAATGCTCCCGAGACGTGCGTTCGATCTTCAACTGCTTCCGATCAATTTCGTCGTGGTCACAATCTCGAGCCCTAACCAGGCTCACCGACCGCACCAGAGCTTCCACACGAAACTCCGTGCGCTCAAAGAGCCTTCATGTTCGTCCTACTCTACAGTTCTTAGTTATAATGTGTATTATGGCACATGATCATGACACCTAGACGGTGGCCTTCTTGGCAGCCTCGGCTGGAGTAACCTTCTTCTCCTGGTTGAATCTCTTTCTCACAGGAGGAGTTCTGATTCTTCTGTCGGTTCTGGATCTGACTCTGACGATTCTGGCGTGGATGGCACAAGAGACACAGTAGTGCAACTTGTTGTACAACTTGGGCAAGGCGTACTCCTGGTAGACAGAAGCCTCAGACAAGTCTCTGACGGCAGCAGCCTCCACCATGTTTCTGATGGTGACTCTCTTGATGGCCTTGTCCTTTGGCACACATCTGGCACAGTTCAAACATCTGACTGGCTTGACGTGGCCTCTGCCCTTCTTGTTTCTACCGTTGGAAGATCTCTTCTTTGGCATGATTGCTGACGATTAGTATGGGATGATTTGAATATGATTTTCAGATGGACATACCTTTTGTTGTATAGAAAAGCAAAGACTGAGATTGAAAAATTTTGTGGGTGCTGGGGGTGCGAGGCACTGCATGGTGTGCTGTGCACAAGAATGCGTGGCACGTGACGAGGGTTACAGCCCTAAGGTGTTTGGGTTTGGGGGAGATGGTGCAGAGGTGGGTGCTCGCTGCTGCAGATAGAAGTGGTGAAGTTTGCGTGTTTGAAGTGTGTTTGCGGGATGTTTGGAGGGCGTAAGGTGTCTATTGAAAGAGGTGAATAGAGACTGTAGATTAATACATGCAGGATATTAATATGAGACCGAGAGGTAGAGAGATCGAGAGGCTAGTAGAACGTGAAGGACTGTAGAGTGTAGGGTCACTCCGATTGCATCGTGTTTCCGAGATCGTCCGACGTATGTTCCGAGATCGTCCGCATTGGTTGGAACTTGGAGCGAGAGCCTACGTTCATACGCCTTGCTTCGCTTGTACTATTCTTCAGCGAGTCAAGCTCTCAATGGCTCAGACCTCTCCTATCTGGGATCACACCTCTGGGATCACACCTCTTCTATCTGGGATCCTACTGCTCCTCTCTGTGACCTCTCGTCCCTTTTGTCTCTATTCTACTCTCCATACACCGCGAATTGGGTGCAAAAGAACACACCAAAATACCATACGAACATGCTCAAATCGCCTCTAGAAAATCTCCATAGCCCCACAACGCCACGCCAACCCCATTGCCATCCTCCCCACCAGCCTCGCCTCTCTCCAGCCGGTGGGCCAATCCTCCTTTATCCACGTGACCCGGGTCACATGACACTCCTCCGGCCAATGAACACCCTCAGATTCTCACCAGTTAGCTGATTTTTTTAGCCTCACATCGGGTTATATAATCGTTGTTGTCTATCAGTCCTAACGGTTGTTCCATATCATCAAATGTATGTCTTTCCGCCTTGCGCTCTGCAAAGAGCCATTTATTTTGCCTATCTTGGCGATTGTGAGAGTGAATGAAGAGTGAACGATGGGTGAAGATGAAACACCCACACCACTTCCCAACCACGAATGCGGTTGTGTCCATCCTGTTTCCACACTCCGAAGAGCCCCTATGCATCCGTGAGCCTTAGTGCACGAGCCCTAGTGTGTCAAGATATGTTTGTCAACTTATGTTCTGTCCAAACAATGGGACGATATCCCATGGTGACAAGGCCCTTGCTCAATGACAGATCCATGGATATTGATGGCCCAGGCCAGAAAGTACCGGAACATATTACTGGACTACACACGTTAGTCCTGCTCTCTTGCACTTACTCCTACTCGACCAAACTTACTCACTCCCACCCACTCCCCAATTTATACTAACTCGCAGGCTTGCACGTTCATTTGCTCGCGCCGCCAGACCGGCCAGATTGTTGTCCACCAGCAGAGTCGTCCTCAACGCCAAGGTGGAATATAAAACTGCCAAAAACTTGGCCGAGGTCAACGGCCCCGACACGTTGATCGGTCCCGGTGCCCAGCCAGGTACCATCCCCACCGACATTGACCAGGCCACCGGTTTGGAACGTCTCGAGGTTTTGGGTAAGATGGAAGGTGTCGATGTTTTCGACGGAGAGAAGCCCATTTTCGAGGGTACAGGCACCATGGTCGACCCTTACTTGGTCCCCACTTACATCGGTTACCGTTACGTCGGTTGCAGAGGTAAGGGAGGAGATGACCACAAGGCCTACTGGATGAAGGTTGACGAGGAGAAGCCATCTAGATGCTGGCAATGTGGCACGGTGTACGCCGCCAAGTTTTTGGGTGAGCCCGGCCACCACCACCACTAGATCTGCTAGACAGTCATTCACAATGGAACGCATATTCGTCTGAGTTGTAAAGTGTAGATGTAGGGAAGAGAGAATGAGCTCACCGCACCGAAGTATGGGATCAAGGCAGCTGAGAGTTTCCAGCTCGCAAGAATCAGAGACATTTGAAGGTTTCGGGAGTCGGAGCTGTAAAGATCCGTATCGCAGATCAGATCCGTACAACTGTGCCCAGCTTTGGGCAATGTTGGGAACAGAACAAAAGGGTGCAATGTAAATGCAATCATTATCGAGATTGCACAGTCTCATACCAAGTGGTTGCTCTCTTTGTGTTATATACGTAATCAACTCCACAAAAAAAAACGCCGTGCCAAAGTGGAAACTTACCGTCTCTTCGTTATGGAAAGAGCCCAAGAATCAACGAACATTCCTCGATAAACACGACATGCTCTACGCGCCCCGCGTATCAAAATTAGCCCATATCATACCGATTTCGCCTCCTCTTGCCAATAACCTGTGGGGTGCGCCATTATGTCAAGTATATAAACTGTACGTTTCGCGAATCCGACTCAAAAATTTTGCACCCAATGTCAAAACGTCAGGTCTTATTCATAGGTGACTTGAACACCAAGTTGCCGGAGTACCAGCAATTCCAGCAAAAGTACGAGGTCGTTCCATATGTGATCACCTCGAAAGAGCAAGTCATCGCCGACTTCAACGGAAAACTCAAGAATATCGAGGCCATCTACGGCGCTTGGCTAGGGTTTGTCCCACTAGGGGGCTTCACAGGAGAGGTCTTGGAATCCGCCCCTGCCTCACTCAAAGTGATCTCGATCTGCTCTGTTGGACACGATAACTACGACGGAGCGAGCATGGCAAAAAGAGGTATTGTTCTCACCAACGTCCCTTCTGACGGAGCAGCTGGCCCTGTGGCGGACTTGGTGTTGTACAACACCTTGGCGGCGTTCCGCAACTTCGCTATGTATGCTCTGTTCCCGGAGAACAATCACACGGTGAAGTTGAGAACGCAGTTGGACTCCAGAGAGTTCAACTCCGAGGTCGGAGCACCAGTCAGGGATGAAAAGCCAGGATACTCGTTTGGCCACTTTGTCGGTGGACGCCCATGTTCCAACCCTCGTGATCACCACGTGGTAATCGTTGGTTTCGGTAACATTGGACGCACCATCGGATCCAGATTGGCTCTGATTGGAATGCACATTCACTATGTCAAACGGACCCCTCTCTCCTCGGACGAGGAGGCCGCATTGGGATACCGTGCAACCTTCCATGCCACGCTTGAGGACACCTATGAATTTGCTGACTTGGTGGTGATCGCTTGTCCTCTCACCCCACAAACACACCACTTGGTCGATGCGAAGACTATCGCAGGAATGAGCAAGCCATTCCGTATAATCAACATTGGCCGTGGGCCCGTGATCGACGAGCAGGCGTTGGTTGACGGTCTCAAATCTGGAAAGGTATTGTTCGCCGGGTTGGATGTTTTCGAAAACGAGCCAACGGCACATCTGGAGCTTTTCGGAAGACAAGACGTCATCCTTACTCCACATGTGGGAGCTTCCACGGTTGAGAACTTCGATTACACAGCAGTCTGTGCAATGCAGAATATCGATAATGTTTTGGAGGGGAAGGAGGCCATCAGCCAGGTTAACTAGAGATTCGGAAGTTGGTTATAGAATATGACGAAGAGGCATCTCCGCCCGGTTTACCTTTACTCACACATTGTCTTTTTTTTGCTGGCAAAAATCTCTGGGAAGTTGTATCTCAGATCAGGGAACCATGTCAGCAAGTCTAAGGTACTTCTGACAAAACGTAACCTTCCTGTTGATATTCCCAAGGGCTCTCTTGTAGCTTACCTCCGTGCCCATTATTGGCTGCGAAATACCCACAGGGGTACTATAATCTTCTTCAGACCCGCCCACGTACTAATGTCAACAACCGCTTCAATGCCTGAGGTACAGAAGTCTACCTGTAATCTTGTATGGGCTCTATTGGAAAATCTCATTCCTTATCATTATGTTCGTAGGGGAACACTCAATACTTTAGTTGGTGGAGACATCCCTTCAATCGAATTGGTTCTATATGCTATCGACCAGTTATACGCCGATTACAAGAACTACTTCCGTGAGTACTTCAAGCGCGTGGAGCTCAGTGTTTCTATCTCGTGTCACAACTGGACCATTCCAGGCAAACTTGATACTTTCATGATGATCAGCGCTCACTATACCAGTGCTGAATATCGCTTCTGTGAAGTACCTTTGTGTTTCTTTCCGTTCTCTGAAACGTCTCTCCCTTCAATGATTGTACACAATCAAATCCCAGAGTATTTAGGTGGACAGTTGGCGACGGTATTATCGAGCCATCCATTTTCTGCCGAGTGCCTCAACGTCCTTCAGTTTGGGTCGGAAGATCAATGCTCCACTCTCATTTGCACACTGTCATTTCTCCTGCGCTTATTGGGAAAGGTCTTAAAGGAGTCAGCAACCTGTTTGGGTGTGAAATCCTGTGATCCAGATACTTTGCAATACTCCCTCTCTCAATTGGCTTACACGATTTGTGAACCATTCGCCAAGAAGTTGCGATCCTCTCCCTTGAAATTGAACCCCACTGCTGCTAATGATCCAGAAAGCAAACACTTTGGCGTTCTTGTCTCGCGAACCGATTCGTTCTCTTACTTGCAAAGCGCAATGGTGTACAAGCAACAGATCGAAGGGCTCCTGGCAAATGAGTGGGTAGTGATGGAGCTTGCAGTTCGTCTTCACATGTTATTTGCTCCTCTGGTTGAATTGCACTCATCGAACTCTCATTCAATCCTCAAGTGGCTCATGGCTCTAGTGGTTAAGCTCACCAGGTTGGCGAAGTACACAGGGAAGGCACAACCCCAAATCGCTGGGCTCCTAGAAAAGGCGGTTGCAGATATTCGTGGTTTGCATGCTCAGTACGAATCCGTATTCGATATTGTCCTAGCAAGTTATTTGCACCCATCTGCCCGATGTTTTTTGAGAGAGCACAACCTCACTCAGATCCACCAGTATCTCGAAACAAACGCGCATGAGGGCCCTGTCGATGTCAGCTGGTCAAGCGAAGCAGGCCTGGAGATCATGGACGAAGTTGTGATGAACCATTTCCATTGTCTAGGAACTGCTAACGAGTGCTACCGCTACGAGTTACAGTGCTTCACTCTTTCTGAAGAGATGGGCCTCTCCAATAACGGGTCGTTGTTGTTGAAATCGTGGAAACAGAAACAGGCTGTATTTCCAGAATTGTCGAAGCAAGCAAGGCGGGTCCTCTCCGTTCCGATCAGTTCTGGAAACCAATACTCATCTTTTAAAGCGTCTTTTCCTGCTTTTTTGGCCTCTCTTGAAGCATTGAGCTCCGAAGTGGACGTACAGGCATTATTCGTGTTGCACAGGTTGAGCGTCATGTATGACGTAAGTCGATTCGACCCAAAGAACTTGGGGGACGACATCGAGCAATACAGGATTCCAGAGTTCCTGTCAACAGAAGAAGCAGAGATAGATGGAGGTCAAGAGGCTTGATTTTGCACCTAGTACGGTGTATTGCGTTTGGGTGCAAACAGTCTGCAACACAAATCTAGTGCCCATAAGAACAAATGCGAAGTCCAAAAACTTACGACATGGAGATATCGCGTGCAAATGGCTACGGTCTCGAAATCTGCGCTTCTCTGCTTCAAATTGGAACAAAAACCTATGGATCAATAAGTTCCAGAATTTAGTTAATTATTCGAGATTGCTAATGGCCGCGGCGGTTATGGAAGCTACCACGGTACTTCAAGCAGGTTCAGCTGCTATTGCCTACAATTAAGCTTCTCCTGATCGTCAATTGCGTATATGCGGTGCAAAACTTGTCGTGCCTGTGTGCTTCCATTACAATGGCCCAAGGTGCACAAAAAGAGCCAAATATCGTAGGCTTTTGGTCTCAAACGCAACACACCAAACTCGTGGAGGTTCAGTCTGGTTTAGCCTATCACAACTACCATTTTCGCCTAGCTAACGCGTGAACCCTGGTTCTCCTTTCCGATCCTACCGTCGGCGTGCGCGGCTCAAAAATCTCAGGCTATCCAAATTACCCTATCCAAACCGTCCACCACCATGGCTTCACTATATATCGGAGTCTACAAGGCATTGTACGACTACTCTGCGCAAGCGGACGAGGAGTTGGCCATATCTGCCGATGACTTGTTGTACTTGTTAGAAAAATCGGACATCGACGAGTGGTGGAAAGTGAAGAAGAGAGTGCTCCCTGTTGGAGACGAAGAGGTGGAAGAGCCCGTGGGCTTGATCCCATCTAATTACATCGAACCAGTATGTGACCGAACCTTTTTACCGAGATTGTACTAACATCCAGGCTCCAATTGTCTCGACTTGTCATGCATTGTACGATTACGATAAGCAGACGGAGGAAGAGCTCTCGTTCAAAGAGGGTGAGCAGTTCAATGTTTATGACCTCAACGATCCAGACTGGTTGTTGGTGGGAGACATGGCTGGTCAAAACTTCGGATTTGTACCCGCCAATTATACGGAAAGCGGACCCGCAAACGCTTCTCAACCAAGCGGAGGACTTCCATCGCAGCCACCTACGGCATCGAGCTTTGCGCCACCACCTGTGCACAAGGATAGAATGCCTGTACTGGCACCGGAGCCCGTTCCCGAGTTGGAAGAGGTCGAAGAAGCACCCCCTCCGATGCCCACTAGACCTACAGGTAACCAAGGCTTCACACCTACAAGAGAGTCGCAACTGAGACCTGTTCAAGCGCAAGAGAGAATCGAGCCGGA
Organism: Danielia oregonensis; assembly: GCA_003707785.3. Taxonomy (NCBI): domain Eukaryota; kingdom Fungi; phylum Ascomycota; class Pichiomycetes; order Serinales; family Metschnikowiaceae; genus Danielia; species Danielia oregonensis. The sequence goes on from PPLJ03000008.1 coordinate 369,004, forward strand.
ACTGCCAAGACACGATAAACCCAAATACGAAGAAGAGGAGAATGTTGGCCAAGAGCACACTTTCGACGGTGAGTATTTCCGTTGGTTTATCGACGAGGTCGACGGCCGCAAAAAGCGTCCTGTGGTGCTTACTATCGGGAATGGTTTGTTGATATTGAAGCCCAATAACTCGAAAAAGTTGAGCTTAAAATCGGCTTCCAACCTCGACAACAACTGGCGCATTAGAGACATGCACCAATACAGCAATGAGAAGAAACACGTTTTCCTCGAGTTCCATAATCCAGAAGCCTCCATTGAGTTGCACGCCGGTACTAAAGATGTCGCTGACGCAATTGTGGCCATTTTGGCTGACTTGAAGGGCGCAGAAGCTGCGAAAGGCTTGCGTGAAGTAGCCCGTGCTGCACTGACCAGAACTAGTGCTACCAACAGGAAGATTGGTAGGTTGATATACGACTTTGAATCCCAAGGAAGTGACGAATTGATGTGCAGAGAGGGCGACGAAGTCTACATCATTGATGAGTCGAAATCGAAAGAATGGTGGATGTGTGAGCGCACAAGTGACGGTAAACAGGGAGTGGTGCCGTCTGCCTACATTGAAATTCTCGGAACAACCAACTTGGATAAGTTGACGGACGGCGTCCATCGGCGCAAGTCCCAAAAGGGCTCATCCAAGGGAAAGGTTGTAGATACGAAGCGCAAGAGCTACTACTCCAGGGATGAACGTGACAAGATCAGAGAGAGTGACAGAACTCGTCGTGATAAATCTAAGCGTTCTGATAAAGACGACAAGAATTTGCCCAATTATCACCGTGTCAGAACTTGGATCGACTCATCCGGCTCTTTCAAGGTCGAGGCTGAATTCTTGGGATGCATGGAGGGCAAAATCCATTTGCACAAGACGAACGGTGTTAAAATCGCAGTTGCGGCGACAAAATTGTCCATTGAGGACTTAGAGTACGTGGAGAAAGTTACGGGAACCTCTCTCCAGCTGTACAAAGATGAAGTTGCCAAGCAAATGTCCAGAAAGAGCAAATCTGGCTCGCACGGCAGCGGTACTTCTCCAATCAAGAAGCAACATACCGCCGTTGCTGTCATCAACGATGTCCCTCCTCCACAACCAAGCAGAGCAAAAGCTACGGCTGCAATGTCTCAAAGCGAACCAGACTACGACTGGTTTGAGTTCTTTCTCTCTTGTGGTGTGGATATCGGCAACTGTCAACGTTATTCTATCAACTTCAGCAGAGAGCAAATGGATGAGAGCATTCTTGAAGATATCACCCCTTCATTATTGCGGTCGTTAGGCTTGAGGGAAGGTGACATCTTGCGTGTGATGAAGTTCTTGGACAGCAAATTCGATCGCAAGAAGTCCGTCTCGGAAGCACCAGCAACTGGCGGTCTCTTCACGGAGCCTACAGGTGCCTTGAAGAACAACAGCTCCACGGAGATTTCCAAAGTCACTGCAAGCGCATTGCCTGATCCTTCCCCGCTCAAGTCGAAGCCATTGCCAGTTCCAGAGCAATCCGCTAACGCCGGTAACTTCGAAGACGACGCGTGGGCTGTGAAGCCCGCAGCCAGATCCAGCGAGGACCTCTCCAGACAGCCTCAGAAGCCGCAGTACACAGGTTCCTTGCAAGATCTCGTCAACATCAAGCCTCTAGAGCCCAACAATCCTCAGACCCCAGTCAAGGAAGTGGTACAGCAGCCAGTTCAGACACCTGCACAAACCATGACTCCCGTCAAGACCGGAACCTTGATCCAGCCAAACCAGCAATTCCAGGTCCAGAAAACCGGCGGAAACAACGGTGCACCACTTGTGCTCATGCGCACAGGAGGTTATCAGCCTATGGTTCCTGTTCAAACAGGAGGCTTGATTCCAGTCCGGACCGGGGGCTTGATCCCAATGCCCACCGGATTTGCTCCTATTACGGCTCAACCCACTGGGTTTATGCCTATCCAGCAAACTGGATTGGTGCCTCAGTTAACTTTCGGAATCGTTCCGTTGCAGACAGGCGCCACTACGTTTGTTCCACAAAGAACGGGCCCTCTGAGCTCTTGGGAACCGCTGGCGGGTCCACCACCCACGACTTTTGGTCAGGCTCCAATGCCATCTACTAACTCGTTCGTCCCAATGCAACCCACGAGCTCGTTCGTTCCTTTGCAGCAGGGCGCTGTCACCATGCCACAAACCACTTTTGTGCAGCAACGAACTGGTCCAATGGGCGGTCAGGCAACCGGAGGTACTCTCGGAAACACATTCGTTCCACAGTCCACCTTCGGAAGGCAGATCACAGGAGGCGTAATGCCACAGACGTCGTTTGGCATGCAGCCAAGCTTCACTGGAGGAAACAACGCTTATGGCCAAACCACTGGTGGCGCAATGCCGCAGACCTCTTTTGGTGCCCAACCTGGATTGGCTCAATTCACTGGTCAGCCCATGTCGCAACCTTCATTGGGCAGTTATTCCAGCCCCATGCCTACCTTCGGCACACAACCGATGCCTCAATTTGGCTCCAGCAACTCCATGCCTCAGACTTCATTCGGTTCCCAAACAACAGGTGGTGTACCACAACAGGGAAGTGTATTCGGTCAGCCAACAGGCGGATACGCTCAGCCCTTCAGCTCGGCTCCTAACGTTTCCCAAATTCCTTTCGGGCAGAACACAGGATACGGCCAGCCCCAGCAGTTCCAGCAACCTCAGCAGAACTTCGATCCTAGCATGAACCAGATGACAAACATGTTCCAGAACACTGGAATTAGTCCATATGGCCAGCCTCAGCAGCAGCCCAATACCACGTTTGGCCAACAGCAGCAATTTGAAGGTTTCGGCCAGCCATTGCAAGCACAGCCCACTGGTCTTGGATTTGGCAATGCTCCTATGCAAGCCCAGCAGACCGGAAGAAGAGCCAATTTGCAAGCAGCTACTGCGGATAATCCATTTGGATTCTAGGTGCACAAAGTGCCACCAGTTCCTGTGTGTTAGAGTCAAAATTAGTGTTTCAGGTTTGGCTGCAAATGCGACTAGTTCGTATAAATAGGATCAATTTTCTACTCCTTACATGATTTCCTTCTGTATTTCTCTTCTTTTCTCTCATGAGTTACAATTCAATTTGTGGCAGGTTTTCTTGCCTCGTCAGTTTCATCTTGCTTCATAAAGAGAATCTCCTTGCTGAACCCTTCAGAGGAAATCTTCACACAATTAAAAGTGTGTTCATGCTCTATAGTAAGGATCAAGATACGAATGCACTTCAAAGCTTCCATGACTTAGGCGAATTCTACCAATTTTTGCAGGAATTTAACGACATCTGCAACAATGCTTTGGTCTTCGGATCTGGTATTGTTGGAAAGGTTTTGGTTTGGGTCAATGTTGCTGCCGTCACTATTTTGAGGGATCGATTTGCGTCTCTGAACTCATCTGGTACCCCTTTGCTTGCTAAATATAAGAAGAATGCTGTAAACAAGCAGTTGCCAGTGCAGAAAAGGTTAGAGAGTATTTTGGGACTTCAGCTCTATTCGAACGTGGGTTCAGCTGAGGATGATTCAGAGATAAGTGTAATGCCTGAAATGGACTACGATGGTCTCTCGTCAATGCTTTCCAAACCTACTGCTGCAGTTGTTTTGGGTATCGAGAGGGCAAAACGACTTTCTTTAAAGAAACCGTTCTACGAGGTTTGCGAAATCACCAGCCATAACCAGGCTCTCGCTAAGTTATGTTTGAACTCAAAGAATTTCGGGCAGAGTGTCCAAGACTTGCCCTCGAATGCCAAGATCCACAAGGTGATCAGTTCTTGCAAGGCTTTGATCACCAAAGATGTTGCCAACTGCATCAAGACGAAAGTGCATTTCTTACCACTAGTGACCAGCTCAACTGACTTATACTTGGGTAACTGCTCCTACTTGGATACCTGCCACAAGATGAAGAGCTGCCGTTACTTGCACTACTACACATTGAACCCACCCAATGAGGAACACCCTAAAGATGCGGAAGGGGCAATGGCTTTCGATTATACTATTGGTGAATGCGGTGGTTACAAAGAGGAGTTGCCGCCGCAATGGATCAATTGTGACGTTCGCTACTTGCCTTTCAACATCCTCGGCAAGTTCGCCGCCATTATATCAGATCCAGCTTGGGATATCCACATGTCTCTTCCTTATGGTACGTGCAAGGATTCCGAGCTCTTATCGTTGAATATGAGTGAGCTTCAAGAAGAAGGTATCATCTTGTTATGGGTCACAGGAAGATCAATAGAAATTGGCAGACGTGCGTTGTCTCAATGGGGCTATACTGTGTCGGATGAAATGGTGTGGATCAAATTGAATCAATTGAGAAGAACTATCGTCACCGGCAGAACTGGCCATTGGCTCAATCATTCAAAGGAGAATTTAATAGTGGGGATCAAAGGAAACCCTGTGTGGTTGAACCGCCAGATCGACTTGGATTTCATGGTCAGCAGCACTAGGGAGACTCTGAGAAAGCCAGACGAGCTATACGGAATTGTCGAGAGGATAGTTGGAAGACACGCACGCAAGTTGGAGATATTCGGTCGGCAACACAACATTCGGCCCGGATGGTTCAGTACGTACTTCAATCCGCAAGATTCATTACTAACATAACAGCTATTGGAAACCAGTTGGTTGACACCTCGATCTACGAGACCGAGGTGTTGGACAAGTATAATGCGTACAAAAAGAAAACCTAAAGTTTCTTCTTTCTAGCATCGTTCATCTCCTTGATTGCCACGCCCGCCTTGTTGTCCATGTACTTTTTAATGTCCAACTTGTAACCCATCCAAAAGGCAATCTCGTACACCACGAAAAAGGGTGCCAACACCAATGCTTGCAACAAATTGTCGATCAATGCAGGGGCTCTCTTCTCATAGAATGCATGGCCATAGAATTGCGCCAACCAGCACACCACATGGGTGCCCACAGCGTACTGCATGAATTGAGTGGTGGTGATGAAAGAAGATTCGTTCAACTGGAGGTAGAACGTCCTCACAAGGTATGCAAAAGTAGTAAGCACAGCGAAGGCAGGGACACCCAACTGCCAGTCAAGTGCCGCATAGTACAAACCGTACGCCCAGGCAACGACTGTGCCGGTAGTGATGTATGGATAGGCATCTCCAATCCACTTGTTGTTTGAGCTGAATGCGATGGCCGACAACAAAATCAAGGGGATACACGCCAAGTGGATGGCCACATTGGTCTCATTGACGTGGTACTTTCTGTAGAACACAAGGTGTCCTTTGATGTCAAACAATCCAGCCATGACGTTGTGGTAGAAGCTGAAAAGTCGCATGTTGTGCGAATGCACGCGGGGAAAACTACACCACTGTAATAGGGGAATGGGTGACCAAACCGCAACGTCGGAATGGGAGCTACGACTCCGCTTACTTACTGTTCAGTCGATCGATATATATTTTTGCATGCTCTTCCATGGGTCTTGTGCGACTCATCTTCAACTTTTTGGATCTACAGACAACTACTCTCTCAAGCCCAACGATGGCTTCTTGATGGCACGAACTCTCTTTCTTTGAGCCGATCCGGTACTGCGGTCAAACTCAGCTGCGGAGTGTGGGTCTCTTCCAAGATTGTCCAAGTCCTTCACCTTGTAGATTCTGACGATCCAGTTCTGCGACGTAAAGACCTCTTCTACCGTGTCCAAGTGGATAGGGTCCAATGGAATGTTCTGGTTACGCACACGGTCAGGTGCTTCCTTTCCGCCATACAACTCGGCGAAACGGTAGTACGACATCTTGTACAACAATGAGTTCTTCATAGTGTCAGATGCCTCGGCATCAACACGGTACTCGCCTCTAGGACTGAAGTAGTCTCTCTCGTGAACTTCGTCGGGCCAGATACCCTCGGAGATTCTAACCATCCACAAGAACTTGTTGATGTCGTCACCGGAGTAACCTAAAACACCGCCGAAAATCACCAAAACGTAATCCACGTCGTGCAGTCTCAAGATCTTGTACGAGACATCCTCTGTCGAAGCCATGGCCTTACCAACGGTAGCAATGTGAGTATTGTTCCAGGTGTTGTTGTCGACCAATGTGGTTCTGTCGGCCATTCCACCGATTTGGTATCCGTAATCCCACCAGGCCATAACCTTGGCGTCTTCGTCAGTGTTCATTCTCAACCAGTAGTACGCTTCTCTGTAGTCATCGATGATAGCAGGAGAGCCGTCCGAGTTTCTGGAAGCCAAGACAACAGAAGGCGAAGAGTAGGCGTTCGAGGTGACCCAAGTACAGTGCATGACGAAGTAGGAGAGGTAGTAGACGAATGAACTCAACACAACGGCTTTACTCAACAATTGGAACAATGGGAAGCGCTTGGCCTTCTTAGGTTTCTTCTTCTTCTGGTCTTTCTTCTCCTCAACTTCCTCAACTGGGTCCTGGAAGAGTTCAACGACGTTCATGTAGACGTCGAACAACTTCGACAAAGCAATGGCACCGGTAACACAGATCACGGGAGTCAAGGTCAACATCAATCTGACCATGACACCTGCAAAGTAAGCACTCAAAACGGAATAGATGATCACGAAGATGTGCTCATCGGCCATGTCCTGGAAGCAGAAGTAAACACCAGCAGGGAATAACCAGATCAAGACACCGGTGTCAAAGAAGAACGCGGGCCATGCTGTAGGCTGGTGCTCTGATACCGAGGCAATAATAGGAATGTGGATCTTGGCATAGTTGGTGTCCCACAAGGAGTAGAAACGACCTCCCCAAGGAGCAATCCAGCCAGCAGCAGTCAAACCAACCAAGCCTGCTACACCCAAGACAGTGGTGAGCAACAAGGAAACTGTCAAGAAGGTTTTGAACTGAGCAGAAGGAACGTTCAGGCGAACGTACGCACCGAAAGCAACCAATTGCAACAAGCCAAACACGCCCAACGAAGCCATGTGGTCGTTAGAACGAATAGGCAAGAAACCAACGAATGGAATCTGCATAGACGCTAACGTTCCCAACGCATACCAGGTAGTGTAAGCAGTGTACAATCTGTGGGAGTAACGGCCCATCAAAATCAACACGAAGACGTGCAAGGGGATAAGGTTGGTGATGAACACGTAACCACCCCAAGCAGACACCATGTAGAAGTACGAGAGCGCAGTCAACGTACCATAGAAAATAGAGCCGACCTTCATGGCCTTAATCCAGAGGTAGAAAGTGGCCATAAGCAAGGTGATTGCAATGGCCTCATTGTCGTAAGATCCAGCCACCGACCGCGAGATGTAACCAGGAGCAATACCCATGAAAATAGCAGCTAACAAACCTGCGTTGGAGTCTTTCATCTCCTTGGTGAGGAGGTAAGTGAACACAGCAGTGAGGCCAGAGAAGGCTGGCGCAAGCATCACACAGACGTTACGGATGTCGACTGGCAAGCAAAGCCAGTCTCTGAGAAAGTGCCAAATGATTCCTGAGGTGACCATCAAACCTGGGTACAACGTACCTCCGGTGACACGTCCCAATGGGTACCATGTTCTGTCGTCGAACCAGTTCAAGAACTCGTAGAACGTGTGTGACACCAAGTACTTGGTGGCTCTGAAATTGAACCACGGGTCGAATTCATGAATAATGGACTCAAACCGAATAACGGAAAAAAGACGCAGCGAGATGGCAGCACCCGCGATCAGGATGAAGATGATCACGCGGAGGAGCAACTTCACCGTGTCTAGACTGACACCAAGGACCTTCAATTGCGTCATGGATGTGTTGTAGAAGTCGACACTTGTTCAAAGAGTGAGCGACATGTGCAGTACCATATTTTAGAGGTGGCATCAACATCGTGTCCTGAAAATCCGTACACGGCCGGAGATCGCCAGATATGGATGGTGCCAGTAGCTCTGTTCAGGCATATTATGGAGCATCCTCGGAGGGATTCCAAAAATTCGTAGGGTTGTTCTAACGCGTAACTTCGATACTTTCCACGGCCAATAATCTACGTAGTGGGACATTCAATGCATGTTGTTTATTGACTCAAATAGGAGGAGAGAAAGCAAAAAGAGACTGACGGAAGATGTCAATTGCCTTTCTTTCCACTTAGAAACTGGACCAACTCCAATTGGCAGGAACGCTGCCTGCGACGTCTACCTTATCGTCTTGGCCCTTCTGGATCCTTTCGGGGTTGAAAGGAACCATGGCAGGCTGGATATCTTTACCCTTGGGTGTGCAAGCAACGCCAAACTCGAGTTTCATGAAATCATTGTACTCTCCAATGCAGTTGTCACATACCCGCGAGAGTGTTCCTCTGCCTCCAGTGGTGAATTGGGCCAAGTGGTTGATGTAGAGGTGGTGCGATGTATGCTCTTTGCAGAAGATACCTCCACACTTTCTGCAGTGGTGCCGTCTCTCGAAAAAGTTGAAGTGCTTGTGGCAGCCTGGAATACCGCACTCGAAGACAGACTCGTCCTTCAACCAGTGCTTGCGTGATGGAGCTGCTCTCAAGATGTACTCGTACTGCTTCTTATTGAGCGTGAAGGGTCCGGCCTGCGATGCTGGCGAGCCGACCAGCTCGTTCGAGTAAGTCAGGTCAAACAGTCTCACGGAGTTGGATGAGGAATCTTGCACTGGCTCGAAGTACGACTCCGGGTCCAGCGCGCTTGTTCTGACTGGGATCACACCCTCCTCTTCCATTGTCCTTCGAAGCACTGCAGGAACATACATCGGGCTCCGGAAACCTTTGATTTGTTGAAGCTTCTTGTCAAGTGGCATCTTGGGTGGGTTTGGCACATGGTCGTGTTGTAAGCTGACCTTGCGATTGCGGACATTCATGTCTAGAGGCGGAACGACCGGGAAGCCCTTGGAGAACGAGGAAACGGGTTGGAATCCATATGCTGTCTGATCATCCGCGTCTCTCCAAGCCTCTGGGGCGGGTTTGACGAAATCAGTTCCATTTCTGGTGTCATTAAGAGGCCTCGTAATGTCAATCCCATTGCGTTCCTCATTGCCAAACTCACCTCGGAGAGGAGCTTCATTGCCTCTTGCAATCTCGGGCCCAGCTTCTGTCGGGCTAGGGTGACTTTGTTCCTCGACTCTCTCGACCTTCGCAGGCTCGGCATTCTCCTCTCCGCTCACAGGCGCAAGGTGTCGGCTCTGCCGCGTCAAGCTCAGGAAAGTCAGAAGATCCACCTGCGCAGGTTGGTATGGCCTCCGCTCCGGTTTCGGGCTACTGCTATTGAGCAGCTGGGTGGTGAGTTGCAGCGAAGGTGCCATCTCGTCCGAGTCCGAGCGTATTATAGGTGCTAGAGAGAGACTCAACTTCTTGAGTGCATTGAGCGTAAGCTTCTGCTGCTGAAGGGTGGTTTCCTCACGGTAAATATCGTCATCTGGCATCTCCACCTTGGGGCTGGTCGAGCTCTGGCCGGTGATCTGCTCAAATGGAAGCTGTTGTCCAATTGCAATGTCGTCGTCCCGCAAATTAGTCACGGACGAGAGAACAGGGGCCTGGATGAACAGCTGGAAGTTCTTGATGTTGTTCTGAGATGACACCCCAGACACGCTGGAGTTCCGATGAGCCGTGGGCGGGATTCCAGCGGCGTACTGCTGTTTGAGCAGCTTGAGTGATGCTGTGGAGAGCACCAGCTGGAACAGGTGTGTCCGCGACTTGCGCACATCCTTCTTCTTGAATTGGAGGTCCGACAGGCTGTCCAACTTGTCGTCGTCGTCGGGCTCTCCTGGAGAAGTCGTTCCCGAGTCGACAAGGTTGGGACTGCTCTGTAAGGTCTCGATATCAAGCTCTGGTTTGTTCTCGAGCTCTAGCACGGGGGTCTTCTTCATGGAGAAGTTCGTTTCTCCTCGATACAGAGCAGGCTCGGAGGAGTCGTTCTGCGGTAGAGTCTGGAGGTTCTGCGTTTTGAGCGCCATCACCACGGGGCCGGCTGCAGGCTGCATGTTCGGAGCCGATATCGGAGATGTAATCTTGGAGACGAGAATGGAGAGTCTAGCACTTGCTAAGCGAGATATAGATGGTGTGGAGATAGGTGACGATAACGGCTGGTAGTTCGCAGTGATGACAGAACACACCCGTACACCAAGCGCAGAGTAAATTCCATTTAGTGGAACTGGCCGAAGGCACGGGTTTTTCTCTTCCTCCCTGCTGTGTCTGCCTGAACAATGTGAAGACTATCTGCGATAGTCGCCGGTTATGAGCGTCCCTTGCGTGGGCCCGTATGCGGCAGATCCGTACATCTGTCGTGTGACATGTGGCACGTGATCGCCGGGTGTAATTCGCACTTTTTTTATTGGTTCACCCCGGGAAAACTGGAGTATTACACCTTTTATCATTATGCTTTCTCGTGTTGGTTTGAGACGTATGTATAATTTCCAGAGGATACAGAGCACAGCGACTGCGGTCACGTGTTGTGTTTTTGAGTCCGAAATCTCGAAGCACAGCCAGAGAAAGTCGATCTATAAACAAGCGCCAACAGGAAATCGAAGAGAACTTGCTTATATCGACCGTAATGGCCGGATCATTACAGCATGATCACATCCGAACGCTCCGCAAACGCAGAATCAAGAACAACGAAAGAACCTATGCATTGACATGTCTTACCACTTGCTTTTCCTACTCCAACAAATACTAACGACAGCACTTGTTAGAGCTGCGCCATTCGCCAGATCCGTCAGATTCACGTCGACTGTCAAGGTCAGTCACGAAGAGGAAGATGAGATGTTGATCAACCAGAGAAAGAACCGTCCTGTGTCTCCTCACTTGACCATCTACCAGCCCCAGATCACAATGATTCTCTCGAGTTTCCACAGAATCACTGGTGTTGCCATGGCCGGTGCTTTCTACGCCTTGACGGTGAGTTACGCTGCCACCTCGCTCTTGTCTATTCCATTCGACTCGGCCGCTCTTGTGTCCGCTTTTGCTGGTTTGCCCGTGGCTGTTAAGCTTGCTGCCAAGGCCACCATGGCTTACCCATTTGCCTTCCACACCTTCAACGGAATCAGACATTTGGTCTGGGATTTCGGTAAGGAGTTGACTGTTCCCGGCGTCTACAGAACCGGTTACGCTGTTGTGGCTCTTACCGCGGCGGTGGGCTCTTACTTGGCCTTCTTCTAATGCATCGGTATCATCAATAAACTATTTAACGTTATTACAATTGTAGAGGTGTACGCATATCTTGTCGGGGTGAACTGGGAAGTGCCTTGTTCCGTCTACATGCGGGGTTATGGCTCACAACATCACGTTGCATTCGTATCATTATTCATATCGAAGTTCTCTTCATCCAAGTCGATTTAATTAGTGTTCGGTTACTTCGGCTCGCCAAATATGCTGTCAGCGTCGAAGCACACACATGGTGTGTCTGCGTTGCAGAATCCACACCCCATTTTCTTCATCTTCTTATCTACTGGCTTCTCGTCGTTCAACAAGCCATTGTTGGGCTCATCAAACCGTAAACGCTCCAAAAAGCCAGTTTGGTCCAAGAACGAGTCGCCGTCATTGATGAGGTCCACGTCAATCACCTCGTCATCGTCGAAAAAGTTCAACTTGAGCGGTCGAAGCAAGCTTGGTGTGAAAGACTGTGATGAAGGTTGGTTGCGGGTCATTGCAAGACGGGGCAAAGTGAAGGGTCTGTCGTTATTCGTCGCACCCCGATGGCTCGCTCTGAGCTCCAAGTAGTGGAGGATTTGCAGTTGCACCCGGCCTCCCAGGCTCTGGTCTCCTACGAATTTCTTCGTCACCAGATGTATCACATTAGACTGTGTAGTCAAATGCGCCAAGAACGTATCCAAATCATGAATGTTATTGATGTGTGCCAACTTCTCAGACAGCAGGATTGGTACACTTGGCTTGCTTCTTTCGTTCAACGCATCAGATGTAATCACTCCGCTTTGAACGAACTTGAGTTCCTTGATTTGATTCGTGAGCACCTCCATGTAATTTCTTATGAGCTCCTGCTCTTTGAGGCGTGCAAGGTAGCTGGCTTGGAGCTCTCCGACCTGCTGCGAAGCAGGTTGGAGTGGCCGGGAGGCGATCAACGTCTCACCATCTTTTACTGCGGTCGAAGCCAAATTCGTCTTGGTGCTTGGCACTGTGCTTGCATTGGTCGCACCCACGGATGGGTTTGTGGTGATGGCGACCCCGTTGGCTATTCCTGTGACGGTGGTGCTGACGGTGTCTTCCTTTTCTAACTTTTGAACCTTCTTCTTTTTGGTTGTCTTGCGCTCCTCTGGCACAGGCGTTGTTGGTGGGGCCGTTGGCTTGCGCCCTGGTCTGGGTCTTGGGGGAAGCACCCACTTGCGCAGAGTGTTGATGTTTGCTTCTTCTTGTAGAAGCGATGTAGAAGTAGTCGGGTCGTACCGGGGGTTGAAGGATGACTTCTTGACTGGAGCGGCAGCTGTAGGTTTGGGCTTGATAGCTATCGCTGGCTGTATTTTAGCATACTTCGCTAGCGTGGGTTGGATTGCGATTCCAGACCCGATGCTTGGATGGACTGCCATGCTGGTGGACGCCCGTAGGCTGGTGGATGTACGCATAGGCGTTTCGTCGTCTGTCATGGCGTTGGAGGACTCGACGGAGGTTGTTAGCCTCATTTTGGCAGAGCTAGGGAAAATCGTCGACTATGATGGAGATAGGCCCTAGAGACTCAGCGATGTCCCCGAAGATGGCTCTGTGGAATGATGGAGAGTGTGCAGAGATAGTCTGTGACTCTATCTTGCTTGGCTTGACATACACAAGTGGAGTATGAAGTACAAAAGCTCTATATGCCTGTGGCGGCAGCGGCTGCTCTGGGACACTTTGCAGAAGAGGTCTTCAAGTTTTCAGGACCGCAGGATTGGTAGGTTCTGTCCAGGTGCTTTTGGCTATGATCTCGACTCGTCTCGATTGTCAAGTCGGGGTCAACACGGCGGAATTAGGAACAGTGTCGGATGCACTTGATGGTTTGTTTCTTCAGGGAAGAAGCAAAAAGCTAAGAAGGGATGGTTGTCTTTTGGTGTTTCCGGGTTTAAGATCGCTTGAAGTCGGAACGATTGCCGGAAGCACCTGTAAACTGTAACCGCAACCTGCAAAATGTATTGTATTGTGTGTAGTACTATTCTTATACACTCCACAACAACACAACATGAGCTCCATAACAAAGACAAAGGCAGAACAGATGGCCCAGCTCAACGAGCAGGTTGCCATACTACACTCCAATCTTCAGAAATTCGACAGTTTGGTGAAAGACACTGCGATCCAATACGAATCAATTCAGAACCTTGGCGTGATGCACGGAGCGTTGTTCATGGCCAGTCATACGGTGTTTGGAAACAGCTATAACGACACGAGGGATAAGTGATGGTGTGGGCGTTTTCAACCTGGTGTTGACGTTTTTGGGGTAGAGAAGTTTACATTTGGAGAGTACCACTCTTTAGGGCACTATTTCTAAAGCACCGCTCTTTAGGGCACTACTCTTTGGAGCGTCTGTTAGGTTCAGAGGAAGTCGAGATGATGAGTGTTGGGAGGACACGACAGAATATTTGAGCTTGACAGGATATATGAGCACGACAGAGCAAGACCAACAAATAACACCGACTTTACATGTGTGTGGCAAGGCGTTCATTCTGGTAATAAACCTGGATGGTCTTCATCCTAGAATGACGTTCACTCGTGTCTGTTGACAATCACTGGCATATTTTCTGATAAGACCATCGCTTGACTCGCAGCTACAACTGGTTGTGCTGCTACATGTACATGCCTCAGAATGTGGCCATGTGTGACTTATGTCTCGGCTATCTCGTAGGGGTATATAACAAATACAAACCGGACATTTTCACAGACTCTGACTGTAATGGATCCATAGACGACACCATCACTCACCGAAGGTCCATAGCACAACGCAGATCTATAAAGCTGTTCCCCCTCTTCAACCAGTTCCTTCATCACTTCTTCAACAAAAATTGCCCAATACTAGCTTAAGCTACAAGAGTCTCAGTCCTAACCGGCAATTTATTTGCTATTTACAGTTCATACCCGCTTGAGTCCTGCCGCCTAAGCGCTCTTCTTCCCCTGCTGTGCCTCTGCCAACTTCTCTCTGTACAACTTCTGCTTCACTCGCTTTTCAGCAATCAAGATGTCCCGCTCTTCATCCAAGTACTCCAACTTCTGGTAACTGGCCACACAGTCCAACGAGCGCTTGTTGGCCAAGTCGCACTGCTTCATGCCTTCCACAGGGTTCTCGAAGCTGTTGGAGCACGCGATGTAAGCCTTGATCAAGTCGTCACATCTGAGGAACGTCTTTTTCCGCCATCTTTCGAAAATGAGCTGCTCCTCTTTGGGTGTCAATACCCACACAGGCATGTTGGGATTGGTGGGAAGATCCACCCCCTCGAAGCCCTTCTTAGTGTAACTCATAGTAGTAATGGACGATATAGGCGATGTGCAGGATTTGACTTAGGCAACTTTGGTATCACGTGATGGGTAATGAAGAAAGATAGAAGCAAGAAACCGTCTATTGTGATAGAGCTCGTCGATTAGCTATCGGTTTCTGAAGTCCCTAGCCCCACCATTTACTTGTCACTGTATACAAGACATATCAACCTAAGTTATTTCGCACAGATCATAATAAAAGAGCACAATAAACACACCTGACTTCTCAGTCACACCTTATCAATAGCTAATTTCAACAACTCCGTCAAGACCAGATCGCACAAGCTTCCACAAAATGCTTGACGAATCTCCCGACAGCCTCATACACGCTGCGATCGACAACTTCGAAACACAACCAGATGTTGCCAGTCTCCACCGCATATCAGAAACGCTCAAGAAGACCTCGGAGCTCCGAAACAATAGGACGGAAAAACTACAGGCGGAGGTCAGCGCGCTAGAAGCGGAACTCGACGCTCTTACCAATGAGCTTCGGCTACTCAACCAGCCGAGCCAAACCTTGAATGAAACATTGGGCCAGATGGGCAGCCAGAAGCCCACGAGCGACGAGAACGTGTTCAAGATCATGAACAGCAAGTCCGTGGAGCTAGACAATCTCAAGGTGTCTCTTGCCAAGCAACTCACCGATGTGGAGAGTTCGCTAAATCAGATGAACATGGCCAAAATCACAATGGCACGGAGGCGCGAGGAGCTCGCCAGCCAGAAGGACCAGGCTTTGGCGAGCAATGTGGCCGATAACTTCAATTCCAGCAGCATGAAGATCAGTCTTTACAAGAGCTTGGGTGTACATGTGGAGGACTTCGACACGGCCAATGATCAGATAATCATGTTCGACAAGGCCACCAATCTGACCAGCGTTCTCCGAGTGGATGAGAAGTACTCGGATTACTTCATCAGTAATTACATCTGGGAACGGTTGGGCCGGAGTTAGGTATGGGAAATAGAAATAAAGCAATAGTGTTGACAAAACTGTGAGGCAAGTACTATATTCTTCGTGCATTTTATTATTCGGCTTTAACTGGAACTTTATCAGTTTTTACAGATATGGTATACTTTTTTGGTACCACTATGATTTTCTTATTTTTGTATATATTCTTCAAAACTGCAAACATAGAAAACGGAATTGTTGCACTTAAAATTCGAATTTCAGCTCTAACCGAACGAAACATCAAGTAGAGGCTCTGTGGTTCTTAATGGAAACCTTGGCGACACAGGTAGATATGTTTGTATTGGTATAGAATATTGACGCAAACCTGGACCATGTCACAACATCAAAGAACCACGGCTAAGCAGAATTTATAGCACGACAGCATTGATCAGAGACAGCGAAAGGAAGATCCTCCTTTTCACTGTATCCGCTTGCTTGTACTGATTTTCATGAAAATCCATGTCTTACAGAACAGAGAAAACTAGCGCATACCTAGACCATGTCACAACATCAAAGAGCTATGACTAAGCAGAATTTATAGCACGACAGCATTTGTCAGAGACCATGGAAGAAATATCCTCCTTTCCACTGTATCCGCATGCTTGTACTAATATTCAAGAAAATCCATGTCTTCCTGAACAGAGAAAACTGGAGCATGCCTGGACCACACCAATCTGGGCAATGTCTCTACCCACCACCAGTATTAACACATAGTTGCCTTAGCAGACTGGCGGGACCAGCAAATTTTCCCCACTACACCCACTTCATCCTACACTCTGTCGTAACGTCCTCCATTGCTATATACATGCCGGCACTAAAAGTACTTGGGGTTCTCTCTGAACGAGATCTTGGTCCACTTGGGAACCAAGTGCACCATCTTTCTGTAGCCCTTCACCTTCTTGTCGAACGTGGTGTACTTATCTCTGGGCGACATCTCGTGCTCCTTGGGGTAGCTGAACTTGAGATGGTCGATCTTCTTGTAGCCAGTGAGCTCGCCGTCGACCGGCTTCAACGACTGGTACAACGCTTCGATGTTGTGGTCCACCTGCTTCATTCTGTTTCTCAATCTCTGCTTTTGTGGAGGCGACAACCGAGGAGCCTTTTTCCAAAGGTATCCTCCGTACACAGTCATGGACTGTCTGAAGGCGCCGAACATGGTGTAGAGTTGGAGATAAAGTTCGAGGTAGTGGTTTTTCACTTTGTGCGATGGTCGCGCGCGACCCATAATTTGGGGAAATAAATATATTACTATTCTATATAGGAGGTTGGGGGAAGGAAGAGTCTGAAAGGGGAAGTCTAAAGACTGAGATCGAAGAGTGGCATCGGAATCGCGGTTTCACCGTATTCGTGTTTACTTCGTATTTGTAACTTTGATAATGTCCGAGGTATAGACCCCAGGGTTACAGAAGAGAAAGAGACCCCACAGTTACAGAAGAGAAAGAGTGTTACCATGATGATAATGTATTTCCGTTTTTTCTGATATGACGATGTACTTACCTTTTCGTTCCTTCCGTAGTACGAATATTTTTAACCGACCCAACCCAATATGCAAATTTTTTTTAAACCAAGCCTTACAAGACTCCCGTCAACCACAACCGGTAGTTGTGCGAAGTAGACGCTAAAGGACCCTTCATGGTGGCCGCCGGCTGGCTGACCAGGTAGTGCAACGAGAAGTCTCTTACCTCAGCATCGTTGATATTCGTAGGTAATAGCAAAGGCAGGTTATTGAGCTCGTGCGAAGCAGGCTGGTGCTGGTATATGGATGGCGTCAACAAAGGAGACACGATGTCGGAGTTGTTTTTCAAGATGGAAGCGCTTTGGTGCTCATCTTGATCTCTGCACTGTTCGGAACAGTAGACCGAGTTCTGGGAACACAACTGGTCGCAGGTGATGCAGTAGCTATTGAAAGCGTCGGACATTGTATGAGCAATAGTATAGTAGTTGGAAAAACAGCAGACAGGTCTTTTATATGGGCACGCTTTATTTATAGCGGGGCCAGATGAGTAATTAGGCAGCTGGTCCGGTAGCCACAGTGCGAGATCCGAGGGCAATGTGGCCCGGCAACGAGGGTAGCAACGAGGGCAACCCCGCTTATATACAGTCCGAACACCATGCCACACAGCCCGATTTGGCGGCTGGACCGTCTTCTGGCCGGCTCTCCGCCGCAGGCAGCGGTCGAGCTTAACTGGTGAGTTGGCATAGAGCGCGGATCGGGCTCTCCGCCAGGCCGAAACGGCCAGCCTGGCCGGAAGTGGTACCCCATCCCCCGGAACTGCGCACGTGCGGTGTCAACGTGTTGTTCTTTGCTTGCTAACCCCAATATTTACGCGCTCTGTAATGTGGCTAGTGAGGCAGAAGAAGTTGCTCGGGAGGTCTGGAATGGCGGTGGAGGTATACGGAGTAGGTGCTGCCGGATCTAGACCGTTTGTGCGCTTTCTGGCAGCAAAGCTTCTGAAACGAGCCGTTGGCCTATGTGTCAACATGCATCACCTCATGCATGGAACACCGAAGTTTTTGGAACGCGCTGGAACGAAAAATTTGCGCGCAGGCCGAAACTCGCATTAGTGAGCAAAAATGGCCTACCTACACGTGGTGCACGTGGCGAAGCAAAAACAGCTAGGGATTTCCGGATTTGGGTGTGGCAGGCCGGCCGTTCGGAGTGGATCACGTAATGAAAAAGTTTTCACGTAGGGCTGAGCCGTAGATCCGAGGGTGCAACGGCTGTCCGGCCTCGGAAGTGCAGGGAGGGCCCCTCGGAATTCGCGAAAAGTTTTCATCTCCTCATTTCGATCGTCATCCATTTTTCCCCTCCATGGCACCTGCACAGAGGAAATCTCCTCCATCTAAACCCGTACACCTGTGGCCGAATCGGTCTTTTCCCACTGTGGGGAATCAATTCTCCCAATCGGGAGATGTGCTGTTGTGGCGAATTGCACCGCATACCGGATGTTGAGTTCGTTGCCATAGTGACGTTGCATTGACAATGAAGGGGAATGGTTTGGGGAAGTTTAGTGGAGAGATCGGGAACAAGGCTAGGGGAAGAATGCCATGGGGAGGGGAAGAGCTTGGGCTTTGCAAGGTTATTGGTCTGTGATTAGTTGATTAGGCCACGTGACCGGGAAGGTTTAAGAGCCAGGACATCTAGACGTAGCAAAGCCACCAGAGAAAGTGGTACTCGTGCCGAGTAGCCGGGCAAGCCGGCAATTGTAGGCGGAAATTGGTGTATGAAGTTTAGACGAAGTAAATGAGGACACGGTGAACTCAAGGGCATGATGAACTTGACTGAAGGGCACGATGAACTTTACTACTGAAGACGCTCAAGACAAAGCCAGCTGCTAACGGTCGAGATTCTTTGGTTGCATGTGCATCGATTCGCAAAATCGAACCACGATATGCCCACATGGCATGTTTAGACGCACGAGGACCCTTCAATTCCGACCTGTGGCCGGTAGACGCTGGTTGTGCCGGCTAAAGAAGCCCGTAGTAGATGAGTTTGCAGGCTGTGGCCGGTAATAGGTCGGAAGTGGAGTTCGTGCTTGACGGCTTGGTTGGTTATTGCTCGATTGAGGTCGGAAGTGGAGTTTCTCTGGCTTCATGGCTTGATTGGTTAATTGCTCGAAACAAGTCGGAAGTGGAGTTCGTGCTGGACGGCTTGATTGGCTATATTCTCGTCTGGTTGTATTGTCAAGACAACCGCACACGTGTTGCACTTCTTGTTTCGGTAAGGCCATACGTAGTGCTTTTGGGTTCCACATCTGAGTTTTTCAGGCATGGTCGCTATCCAAACCTTCAAACATTGCATGGATACATCGATGCTTCTAGTGGAGCGGAGTAGGCTGTCCGAACTTTCAAGCAGTGCATGGACACAGTGACGCTACTAGGGGCATGATTCAAACCCACTCCGAGCAGACGGCTTCTCAACCTCCTCTAACAGAGTCAGACAGACGGCTTTTCAACCTTACAGAGTCAAAACGGCTTCTCAACATTACAGAGTCAGACACACAGCTTCTCAACCTTCTCTAACAGAGTCAGACAGACTTGAACTTGTACCGTAAGCCCTGGAGCTCTCCCACCTGGCCCGCTGTCTCATTGTGCCAATGGCGGATTAAGATGACTGTGGCCAAGTTACCCACCGGAACTAAACAGTACAACGCTTTCGCAAACGACGGCAGCTTGACCACCGCTGCGTATAGCAATTGCGCTAGGAGCGTGGCATTGATGCAGTTCACGCCGGTGAACGTCACCAACCTGCGTGCTGGCAGAGACCAGTTGCGTGCAACAGGTGCAACGTCGTAGCGAGCGTTGACGAAGCAAAGCAAGCACGAGAGAACAAGCAGCACCAGCACCCAGGTCCG
This sequence comes from Danielia oregonensis, assembly GCA_003707785.3. NCBI lineage: Eukaryota > Fungi > Ascomycota > Pichiomycetes > Serinales > Metschnikowiaceae > Danielia > Danielia oregonensis. The sequence goes on from PPLJ03000008.1 coordinate 388,663, forward strand.
CTGCCAGCGGTCCGGGCTCGTGCGGGCCAAGAGCACGAGCGGAAGAAGCTCCAACACTATGGACACCTGCAACACGAGCGAATACACGCTGTAGGCGTCGTCGTTCCGCGCGGAAAGCTCGGAGATAAGCAACTCCTGGTCGTCCGAGTCGATGGGCCCGTCCAAGTCGAGGATCTTCTTGTCTACACGGCGGCGTCGGCTCATGGAGTAGAAGATGAGATGGAGCGAAGGGAGGTACGGGTGCACGCACATCACCACCTCGAATACGGCGCTTCGGCTGCATGGAATACGACTAACCGCAACGGGATGCGTGGGACGACGTTGCCACGACAACGGGCGTCGTAAATGGTGCTGGAACGGGCCGAGTGTTCTGTCGTACTTTGGCGCACGCTAATTTCGAATTCTCCGTTCTTAACCTTTCTCATACTCTATTTCCCACACTAGTATACGAGGCCGTTTCTCGCGCTAAACGCATTCTAAACCCCTCCGTTTTCCGCCATTTCCGCGCCGCATTCTCTCGACACGCTTCCCATTCTGGCCTCACACTCTTAGCCGCCAGATTGCCGAGTTCCCCTGAAACATGCACGCTATGCATGAAAGGGGGAAGGCTTGGATTCGCTTACCTCAGTGGGTGCAACTGCACACAGCAACCATCAACAACGCCACTGCACATAGCGCCGCCCACTCCGCACCCACGCAGGAAAGTCAGGCACATAGCCGCATTCTGCAGCATGTCAGGCGCCCGTCTAGACCACCTTGCCGATTTGTGCAGGACGAACCCTTCGAAAAATTTTAGCAGTGCCCCGAAAAGAGGCCAAAAGTGCCCAGAGAAGCGGGAAAAAGGCCCGACTCGCTCACCCCGGCCGGCACAACGCGTTGCCTTTTTTGCGCTCCGAAAAACCCCGCCGCAGGCCCGTTTCGTATGCCAAGGCGACAATGGCCCGACAGACATTCCGTCTGTGTGCAGGACCATACACACGGCGTGAAATCCCTGAGAGTTTTTATTTGTTTGTTCGTCCACCTTCGTTCTTCTTGCCAGGCAAGAGCTGTATTATCGGCACCGTTTCGCCCTCACCTTCACCCTCGCGGCCCAGCGTCCCTTCTGAAAAATTTTCCTCCCCGAGCTCCAAGCTTACGCATTCGTTTCCCTCCCACCTCCGTCTATCTTTAAAACCTTGCATCTCCACCATGAGGCCGTCTGTGCTATCCACCCTTGCCGTGGCTCTTTTCGCCGCCTCGGCAAGTGCCAAGACGACTACGTCGGACTATTTCCTCAACTACTATCAGAGTTTGCTCGACAACACCATCTATGTTGCGACGCCCACTTTGGTCACCCTCAGTCTAACCACGCCCACCACCGGCACCTACCGCAGGTCCACCGAGACGAGGGACACCAGGTCGACTGAGAAGCAGACCACCACTGCGGACACCAGAACCGGCACCAGAGAGACGTCCACTTACTCGACGGGAACCACCAAGACCAGCCCTACCGCTGACACGTTGAGCCTCACCACGTTGAGTCCCACCACCGTGAGTCCTACTACTGTGAGCCCCACGACGTTGAGTCCCACTACTGTGAGTCCCACTACTAAAAGCCAAACTACAGTCAGTCCTTCGACGGTCACTCCTTCTACACTCAGCCAAGACACGGGGAGCCTCACGGCTGACACCACCAGTCCTACTGCTGACACAGTAAGTGCTGCTGACACCGGAAGTGCTGCTGCTGGCTCCGTTGGCACCGCTGACACCACCAGTCCTACTGCAGACACGGCTAGCGCCGCCGCAGACACCGCTTCGGCCGCTACTACGGCAGACACCGCTTCGGCCGCTACTACGGCAGACACCGCTTCGGCCGCTACTACGGCAGACACCGCTTCGGCCGCCACTGGAACTCTCAGCAACATCGAGTTGCTCGCATCCGCTGGCTCGACTGCCGACACCACGGCCGCCTCTGCCGACACCACGGCTGCCTCTACTGAGGCCTCTTTGGGTGCGGTTCTCGCTTCCGGAACCACGGACACTCCAACTGCTTCCGGAACCACGGACACTCCAACTGCTTCTGGAACCACGGACACTCCAACTGCTTCTGGAACCACGGACACGCCCACTACTTCCGGAACCACGGACACTCCAACCGCTTCCAGAACCACGGACACGCCCACCGTGTCTGGAACCACGGAGACTCCCACTACCTCTGGTACGACGGACACGCCCACTACTTCCGGAACCACGGACACGCCCACCGTGTCTGGAACCACGGAGACTCCCACTACCTCTGGTACGACGGACACCACTCCTACAGACTCAGCAAGTACGATAAACCCAAAAGCTACTTCCGACACTGCTACAACCAGTGACACCACGGCTACCACAGGTACCGACACCACGGCCACCACAGGTACTGACTCCACGGCCACCACAGGTACCGACACCACGTCTGCCTCGGACGCCAACCTTTCCACTGAGGCTAGCTCGGTTATCTCTAATGATGCCTTAGTGACCTCGGCTTCCGACACCGTCTCTGGCACTTCCACGCTTCCTGCGCTGGACTCTTCCATCGGCACTGACAGTTCGGCAGCCAGCACTGACACTCCCACGTCCTCAGCTACCGACGGCAGTCTTTCTTCTGGTACTGATACGTCGGCTACAGGTACCACACTGACCCCAACCAGCGACACCACCAGCGGTACGGTCTCACCTACGGACACGCTGTTGACTGACTCGAGCACTCTGGGCACGTCGACTCCCACCTCGGATGTTTCTTCTGCCGCTTCATCTGGCGCTTCTTCCGGCGTTTCGTCTGGAGCCACATCAGGTGCCACGTCAGGCACGTCGGACACAAACACGCTGGCTACTTCGCTGGGCACTAGCACTCTGTCTGTGTCCACTAACCTGGCTTCAGATGCAAACTTGCTGACGTCTGGAAGCGACACTGCTTCAGCCACCTCGGGTACGGATTCGTCGGCTGCCACTTCTGGTACCGCTTCGTCTGCAGCCACTCTGAGTGCAGCCCTGGTAGCTTCCCTGGCAGCTTCCCTGACAGCCTCTCTGGGTACGGCTTCTGCTTCAGAGGCTTCGAACCTGGCGGCATCAGCTTCCGCTTCTGAGTCTGCCGCTTCCAACCTGGCAGTATCTGCCTCAGCATCAGCAGCATCGGCTTCCAACCTGGCAGCATCCGCTACTGCTTCTGAGTCTGTTGCTTCCAACCTGGCAGCATCTGCCTCGGCAGCGTCCGATCTGGCTTCCGCAGCATCCGCTTCTAAGAATGCGGCTTCTGCTAGTGATGCTTCTGCTTCGACTGCGTCTGCTTCGGAGAACTCTCTTGCTACTTCCGGAGCGAGCTCTGCTGCTGAGGCATCCGCTTCGAACAAGGCTTCTGCCTCCAACTCAGAGGCCTCCAACTCAGCGGCGTCTACCACAGCTACTGTAGCTGCTTCTTCTGCTCAATTGTCTAGTGGTGTTACTGCCATTTCCAGCGGATCGTCCGGTTCTGGAACTGCCGTCACTTCAGCTGCTACCGCTGCTTCGGAGACTGCGACTTCGACCAAGAATTGGTTGCCTACCCAGATTATCACCGAGTCATACGCAGAGTCATCTGGTCAAATATTGACGGCTACTTCCGCAGTCACTCAGACTTCTGGTTTGCCTAAAGCTATCACACCAGCCACAACCTCGACCCCCAACAGCAACTACGAAATTGTGTATGTCGGATTCAAGGAGTCATTGAACTACCCCTTCGTTGTCGACCACTCATTGTCTTCTGCACAGATCTTCGAGTACTTGCCTGAGGTGTTGACCTTCCCATTCGGAGATTCGTCCTCGTATGATGACGTGACAGTCAAAAGATTGGTGCCATACACCGCTTCAGGTATCAACTACATCATCACTGTGGCCGAGGTGTACTTCCCATCTGACTCGGTCCAAGCGTTGACTCAGCTCATTGAAAACACTGACTCGAGATTGTACAGAAACCCTGATGACACCGAGGCCAAGTTGGCCTCATTGGTTGACAACAGAATCCCTGTGACAGGTTTGGACACATCGTCGACTTCGACTACCACATCTACGCCTGTCAATGGATCTGTCGATTCCACAAACACCCCTATTCAGAAGAAGGGACCAGTGGCTGCTGTCGCTGCAGGAGCTAGTGCCGGAACTGTCGTATACATGACTTTGATGGCAGTTCTCTTCAGGTTATACAAGAAGAGAAAACTGATCCAGCTTCCACCTTCCGACTCTGAAAGTAATCTTGAGAGCCAAACAGCTAGTAACGAAGGCCCTGCGTCGACGAATAGCAGTGGTAGACCTCAGATTTCAGAGCCGGTTAATGCTTTCAACTCATTGGGTTGGTCTCATTAAGGAAACCATTTTTGCATACAAACCATATGTGTAACCCACAAAAGGGTTTATCCTAGAAGCATATTGATTGCTCTATTTTAGTTCGTTTGCTTCTCAAAGCCAAAACTCCGCAAGTACGTTTTATTTATACCTTGTATTAAAAATTCTATGAATTCCGAATAGCTAAGATGTGTAGATGCAACTGGTCCACCACAACTTGCGAGTCCTCGTCAAGTGTTTCCTGTAATTCGCCGATTAATTCCTCCTTCAGTCCTAAGTTTTTCTCCAACAAGAAATCGTAGACAAAGTCAATCAAGACGTTTTCTTTGATTCCCAAGTATTCCTCCACCAAATCACTGATCTTGTTCTTGATAGAGTCCAACTTGTCCACAGGTAGTTCCGCAATAACGATGTTAACATCCGTGCTTGGTTCTGTGGTGGTCGCTTCTGTCATGGAAACCTCTGGCGCACTGAACACAGGCTTTTCACTGGTGTCCTTGACATCATTTTCAGCATCCAAGGCGTCCATTGCTTCTTCTTTAGCCCGTTCCATGTTTCTGAGTCGAACATACTCCCGATGGTTATTGTAGTACCTTTGTAATTTTGTGCTGAGGTTGGAATTGATACGATCAACATCGAAGTCTTGAAAGCTCTTGATATCGTCCATCAACGTGAATTTGTTTTCGATCAAGTTCTCTTCGTATGTCCGAGCAGAAGCCAATTGTTCAAGAAGTCTAGCCTGTTCAGTTTTCTCTAGTTTCTCCAACTGCAAAAGCTTCTCGGCGTATTCCTTCTCTAGCTCTTGAGCCGCCTTTTCAGCCAAGTGCTTCTCGTATTCGGCTTCTGTCATCGAATCCACTGGGTTCACCACTTCTGTCTCCTCTTCAACTTCCATGGCGTCATCTGCTGCGCTTTCTGCTACTGCTGCTTCTTTGATACCCTGGAAGATCCGCGTAAGCCGTGCTTTAGCCTTCCTGCGCTCTTGTTCAATTTCTTTCTTTCTGCGGTCTCTTTCGATTGTAAGAACTCTAGAACGAAAGCGAATGATGTCGTTGACGATTTTCTCCTTTATGTCTTTAGGAACTTCCACCAACTCTGAGCTCTCAACCTTGTACGACTTGTAGTATTGCATCACTTCATCCAAATCCTCAGTACCAGACTTATTACTTCCACGACCGTAGTTTTTGGTGTTACCAACAACTTTGGAAATTTCCGTAACGGCTTTCTGGAGCAGAGGATCCACAGTCGATGCAGAGCCCGCTGGCACCTTGTCAGTGGTCTCTTTCAGCTCACTCTTTATTTCTTCTGCTTCACCACCTGGTGAGCTCTCTTCAGTAGCTTCGCATACTATCTGCACCGTTGGCAAACTCTTCTGAAGCAGTTCCCAGTTCCGTCGGAGGCTGCCGACCAGCTCGTAACTTGAAAAGCGCACAAACACATTTTTGTGACCACTCTGGTCGTTGGCTTGGTCATTGGAGATCACCGTCCATTGAAATGCAGAAGGCAGGAGAATTCTGAGCACCTTCTCTATTGCTCTTTTCTTGAGTGCTGGAAAGCCCTGGAAGAGCACAGTTGACAATTGTTGTTGCCTGTTTCTGGGCTCAAGGAGCAGTACTTCGACGTAGTATTCAGGCTCAGTATCATCATCCTCGATACCGTTTTCCTCCGGCTCAGCATCCTTTTCGTTTTTCACGGCCGTGCTGTTGGCAGAAGGGATTCTTTTGTCATTTAAGCTCACTATTTCTGACACATCAAAGCCTGTGGAAACGGGCACAGACGCTGTGCTGATAGCAGATATTGAGTCCAGCTTCGGATACGACTTTAGAAGCAGGAGGAGATCCTGGTTGTTGCCAGCGTTGACCGAAAATGGACTGGCGTATGTGATTCCCATCCGATGATTCTTCAATGGAGTCTGAGGCAACCAGTTTCTGGATGTGACGGTTATGAATAAGAATTCGTATCCTAAGTGAATACGCTTCTGAATAGAAGAAGGATGTCGGAGTTGGGTAAGTGAAGGTAGTATATAATAATTCTTTGATGGGTGCAAAAGGGAGGTACAGGTGCATCTACTACATAGTAAACGCTCTTCATGCCTTCTTCCTTAGACATGATAGGTGTTATCCCGCAAGACCTTGGGACTACTAGAGACAGTAATTTTGCTCAGAGCGATGATCTGTTCCTATCAGCGAGAATGCATGGAAAGGCAGCCAAGTCTCAAGATAAATGGAGAATTGCAAGAACAGCCGTGCTAGAAGACCAGAATAACATCACAAAGTGGAACGAGCTTCTTGATCTGTTGGATGAGAAGTGGGAGCATGGAGGTGATGACAAGGACTCCATAAAAGCGGCCATTGCGGCATCTTATACACATCTTCTTCTGAGGTTTCCATACATTTCGGAGTATTGGAAGAGGTACCTGATAATGCAGTACAAGATGAATGGCCTCAAGGATTCTTTAGAGGTTCTTGAAGCGGCTACGAAACTGTTTCCTCAATCTGTGACATTGTGGGTGGACTACTTGAGCGCTCTAATGTCTCAGCAAGACATACCAAAAGAAGAAAACGAGAAAAAGATACGACTTCATTTTGAGGCTGCATCTAAGATTGTGGGATTCAACTTCAATGCTGACCCTTTCTGGGACAAATACATTGAGTTTGAGAAGAACAGCACTACACCTCAATTGCTCCAGTTGTACTCTCGCCTCATCACCATCCCGTTATACCAGTACGCGCAGTACTACAACCAGTTTGCCGAAATTTCCAAGAACTATAGCGTTCTGGAAGTGGTCACCGACCCAAAGGTATTGCAGAAGTACCTTGATCAATTTTCAAAGGGCCTCCCGGAAGATTTATCTGTGCTAGAACAGCACCAGATTATCGACGACTACTCATATACCATTTTTGGGGAAACTCAGCGGCGGGTGAATGAAATCTGGCCGTTTGAGTCTGCATTGACTTATCAAGAATTGTCCCTTACTCATTATGATGATGTCAAAAAGAAACAGGAGGCGTGGGTCAAATACTTGGACAACGAAATCAATGAGTTGCAAAGCTCCACGAACAGAAACCTTCAGTTTGAAGCGGTGGTAAGCCTCTTTGAGCGGGCACTTGTGCCCAATTGTCATGATGGCACTATGTGGCAGAAATACATTACCTTTCTCAGCGACACCACCGACCCTACAACCGATTTCGAGAAAATCAAGAAGATATATGACCGAGCAGTTTTTCTGTTTGTTCCTTTGGATCAATACCAAATCAGAGACAACTACGCAACGTTCTTGTTGCAGAATGATAAGTTTGATATCTGCAATGAGTTTCTTCTCGATTCCTTACGCACGCTTTCTGGATCCACTGGTACCCGCTTATATGCCAAGAGTTCTTTCGTACATGACGTTAAGAGGCTCATAGAAGTTTGGCGGGACAACATACCAGCAGCACAAATCACCAAAATTTTGGAAGGGCTCATATCGGGATATTTTGAAAGGGTGGACAGATATAAGAAAGAGGCTGCTCAGCCGGAAGCTGAGCAAGAGAAATCAAAGCTTGAATTCAAAGCGGCATATGCAAGTTCACTCTCCAAACTACTCAATGACGACGCAATCTGTGTTGTGGTAGTTCAGTATTTGAAATTGCTTGACAGCACCAAGGAGACTGCTGCAATTCGCAAGTTCTACAACAAATATTGCCATGAAAGTGCCTTCAGCTCCTCTGTCCAGTTTTGGAGATTCTACGTGGATTTTGAGATTGGGCAAAGAAATCTTATTAACTTGAAACAAATCATTGACCACATCAAGCTTGCGTCAGCTTTACCTAAGATTGCTGTGGATGCCTTCATTGATACTTACTATGAAGTAGTCTGCGCCAACATGTACACCGCTTTTGGGTCAAAAGATGACAAAATCCTGGAGATTTTGATGACTATTGACATCGAGAAGTCAGAGTCATTGACAGTGAATCACTCGGCAAGAAGTCGGTTAGCCGCGAACAACTATATGATTCAAGAAATGGAGGAGCAGCGTGCTGTGAAGTCAAACGCAAACCACTATCCCGGATATAAAAGAGACGACGAGCTCATGAAAATGGTGAAAAGACAGATTGGTCACCCTGGTGTTTTTGTGGATGCAGTTCCGGAAATCACAAACAGCATCATGAACGAAAATGTATGGGTTTCATTAGCGGATGAGGATATCAAGGTTCCTCCTCTTCCCCTTTTCCGTAACGTGGAGAAGGCTAGCATGCCCATTCACTATCCGGATGAATAAATATATTTTAGGCCATATCACTTTGTCTACCAATAACCAAAATGTCCGGCCGTACAAGGGCCTTCGATGTGCACTTGTTGTCTCCGTAAACTTCCAAGATTGCAAGCTTTGAGCAGCTTTCACTAACCTTGTGGGCAACTTCATCGTTGAAGCTTCTCACGAAGCCCACATCCCACCTTGTCAAAAGAGGAAGGGGCGTCTTTTCATAGTAGTGCTGCACTTCGGATTCTTCAGCTCCATCATTCAAACCATCTTCAATGGACTGCTTGAGGGAAACTTTCGTGGAGTCAGTATCCTCAGTAAATATCTGTGTAAGGAATGGGGTCGATATGTTGTCGAGTGAATTCAATGATAGTTCAACCAAAGTGTGGCCCGAGTGGCGAAGCAATGCATAGACCGCAGAATCCCCAAGTCCAGTGCATTTTGTCAAATCAACGGTAACGAAGCCACCACTATTGATCACTGAGTATTCTTTCATAGCTTCAACAAAACCATCATCGGTGAGCTTATCCAAATTACGCATAGACAAGCTCTCGAGACTTGGGCAGAACTTAGCTATACCTTCGGTCAAAAAAGTGTCAGTCAACGAAGAACAACCATCCACATTCAAGTAGGTCAATGTCTCACCAGTGATGGCAAGTATATGGATCAACAGGTCATCTGTGACCAAGTCAGGGTTGCATGGGTAGGAGATTTCGAGGTGAGTAACAATTGGAGAAAGGTAGTGTGGAATCATGTTGTATGACTCGACCGAGTCCAAACCATCTAGGCGCGATAACAACAACCGTGTCAAGCTCTGTCCCCGGTTCTCCAACAAGGTCAATAAAGAGTCTCCATCAAATCTATGAGTGTTTCGTACTTCAAATGAAGTCAATTTGCAATCAGCGCCCTTGAAGTACTCCTGCCACATGGAATTGCTGATTAGAAACGGTCCATTCAAAGACAACTTGCGTAACTCAGGGAGCTTGTCCTTATAATATTCCAAGTTGTCGTTATGGAATTGTCCACACATGAAAAGAGTCAAAGACTCCAACTTCGAGCAATATGAAGCAATCTGGTTGAGCGAGTGCGAGTTAACATTGGAGCAGTCCCAGAGCTCGAGTTCTTTAACGTCGGGACTCAAGAAAAGAGATACAGTAGAATCGTTCAACGACCTGTTTTTCGAAAGAATCCGAGAGATCTTGTTGATGTTCATCTGTCCAATATCTCCCAATACCTCCACATCGCCGATGTTCAGAGTAATGACCTTGATACATATGTCTTGCAAGGATGGAATGCGGACCTTTCTCTTGTCCAACAAAGCCTGTGCAAGCTTCTTTCTCCTCTTTCGGGCATTCAACTCGTTTCGACGAGCGGCACGCTCTTTCTTTTTAAGCCCCTCGTTGCAATCCTCGCATAAGTAGCCTTTCAAATCCTCCACAAATCTTGAATATACCGTTAGCGTGAACGGATTGCTGCATTCCGCACAGCTCTCTTCTTCACCGAACTTCTTGTATCCGTCTCCATCCTCACTAGAGTCGCTGTAATCGTCAGACGGACCAAAACTGCTTTCAGATCCAGAATCACCAGGGTCTCCATTTCTTTCAGCTCTTCGAGCAGCTTTTCGTTTCTTCTTGGCAGCTTCACGGAGCTCACGCTCTTCGTCATCCATAACCCGTCTGCGCCGTGGAGGCACCACAATCACGTCCTCGTCTTCATCTATTTCGGGAGTGGCGTTGCTCAGCGATTCCTCACGCGTTTGCCTCTCTCGGAAGGCATCAGTGATACCTTCGATCTTCAAGAATTCCGTTAAGGCCGAGTTTGGACCACGGACTCCCGTCTTCAGGCGTCTGGACATGGCGGCAATAGATCTAGTAGTATCAAGATAGTGCAAATGCGTAGAGGCACGGGTGTGAACCTAACTAGAGATTGATCTGGTTGCTGTATAGCAGGTAGGAACACTAGCAGTGTATTGTGAATGTATAAGGAGCATAAAAGGAATGATAGAGCGGTCAGTGAATGAAGCTACGTTTCGGGGCTCTGGAGTAAATTTATGTTGCACTTAGTGAGTATATTGAAAGCTCCTGCAACGTTACTTGGCGATGAAGTTGAGCTACGAAGCGGGTCAACTAATCAGGTGTGAGGATGCTGATGATGAGGCGTGTATGTTCACGGAAAGCGGAACTGGCTTCCGATTCTATGTTCATTTCGCAGCTTGTACAATAATCCAAGACAGAAAATTAGGCACCTTCACCACAAGGTAGTATTGAAGCAGTAGAAGCCAATTGTAATGATCTGAGATAGGTAATATGACTCATCAGACTCTCTGTTTGTCATTGACTTCATCAAAGGCCACCTGATTATTATGAGTCATTGACGTTCATTATGGACCGCAAGAGTGTTCAAACGGCCAAAGAATCAGACAGCAGATTCTGGAATCCTCACTTGAGCAACCACGGACGCTCCACCCAGAAAGCATCCCCGATTATATCGACATGTAGAACATTTATCTGTGCTTTCTTCCTCGTCTTCTCTGCTCTTTGCTTTTGCCTCGACAGAAGCTCCTGTACTTCAGCCTTCCATCCCTCATACTCTCTTACTATCACCGTTCCCTTACGGCACATGGCTGGCTCATTATTGTAGTTGATACCACACTTGGAGAATAAGATCTCGTTCTTCTGCGCTGCCAACGTACCCAGAAGCTCGTTCTCCACTTCCTTGCCCAGTAGCCCGGTTTTGACCAAACTCCAGAAGGTGGTGTTGTACAAGTTGTTGATGTGGCAGTCAGCCTGACGCCAGGAGAAGTAGTCTCTTATGTTCTGATCGTTTGGATAAACCACGGCTCGTGCATCAAATGTAGGTAGTTTCTCGGACTGAATTGGCTTATCGGGGAACTCTGCGTTCCATTGCATGACATAGTGCACCAGCATAAACGATGCAAAGGTGGTGATCAACTTCATCTCTCTCCGCTGAAAAAGATCACACAGCTTGCGCAATAGAAACAGGTACTCGTCCGAGTCACCGTATGCCAATTGTATGTCGGGAAACTGCTCCACTATAGCGGTAGCAGCTCGGTTCATCACAGCCAATGCTCTGAGATCGTTTGGCTTATCGAACTTGTAGAAATCGCTGAATTTGTGGAAACCTTTGCCGTCCACACGGATGACGATGTGCGTCTGTGGAAGCAAGTAATGCTCCTGCTCAAACGCCTTAACGTACTCGAAACGGGAGTTGGCCATTGTAGTATGGGAAGAGATGTGATCACGTGAGAAGCATCAGTCTCAATATGAAGCGATGGCAACGACGCTGAATTTGCAGATTTATATGTAAGTAATGGCATGGAAGAGGTTGGAGATGGTCTGCTAGACTATTGACAAGCCACTATACTGCTCCAATACGACTCAGCGGATAGCATCCGTTGAGCACGTGACCGGATGTTTACACCTAGCTACGACGGCTGTAGCCATAGTAAGCCCAGATCGAGACGAATCTACAACAACAAGGCATCCCAACCCCGCCAACATACGCACTTGCAATTCCACAACATTACTACCCATCTCAGATCCATCTCTAATCACGTGATACAATATGCCCGCACCTCATCACAAAAAAAATTCATCTCTATTCTTCACCATGGGTGCTCAGTTCAGGACGTTGGAACGCGAGCAGCGGTTCCAAAATCCTCCCAAAGATAAGAGTGCATTTCCCCTTTTGGCCGAAGCCGTGGCTCCACACATTGGCTCTTTCAATGCGCTTACGGCAGGTCCAGATGGAGGTCTTTTGAATCTTGCTGTGAAAGATATCGGCACCAGAACGATCTTCGATTCCAACGACGAGACCCGTTTGGGAAACAAGTTGCTGATCCGTGTGGACTCTGTCCAGTTGGGAAAGCCAGCAGTTGCCCCTACGGACAAGCTCTCACTCAACAGAAAAACGTATCCCTCTGAGTGCAGAGAGCGTATGAGTACGTACCGTTCCAAGCTTATGCTCAAGGTTACGTGGCTGGTGAATGGCGGAGAAGAGGTCTCTGAAGTCAGAGATGCCGGTCATGTTCCTGTGATGTTGAAGACCAACAGATGTCACCTTGAAAAATTATCTCCTGCCGAGTTGGTAGACCAGAAGGAAGAGAGTGACGAGATGGGTGGATACTTCGTTGTCAACGGTATCGAGAAGTTGATCCGTATGTTGATTGTCCAGCGCAGAAACCACCCAATGGCCCTCATCAGACCATCTTTTGGAAACAGAGGTGCTGCCTACACCAAGTTCGGTGTGCAGATCCGTTGTGTTCGTCCCGACCAGACGTCGCAGACCAACGTGTTGCATTACTTGCGTGACGGTAACGTCACTTTCCGTTTCTCGTGGAGAAAGAACGAGTACCTTGTTCCTGTCACGATGATCTTGAAAGCATTGATCGAGACCAACGATCGTGAGATTTTCGACGGTATTGTCGGATCCGACACCTCTAACTCGTTCTTGACCGATCGTTTGGAGTTATTGTTGCGTACCTACAAGTCCTACGGACTCTACTCGAAAAACGAGACTCTTGCTTACTTGGGAGACAAGTTCCGTGTGGTCTTCGGTGCCGCTCCAGATGTCTCTGATATCGACGTCGGTCGCGAGGTGTTGCAGCGTATTGTGCTTGTCCACTTGCCCGACAACGCTGACAAATTCCGCATGCTCTTGTTCATGATCAGAAAGTTGTACACTCTTGTGGCTGGTGATTGTGCTCCAGACAACCCAGATGCCACACAGCACCAGGAGGTGTTGTTGGGAGGCTTCTTGTACGGTATGATCATCAAGGAGAAGATTGACGAATACTTGCAAAGCATCAAGTTGCAGGTAACCGCCGATGTTAACAGAGGAAACGCTGTTAACTTCAACAACAGAAGTTACATGTCCAAGTTGTTCATGCGCATTAACGAGAACATCGGTCAGAAATTGCAATATTTCTTGTCCACTGGTAACTTGGTCTCGCAGTCCGGTTTGGATTTGCAGCAAGTGTCTGGTTACACCGTCGTGGCAGAGAAGATTAATTTCCACCGGTTCATTTCCCATTTCAGAATGGTGCATAGAGGTTCTTTCTTCACAGAGATGAAGACCACCACCGTCCGTAAGTTGTTGCCTGAATCTTGGGGCTTCTTGTGTCCCGTGCATACACCCGATGGATCGCCTTGTGGTTTGTTGAACCATTTGTCCTACAAGTGTCGTATTGCTACGGAGGCTTCTGATGTTTCCGGAGTTCCCGCTGCATTGGCCAAATTGGGTGTTTCTCCTGCTCACACAGCAGCTGCTGGCCCTGGTTTGTGTTGCGTCCAATTGGATGGTCGTATCATCGGTTGGACAACTCACCAACAAGGTAAAATGGTTGCTGATGCATTGAGATTGTGGAAAGTGGAGGGCGGCCACAACCTTCCTGTGGACTTGGAGGTAGGATACGTTCCCCCCTCGACCAAGGGTCAATATCCCGGTTTGTACCTCTTCGGTGGACATGCAAGAATGATGCGTCCTACCAAGTACTTGCCTTTGGGTAAGGAAGACATCTTGGGACCTTTCGAACAAGTCTACATGAACATCGCCGTCACGCCCGAGGAGATCCAACCATCGGTCCACACGCATGTGGAGTTTGCACCCACCAACATCTTGTCTATCTTGGCTAACTTGACACCATTCTCCGACTTTAACCAGTCTCCCAGAAACATGTACCAGTGCCAGATGGGTAAGCAAACCATGGGAACGCCTGGTGTGGCTCTTGTGCATCGTTCGGACAACAAGTTGTACCGTATTCAGACTGGTCAGACACCAATTGTCAAGGCCAACTTGTATGATGACTACGGAATGGACAACTTCCCCAACGGTATGAACGCCGTGGTAGCTGTTATTTCATACACTGGTTACGATATGGATGACGCCATGATCATCAACAAGTCTGCGGATGAGCGTGGCTTTGGTTACGGTACCGTGTACAAGGTGGAGAAGGTGGACCTCTCCATGTCCAGGAGAAGAGGAGACCCAATCACACAGCACTTTGGATTCGGCTCTGACGAGTATCCTGAGACGTGGAAAGAGAAGTTGGACGACGATGGATTGCCTCTTATCGGTGTCAAGGTAGAGGAGGGCGACCCTATTGTCGCCTTCTTTGACGAGACTCTCGGAAAGACAAAGGTCAAGACCTACCACTCCAGTGAGCCAGCTTACATCGAAGAAGTCAAGCTTTTGGGTGAAGACTCCGGCGATCTGGAATGCCAGATGATCACCATCAAGTACAGAGTCACCCGTACGCCCATGATTGGAGACAAGTTCTCTTCTCGTCACGGACAGAAGGGTGTTTGCTCCCGTAAGTGGCCCACCGTGGACATGCCGTTCTCCGAGTCGGGTATGCAACCCGATGTCATCATCAACCCCCACGCTTTCCCTTCGAGAATGACCATTGGTATGTTCGTCGAGTCGTTGGCCGGTAAGGCTGGTGCCTTGCACGGTATTTCACAGGACGCCACACCTTGGAAGTTCAGTGAGTCCGACACTCCAGCCGATTTCTTCGGAGACCAGTTGAAGGCTGCAGGATACAACTACCACGGAAACGAACCCATGTACTCTGGTGCCACCGGAGAGGAGCTCCGTGCTGACATCTACATTGGAGTGGTGTACTACCAGCGTTTGCGTCATATGGTTAACGATAAGTTCCAGGTCCGGTCTACCGGTCCCGTCAACTCGTTGACCATGCAGCCCGTCAAGGGACGTAAGAGACACGGAGGTATTCGTGTCGGAGAGATGGAGAGAGATGCCATGATTGGACATGGTACCGCATACTTGCTTCAGGACCGTTTGTTGAACTGTTCGGACTACACACAAACGCCCATCTGCCGGTCGTGTGGCTCTTTGCTAAATACCCAGATGTCGGTGCCTCGCATTGGCCGTATGGCTTCGGTGAGATGCCGCAGTTGCGCTGACAAGTTGGCTACACACATCAAAAAGGGCGAGTTTGTGGCAGACGCAGACATCTGGGAAGATGGCCAGGGCGTGAAGTTTGTGGGAGGTGACAACACCACCACGGTGGCTATTCCGTTTGTGTTGAAGTACTTGGACTCGGAGTTGGCGGCCATGGGTATCAAGATGCGTTACAACGTGGAGCCACTTTAGATTTGCATAGAGCTGGTAGCTCAGACAATAGAACATTAAATCGATCATAGGAGCGGCTCTACTAGGCACCGAAAGAACTCACCGAGCCCCGAATCGTAAGACGAAGTGGCGAGATAGTACTAGCATTGTGCTGCAGTCAGCCAAATTGAGTACAATAGAAAGAGCAGTGGACCAAATGAAAACGCAACAAGTGCAAAATCCGTATTACCTTCGAATCCAGTTTCCTCTTGCAAGCTTCAGTAAAAGCAGACATGCCTATCGAAAATCGTGCACTGCAAATTTCACGGCGTGTTCGGATAGATTACCAAACATAGACAATGGCAAAACACGCTTACTAAGTTCCGGATTTCTTGCGCGATAGAATGTGGCTGAGGTCGGCTACTCGGAACATCGGAGTTAGTCTAAAACGCCCGAACCTGAACATCAACGGAAATAATCGAAACAGCTTTGCCACCGCAGGAGTGCATTTGCATATACGCCAGTGGAGATAAGACGCAAGTCTACGATAGAAAGTTTTCGAATCAACGAATTATCAAATTAACGAATTATCAATACTGTAGAACAGTTTACTAAGTACACGGAACCAAGTTGTTCCTTCACTGAGTACATGGCAGAAGCAATCACTTCTTCTTCTTCTGTCTGTCACCCTTTGGCACTCTCGCCAAGTAGTAGAACACAACGGTCATGATCATGTTGAACGCAATGAAACAGATGAAGATACCGAAGTTTCTCCATCTCTGCGAGTACTCCGAGTTGATGGACGTCAAGAAAGCGTCCGTGTTCTTGACGGTACAGAATCCACAGTCGGTGGTACTGGACGAGTCTGTCAAATATCCACCAGCTGAAGCAATGTAGTCCGCCATGTACTCACCACATGTCTTGCCCAGAGGAGGAGAGAAGTGGAGAATCTCACGCTCCGAGCAAACAACCTCGTTGTGAGCCAAACCAACACTCAACATGGCCTGAACCAAGTAAGTGAAAGGACTGCATCTGTACATGAAGATCCAGAAGCCAGGCAACACGCTGGGACCAGCCAAAACACCACAGAAGTTCAAGCACATCATGAAAAGCAAGTTGGCCAAGTTGGCAGCATTGTCAGCCAACTCGTTGAACGACATACACAATTGACCCATAGTAGAGGCGTAGACGTAGAAAGCAACAATAAGCAACCACATCAAGGCACCACGCTCGTGAACCTCATGGTATGGAACGGCATTGTTGTATAATCCAACAGGGTAGTACCAGCAGAAGAAGGCGAACGTACCCATAGCAATTTGGAAAGGAATCTCAGAGGTGATTTGAGCTGCGATGAAAGTAGCCCAACTGAAAGTACGCGAAGGAGCCTCTCTGACTTCGTAGATCTCTCTCTGTTTCACAAAGTAAGGCAACATCTGTTGAATCAATGTCTGGAAAGGAATGAAGAACATGAACACCGAGAACATCTGATTCTGCATACCCTGAAGAGAGTTGTGATTCTTGAAGAAAGCGAAACCATTGAAAAGAGTCGAAGAGAGAACCAAGAACAACTTGGAGTAAATGTATGCTGGAGTTCTCCAATCCTGTTGGATTGTTCTCCAAGTCACGATCACGTACTGCGTCCAGAAAGATGCGGCGTAAGTCAAGTGAGAGTCTGGAGACTCGTCCTTTGGCAATTTCAGTAATTCGGTCTCCATGTAAGACAACTCATTTTGGACTTCTTGGAATTCGGAAGAGGCTCTCCAGACTTCAAAGTAGTCTTGGCTGGCATGCGAACCAGGGGCAGCACCGACAACCTCCAACATCCACTCAGCAGGGTTAGCCTCCTTAGGACAAGCGTGGGCTCCATATTTCTCAAAGTAGTCAATCAAAGTCTGGCAGTTCTCACCCAAGTCACCGAAGTAGGCGGTCTTACCACCCTTCTGCAAGAACAACAAACGGTCAAACTCCTTCAACAAGATAGCTGAAGGCTGGTGGATGGTACACAAAATGGCTTGACCACGGTCAGCCAACTTTCTCATCAACTTACAGATAGACCAGGCAGTCTGGGAGTCCAAACCGGAGGTTGGCTCATCCAAGAAAAGCAACAACTTAGGCTTGGCCACCAACTCAACACCGATGGTCAATCTCTTACGTTGCTCAACGTTCAAACCTTCACCAGCAACACCAACCAAAGCGTCAGCGTATCTGGTCATTTCCAACAAGTCAATAACGTAGTCAACATACTCGTTCTTCTCCTCCTTGGAAACAGAAGCTGGCTGTCTCAAGTAGGCAGAAAATCTCAAAGCTTCACGAACAGTAGAACTGGACAAGTGAATATCCTGTTGCTGAACGTAACCAATGGAACGCTGGAAAGAAGAGTCAAGGGAATGTCCGTTAACCATTCTCACACCGTCAGTGATAACACCAGAAGTAACACGCTCGGACAAACAGTTCAACAACGTGGTCTTACCGGCACCGGAAGCACCCATCAAAGCCGTGATCTGACCGGGCTTCACCCAACCATCAACGTGGTTCAAAATAACTCTGTCCTCGGACTTAATCTTCACCTGGTATGTCAAGTCCTTCCAGTGGAAGATCTGTCTTTGACCATCGTCCTTGTCGGAGCCCTGAGTAGAGTCCTCATCCTTGGAGGCCTTAGAGTCCTTGGCGGAGTCCAATGCATCGTTCAAGGCAACCTTCTCGTTAGGAAGATTGTTCTCAATGTCATCGGAGTTAGTCGCACCGGAATCAGTAACCTTTCTAACCTTCTTCAAGTCACCGTGAAGATACAAAACGAGCTCACCCTTTTGCATGGCACCCTTGTTCCATTCGGTCAAACCGATGTACAAAAACAAGAACACAACAATGTAGGCAATGATGATACCAATATTTCTCCACTTGTGCGATTCGTAGTACTCATAGGAAGTTTCCAAGAAGTCAGTACCGTGAACAACACTGCTACCAGCGGAAGCACCAACGACACTGCAGATATGCTCGAAAGACCCAGCATTAGCATAATTGGGCACATACAGAGCACACTCGAAATCACGTCCGTGGAATTCGTTAACCATCAAGGATTCGAAAACGTAGGAAACAGGATTGATGTACTGAATCCAGCGCGACCAGCCCAACATAGAGGGGGTAGGAATGACGAAACCAGTGAAGATAACCATGGCTAACAAAATGACGGTAGCCGGAGTCATTGCTCCCGCAAGAGAGTTGGACACAGCACCCAAAGAACGGAACATATGAGACATGCACAATGTACAGAAAATACAGAAGAGCCAGTAGACGAAAAAGTTACCGGGGGTTCTTCGGAAATTCACCATAAAGTAGAATGAGAAGTTGAAGCAGATCGACATAGCGAGCTTGGTGGGAAGCTCGGAAATGATCGACGCAAGAGCATCAGCAGAAGGACGGTACAAAGCGTACTTCTTGTGTTTTTCAACAATAGGACGAGCTTCGAACAAAGACATGATCTCCAACAAAGAGGCAAAGGCATTAAACAAGACAGCAAAGAACATGGCAGCACCTCTGTAGAAGAACGACGAGGTTTTCTGGTCCAAGTTGTAAAACACAGAAGAAAGGATCAAACCCATGACACCCTGTCCGAAAACGGAGAAAATGGTGATGGAAGGGTCACCCTTGACACGTAGGAAATTACGTCCAATAAGGTACTTCACTTGCATGGGGAAGGAAACGGTATAAGGTGACTGGTGGGAAAGGTGGTCAGCCTGGCGAGCCACGTGGGCTTCTTTGTAGAGGTCCTTGGCACCACTGGACTCAACCTCGACCATGTAGTTGTCGATGGAGGTCGTCAATTCAGTGTATTCGGGGGAGTTTCTCCAGTACTCGGAGAACTCGTAGGCAGTCTGTGGAACTCTGCCCTCGTAACCGGGGCGAACAACACGCTCCTCTGGGTTGGTCAACGAGGTCAAGTAATCAGCAGTGGTCTGTCTCTGAGGACATTCGTAACCCATGTTGATAAAGAAGTCCTTGGCCACGTCAGCCTTACCGAAGTAAATCTGGTAACCTTCGTAAAGGACCACGACGTTGTCAAACAAGTCGTAAGCGTCTTGGGAACACTGGTAAATGGCAATAAGAGGGGTTGCTTCCAAAATGGCAGCGGACGTCTTCAAAGCTCTGATGAATTCCAAAGCAGTAGCGGCATCCAAACCACGGGTGGCGTTATCCCAACACTGAACATTGGCACCACACAAGGAAACCTCGGCAATGGAAACACGCTTTCTCTCACCACCGGAGACACCACGAACGAAATCGTTACCGACATTGGTGTTACGAGTGTGCGACAAACCGTAAGTGGCCATGAAAACAGAGGCCATGTGCCTGGCCCACTCCTCTCTGGAAACGTTACCTCTGTTGTGAGGAGTACGCAATCTGGCGGCGAACTCCAAGGTGTCACCCACACTCAAGTGAGGGAAATGGATATCGGTTTCAGCCGAGTAAACCACGTCACCACGGTGGTGCTTCTCGATTTCCGAAGGCTTCATACCGTCGTAGGTGATTTTGGACTCGGAACCGATGTTGAAACCGTACGTGTTGCAAGCAATGGTTTTCAAAAGCGTGGAACATCCCGAACCAGGACGTCCCAAAACCACGGTGACCTCACCAGGCTTGTACAAACCGTCCATCGACTTCAAGATGTCGAAGAAACGAGACTGGTCGGCCTTGCGGAAACGTCTGAAGAACTCCAAGGTGACTTTGTAAATACCATTGGTCACAGTGGGCTGGTAGTCGGCATCGGCAGCAATACCATACGCCCGCAAGTCGCGGTACGCAAGCCCCAATTTGGAAGGCTTGTAGTAGTCGGGGTTCAGATCAAACAACTTACGCATGTTCTTCACCCAAAACTTGGCGTTAAAGTTGTCGCTTTCAGGGTCCAACAGCTCGGGCACCGACTCAGGCGCATAAGGCTCGATTCCAGGAACCTCCAGCATGTGCAGAAGGTACTTGAGCAAGCTGGCAGAGCCCTTTGTCTTGGTGGACTCGGCATTGGAGATGTTGGAGATGGTTCTGGCAAGCTCACGAATCTCTTCGTTTTCAGCCGTGCCAAAGCCTCGGTACTCATTCACCGAGGAAACGCTCTCAACGTCTGGGTCCACGGGGCCTGTGAAGGCCGCCGCGGAATCAGTGTATTTTTCTCCCTCAGTCGACATTGGGAATAAAAATTCTGAGGAATTTGCTCTTATATTACGGTCATAATGCACTCTTGCTTACACGGTGCGGCGCGGAACTTCGGAACTTGCTATTTCCAGCGGAGTTAAGATAGCCTGCATGAGTAATACGCGCTATGTGCAGGCCCACAATCTTTCGGACGGTGTAGAGGAACCGATAACACCGTGGGGCTGTGGCAGGGTGTATATGGCGACGGATTTAGCGCGGGAACGCCGAGAAAAGACAGAGGCAAACACTGGAGGCAGGGCGGGAGTCCTGTGTGCAGGCTTCAGCCGTACCCTGCTTATTTCATAACACGGCTCACGTGCGCGCGGTGTAGGTGCGATGCGCGCACGTGATGTTATGGTCACATGGCACATCGCACGTGTGAACATCAACATCGAACCAACCACATGGACTCTCTGCTGCCGGCGCCACACGATGTGCGTGCTCTTGCCGAGTCGCTCGTGTCATCCGCGGATGCTCCTGTTCACTGTGCCAATTGGCCCGACTCCGAGGCGGCTTGTATGGCGTTTTGCACCTCCCCCACGCCCCAGGCGTTGTTTGTCGCTGTTCACGACGAGCAATTCTCCATCTACAGCGACATTGCGGATGCCTCGGCTCCGATTCGCGTCGTGCTTTTGAAATTGGGCCCTCTCGCGGCCGTGGTGCCGTTGTCGGCCCAGATCACTATATTCAACCTTCCCGACCTGGACGACTGGAACGACTCCTACGAGCGCGTTCGCCACCTTCTTACGTTGGCCGTCTCTCCATACTTCGACCACGTACTGCAGAGCAACGATGGCACGTCCATTGCCAGAAAAAAGTTTCACGAACTTACACTTTCCTTGCGCCAGTTGCAGCAGCAGATCCAGGTGCCAGACCTCGTTCTATCACTCAGCGTGTCCGTGAGAGAGCTTCTCCGGGACGCAAGCTCAGAGCCAGATTTGGAAGATACTGTGCTTTTGAATGAGTTGACTTCGTCTATGAACACATGGATCAAGCAGATCCAGTCCATCACTACCCTCACGAGGAACCCATCGGACGGCGGATCGATCCAGGATGAAATCCAGTTTTGGAAATCCATGGAGTCTGCTCTTTCGGCCGTTCTGGCCCAGACATCTTTGCCTGAAGTAAGTCGAGCACTCGAGATACTCAACGCTGCAAAGAGGTTCCAGGTGACGCTTGCCTTCCAGAACAACCTCGGTTTGGCGGAGAAGCTAGACGAAACAAAGGTCTACAATGCTTTACTCAAGGACCTACCAATTGCGGATATTTCCTTCTCCAAGGAACATGCCACCGATGTGGCGAAGTTCGAAGCAGCAGTGGTGTCTCTCTTCAACCACTTGAAGCGCTGGAAGAATCTGAATACCTTTCCTTTGGTTCGAATGATCAAGTTGATCGAATTGCTCGTCAACGAGATCGTGCAACATCTCGTCGTTTTATTGAGCTCGCTTAATTTGATGGCACTTCCTCTTACAAAATTTATTTCCGAGTACAACGACTCGCTTCTACATCTTATTGATACCATCGAGGCCAATGTCAAGTTCATGGTCAATATCATCAGAGAATTGATGCGTCGCAGGCAAGAGAAGTTCATGATTGTGAAGATCAACCAAACGTCGCTCACAGCTTTGCGAGAACACTTGGACCACTTATACCGCTTGAAGCTCAAACACGAGGAATTGATAACAATCCTAGCACGTATCCATGAGGATGATACCATGACGGATGTGCTCTCAGTTGCATACAGCAAGCACATTGTTGCCTCGAACTCTTTTGACTTCTCCAAACAAGGTGCTTCCATCTGGGAAGGAAACCAGAATCAGTACCTTGAGGTTCATAGCGATATTCTGTCGTCCATTACATCCATGTTGAACCGTCGCTTTGACTCTTGCGCTACATTCACTGATTTCACCAGTCTTTTCAGAGGGTTCCAAAATAGCTCTAGAGGAGAGAGCACATACCCATTCATCATTGCGTTGGTGGAAGATAAACACAAATTGCGTATTCTTGAGGTGGTTCACAATGATGTACAACAACTCATGAAACTACAGATATCAGTGCAAGATCAATTCCAGATCTCAGGCAGCACCTCATTTGATGGCCCGCTTGCACGCAAAGTCTGGGACTCTGCATTACAAGCAAAGTTCAACTACTATTTGCATAATCTTGCCGCATACCTTGGAGAGAACTGGAATAAATACTCTCTTGGATCAAAGATTGAGGAGGAAATCCGTACCGTCTTAGACAAGGGGAAAGCTCAAGACTTCCTTAACGAGTGGGAAAGAGGTGCTATGTCATTGATAGAACACTCTCACAGTAAGGGAACCGTATTGCAATTGGTTCGAGGAGAAGAGGACTCCGACAGATTGATTGTCAACTTCGATGAAAAGTTACATGCTATAATCCTGCAAGCTGAGGACTTATTGAGTCTTGGATTCGAGTTGCCTGTCAATTTGTTGATCCAGCTTGATCGAATAAAGGTTACTCAGCCGTTGGCGATGTCATTGGCTGAACATATCGAGATGTTGGAGTCGTTGGTTGCGGATGTTTTAGTGAACACTGACTTCGGAGTGAAATATGGATTCCTCCTCGAATCCCAGAAAGACGTCGTGAGTTCTCAGCTTGAAAAAGTGTTAGTGATTCCATGGTCTGAAATCTCTCTGGAGCTTGCTCTTTTGACTTCTGATCTTGAATCTATTCCTGAGTCTCCAAACACTTGCTTGAGGCAAGTCAAAATGCTTCAGGAAGAGATCTACAAGCTCTACGCACAGTCAAATGCCATTGATATGACTTACCACCACATCCACAAAGTATGTTATCCTGAATTGTTGCAATGCTCATTTGACGCAAAGGAAATCACCAAGAATATTCAATTGATTCAGGATGAGGTATTCAAGGTTGCTCATTCTACTTACAATGACTTAGACAGGTTTGTGACCTCCATCAACGACGACATTGCAAGCTTATTGGCAGAGAAGTGCACAACTCAATTGAGTCGTATAGTAGAAGAGTTGGACGGTTCTGGAGTTCACTCACAGCGCATTTTATCTCCAGCTGTTCATTTGATTCTGTTTGAAAACCAATCATTCTTCCTAACTCCACTGTTAGAGACCACCAAGCTGCATTGGATTGAAGCCGTTAACTCGTTGTTCTCAACTGTCGAGCTGCAGCAAACTGTTTCTCTCACTTCCCAAAAATCTGCATTTCTGCCCGCCTATTCTGAACTGCTTGAACATCAAGTCGTAACAGTCTTGAGAAAGATAGATACCATTTACTATTCTGCGACTGCTTACTATGATCAATGGCTCGGCATCCAAGAACTACTCGCCATGGATATCGAACTGCCCGATTTACTCCGTAATATAATCGGCGAAGAATCGAGTGATAGTGTCGAGAGCTGGATATCTGCAGTTAGCAAGGTTCTTGAATGGAGGAAGATTATTGACGATGCTGGTACTGCTGTGAAGTTTGGCGACTCTTTAGAGATTGTCTATTCGCAGATCCAGTCTCGTGTATCTGCGCAGCTCGACGCATTCCAAATGAAGCTATTCAACAGGTTTATGAGATGTGTCCACGAGGAGACACTCCACTTGAGTGAGGATTTGAGCAACGCCCAAAAAGTTTTAACGCCTGAAGTGAACTTGCAAACAGAGATCATTGGATTGTTGAAACAGGTTGCTAAAATTTGCTCCTATGAGGCAAAGCAAGAGCCTTGGAAAGCATGCATGAAAAGTCTCCGATACTGCCAACTGCTTCTCCACAGAAAACGTGTTCGTTTACCTGCTGACTGGGTTTATGTTGAGCAACTAGAGGGACAATTGTCAAACGTTAAGGCCCTCGTCACGTTAAGGAAGCAGGCTATTGAAGACAACCTCGAGTTCTTCACATCGAAGATCAAAACAGAGTCGTCGAGGAGTAAGGAAGCTATGAGCTCGTTAATGGGCGACTGGAATAGAAAAAAGCCCGTTTCTGGAAGCTTGGAACCGTCCTTAGCTCTTGCAAATTTAGCTAACTTTCAGAAGAGATGCAATGGAATGAAGGAGCATGCAGAACTCCTCTGTTCTGTAGCTTCCAGCTTGCACATTGATATTGAACTCCAAGATTCTGTCGCACTCTTACAAGAAGAATTGGACGACTTGAAGTATGTGTGGTCTGCTATTCAGTCGTTGTGGGACTCTCTAGAGGACCTCAAAGCCCAAAAGTGGAACGAAATCCACCCAAGAGGTCTTAAACACCAGCTTGAAGATCTTCTTACAGAATCTAGATTATCCCCCGCCAAGGTTCGTCAGTACTCGGCCTTCGATGAACTTCAAAATGGTATTAAATCTTTCTTGAAAGATTTTGGCTTCTTTTCAGAATTAAGAGGTGCCTCGATGAAAGAGAGACACTGGAAAAAGATTTTCCAAATAATTGGCCGTAATGATCTCACACATACATCAATACTGGTGGGCGATGTCTTGAGCTTGAACTTGCAATTGAACGAGAATCTTTTGCGGAATGTGATCAACCAAGCTAATAGCGAGCAGATCATTGAAGAAGGATTACTAGGGATCGAGCAAGAATGGTCAGTCATCGTGTTTGAAACATTCAACTATGAGGGCAAGTGTCGTTTAATCAAAAACTGGAACAAGCTCTTTGAACAGTGCAATGATAACTTGAGCTCCCTAGCAAGTATGAAGAATTCAATGTTCCATGGCCAGTTTGAAAAGAAAAGAACTGATCTTGAAGATCGCCTCAATAAGCTTTTGAGTCTCTTGAACCTTTGGATTGAGGTGCAACGCCAATGGGTTTACCTCGACGGTGTTTTCGGCAGTAGTTCCGAAATCAAAGCATCACTCCCAGTGGAGTCATCCAGATTCAACAACGTTTCTTATGAGTTCATCCAATTGTTGAAGAGAGTAAACTCTTTCAATTTAGTGATCGATGTCCTTACAATTCCAGCAATTCAAGGCACGATGGAAAAGTTCTCGCACACGTTGATTAGAACAAGAAAGGGATTAGCGGAGTATCTCGAAAGACAGAGGGAAAGATTTCCAAGATTCTACTTCGTTGGTAACGAGGATTTACTTGAGCTCATCGGCGGAGGCAAAGACATGATCCGTATCAATAAGCATTTGAAGCTGATGTTCCCCGGTATTGAATCTGTTGATTACAGCAGCGAATCATCAAGTATCATCGCATTGACGAGTCCGGAAGGTGAACGACTCGAATTAAAGACACCAGTCTCGTTGATCAAGCATCATGAATTGACGCAGTGGCTTGCAGAATTGGAAATCGAAATCAGAATGACTTTGTCTGCTTTGATAACCGAATCAATTAAAGCAGTCGAGCTGTTGTCGCAGGACAAAGACATACTGCTGAAAATTGGGGAATTGATTGAAATTACCCCCAATCAGGTGCTAGTCGTTGCATTTCAAGTATATTTCGCAAGACGTCTTGGTGCTGTGATGAATGAAAAGGATCTTTCAGGCACACCGGCTTTCTACACCGACTTAGTGAAAACATTGGCCACATTAACAGGTCGCTCCACTACTTATTTGGGCCGCAGAAAGATCGAGTCTTTGATAATTGAGATCATACACCACAGAGACATCGTTGACACGCTTCGTGACTTGAAGCCATCGGAGAGAATGGTTGTGTGGAATACTCAGCAATTGGTGTTTCATAACCCCAATTCGAAGGACAGTCTTCTGAGATTGACTATCAAACAAGGGAGATTTGAATTCAATTACGGTTTTGAGTATCAAGGTGTGATCGAAAGACTTGCCTTCACTCCGCTTATTGATAAGTGCTTCTTGTCTATGACGCAAGCATTGGCTCAGAAGTTGGGAGGATCTCCATTCGGGCCAGCTGGAACAGGAAAAACTGAAAGCATCAAAGCATTGGGTCACAATCTTGGCAGAATGGTGATGGTCTTCTGTTGTGACGATCAATTCGATTTCCAATCCATGGGAAGAATATTCCTTGGACTTTGCAAAGTAGGATGCTGGGGTTGTTTCGACGAATTTAACAGATTAGATCCTAAGATTCTTAGTGCCCTTTCGTCTCAGATTGAGAACATTGAGTCTGGCCTCAAAGGCAACATCGGGACTGTCGAGATCTCTGGAAGACAGGTCGAAGTTAACGCAGACACGGGGATATTTGTTACCATGAATCCTGGGTATGTGGGAAGAAATGAGTTGCCGGAAAACTTGAAGAAGCTCTTCAGGAGCTTCTCAATGGAGCAGCCAGACAGAGAAATCATCACGGATGTGATATTGACTTCGCAAGGGTTCGAATACTCGAAGGAGATCTCCGCAAGGTTGATACCCTTCTTTGAAGAGCTAGAAGCTAAGTCAAGCAACCAACCCCATTACGATTTTGGTTTGAGAACATTGAAGAGCATCTTAAACAAATGTGGAACAACCAAGAGGAAATCTGCTGACTATAACGGTGACGCTAGAGAAATAGAAACCAGATTGATATACCGTTGCTTGAGAGAGTCAATTGTGCCGAAGTTAGTGAGGGAAGATGAGAACATATTACATGATCTCCTCAACAGACACTTCCCAGGAGTTCATGATGAATCTGGGGAATATGAGGAGTTCATCAAAAGTCTTAGATCCTGTGCTATGTCCAATGGTATCACCGTGACACAGAGTTTCATCGAAAAAGCCTTGCAAATCTTGCAAATTCAAGACAATCATCATGGCTTTATGTTGGTTGGAGAAGCTGGATCAGGAAAGACAACTTTGTACAAGCATGTCTTAAGTGCTATGTCTGAATTACAAGGTGAAGCCCATCAATGCTTTGTTATCGACTGTAAGGTCATGTCGAAGGATGATCTTTACGGATCACTAGATTTGGTTACCAGAGATTGGACAGATGGGTTGTTTACAAAGATATTGAGAAGTATTATTGCCAACTTGCGTGGCGAAAAAACAAAGAGGACATGGATCGTACTCGACGGGGATATTGATCCTGAGTGGGCTGAAAATCTAAACAGTGTCTTAGATGACAACAAGATGTTGACTCTTCCCAATGGTGAACGTTTGGAGCTTCCGTCCAATGTTCGCATTGTGTTCGAAGTGGATAATTTGAGGTCTACCACCCTTGCTACAATCAGTAGATGTGGTATGGTATGGTTTGAGCGGTCATTGGTGGACTCTGAGTCTTTGTGGACTAAATTCTTACACGAGCTCAAGCACAAAAATTTCGACAATAGTGAACAGGGCCTCTATGAGGAAGACAAGAGAGCCATATACAGCTCAATGTCAGCCATTGCAGATAACACTATGAATCATAGAGTGTTTGAAGCCATTTTCGACCTCTCTGGGAAGTTGAATCACATCATGGAATTTGACGAACAGCGTGGTTTGAACGCTTTCTTCACTTACTTTAGCTCACATTGCTCAAGATTGTTGGAACACAAAGTGAGGATGTCAGATTCAAGTTTAGACGATCTTAGCGTATTTGTGTCTAAGGCACTCCTCTTGTCATTGATTTGGTCTTTTGCTGGTGATTGTCCACATGACCAGAGAGGTAGATTTAGTGAAGAAGTCTCAAGGTTGAGCGAGTTCCAGGCAAGTAACTCCCCCGGTAACCTCTTTGAGTATGACATCTCATTATCCGATTTTGAATGGCAGCCATGGAGCTCCCGTGTGGAAGTGCCCGATTTTGATCCTCATCAAGTAATGGATACAAACACAATTGTTCCAACTATGGATACAGTTTCTCATGAACACTTGATCCGCTCTATCATCAACAGTCATTCTCCTTTGATTTTATGTGGACCTCCAGGCTCAGGAAAGACAATGACCTTATTGCGTGCTTTGCGCCAGTCTCCTGATTTGGACGTCATTTCATTGAATTTCTCGAAAGATACAACGCCAGAGACGTTGTTGGCGATGTTAAAACAGCATTGTGAGTACAGAAAATCTGTAACAGGTGTGAGTCTTTCGCCGAAGGTGACAGGTAAATGGGTCGTTGTATTCTGTGACGAGATCAACTTGCCAGCTGTTGATAAGTATGGAACCCAGCGTGTTATTTCGTTCATCAGGCATATGGTGGAGAACGGTGGGTTCTGGGAGACTTCAGATGGAACTTGGGTATCTCTTGAGAATATTCAATTTGTTGGTGCTTGTAACGATCCTAACGATCCTGGAAGGAATAGGATGACAGACCGTTTCATGCGCCATGTTTGCTTAGTAATGGTTGACTACCCAGGGCAGACGTCCATGAAACAAATCTACCAAAGTTTCAATCTTGCAACATTGAAATGTGCTCCAAATCTCAAAGGCTTCGCGGAAGCCATCACCGATGCAATGCTCCAGGTTTACTACGAGAGCAAGCTCGCGCTTACGCCAGAAAAAAGAAGTCACTACATCTATTCTCCTCGTGAATTAACAAGATGGTGCAGAGGAATTTTGGAGACCATGATGACAACTACCTACAGTGAAATTTCAGCACTAGTTCGTTTATGGTTCCATGAGGGATTGCGGTTGTTTTTCGACCGTTTGGTAGAAAAAGAGGAAAAGGTATGGTGCAAAGATTTATTTTGGCGTGTCAGTGAAGCCCACTTCCCTCACGTCAATCTTGAGATTGCATTGAAAGAGCCGGTTTTATTCTCCACATGGTTGACGCTGCAGTACGAGCCTGTCAAAGAGGAAGAATTAAGACCTCTTGTGAAGGAGCGCTTGCGGGTTTACAGTGAAGAGGAAATGGATGTCAACTTGATTTTATTCGAGGACTTGTTGGACCATGCTTTACGAATTGACAGAGTTTTGCGTCAGCACCAGGGCCACATGATCTTAGTGGGACCCAGTAGCAGTGGTAAGACCACTCTCACGAAATTCGTCGCATGGATGAACGGTTTGAAGGTTGTGCAATTAAAGGTTCATTCCGGCTTCACCATCGAAAACTTCGATGACATATTGCGTGATGTTCTTCTCTGTTGTGTAAAGGGAGAGAAGATTTGCTTTTTGGTTGACGAGTCGAGTATTCTTGAGACGTCCTTCATTGAGCGTATGAACACTCTCTTGGCAAATTCGGAAATTCCAGGTTTGTTCGAAGGAGAGGATTTAGCTTCGCTTTTCAAATTATGTGCCACAGAAGCAGCTGCCCAGGGATCCATATTAGACAGCGATGAAGAGTTATATGAATGGTTTACCAAACAAATTTCGGAAAACCTTCACGTGGTGTTCACAATCGGTGATGACGACAAAGGAAACAGACCACAGGTCAATTCGTCTCCAGCTCTATTCAACAGATGTGTTTTGAGTTGGATGGGCGATTGGTCTGATAGTTCTTTGGCAGAAGTAGCTGCTTCAACTCTTCTGGCAGTTCCACTTGACCTTTCCAGTTACGAGGTTCCTCCAACTTTTGATCCTTTTGTGTCTTCCCCAGTCACAAACTTTAGAGATGCTATTGGAGATGCTCTTGTCTTCATCCATCGCTCGAACAAACCAAACTCTTTAGGTACAGCTCCGTACCACTTCATCAATTGCATTGAATTGTTTGTCCAGTTGTTCACAAAGTCTCAATTGGAGCTTGAGGAAAATCAGAGACACACTAATATTGGACTTGATAAGTTAAGAGAAACAGTTCTCGAAGTGACTGATATGAAAAAGATATTATCTGAAAAAAAGCAAAGTCTTTTGATAAAGGATGAAGATGCAAAGAAGATGTTGAACCGTATGATTGTGGATCAAAATGAGGCTGAAAGAAAACGTGAATTCTCCTTGGCAACACAAGTGGAGCTTGAAAAACAAGAGGTTGAGATAAATGCAAGAAGGTCAACTGTAATGCAAGATCTCGAATACGCTGAACCTGCTATCTTGGAGGCACAACGTGGAGTTCAAAATATCAAGAAACAACATTTGACCGAAATGCGAAGCATGTCAAACCCTCCAGCTGCCGTGAAAATGGCTATGGAGTCTGTCTGTGTTCTCCTTGGCTTCCAAGTAACTACATGGAGAGATGTTCAGTTGATTGTTCGTAAAGACGACTTTATTGCCAGTATTGTTTCTTACAATAACGAGAAGCAGTTAACTCAGGAGATGAGAGAGTATATGGAAGAGGTTTATCTCTCTCGCTCAGACTACAATTATGAGGCTATCAATCGTGCAAGTAAAGCATGTGGTCCACTTCTACAATGGGTAATTGCGCAATTGAGGTACTCTACCATATTGGATAGAATAGGACCTTTACGCGAGGAAGTTGCACACTTAGAAGTTTCTGCCACCAAGTCAAGAGCTCACTTGATTGCAATTGCTGAAATGATCGATGAGCTCGAAGAAAGCATTGAAAATTACAAAGAGAGTTACAGTGAATTAATCAGGGGAGCGGAGAGAATCAAGTCCGAGATAAACAAAATCGAGGAAAAGCTCAACAGAAGTTTGAAATTGATTGAAAACTTAACGAATGAGAGGCAGAGATGGAAAGCAGATATTCAAGCCTTTGAAGTCGGTAGAGAAAGAATCATTGGTAACTCCATTTTAGGTGCTGCGTTCACAGTTTACTCAGGAAACCTCAATCAGGCTGATAGAGGAACTTTGGTGTCAAACTGGAAGCAGAAGTTAACCGCCTCCGGTATTGCATTCAATGATTCCATGTCGATAACAAGCTTGTTGGCTGCGAGAAATGATATCATTACTTGGGCAGGACATGGACTTTCGATGGACGATCTCTTTGTCGAAAACTTTGCCATCAAGGCCTGGTGCAAGACCCCTTATATCATTGACCCTACGGGCACTATTTTGGATGTTTTGGTACAGTCACAATTACCTAAGAGGGTAACAGTAACCAGTTTCCACAATGAATCGTTTGTTAAGCAGGTTGAGGATGCATTGCGGTTCGGAGGCACTATCTTAATCGACAACGCTGAAAGCTATAACCCAATTCTTGATTCAATCTTGAGGCAAGAGATTTCTCAAAGCGGTGGAAGAAAAACTGTCAGAATCGGAGCAAAGACTGTTGACATTCTGGATGAATTCCACATGATATTGTACACCAAGGACAGTCGTGTGGATGTCTTACCATTCGTCGCTTCACGGACGACGACTTTGAACTTCACTATCACCAGCAGTAACCTCGAAAATCAGGTATTGAACTTGGCGTTACAGCATGTAAGGCCAGACATGTTCATCAAGCGGAACGAACTACTTGCATTACAAGGCGAGTATCATAGTCGCTTGTTGAATCTCAGAAAGCTGCTTTTGACAACACTTAACGAGGTTTCTGGAAAGATACTTGAAAGTGATCATGTTATTGAATCACTCGAGGTGCTTGAATCTGAATCCTCAGATATTGACGCCAGAATTAGTGAATCTGAAACAGTGATGACTACTGTTGATGAGGTTAGGTACAAACATAGCGATTTGGCAAAACACTCGAAGTTGATCTTCAATGTTCTCCTGTCTATGTCGCAACTGAGTTCGTTCTACAACTTTTCACTTGCCTCCTTCATTGAGATCTTTCTGTCTGTCATGAGAGATTTCACTCAAACTTTAGACATGGCAGCGTTTCTTTCAAAATTGTACTCAGAGGTGTTTGCGTTGCTCTCTCCTACTTTGATTCACATCGACAAGATTGCTATGGCTGTTTGCATGGCCACCAGTTATTACATCGTTGAGATTGGACCTCAAATTGAGAAAGGAGTTGATATGATCTTGCAAAAGAATCTTTCTGGCTACACCGATTCAGACATCTCTACTATTCTTAGCATGTGCTTCATTGAATCAAATGGCAGTGACCTGCCACCGTCTTGGAACCAACTTTGTGCTTCAAATGTTGACAATGACTCGTTCAGAGCGATTTCATGTTTTATTGAGCAGTTGATCACGCCAAAAACACACGTTTTGATGGATGCTTACGATAAGTTCACAACAGATATTGTGGGCTCAGCTAACCAATCCAAATACGATTTGGCGGATTGGATCGCTCTGGGAAAGGTTCCCATCCTTCTTTCAACATCAGAGAATTTTGATGTGACTTTCAAAGTGGACCAAATCGCAGTTGAAGAGAACATCAAACTCACCATTGTCTCAATGGGCTCCAAGGAAGGTGTTGAGTCTGCAAACAAAGAAATTGATGGCGCAATTATGGATGGATCTTGGGTGTTGATACAAAATGTGCACTTGTCACCAAGTTGGCTTACCCAGCTCGAAAGAAAACTCGAGGGGTTGCAGCCGCACCAATCTTTCAGGTTGTTTTTGACTTGTAACCTTGACTCTACAGATATCCCCTCTGGGATTCTCGCAAGCTCGAAGATCGTGACATACGAAAGTTCACCTGTATTCAGAGACATGTTGTTAGAATCCTTCAACACTATGATGGACCTGAAGTCAGTCCACCAAGCTAGTGCATACAAGCACATATGCTTCTTGCTAAGCTGGTACCACACTTTAATCCAAGAACGGTTAAGGTACGTTCCAATTTCATTCTCTCGCAGATATGATATCAACGATGCTGATCTTGCTGCTGTGCTCCACTTTTTCAATGCAGTCTTCAGCTCCTTTGAAAGAAGGGCCAACGTGGATCCTTCCTTGATTCCTTGGCACGAGCTCAGTTTCGTGGTTGGAGAAATTATCTACGGTGGAAAGATCTCCAATGCTGCAGATGCCTCGTTCTGTATAGAATTGGCAAAGCAGGTCCTCTCTGGGAAGTCTTATGATGCAGGGTTCAGCTTGGTTGCTAACTCGTCTCAAGTCGTTGAACTAAAGATGCCGGAGGGTAATAGCTTAGAGACCTACCGAGAGTGGATCCTGAATCTTCCAGAGAAAGTGCCTTTGAGCTGGATAGGATTATCGGAGGACGTCAGCATCGAAGTAAGGCAAAGAGAAGCAGAGGAGGTGGCCAAGAACGTACTTCACTATCTTCCAAATCAGGTTGCAACCTAGCCCGAACAGCGAAGCTGTTTGCCAGTATTTAGAAATGCAAGGAACTAGAATGTCTTAGGTCGACCTTACTAAGTCCCCAGGACTCCTCACTACACCTGTTAATGTACATCATTTATTGAAACCTACTGGCATTCACATGCGATTGCTGGTTTATTAATAGATACAACAGAAGTCGTCCGCTTACTCGTCATCCTCTTCCAAGGTCTGGGCAGCGATACGGTCCAAATCTCTCTGGCCGTTCTCGGAAATTCTTCTGCCACCCTTTGGCGAGATCTCCAAAACACCGATCTTCTCCAAAGACTGCAACACCTTTCTGTTGATAGAACCGGAAGCGTCGGCGTGTCTGTGTGGTCTGAAACCTCTGTTGATGGCACCACCGTACAACTTGTTCAACTTACCAACACCAACCTGCTTTCTCAAGTAGATGTGTCTGGCAGCGGAAGCAGCTCTCTTGTAGAACCAGGTCTCGGATTCCTGGGGAGGCAATTCATTGCCGGCAGAGGTCTTGACAAGCTCCACGTAACCGGGAACCTCCAATTTACCCTGACGCTGCAAGAACTGGGCGTAAGCGTTGATGAAGTCTTGAGCTGGAACGTCTCTGTTTTGTTAGTATTGCTTTAGGATTGGACATGGCGCTTCGTAGTCGCTCGAGATTTGGAGATCGAGGTTCATTCTTCGACGAAGTGACGTAGGAACCCCGGGACAACGGGAGACGGATGGGGAGCCGTCTCTGAAGCGTCGCTATGTGTGTGATTCGATGAACATACCTAACGGAAACACCTGGCATGTTGTCTGTAGTTTGTTTAAGATAGTAACTGTGTACAAATTTTTCTTGCGAGGATGTGGGAGAATTTTCAGGCCTGCACGGGAGGGTGCGAGAAAAGCAGTCACCTCGGGCACGTGACGCGGAGATGCCTCTTGGGATCTGCTGCACATTCTGCTGTTGTTGTGTGACTGGCTACTGTTGTTTTGTTCATTACCGTTTTCGTTGTTCTTTATTGTTCATTAGTCTTCATTACTGCTCATTACTGTTTTCGGTTTACCCCATCTCGAATTTGGTTCCGGGGGTCTATGCAGTACCACTGGGTGCAATATATTAAGCCCACAAACGGCTGAGTGCTTTCTCTCTGACGCCGTAATGCTCCAAGTCCCTGAGCGAAGATTCGACCGACCAGAATGCGTCACGTGGGATGTTTTGGGCAAAAGTCGGGAGCATAATGGGCACCAGTGCACCCTGGGCAGTGGAGTCCTGAGGAATCACAATGTAGTTGTCTCTGCGCCGATAACGAGGCGAAGTGAACAGGTGGTTTTCGTCTAGAGCCACCCGTACAATATCTCTGTGGAAACTCTGTCTTTGTGCACCCTTGGGAGCCGTTTCCCAGCTGTCCATCAACTTTTCGTAATGTGTTCTTACTAGCGTATCGTCAGCCACAGACCATGCTT
Source organism: Danielia oregonensis (assembly GCA_003707785.3). NCBI lineage: Eukaryota > Fungi > Ascomycota > Pichiomycetes > Serinales > Metschnikowiaceae > Danielia > Danielia oregonensis. The sequence continues at coordinate 423,838 of PPLJ03000008.1, forward strand.
TCTCCATGGAGACCTTGGTGATCTTGGAGTAGTTTCTCTTTGAGTCAAGTGCCAAGTAGACAAGCAAGTTGCTCATGACTCCGATGGCATGAAGGTGTGCTTGATCTATTACTTCCCCGTAGATAAACACAACTTCTGTTGCTCCGAGAGCTTGGATCGTGTTTGCCACAATCTCACGAGGTTTGAAGAGTAGCTTGGGCACGCTCAATGAGTAGTCCACGAGTGTGAAGCACAATTCTGCCTTCTCAGCCGAAACAGGCTGATAGTCTGCTGGAAACTCTAGTTTTGAAATGACATCGTAGTCAAGTGTAACGCTGCGGAGAGCGGGAGAGCGTAATGCCTCAAGAATCGCCGGCCCATTGTTCTCGAGGATGTTCCACTTATTAATATTAGCATGGCCATTTTTGCGTGTGAGTCGGATGCTTATGCTTTCGATGGATCCTTTCTGTACAAGAAAGCGAAGGAAGTCCACAAATTCGGCGTACCTGAGCACGTCGGCGTCGTTAACAAAGAAGTTGAACTGACGGAGCCGAATCGGTCCTGAGAGTTTGCTTTTCAAATTTGAAAAACTATGGCCAGGGTGCAAATCGTTCACCTCACAGACGGTGTCGAGCCGTTCTAAGTGGCTGACCCACAGTAGAATAGCATCAGAGCGTAGGAAGGTGCCAAAATTGATCAGTAGCAGCGCTATTTGTATCAGCAGAAGGCTATGTTCATCTATCGGGACCAGCAATGCGCTATCTAGCACACGGAGGTTCCGTAGAAGTGGAAAGTGGCCAAGCTCTCCGCTCCGCAACGTTTCATTGCATATCTCCAACTCGGTAACGTGGTTATTGGCGCTGAAACTGCGCTGGTATCTGCTCCAGAATCTGACATCACCACTGACGCTGGTCCGAAAGCTCTTTTTGGCCAACTCGGCATCTGAGCATTCACGGAAGTTCGACTCGAGTAGCTCCTTGAAGTATGCTCTTCGGTAGACCCTGCAATCGCTCCACTTATCGAGTCTAGTGGGGTATGCCAAGATAGCATCAATTTCACTCTTGCGGACCAAGCTCAAGAAGGGGAATAACACCGGTCCACACATGTTTCGTAGCCGTACGCATGTCATGGACAAACTGGCCAAATCATCGTAGCCCTGTCGTATTCTGACGGAATTTGGAGAAAAGGTGTGACGGGATCTCGCCAGGGAGTTGGGGTCGGCTCCTTCGGAAGCACAGCATATGATCTGATTCAAGATTTCATCCGGAAGCAGCAATAGCGACATGTGGAGCGCAGAGTGTATCTCTTGTAGATTTATAGATATGGTATATATCTCCACATATCGCGGGACATTAATATATAAGTAAAGTCTGAGAGATGAACATCCTCAAGTGGTTTTAGTAGCACTGGTCGCTAGAATGTTCAATCGCGTCTCTTGCTACATCACTTAGTCTTACGAAGATCTTCATATTATTTTGTGGAGTAAGGCATCGCAAAGGCCCAAATTGATGGGAGAATCTGAACTGCCATCAAGGCACGAGTGTTTGTTGCTAGATTTGTTTGCTGTTGGGTAGTATAATGGCCTCTAGTACGATGACGAGTGCAATGGTGAATTCCCAGTCGACATTTTAAGAGGCTGGCAGTGAAGTAAGACATTTCATGGGTTTCCCTTGGGCCGAATCGAACGCTCCAACTAACGTTCAAGCCACCAAGTCTCTATCAATCGCAGCACTCTATTTGCTCGATACTTGTACGACAATCTACGTCGGCTCTTCATCAACAGCCTCTACAAAATACCCGCGTGGCTCCGTATATTAACACTAGCAGATGGAATCCAAGGCGTTTAGACCTTGAAACCTCTGGAGGCTCTCTTACCTCTAGCTCTCTCGAACTTTCTGCCCTTAGAAAGGATTCTAGGAGCCTTGTTCTTGTGAGGACCCATGCCGAAGTGACGAACAGCCTCTCTGGCGTTTCTTGGACCTCTGACAATGACGGTGTTCTGACCCTTAGGGGCTCTCAACGCCAACTGGTCCAAGGTGATAGCCTCACCACCAGCCTTGATGATTCTAGCCTTGGCAGCAGCAGTGAATCTCAAAGCGGCCACGGTGGTCTTTGGGGTCTCCAACAATCTGATGTCGTCGGTAACGGTACCAACAACAACGACGATCTTCTCAGAGGCACCCTCCTGCTTCAACACGTTGTTGATTCTGGAGATGGACACAGGAGGTCTGTTGACCTTGGAGAGGAACAAAGATCTCAACACAACCTTGTTGAAGGGAGCGTCAGTACGACCTGGATGTTAGTGGATGTTCTGCTCATAGACGCACATGGTCGACAGAGTCGATGCACTCGCAGAATATTGCTCCGAATCACCGGATAGCAATGTGACGGCGCCCGAGGGCGGTCATCTGGGTTAGCGAATCGCTAGGATTCTGTCTTCCATGTTTGGGGAAATATACATACGAGCCAAGAAGGTGTACAATCTGACCAACAACTTCAAGTAGACGTTGTCTGACTTGGGTGCGGTTCTGTGGGACACTCTAACGTGCTGCTTTCTGGTGTGGTCTTTACCCATAGTGACGATGAAGAAGTAGTGGAGAAATTTTTCGAGTAGCGAATTCAAGAAGAGGTTTCGCAAATTTTTCGGGCACGTGAGTGAAGACGAGGGCGTGAGCCCTGAAGATGCGGATGTGTGCAGGTCTGTGAAATTGTGCTGTTATGTGTGATATGTGATGTACTTGTGTATTGGCTGTATTGGTTGTGTTGTGTTTTGTTTGAAGTTATTTATACGGGTCCGTTGATGAGCGGAAAGCTAACGAAAGTCTCGAAAGATAGAGGAAAGGTTAGTGTGTATTATTTTGCAATAAAGCAGGTGTACGGTTGCAAAGGTGGCAGCAGGGTTGCAGGGTGCTGCTGCTTGATTTCGAAGGTTGATTTATCAAAGGCTGATTTTTTAGAGGCTGGCCTTCTTCGATGGTGTGGCTGGGTGCAAAATATTGGTGCAGGAATTAGTTTAGATAGAGTATAGGTACGATTTTTCGGCTGTTGATATGGTGGTCGATGCCTAGGCCTCTTACCGTATCTCTCCGTGTCTTTCTCTGTTCTCTCTGTTTTTCTTCTCCTGTATTTTTGTTTTCCCTCTTTGCTTTCCTTTCCTTTCCTTTTTCTTTGCTACTTCTCTTTGCTATTTCTCTTTCCCATCTGGAGTCGGTTGCTTCTCTCTCCCTCTCCTCAACTCAGCTGCCCTAGGACCCCATCTCTTCTCTTGCTGCCCCCAAAGTTGTCATGGCAACTTATATTCCTGTTTCTCCACACATGCTCTTGTCTCGTTCTCGATCTCCATCTCTTCATCAGACTCCAAACTAAACTATACGACCATACTCTTCTCTTCAACACGCCATCTCTATCACTGCCTAGCAACTTCCCTTTTCTGGTCTCCTCCACAAAGCAATCTATGCAGATTACAGTTACACTATCTCCTGCACGTTAGCAACATCAAGTCATTATCATGACACAAGTAACCCCGATACGGGGCTTCACAAACACCCCGGTGACCAAGGCAATCTGCATATACCTCACCGTCCTAACGCTCCTGCTCCTGCTCTTCCTGCTAAAGCACTATGCCAAGCTCACAATCGATCCGTTGATAGTACAGTACTCTCAATATTGGCGAATCGCCACTTTCCAGGCAGCAGTGTTGAACGAGCTGGACTACTTGCTCTGTGTGTTGCTCTGGTTCCACTTCAAGACGTTGGAGCGGTTCTTTGGCTCCCGCAAGTACTTCTCTTTGATCGTGGTTTTGGCCGCCTACAATGCATTGGTGATGTTCTTGGTTCTCTCGCTCGGCCAGCTCCTTGTGAACTCGTTGCATGCCGTCGTGAGCGCCCTCTGGTTGCGTGAGAAGTTTGCGTTGGTGTACTACGATACCATCTTCAATAGTGTTGCTCCTGGGCCGTTCGGTCTTCTTTCGCTGCTCTACATGTGTTTTGGAGCATACATCCCTGTGTCGTACCACTTCAAGATCCTCTTGAGGAAACCAGATCCAGAAAACGAGACCGGAGGAGCAGAAATCACACTAACGAATCACTTCCAGGTTCATGCGATCTACACGCTACTCATGTTGAACAACGGCATTTCGTCTCTTCTTCCGTGTCTTGTGGGGCTTGCCGTTGGCCGCTTATACACGCAGGAACTCTTGGCTGGCTCCAAGAACTTTGCAGCTCCCGAATTGATCTTCCGTCTCTTTGTGAGCCCACGGAAAGTTCAGCTCTCGGCCCTCCGCAACGTCCGCCACATGGCGCGTGGGTATCAGCCTATTTCACGTCTGGTGGAGCTCAGCCCCACTCCAGTGGAGACACGGCAGGACGAAGAGGAGGGAGAGGTGGCTATAGATGATATTCGCAGCAACGAGCCCGAAGCAAGATCCGAAACTCCGGTCAGACCGTTGGGAAGACAGCTCCTTGATGCATTCCGGACCTAGGTCGTCTGGTAGGCCTGGCATTGCAGATAGATAATATAAATCACTCTGTATCAAGCGTGTAGCTTACGAGGCAGTCTGTCTGTCCCTCCTAGCGTCTCTTCATCTGTTCTCCATTAATTCTATGTACTTAGATCTTCAAGTTCTTGGTGCCCTCCTCCACTCTCAAGTTCTTTCTTCTCTCCACATCCCAGTTGTACAACCGGGCCGTGTTGACCTCCATGGTGGTGATGTTCTCGCGCAAGAACTCCAAATCCTCTGTCACGGCCTGCAACAGCGTCTTGTTGTTTTCCAATCTCTGGTTCAAAAGTTCAACTGCTTCCTCAAGCGGGTACTCCAACATCACTTCCGCCCCGAGCCAAAGGTAAACGGACTGGAGGTTTTCAACGTCGATGGTGGCCTTGGTGTACAACGTGCTGTCCAACTCGTAGTTGGTCTCTATGGGGGAGCTGTCATCAGCCTTTTTATTCTGGATATGAGCAATGACATCCAAGTTCTTCTCAATGTCGGGGATTTTCTGGTTCAAGTCAGCAAGCTGTTGTTTCTTGGAAAGCTCCATGTATTTGTACTGCTGCAATCGCTCCTGGAACGCAGCCAAGGCGCCTTCGAACTCTGTTTCGGGGTTTTTGATTATCGTCTCCACCTTCTCGATGAAGGGAGCCTCTGGAATTCCACGTGGGTTCGTCTTCGTATTTCTGGTGTTAGTGGATTCACTCTAGCAACGCTGTTACATACTTGAGAAACTCTGCCATGGTGTAGTGTAGTCGACTTCGAATCAGTTGAGTTCCTGCATGGTGCGCTTATAGGTATATTGCTGCAATCTAAGATATCCACCTCCAAACTGCGAAAAACAGGATGAGGCTGATGTCTCAATGTGCTTCGCATTCTATGCTTACTACCTTTGACCAGAAATCCTGAAACTCTAACGAAATAAAATTACTACTGATCTTCACAGTTATTGAACAATTACCTACCCACTCTATACACCCACTCTCAAGATGTTCTGGCGCTGGTGCCGGAGACGAATCACCTCGTGGCGCTCCATAATATACAATGCCTTGTCCAATGCCTCGGCACTGGCCTTGCCTGAGTCGACGATCTCTCTTCGAAGAGTCTTGTAAGCTGTCGACCAGCCAATGGGCAAACGCCTGCGTAATTCGTGCTCCACGATCTTGATTTGCTCAGCAAACTTACCGGACGCCATTAAGCTTCCACTCTGTACTCCCTGGTCCACAGCATTCATGGTAGAAGCGGTGAACAAACGGATAGCTTCGTCGACATGATCCACAGTAGCGATAGGCAGCAATGTGAGCTTAGCCAACGACTCTGTGATTCTGATGATGGCCTCCAACTGACGCACTGTAATGGGAATGGACGATCTCTCGTTCATGTCAGCTTCGTTCACTTGCAAACGACGACGGATGGCCACAAAGTGCGACAGCAACTTCTCAGATGCTTCGGGGGTTAACCGGGGAGCACACTTCACCTTTGCGTACTGGATGTAACGTTTCATAGTGTCAATAGGAATCTCACCCTCGACCTCGTTGTTCTGGGAGTTACCAGTGTGGACGTTCATGACGTGCTGAGCAATCAGACGGTCACGAGCCTCATTGTGGTCATCCTTGACGATGAAAATCATATCGAAACGCGAAAGAATGGTGGTCTGGAAGTCAATGTTCTCACCAGGACTCTTCAAGTCATCGTATCTTCCGAAGATGGGATTGGCGGCTGCAAGCACCGAGGTTCTGGAGTTAAGGACCGTGGTAATACCAGCCTTGGCAATAGAGATGGTTTGCTGCTCCATGGCCTCGTGAATAGCAACTCTGTCCTCGTCTCTCATCTTATCGAACTCATCGATACACACCACACCTCCATCTGCTAACACCATAGCACCACCCTCAAGGTAGAAATCGCGTGTTTGACTGTCTCTCTGCACCGAGGCTGTCAAACCAGCAGCAGAAGAACCCTTACCGGAAGTGTACACCGAGATAGGTGAGACCTTCTCCACGAACTTAAGAATCTGCGACTTGGCAGTACCTGGGTCACCCAACAAAAGCACGTTGATATCACCACGCAAGCGCATGCCGTCGGGGAGAATCTTCTTCAGACCACCCATCAAAAGGCAGGTAATAGCTTTCTTGATATCCTCACATCCATAAATGGATGGAGCGATAGACCGCGAGAAGACATCGTACAAGTTGGGAGTACGCGACATACGCAAGAACTCCTCCTCCTCTTCCTCGGTGAACGAGAGACCCATGGCGGCCGTGTCGACATCGGTTTGAATACCCAATACACGAAGGTATGGGTTTCTAATAGCAACAGTACTAGCACCGCTAGCAGCTCTCTGCTTAGCCTGATAGATCGAGTAGGTACCTACCAATGTGACTCTAGTTCCAGGAACAACCTGGTTGGTCAAATATCTGTCCACTTGAACCATGATGTGACGAGGCATTTCACCCACGGGAACTGCATCCGGCAACTCCTGCAACTTGAGTACCTGCTGGTCAATGAACGTCAGCTTATCGTGCACAACCACATACGGGTCGGGTGGACACTTTTGCTGCGACTGTGACTCGTCATGGTTGTGAGTAGCCAAGCACTTGCTAGGAAGGTGAAGAGGGCCAAAACCAGCAGCCACCTTGGTTTTCATCGTGTGCTTACAACTGCGGCACACCAATTGCACCTGTGTCGCTCTGGAAGAGAGAACCAGCGCAGAAATGATAATACCACTAACTCTGACTATCTTGGAGATGTGGTCAGAGTCAAGGTTCCTGATGGAAATGGTGCTTGCGTTCAGGTACAAGATCAACTGGCACACGGGAAAATCCGTGGGAACGTCCTCCGACGAGAGATAGGCAATTCTCTTGGCGATGTCACTGATGGCATTTTCGAAAAGAGGGATCATTTCACCCGGCTCGTCAGCCAACTTCTTGTTAAGCTCTTCATTGAAACCAATCAAGTGCTCGGAGTTGACTTTCAAGAAGTAGTTGTGAATCAAAAGATTCTCTCTGAGCTGATCTCTGTAAAGAAACTGGTTGTTCAAGCGAAACTCCAAAATGAACAGGCGAAACGCCTTTGTGATTTCATTGAAGGAATTGTCTTGAGGCTCTTCACCCGGCAATACCTGGGCACTGTAAGTGTCAGTTCTTTCGTAAGACATGTAGTTAGAGATTTAATTTAGCGAAAGAGGTAAAAATGGACGCGTATATCTGTGTGCAGGATAATTAGATATGTTGGAAGAGTGCACCTCGAGACGTGTCGATGCCAAATAAGGGTGTTCCGTGTAGTGGATCCTGTTGCTGACATTGCCATTAAAACGTAGATACGATTCGGGGATCAGGGAGCAAACATGCATGAGTCCAGCACGACTTCAGAGCTTCCGAATTGGGCTAATTGGACGCAGAAATATATCGCGTTTTTGTCGCGATTTGAAGCTGTGAGGTTTTGGGTGCAAAATGTATCCGTGAAGAGAGCTTTCCTTTGGCGATAGCTTTCAAATTCAATACGTAGACGATTGTGTGTCTTTACCGTTGCTGCTCTTCTCTGATGCGCATCTAACGCAAGTACACTTTGATACGTCTCAAGGTTGCGTCAATGGTCTATGATGCAACTTGAATTGATACATATGTGCTCAGCTGCAAATGTGTATTGATGCGTAAGTACAACCATGCATCTGTTCGTCGAAACGTCCGTACGTGGATGCATCCTTGCTTGATTCAAATGCACATCGATGCAACTTTGCTTGATACCAATGTACTTGAATGCACATCCTCTTGATACAAACGTACATATATGCACCTCACCCTTGGTTTGTTGGCCCTTCGATGCATCTTCATTTTGACATCTCACTTTGGTGATGCATCTCTGCTTGATACTTACGTGACATAGCTGCTTGTGAACTTGATGTGGATGTACTTCGATGCAACACTGCGTTGATACGTATGTATCTAGATGCAAATCTCATTGATACGTGCGTTTATCTATGCGCGTACACTTCGATACGTACATTCAGTTATGCGTACGTACATTGATACGTTTTCTTGGGTGATGCATTGCACTTTGATGCGCATGTATGCTGATGCTTGCCCAATTAGATAAGATTTGGAGTATATGCTTCAACCGTGATGAACTTCTTTTCATCGATTTTTCTATCTCATGCTTCAGACGGTGTTCCTGCCATAGATTTTTTAAATTAACTCCTCGTAATCCTTTCGCACAATAAATGTAATGATGAAAGCAAACTATAAAATTCCAAAAAAACCTATTTACAATCAATGGCTCAATATTCACACCAACAACGAATGAATACATTGAGAAACACCTACTTGCCGCCTCCATCTGATCTCGAGCAATATTTTGCACCCTATCTAGATTTCATATTCATCTGCAGGATATCCACTGATTCACTCCACAGTTCACGATGCTTCGGTCCTCTTTCCGGAATCTCCGAACCAGCATACTTCCATTTTCAGCTACTATCCGTCCCTTTTCGGTCTATTCGGCGCTATGGGCTCTACCGAAAAAGAACAAAATGCCGCCTCGCCCAATCTGGCTCATCAAAGAGGACGAAATCATAGAAGAGTTCATTAAGGGTGGTCGGGGACCAGGAGGTCAGAAGATCAACAAAAGCAACAGTAAAGTACAGCTCACGCACATCCCTACTGGCATGGTTATTACGTGCCAATATTCCAGATCGCAAGAAAAGAATCGAAAGCGAGCCAGAGAGATTCTAGCCATGAAACTCGAGGCCATAGAAGACCCGGAGAACTGCAGAACTGCAGTGGTAAACAGGAGAATGACAATGGTGAAACAGAACAAAGCTAAGAAGACAAAAAGAAAATACGATCAGATTGAAGAAGAGAGAGAGGAAGAAAAGGCAAAAGAAAAGGAGGAGCTTTCGCACTTCATTGATATGGATGCAGAGCTCGACTCGTTTCTCAATTCAAAGCGGCTATGATATTGGGAATTGAACACCAACATATTGTTTCTTGTTCTTCTGGTGACGGTGCAGACTAAGTGATCCAGGTATATATTCACGCGATACAAGAACTTCTAGCTTTGTCTATACTTCTTCCAATCCTCTAGAGCCTTGATGGCTTCGTGCCAATTATTGTACAACAATTTGTTTTCATCCTTCAACTTTTCGAGTTCCTTCTTTCCGTCATCGTGCCCTATAGTTTCGCCAAGATTTGCAACAACGACATCTATCAATCCGGAAACGTAGTGGTAGTTTTTGTAAACGTTGGAAAAGAGAGGCTTGGAAATGACTTCAAATGGATCAATTTCTGAAACGGTGCTTGTCAAAATCCGGTTCATGTCAATCTCGTCTGAGGGGTTCACTAGCGATGAGGCACTAAGGTTCTTATAGTTCAGACCGGACAACTGCGCATTGAACGTGGAGAAGTAGGAATTGAGCTCGGTGATGAAGTTGGCAAATTTACCATTTTCTTTGATAAGGTTCTCGATGAGCTCAGAGAGCTGTGTCGCAATACCTTCGTATTCTTTGGTCAAGATAGGTGCTAGCGTACCATCCATTGTGTGCGCATTGCTGTTATCTATCGTTGGCGTATTGTTGTACAATATGTGGGAGTTGATCTCGGGAGACAGGCTCTTGACAGACGGGCTGCTATTGGAGGTGAAGTCCAAGGGTTTGCCGTAGGTAATTGTGGTGGAGAGATTGCGCGTATCCAAGAGCTTGTCGCGTAATTGGGAGATCTCCAAGTTCTTCTTTCTCATTTCCACGTCGTATTTCGTCTGGATATCGCTGCTCCAACCCTTGAGCTTGGCCAACTCCTGGGTCTGAGCCCTGTTTGTTCTCTCCAAGCGCTTTATCTTGTCTTCCAACGTCGCCTGGTCTACCTGAACCAACTTGGCAACTTTGGATTCAGTGACATCTAGCTGCAGCTCCAACAGTTCCACACGCTTCTTGAGCTCCTCTATCGTAGATTCCTTCAGACTAAGCGTCTTGTTGTAGGTCTTGTGCTGTGTATGGTGGCGATCTATGGCCTGTGTCAACGAGTAGATGATATTGATGATGTTCTTGTCGTTGTTGTAGATCTTGTCCGAGATCTGAAGCTTCTCGAGAACAGCTCTCTCTGGCTGGTCGTCTATAAGCTCATCCCAGTCGGTGGTGGTGAACTTCAACGCCTCTGTTATATATCCTTTCGAGGTAAGAGTTGTGTTGACCAATTCCGATGCATTTTTCAACGCTTCCAAGCTGAGGTTTTCCGCCATTTGCTGGTGGGGTAGTGTGTTGTAGTTGCTTGTCTCACGTGTGCACTGGTCTTCTCGTGCAGCGTTCGGCAGAGGAAGTGAAAGGCTTCAAAATGTGGAGTCTTGTTTGTTTTGGTTATTCTGCATATATAGCATAATACCAACAGGGCCAGTTATAGATGGCCGGTTACTTCGTAGCTCTACAGCATGACTACAGTGATGTCTTTCTTAATGTCGATTTTGCCGGACAAAACTGGTTTGGCCGGGTGAATACTCCGATCCCAGGAGCCAGCTTCTCTATTCGTAATTTCAGTATGCTCGATCAGTGGTGCTCTTCCTCCTCCTCGAAGACAAACCAGTCTTCCTCGGCAGCAGGAGCGGAACCAGTAGGAGCAGCCTCGGTCTCAACATCGGCGGCCTCGTAAGCGGCGATGGAGTCGGCAGAAACCTCGTCAGTTGGCACGGCAGGCTTGGCAGGCAACTGGAAGGCCTTGATGCCCTCGGCCTTGTCGGCAGCCACAGGAGTAGGCTTGAACTGCTTGATCTGCAGGAGGTACAAGTCAGCAACCAAGTTGTTTCTGTTTGGGGTCACAGAGAACAATCTTCTGGAGGACAAAGCACGCTGGAGTTAGTAATTGGACGAGAAACGAAGGCATGGACGCTTATGAACGCATGGGAACGCATGGGAACGCTTGGGGAGGCTTGAGGAAGGTCTTGGAGGAAAATGTTCACTGTTAAGTTCTTCACACTGGTATGGCTAGCACGTGGCCGGCAAGGAGCTCTCCAGGCAAAAGCGCCAGGCTCTAACGCGCTGGAGGGTTTGCTCTCCCAGCTAACAAACACGCTCGGCAAGATCTCCGTTCTAATCCCGAACGATCCCAAGTTGGATTCAAAAGCGCAAAACAAGACGGGACGGAAAGCAGCATTCGGGCCATGGCTCGTCCTGCATTCAGGCGTGTTCTTCTGGTACGTACAATCGATTGCTTGAACATGTTTTCTGTGTATCAACGGTGTGGAGTGAGTCTTTTCACGAGAGTTTCGAAATCTTCACCGAGCTCGGGTGCGTGCGCGGTCCAAAAAATGTGTGTGCGTCCCTCTTTTTATTGGACAATTGCGTGGGGTGCACATAGACATAATGGTATATTAGTATATGTATCATTAATGTGGAAAAAGTATTAGGGATCGGAGGAAAAGGCGGATGGAAGAGGTGCTTTGGCGTCGCAGGATGGGGAAATAAGGGAACAATCTTCTTTTTTCGAGAAAAACGGAGAAATCGCCAAAATGACGGCTTTCACTCTTTCAACGGCTCGTGTGTGGGCGTTTCCTTTTGATTAAGAGAGACCGTTGGCTCTTCAAGCGATCTCACCCTTAGATCCTGACGACAACACAAGTTCAAAAACCGCTGGCATTTTGCAACATCCTGCATATCTTGTACTCTACCTCTTCTCTACCACCATGCCCAAATACTACTGTGACTACTGCAAGTCGTACTTGACGCATGACACCATGAGTGTGCGCAAGTCGCACTTATCGGGAAAGAACCACATTCGGTTTTACTGCTCTTACTATGAAGAAAAGGCCCGTCAGCTTGGGACATGGGACCTCAGCGAGGCCAAATACGACGTGGACCTGGCCTACTTGACGAGCACGGCCCCTTCTCCGGCCCGGTTCTCGAGGAGGTTCCGAGACTCGCTGAAATCGATGGTCAAGCGCAACACAGACACCGAAGAGGACATCTGCTTGCCTCCTCCACCGAACTTGGCAGACATGCCGCCTCCTCCGCCCTCTGTGCTTCGCCACACAGACGAGTACAACGAGGCCATAGCAGTGCATGTGGCCCGAGCGGCACCCAAGGTCTGAGCTTGGGATGGGACTGGCAGGGTGATAAATAGGATAATTGAATAATTGGGAAGAAAGAGTAGACTGAGAGGGTGACGAGATAGAGGGAAGGGTGCGAGTGGTGTCGGGCATAGGAGCCTATGCGGAGAGAGCACATGAGAGTATGAGTACATGAGAGTATGAGTAAGGTATGAGCACATGATGATACTTTGAATATATGGATAGGATTGGGTACATGAACACACCAGGCAGATACACAACAGTGGGTGTCTACACACGTCAACGTAGGCAACACACCCCTACAGGAGACGAGTCAACAGAAAACAAGTCGACAGAAGACAAGTCAGCAGAAAACATAACACATCCTACACAATCCATCGTTACCACGCGGCGAACCGCTGCATTATCTATACAACAACACCTACAAGTCGGCGTCGTCTTCATCAGGCAATGGCAAGGCAGTGGCAGCCTCCATCTCCTGCTGGTACTTTTGCATCAAGTCAGCATCAACCTGCACCTCTGGAGGAGCCAAAGCTGGAGAAGCAACGAACTCCAACTGAGGGTTACCGACCAACTTTCTGGCCAACCAAAGGAAAGGCTTCTCGAAGTTGTAGTTGGACTTGGCAGAAATGTCGTAGTACTGCAAGTTCTTCTTTCTGTGGAAAGTGATGGTTCTGGCCTTGACCTTACGCTCCTTGACATCGACCTTGTTACCACACAACACGATGGGAATGTTCTCGCACACTCTGACCAAGTCTCTGTGCCAGTTGGGCACGTTCTTGTAGGTGATTCTGGAGGTCACATCGAACATGATGATACCACACTGGCCGTTGATGTAGTAGCCGTCTCTCAAACCGCCAAACTTCTCCTGTCCGGCGGTGTCCCAGACGTCGAACTTCAACTCACCGTAGTTGGTGTGGAAGCCCAATGGGTGCACTTCGACACCCAAAGTAGCAATGTACTTCTTTTCAAACTCACCGGTCAAGTGTCTCTTGACAAAAGTGGTCTTTCCGGTTCCACCGTCTCCGACGAGAACCAACTTGAAGGTAGGGACTTCCTGGGTAGCCATTTTGATTGATTGATTGATGGATCAAAGAAAAAGGAGGAAAAAAAACAACGCAATCGGGACGAAAAAAAATCAACGGGCGATGACCTGCAGAGAGTGCGCCTAGGTAGAGGAAGGTGGATACATGGGAGTTGGGATAGGAGGGGTGAGAGAGGTGGAGGGAGAGGAGGGAGAACACGGATTAGGGAGGGTTTCGGTCTTTATGGGTTTTGGGTTTTGGTGATGTGGAGCAGAAGTGCGGTAGGCCGTCTTCGCAAGGTGTGAGGTGAGCGTGAGCAATGGTTGAGTAGAGAGGTTGGCGAGTAGGGAGAATCGTGAGTAGGGAGAATCGTGAGTAGGGAGATTGGGAGATTGGCGACTAGTGGAGTGGCGGAGGAAGGAAGAGGTCGAGGACAGAAGTTGCTGGGAAGTAGTGGATGGAATCTGGGTGGTCAACTGGAGTCGAGGCTTGGTTGAAGCCGAGGTGCCCTGCTGAACCCTTGGAAAGCGAGACGGAATGACGAAGAGCGAAAAGTAATGTGGTGGGCCACCGATTGGCTGCGAAATGCCTGCTTGTCTAGTGGGACCACTTGACACTCGGATCCTATTCACTGCTTGGGTGAGATTCAAGCCTGGAGACGAGGCGTGACACTCGCTGATGAACAGGATCAAGATCACCCATTAGCTAAGTGGAAACCGTAAGAGAAGCTTTGCTAGGAAAACGTAACACACATAAGGTAGTCACATGCCAACACTCATTCCGGGCATCCACGAGAGGATCTCAGCCGCAAGCCACCTCACTGCGTCTCCGCTGCCTTGTCTTCTGGATTTCTCGGAAGAATTTCACGTCAGCCACTATGTCTGGCAGATCATCGTTGGAGACGTTCTGTCTCAAGCTCCGTCTCACATCTGGCTACAGCCTTCCCGTTTTTCTTCCCTCCCTTTCTTCTTCCCTCCCTCTTCCTTCCCTCCCTCTTCCTTCCCGCTTTTCTTCCTTCCCACTTTTCACTTGTCTTTCTTCCACTGCCTATCTTCGCACATCTGCCCTCTCCTCCACTCACGAACATTCAGATCCCCCACGGCTCTCGACACCGACGTACTCTCGCCAGCTACTCGCAAACGTGGCTGCTTGTGGCGATCGTCAGATCGGCCCTGCGAGATTCCCGAGGCCGATCTGAACATGAAATTCCCTCCGGTGCGTTATCTCTGTCTTAAAATACGACATGGCCAATGCCTATCTCCGCCTCTACGCCGCAGCAGAGGCACACGACGTCATCGCGAGGGTCTTGGGACCAGCACCGTTGCGTCTGGGTTTCGCAAAGGCATAACTAAATCCCACGATACGAGCAGACTTGAGCACTGGCCAAACGTGAAATTTGATTAGTTCGCTAAGCCGTGCCCGCATCTCCGAGCTCCAGCCGCCGTTTTGCACTGCAACTTCAGATCTGCACTTCTACACTTCTGCACTTCTACACATTTGCACTTTTCCACATTTACGCTTTTACGCTTTTACGCTTTTACGCTTTTACGCTTCTACAACTCTACACCTACACCTCTGCACCTACACCTCTGCACCTACACCTCTACACCTTGCTCGCTTTACGAAACTCTAATTCTCACAGCACATACCAGGCTCTCTCATGCACCACAGCTGTTTCCCCTCTCCCTTTCCGGATGCAAGAGGCACATCGGAGGCTCCATTCCACCGTCGTCACATGACAAAGAAGAAGGTTTCGCATGCAAGGCGCGAAACAGCCTAAACACTCGATTCGTTTTAGCCGGCTCACGTTAGCCGGTGCAGCTTTACCGCCGCAGCCACGATCGGGTCGCCAGGCTCCGGCGAGGCCGAACCAACCAAAGAAAAAAGACGTCGCTATTAATACCAGGTCACGTGCGCGCGTCCGCATCGGGCTCCGTCCCTCGTCGCTTAGACCTACCGAACACCGCACCCTCGTCCCCACGGGCTAGTGCCCGCGCCTATTGTGCCGCTAAGTCGTACCAGATTGCTTTCCATTGTCCCACACCATCTGAGGCTTCGAGAAGCCTCGTGCTCCTGCACGCAGCATGAGGCCACGTCACGTGATCCGCTTTATATTGCCCAACACGGCAACCCGTGTTCTGCCCTGCCCACCAGGGTCCACCAACCACAGCCATGCATAGGGGTCACTATGCAGCAGAAAACGGCCCGTGTGCAGGAAAGAAACGCTCACAATGCTGGGCACCACAGGTGCGTGGCTGGTAGGACTCGCTAGCGCCGTGCCCAACACTGCGAGTTCGGCTGGCTCGCTTCGGCGGACAAAACGAAATCCGCCTATGTACAGGACGGCCGCCTCCGCTGGCTCGCCAGGGCACGTCGCCGTTCCTGCGGATCTCGGCGTGGTTTCTCGTACTACGTAGCTTCTCTACCGCGTTGGTTCGGCACATGAGTAAATTTTCTTGTTCTGAAATTCCGCGCGCTCCACGTAACTCTCACCTATTTCTACTACTACTCCAGGCCTCTCCTTCGGCTGTATCACTTGCTTTCGGCTGTCCCTCGCTACGCTGGCCGAACTTTGGGAAAGCCTTTTTGAATTTTCCCGTGAACATCCCCTGATATCTCCTCCATCGCAAGGCCACGGACCCTCCCCACCATGTACCAGGGGTTTGTCTACTCCTCCAACCCCCAGGTGGCCGGTCTACAGCAGCAGTACGGGTACAACTACCCTCTGCAGGTGCCGCTCACGCCGTTGGACCTCTCCTACTCGCAATCCATGCTTCCGGCCAACTTGCTTGCGTCGTCGCCGTCTCCATATCTCGGCCGCCAGTTCTTCCAGCAGCCGCCTGCGCTGCCCCAGTACCGCCAGCACCCGCAGTTCCCGTACTTGACGCATCCTCCTGCCAGCAGCAGCTTGGACCAGCTCAACTTGTCCAGAACGGTTGTGTTGAAGTATCTTGCCGAAGACCTCACCTTGAACGAGCTCTTGTCGGAGGTCGACCACGGGCCCATCGAGTACTGCAAGATGTTCTCCAGCCCTGCTCCTGCTCACTTGAAGGGCGTTTCCACCACTCAAACATGTTACATTTCGTTCATAAACACCACAGTGCTGGTTTCGTTCCATGGCAAATACGGAAAGAACGCCTACAACTTACGTGCGCTTCGCGAGCGGTTGCGGGGCTCCCAGCATCTCCGCATCTCCTTGAACGACAACGCAGCTGGTGTGGGTACCAACAACCTTAGCAAGCAGGACTTCATCAAGTTGAAGACCCTCAACTACATACTTGACTTCAACGCCACAAGATGCCTTGTGGTTCGCTTCCGTGCGCTGCCCGAGCAGCTCCCGGAGCTCAGGACTGAATTCGAGGCCCGTTGTGCTAAGTACGGCGACTTCGAAGATTTCAAAGTGTCGACTTCCGAAGAAAAGACGGAGATCAAGTTCCTTGTGCACTTCACCTCCATCGACTCTGCCATCAAAGTCTACGAGTACCACCTCAGGCGCGTCCAGATCGACCAGCAGAATCTGATTGATCTTGACGACGCAGAGCTACCTATCATGTGCTTGTCTGCGAGGTTCCACCGTGACCGTTGTGACCGCACGGAGATTACCAAGACATCACAGTCCAGACAGCATTCTCTAGCATCTCCGTCGCCAACTTCGTCGCCACGTGTCAGCAGACGTCCATCTAATCGTCAGTTTCAAGACATTCCAGAATCGAACGGGAAGCCCGATCACGAGAGCTCAAGTGTCATTGACACACCAGACACCGCAGTTGACGACCTGCTCAGGCTGCCCGAGATTGAATCGGCCGATTCAATACCGTTTGAGCCATTGCCAGAGGCAGAGTTGGCCACCAGGTTGGCGAACGTCTCTTTGGAGTCGCTCAACGATATCCACTCTGTGTCCACCAATGTTCCTAGCGAAGCACGCCTGGCACTGCGAGCAGACCTGCGAAACGGACTGCGAATGGACCACAGTTACAGCTATCGTCTGGATGGATATTCACAGACGCAGTCACAGTACTCCGGAAGGCAGCATGTGTCGAATAGCAGCTTCACCTTGAGCGCAGTTCCTTCGTATCAGTACAACCCGGATCCTTACAACGCTGGCAACAGAACACTTTACTTGGGCTGCTTGCACCCAAACACAACAGTGGAAGAAATTGCCAATAACGTGAGAGCAGGTGGGTTGGTTGAAAGCATCAAGTTCTACCGGAGCAAGCGTATGTGTTTTATCACATTCGTTGATCCAAATATCGCATTGAAATTCTATTTGAACCATCAGGTATTGCATCAGTTAATCATCCACGGAAATGACGTGAATGTTAGCTGGGGAAAGAATCATCTGGGTCCTTTGAACCGCGAGATTGCTTTAGCAGTCACGGCAGGTGCTTCCAGAAATGTTTACATTGGAGTGAAAGCGAAGGGTGAAGGTGATAATGAGATCAAGACGCCTCTCCCAGATGAAGAGACAATGCGCTCGGACTTTTCCAAGTTTGGTGACTTGGAACAGATTAACTTCTACCATAATAAGGACAGTGGTTTCATCAACTTCATGAACATTATGAATGCTATCAAGCTTGTGGAAATGTTCGAGAGCAAGAATGTTGAAAAGATACGAACCATTGCTGGTGATAACGGTGAATTCTACGAAAAGTACAAACAATTCAAGATCAGCTATGGAAAGGACAGATGTGGCAATCCACCTCGGTTCAGTGTCAGGAAAAAGAACAGAAGTCTTGAGTACTTGAGAGAACGCGACACTTCCCAGACTGACCTCTTTAGGCAAAAGGTGCAGGCTGAGGAGAATAATAATTCCATCAACGAGGAAGCTGCCATGGTTTTCGGTATCAGTACTGAGCTGCATAGTGTTTCAGAGTCTCCTACGCCGAAAGACGATGAGGGATTGAAGGATTCCTCGCCTGAATACTTGGCAGAGAGCACCAACATCATCGTGGATCTCGAGTCGTCCCCTACCGAGCCTCAGGCTGAAGAGGAAGTGGCAGTCAAATCACTTGGAGTTGAACAGAGTCCCGATGAGGAAGAGTGTGAGGACGATGAAGATGACGATGATGATGATATCTCGATTATCATTGGCTCCGACATCACCACATCATCACAAGTGCCTCACAGACGTAAGGCGCACGGCAAACCTCACAAAATCTACCATCACCGGCCAGATTCGTTGGATGCTTGTTCTCTGCAGTGGAACAACTCAAGAAATTCATCCAGCTTATCTTTGAACTCCAACTTCGCCAAGTACTACAACTACCACCAACCTACGTTCAGCCCTGCTCCATCGATCCCTCAAATGATGTACTACCAGCAACCACCACAAAGTTCGCAAATGCGTCCTAATAACTATTACGCTGGGCCACATCAGATGCAGGGAATGCCACCAATGATGCAGCAGAACTCGTACCATTATCCTCAGCATCACAACAACAGTCATTACTCGTTATCTGGTTCTCAGGTGATGGCGCAATATTTGGCAAAATCGCAGCACGACAACTTTGTGTACGCTGCGAGCATCATCAACATGCCAGAAGAACATCGTGAATTCAAAAGGACTCCAAGGAGGGCGCATAGGAAACAAAGTGCTGAAGACGTCGTATAGTAAGTACGGGTAATCAAGGTAATAAAATACGGTTTCACAATTTTACAATCTATGTAAAGATTAAATACTGAATGCGATGGAGCCATATGTTCCAATAATAGCGCACAAGACACCAACAGTAATACCAACGTACGTGGCCACTCTCTGAGTGGTAGTCATTTCGTCAGCGAAGAATTTCAAGCTGAATGTGAGAGGAAGTGTAACACAGATGGAAATGCAGATTGCACTACCAAGGAAGGCAATCACCTTACCAAAAGAAGTGAATACCATAGACGCAGTGAAGAGGAGTCCACAAAAGATTGCACGTGCAACCACTTTCTTCGTTGTGAGAGGTTCAATTCGTTTACCCTCCTTGTAGACAATGACAGACTCATCATTGATGTGAAGATGTCCCTCGTACACGGACACAATAGGGCGCACAATCAAGGCCAATTTGGACACTGGCAAAAGGCCCAAGAACAAGCAAAGCACTGGTTTGACCCACGCTGGGTAGTTTGTGCTCAACATAATATTTTTTGTCAAAGAGTCCTTGCAGTCTGCGCCAAACATCAAGAATCCCACAATGGCGATCAACAAGTCCATTACGAAAGTCGTCAGGAACGTGATGTTGCAGCAATGGTCATACTTGGAAGTGTGACGCATGTCTCTGTATAGTTCGGGGAACACCGGGTGTCCACCCCAAGGTGCCATAAAAAGTCCAACGCTCAAAATCACATCACTGGCAGACTGGGGCCACATGTAGGTGGATGCTGGGTTCAACAACAGGCCGGGTGAAGCTGTCGTGATAAAACCACAGAAGACAATAAGCAGGAAAACACAGAAGGTGCAAAAGATACCTGCCAAACTCACCAAAGACAAAAGCGATAAGGGAAGGAACGACATGAGGAACGTGATGAACACTATCAGCAGCTTGAACACCACGCTCTCGACGTTTGGAAACAACAACGAGAAGGAGTCGCCGAAGAGAAGCACCAACGACACCAGGGCTCCGATGAGATCGATGGTAAACGTCGCTGTAGCTAAAATCTGGGCCTTCCTGCCTCCGTACAGGTACGCAATGTCTCCGTAGGTGTACAACGTAGGGTTCCGGCGCAAGATAGCCCCCAAGATCTTCGCTGTCTTGTTAGTCGTCCATGCACATACCACCAAGATTAATGTTCCTAGAACCCATCCGGAAAGGCGGAATCCAAAGGACAACGATAGCATGGCTATACCTAAAAGAGTGTTGATAGCATTGAATATCGTCTGCGGACTAGTTGAGCTGCCAGTGATGTTCGAAACTCCACTGGCTCGGCTAAGAACTGTCGTCAATAAATGGGACTCCTCATCGGGGAATGAAAAAGTGTTGATGTGGTCGTAGCCACGTGAGGGAAATGTGCTCTCCGGAATTGCGGGCTCCTCGGGCATCACCTCGTCTACCAGGACGTCGGGCACCGGCAGTGTGCAAGGAGATACGTTATCTCCAAGGTTTTCAAGGATGGCCAGCCCCAAGTAGGTCTGGGCTCTGCGGAAGGATGAGGCAAAGTTGCTGAGCGAATTTGCTCCGCCGACATCCAAGAAGGACTGTCTTCGGGCTTTGGGAATCTGCGCTGGATTCAGCATTTGTGGTATCAGTTTGAGGTGAAAATCCGGTATACGCTTATGCACAGACGATATGCAGAGAAGCTTCCAAGGAAAGTCGAGCTAGGCATGCTAACTGCGGAGTTGCCACTTGCATCTGCAGCTTCCTCTGGCGTGGCTGAAGCTCCAGAGCTTGTTAATAAAGTTTACTAATGGTGAATCTGGGCCGAGAGTTTTTGCTTCGAACCTTGTTTGGCTGTCCGATAAGGTAGGCACAAGCAGGGGAGGAGAGGGAACTCGGTGAGTTTGAGCGTTGTTTTTGTGTTGCCTCGCCTGTGGATTCACTTTTGGGTGCAAATTCCATCGTGGCATAAAGCTGCCCTCGTCACGTAAGAATCCGCCTAGGAACCGGGCATAATCGGCGCCGTTGCCGCCACCATAGAAGGAGGCTCCGGTCGACCGCATTGCAGCCGCAGACAGTTGCATCAGCTTGCGCCTGTCTAGCTGGGGCTCACTCCACCTGCCTTAGCACAAGACTGCGGGCAATAAATACTCTGTACGATCTGGAAGTTTGCCAGCGATGGCTTCTTCCTTTGACAACTACCTCGTACCAATCATAACGTTTCCCCATGCGGAGCCTCGAGTTTCGGGGAAAGAATTACTTCCAGACCGTGACGTGCGGTTGGAAGAAGAGTTCAGACCCGACCAGTGGAACCTCAACACCAGACTGTATTCACATGAGGTGTTTGCCCCCACAGAGCTGCCCTTGAGCCACCGCTCGAACCCATCTATAGACAGCACCTCGCTGGAAGGAAGACGAAGCGATCGCGGCATCGTGAAGCCCAGAACCACCACCGCATACTGGCCGGAGGAGAGCACCACCTGCTACCAAGTGAGAGCTCACGAAGTTGTTGTGTCTCGCCGAGGAAGCGATAACTACATCAATGGCACCAAATTGCTCAATGTCACTGGTATGACAAGAGGCCGTCGGGACGGTATATTGAAGGCTGAAGCGGGCAGAAAGGTCGTACGCAGTGGGCCTATGAACTTGAAAGGAGTGTGGATACCGTTTGCACGAGCCGTGGAGATTGCTCGAAACGAAGGAGTCTATCAGTTGTTGTATCCGTTGTTTGTGGAGGACGTGTCCGTCTTTTGTCGTGAAAGTGGCCAGGAGCTCCTTCAAGAACCTACTCAGACACCTTCGGGCCTCCTTGATACTCGTGGTTTATACTGAAGTTTTATATTTGATATATGAAGACTTGCTGAAGTTGGCTGGAGTAGAAGTTTGGGTGCGAAAATACATATTTAGTACGTATTAGTGATAGTTTGTGAAATAGTTTTTACCAGCTATAAATTCGGAAAACTGGTTTCAGAAGACGATACTTTCTTCACGGGAGAGTTACAGGTAACCGAGGATATCCCTTCAGTATCACGCCTCATATTATATATTTTCTCATGGAATTTCGTCTTCGTATCTGTGACGCATTCAACCGCCCAAGGAACACCAACGGGGAGCTTGAAGTGTCATGCCAAGCAGAGGAGCTCTCATTACCAACTGGTGGCAAAGGTGACAATACTATAAAAAGATGACAATACTATGAAAAGATGAGAGTGGACTGCGAGTTGACTATATATTAGTATGAACTATAACGACCCAACTCTCTACAAATCGGCTTCTGTGCATTTCAGATTGATCAGCTCGCTTTGCATAAAGGCTGACTAAGAATTGCCACATTTCTATCAGCCCCCAAATTTCATAGCTCTTGCATTCGTATAAAGGACCTCATATCAGATGACGCCACCAGTTAAGCCCGAAATGTGCATGGTACAGCCCGCCTGTCGCAGGTAGTCGAGCCCTAACTCCCCCAAATATCATATCTTGAGCTTCTGAGGCTGTTCGATGCATCTGATACCGTAGCTGCGCATGATATCAGATAGTTTCTAGAAGCTATGGCTCTTGAAATCCACCGTCACACTTGTAGCTGTTGGAGCATCTCATTCCGAAATCCTCTGAGAGTCAGCCATCAGCGTAGAGGCTGAAATCTCAAATAGTACTATTTAAAGATCGGTAAACTACCGATTGAACAAAAAACGTGGCTAGCACTCAACGGTGGTTAGGATTGCCAAGATCGATTATAATTTGTGCCATATACGCCACAAGCCGTTGTGGCTGGACCCAGGTACCGATTGGACTAAGGGAATATCGCATATAGAGGAAGCAACCAAGGAACGCTTTGATTTGCCTAGAATTTCAAAGTAGAGCTGTCCTAGAAGCAGCGATAACCGGTGGCACGAGGCCCCTGAATATAGATAGGCAGATGAAATTGGCAAGATAGGCAGCACTACAAGACTACACCTGTTGGTGGATTTTCTTGTTGACGGAACTGGCATAGAAAAGCAAACCCTTGTCTATAATGTCTAGACCTTCTCGGTTGAACCTGAAGAGGCGTGTGACTCATCATGGTTTTTCTTGATGTTCTTCAACTTCAAGGTGGAATTGTTTCCAAACGTAAAGTAAGGATGAAACACCGCCAATATAAGCCCAGCGATGGCAATCATAGTTGCATCAAGAGCCAAGAGAAACACTTCGTGATGCGCAAGATACCCATCGAAGCCTTCTTTGAGTTCAGCTACACGATAAGCACACCGAATGTAGATAGCCAAAACCGCAAGAGTCATAGCCAAAGGAAAATAAGGCACAAGCTTCCTGGCACGGATGGTCAGGAACTGTGGATTGTAGTATTGCTCCAACACCACCCGTTTGTAGCTTTGTGCATAAGATGTGTTGATCAACATCAGGAAGAAATTCAAGAAAGACGGCTTTACGGTGTCAGTCCGACCATTTAGAGTGAAGCTCCTAGCGTCGTGGAAGAAAAGACGGAGGAGGAAATCAATCCAGAAGTACCAGAACACCGTCATGGCCGCAACCTGGAAGACTACTCCTCCAAACATGATCCAAGTACCTGAATCCAGACTCAGATTGTCATTACTGGCACCAGAAGCAATACCTCCACCAGTACCTTGAATGATGAGAGATATAATGTCAGTGGTCACGAAGAAATAAGTGTACCACATAGGCTTGAGTTTCGAGTACTGGCGACCATGGATGACTATCATCTGACCAAATAATACGTAGATGCCGGCCATGAAGAAGGCAGGAGCTATGGTAAGCGTCACATACTGCGCCAAGTAGTAGTTGTCGTTCCTGTTATCACCAACAGAAAGAACTCTGGCTATGAAGCCAATAAGCTCCACCAAAAAGCCAAGGATGAAAGCGACGTTGAACCAATGGTAGCGAGACCAGATGTACATGACGAGATTCGACACGAACAAAGCAACGAACAACACCGTGAAGAAGTAATTACCTCCAGGGTTTAAGTTGAAACCGTACACGTTCTGATAGTCAGCAAGGTCCTTCAAGTTGTATGTTGCTTCTACCAAAGCCTCAGTCACCTGTGGCTGAGCGTCAGTAGCAGTAGCAAGTACCAGCTGGGCACTTATGACTGTCAAAGAAGCCTCAGCACCTCTAATAATTTGCAGAAACCAGTTCCGCTGCCAGAAAGAAGTGCTCACAGCATAATCTGCAATTGCTTGAGATAACAGCGATTCAAGAGCAGCAACGTGCGTGGGGTTGATAGAAGTGAAATGGGTAGCTGTGGGGTACCCTTGACTGGGAGTCCAACTCAAGATAGTTTGACTCATACTCCGTGAATCTCTGACTACACCTCTTATATACTCTTAAGCTGCGCCCCAGCTATAGCCAACACAGTTTGGTACGGCTGACTGCGCCTGGAGGCGACACAGTTACACATTGAGCTATAAATACGAAACACGACTAGTTATAAATACAACTCAGCGGCTTCGCCTCTTCGGATCTACATTGGTTATCGCCGTCTATGGTTACCGCCGTCTGGAACGGTTTTTGCAATCGAGTTACGCAGGTACCTCCGCCCCACTGCAATAGGAAGGTGTACATAAATGCTGGGCATAGTTCCAGGGCTCCAAGCAGGAATCGGAGGATAAATGCAATACCTATTTTTATTTTACGAGATCACCGTACTGGGATTGACAAATGTATGTGGATTCCGCGCCTCTATAAGCTACTGAAGGTGCCCGTATGGACCTTGAGTTGACTCTTCACTGAATCAAGGCTGTTCAATGCTCTTAGTTCTGTCGAATGAACTGGTGTGGAGCACGATTATGTAAGCACACTTGACTCGTAAGTGCTGAAGTAAGCGTAGCTGGTGCAGACACGGTGATGATATGACGAATGGATTGAGTGGCCCAAGTTTATGCAGCAATGTTTGTTTGGATGTTGTCCTCGTACTCGATCTCCACTCTTGGTCTGCGCTTTTTCTTGTTGTCTTGAGGCGCACGACGCTTTCCGCTGTCGGCCTCCTCGTTGTCCTCCTCTTCGTCGTCCTCTTCCTCTTCGGAAGCGGAAGAGTCATCCAACCAGCGCTCCAAGTCCTCCAAGTCCACCAACTCGTCCTCGGCGTCGTCCTCGACATACTCGATTTCTCCAACATCGCTGTCTTCGTCTCCAGACTCCAACACAACGTCGTCGTCATCGTCGAACTCTTCCTCCTCTTCGACCTCATCGACCTTGCCCAACACCTTCTGCCAGATCTTCTCATCGACATTCAAAGGCTTGTCACCATATGCTCCACTCTTCAATCTGTCCAACAACTCTTTCTCGATCGCCTTCTCGATCTTAGCAGCAACCAAGGCCTTACGCTCTCTGTTCTCCTCTCTTCTCTTGACCTTGGGCTTCACTCCAACGTAATGTCTCTCTTCCTCACGCAAAGCAAGTCTGCGCTCGGTGATGGCAACCTGTGTCAATCTCGTCAATCTTTGCTTGCACTTGTGGATCAAGAACTTCTGCCAGTATTGCAAGTTCTCGTCGATCTGCTCCATGGCACGAGTGTAGTTTTTCAGCAACTTCACTCGTTCCCACATCTTGGAGGGCATGTGTGCTCTTTCGGCTGTTTTCATGTAAAGGTACAACTTTCCTTCGATGTTCTTGACAGTAGCGTATCTGGCGTTTGCCAAAGGGCAAGACATACGGTCACAGAGTCCGCTGACGTTGTATTCATTCCTGCAAAAGTCCTGGCCCTTGCCTGTTTTGATCTTAAACGAACAGAACGAGTGGTTGATCACCGACCAAATGACGTCGTCCGATGACATGATGCTGTGATGTGAATGCAAAAAGGGGAATTAAAAGTAGCAGGAGAGCTGAATAAAGATAGCGCCAAT
This sequence comes from Danielia oregonensis, assembly GCA_003707785.3. NCBI lineage: Eukaryota > Fungi > Ascomycota > Pichiomycetes > Serinales > Metschnikowiaceae > Danielia > Danielia oregonensis. Next base: position 449,801 of record PPLJ03000008.1, read on the forward strand.
GGATGAGGTTTGAATTATGCGCAAAAAAAAATCGAGCAGAGATGAGGTGTGCAGACAGATTTCTTAGGCATACAGACTATAGCGAGAGTTCGTAGGAGTATTATTTACGGAAATGCACTAATGGCTCTGAAAATTGCAAATAAGTAGATCGAGCGCAGACCGCATTTTGTAACTTTTTCTCTCTGCATTGTTTGTAGTCAAGTGATTGTAGAGACCTAACAGACTACGTCAAACCACCAAAGCAATAGACTACCAGAGCAATAGACCATGCAACGACTGAACTACCTGAGACCGGTCGTAGAATAACCCCCATTTCGTACTCTCATCCACGCAATCCCAATGGTTTCCGGGGAACCGCGGGCCTGACCTTTGCGATCTTTGGGCCAATAACAGGAAACCTCAGCGGATTGATTTCGTTGGCTTTGCGGGAAAACGACATTAGCGTGACCACCACCTGGTAGGGGTCTTGCTTCTCGTACAAATCGATGGTCTGGAAGATCTCGTCATGCTCCATTCCAAGCGCTTTGCACGTTAGAAGGAAAAAGTGGATGTTCTCCATCTGGATAAATGGCATACGAGAGCTCTTGTAGCGGGAGGAGGGGTACCCTGGTCCCAACAAGTTGCCCAATTGGCATAGCACGTGGCCGTCCTTCAAGATATCGGCCAAATCGAAGCTTGCGAGCTTGCTTTGCTCTTCTGGAGAAGTACGCAACACCTGGAAGATCCACGACTTCACCTCCTGCTGCGAACGGGCGTACTTGGCCTCACGTGAGTTGTGGAGGTCCTGGTCCAAGTTCGTATTGGCGTTTTGGCTCATTAGAGTGTAGTATGTCTGAGATTCTCGATCCAGATTCTCAATACAGAATCTCATTCCTACGCACAAAATACCATCAAACATGTTATCCTATTAAATACATTTCCCTAAGGTTTAGTTGTGCAACTTCTTCTCGTAAGAGTGCAAGCCGTGAACACCACCCTCCAACTGGGCAGATGCAGTTCTGAACTCAAAACGAACATCTCCACTGTAGACCTTCTCTCTCAACTCGGTGACGGACTTGATACCAATGTCCTGCAACGAGTGCTGCAAACCGTTGAACAAGTAAGGAACGAACTTGACGATCGAACCCTTGTCAACAACAGCACCGGAAACACCCTGAGCAACCAAGACCTTGTCGGACTCGGAGAAGTAACGAGAGGTGGAAGCGTTGGCGTTGGTGGAAGTCTGCTGCATGGCGTCGATGGAACCCATACCTCTGTACGACTTCAATCTCTTACCGTCACGGTAGAAGTAGTCACCTGGAGTCTCGGAGGTACCAGCCAACAAACCACCCATCATGACACAAGAGGCACCCAAGGCCAAAGCCTTGGTGATGTGACCGATGTTACCGATACCACCGTCAGCAATACATGGAACACCAAACTGGCTGGCGAACTCACACACGTTGTAGACGGCAGTACCCTGTGGTCTACCACAAGCCATGACTTCCTGAGTAATACAGATGGAACCAGATCCCATACCGATTCTCAAACCGTCAGCACCAGCCTCAATCAAGAGGGCAGCCTGCTCACGGGTAACCACGTTACCAGCCACAACCTGCAAGCTGGGGTAGGTGGCCTTGATCCACTTAAGCATGTCCAACTGGAAAACAGAAGAACCGTTAGAGGAGTCCAAGATGACGACATCCAAGCCAGCCTCAACCAACTTAGTCAATCTGATTCTGTCAGCTGGGATGGTTCCGATAGCGGCACCACACAACAACTGCTTAGAGTCGAAGGACTTAGAAGCATCGGGGTAAGACTGGTTCTTTTGCAAGTCGGTCAACGAGATCAAAGAAACCAAGTTGCCGTTGGAGTCGACAATAGGCAACTTACCTTTCTTAGAAGAACGCAACAAGTTGTTACCCTCAGCCAAGTCAATGCCTTGCTTACCTACAATAAGGTCCTTGGTCATGACCTCAGAGACCTTAGCAGAGTCATCATCGTGGAACTGAACATCACGGGAAGTGACGATACCCACAAGCTTTCCGCCAACCTTTCCGTTGTCTGTTTGTTAGTAAATATTCTTGAAATCGTGGTTGTCAGGAAAAGTTTGTCCTCAACATCGTTTGATGTAATTCGGTAGAACGAAAGTTATAAATAGGTTAGATCATCAGTTAACCTCGAAACACATACCAGTAACAGGGAAAGAAGAGAAACCGATTCTCTCCTTCATCTCTTTGATTTCACCCACAGTCACATCGGGAGAAACCACGAGAGGGTCGTTGATGAAACCGTTCTCGTACTTCTTCACCTTTCTGACCATGGCGGCCTGCTCCTCAGCAGTACAGTTGTGGTGAATAATACCGATACCACCCAACAAAGCCATGTGGATGGCCATAGCGTCCTCAGTGACAGTGTCCATGGGGGAAGACACGAATGGGGACTTCAAGGTAATCTTCTTGGTCAACTTGGACTCCAAGCTGACGGCTGAAGAAGCAAAGTCAATCAAGCCGGGCAAAACCAAAAAGTCATTGTAGGTCAAACCACCGAAGTTGGAGGAGTCGATCAAAGTCTTGACGTCCAAGCCGTCTTTTTTGGCGTAGGTGGCCAAGTGGGTCGTTGCAGAAGTACAGTCCAAAACCATTGCAGAAGTTGTAAGCAGAAAGGGGCAAGCTTTGCCAAAAAAGAAAATTTAAAATAAACTGGTGGTGGATGCACTGCGTATTTATACTAAGAGCGATGCGCAAAAAATTTTCAATTACTAAGTGAAGGCTGGAGAAGTCAGAGGACAAAAATCGAGCCGACCGTGTATACAAGCGTGGAGTATGTCGACAAGGCCGTAGAATCTTGCCATCCGCCGCGGAGCACCACGATAAGTGGCGCTTTGCGCAATCCGATCTAGTTCCGTCGGATGTGCCTCGGGTCATCCGAGATAGGTATATCGGGCTGGGTCACGAGACTGGTGAAGATCGTGCCAATTAGAGGTGGTGGGGGAGAGCAATGACGACGGCGTTCTCGACATTGCGGAGGGAGCTACGTGGCCACAAAGTGGAATTCTTGCTTTGGACCCGACGAAGAAATATGGGCCGAATTCCGAGAAGTATGCCAATTTCATGAAGTATGCCAATTTCATGAAGTATTCCATGAACCACTCACCATGAAGGTCGCCATAGAAGGCTTCTAGCCCCTCCAGGGTCCCGGTCATAGAGGGCAATCGTCATGACAACGCACAAGCTTCTACCTTCCTCTACTGCTACTAGTTTGAACTCATCGCTGAATCTTGGATGTTAGTGAAAATTTCTGGAAAATATGCTTGGTCAGTGTAGCGGTTCTATAATCGTTCTTCATTTAGATCGAGACTGCCGAAACGACAGCTAGCTAGAATCATCCTACAAGCATGGCCATGATACATACAAGCAACAGTGGTTGTGTATTGAGAAAACAAAGTGAAATCTCCTCCAGTGCACTTTTTGTGCATCACACTAAGATGTCAACACCAATGTATATGCACGACGAGTGTTTATAGAAGAACTGAAGCACGAGCCACGTCAGTGGGCGTTGACCCCGGCGTCACTCGTCGCACCGACTTGGCCTTCCTGCTTGCACTTGTTGACGTACTCCTCGATTCTCTTCCAACCTTCTTTTCTAGACATTTCTCTCAATTTCTGCTCTTCCACAGACTGGTGGTACAACATGGTACAGTGGTCGTACAAAATGGGGTTGTGGTCCATGAACACCTTCAACGCCCCAAAAGCAAGCTGGTGTATGCTCTTATTCCAGTTGGACGTAGCCAGGTTGTGTGGGGGGATATTGCTGAAGTCCTCCATGTCCATGTTCTGCTGCGGCGAAGAAAACGAGTCGTAGTACTCTTCATCAGTCATGTCGTTGATCATGTGGGTGTCGTCCATGTTTCCGCCCACGTCATTGCCATGGCCATTTCCTTCGTAGCTTCCGTTCAACATCAAACCGTGGTCAATTATGTTGCCGTTAGCATCCGTAAGCGAGTTAGGGTTGTCAATTAGTTTCTGTTGGAGAGCACCATTAGCAATTCCCGGTTGTGTAGCATTAGTCAACTCGTACAACGACGAGAAGATGATGGAGAGTACGACTTCAGCGTTCTCAGTCACCAACGTCAAAAAGTATTCGTTCTGCCAGAAACACAAGACCTTTTCACTCACCTGGAAATGTGAAGATGAAATGCACTTCAGTAATTGCGCAAACAAGGGGATCTGGATCTTCAAAAATTCGCTAGGTTCCATCACTTCGAATATGTCCTCGATCTCGTTCAAGAACATCACCTCCTTGGGGGAATTTATCTTTGGCCAAAAGCGCAACAATCCCATAATGACATCCTCCGTCAACGAAGGGTCCTTCTCCAAAAATTGAACGATACAGTATGCCAATTGAGGGTGGTACAAAGACAACGATTTCACCTTATGCAATGGCATCAACACACGGATCAAGAATATCTTGTGCTCCTCCTTCAAGGGTAACGCAAATCCGTTGATAATGGCGCCCAAGATCTCCAAAAGTTCTCCAATACCGTTGAAACGCTCAGTTTCGTAGACGAACTGCAAGAAGACGTTGGAGATGGACTTTCTGATGAACGAACGCAAGCTCAAGAACTTACCGTATATCCTGTGCAAGGTCGTCTTCAAACAGTCTCTTTCACGTGGGTCCTCACTATCGAGCAACTCCAAAATACGCAAGATGAAGTCATGATCGATGTACTGCTTGGCGATTTGGTGGTGGAAGTCGGGGCTCTCCACGAAGCGCAAGAAGAACTCGTAGATAGACTGCATGTGTGGCCATGCCAACTCCAGGACAGGTTCATCTTCATCCGGGTCGAACAAGTCACCTATAGGGTTCACAGGCGGCGGAATGGGACGAAACAAGTTCTTTCTGAACATGGCTATCACGTGTTTGTACATATCGTCGGTGTAGTTGAAGCGATTGCTGACGATGAATTGGATCAATTCCAGCAACGTGATGCGCTTGATTTCTTTGCCACGGATATCGTGGGTGGGGTCTCCGAAATCAAAGATGATGTTGCATTGGTCCACCTTCTGGATGAAGAGCGAGATTTGTTCTTCCGGAGCAACTTCATCGAAATCAGGAAGCTTGACGATCTCCCGAATCTGGTCAGGCGACGTGGGCTCTACCCGCGAGGACGAGTGTCTTTTGGGTGTGGCAATGAGATCAATGTCAAAAGCCTCCTTGTTGGGAGACAGAATGTTTGGGTTTAGAGGCATGCTGTGTCCCTGGTGAGAATGGGTGGCCAAGCGGCCGTCAAACGGAATGGCCGACGTGAAGCCTGTGACATGCAGTATGGGCAGGCTAGGCGTGGGTGTGATTGGGGTGGTGGAGGCTAGCGACGTTTGCATAGGCTCGTTGATGACAATCCGGGGAGAATCAACAGTGACATTGGGCGGGCTAGCCACGGCTCCCGGAGGTGGGGTCTGGGGCAGACCTACGCCAAACTGCTCGACCGCGTTGGTCACGGCTTTGGCGTCCTGCGGCGTCTTTAACTCGGCGCCAGGCAGAGAGGTTTCTTTTCGAGAAGGAGACGGCGAGTTGGACTTCACCAGAGACAGAGCACTGGTGGATTTGGGGGCCAGGAGTGACAGCAGCAGCAGCTTGCGCGTGACCTCCTTGGCGGGGTCTTTGGCGTCTTTCTTGTCGGATTTCTTCGACGACGACGAAGACGAAGCCTGACCTTTGTTACGGCTGAGCCTGTTCTTGAAGCCTTTCATCATTTTGCGGCCACGGGTTAGTGAGGCACTGGCGGGGCGAGGATAGAGGGCAAAATGCGCTGGTGGCTGAGCAGCGTCGGTGTAGGGTGATAGTGTCGATTGTAGTTACAGTGGACAATTGAGACTTCCACGGAGGTCCTGGTGTAGCACGAACGGAGAGGAGATGTCAAATTCTGCACAACGAGCTAATCAGCGGTCTGTGTGGCGATGTTCTGTTCAGCAACTGTGTTGTTGAGACGTCGCCGTGTTGTTGTCGTTTGTCACTTTTTTTGTGTCTTTTTTTCCAGCAATCTCTTTGGTGCATACACACGCAATAGGACGAGGCAGGAGAGGGGCAGTGATAGAGCCTTATATAGGAGAGGCACACTTGTTAGGTCAACACGTCAATGCACGGAAGGGAGCCGGTAGTTTGGCTGGACACGACGGTATAAACACGCCAGTCTGGGTGCAGGAAAAGTATAGCCCGGGGAGGTAAGGAAGAGGCCAAATATGGAGGAAGAGGAAGCAACGAAAGGGTAGAGAGGAGATCAGAGACGAAGATTCACAGATATTTTGCATTTCGGGCCTCGAGATTCTGGGCACGGCAAAATGACGTCGTTTTGCTGGTTGCTCAAAATGTGGAGAGCATGAGAATTCAACACCGCGAATGGAGACTAGAGGTGGAGTAGGAAAGTTGGGAAAAATGGGGGAATCTGGAGTTGTGGGAAGAGCACGGAGCTGGGCTTGTAGGTGAGGATTGTTTGGATCAGTAGAAAGAGTTGCAACTCGTGGAATTGTTGGAGTAGGTGGAAGTGGTGGAAGTGGTGGACTTGGTGGAATTGATTACATGGACTATCGACAGCCGAGGAGAGGATGCGCGGCGAGCTCAACAAGGTTGCAGAGGCACGGAGATGAGGTTGAGAGTGGAGGGATGATAGAGGGACGGAACTATGGAGAAACCCAGATGCTCTCTGTATATCTCGAAGTGTGAAAATTGTGGAAAGTGTCTATTAAGTGTTCACAAACCTACCACTGATTCAATGCATTTCAAGCGCAATTGCATCTGCCCCGGCAGACTCTGCCATCTCAAAATACCTGGTCTTCTTTCACCTCGATCAAGTGGTCGTTGTTGTCGTTCAACACCATCAGCAAGTAGCAGTTCCAGCCGATACTCACCACGTTGACCACGAGCAAGCGAAGCTGCACAGGCACGAAGCCAAAGTTCAACATCTGCACGGCTGGCCACACATACCAGTTGGTGCGGAGAGTGCTCCACCAATTCTCCTTCAACTTCAGCGCAATCACCAGTCGTGGGTCGCTAGGTAGTTCCATCAACGTCATGGCCGTGTAGTATAGAGGAATGCCGAGGAAGGGCGCAAACACGAGCTGGTCTAAACCTACCCTGGCGATGGTGTTGGCCACCGGCCTCGGGCTCTTGTGTGCTAGGAAGGGCATCTTCACTCGGGGTAGAATCTTGTACCACCTGTCGCCCAACGGAGCGAATATGATGCCTCCGTAGATCACAGCACGGAGCGTTCGTGCAAGATCATAGCTTGTGTCTTTGTCTGCTATTTTCTGGGCCAAAAAGTCGCCAGCCCCAAAGAGGAAGGCCGTGGAGACGGAATTGGTGACGAACGGCCGCTTGACCAAGAGCTGGTTGTATTTGTAGTAGAGCGAAGCCATAAAGAAGAGGTGAGATGAGATACAAAAGATTAGCCAAATACAGTTTATTAGTGAGAATGGTGATATCTATAATATTCATGCATACACCATGGTCTGCTCCTCGTCAGCAGTCTCGATGTCCACAATTTCCTCTATGATCTTGCCGGTGCCCTTTCCGTGTCCCTTTGTGTTGTGCACAAAACTCAAATAACAGTTCCAACCGATGGACCACACGTTGGCCACGACCACGCGGAACTGGACAGGCACAAAGAACAAGTTGATGAGCTGGATCGGCGTCCACACCACCCAGTTGGCACGCAACACATTCCACCAGTTGTTCTCCAACTTCGTTTTCGCAACTTGCAAGAAGTCCTCGTGGAACGCCAACGCCGACATCACCGTGTTGTACAACGGGATCCACACCAACCCGGGCAACAATAAAGCGTCCAATGAGAGGCGGAAGAGGTTGTCGTGGATGTGGAGATGCCGCGTGGACTTCTTGCTTCTTTTGAGGGCTGAAAGGAACGGACTGGACAAGAAGGGCAACGTCTTGGCATGCCATTTGACGCTCAACGGAGCAAAGAAGAACAGCCCATACACCATGGCCCGGAGTGTTCTCTGGTAGTGGTATTCCGCTGGGCTGGACTCGTCGTCGTCGTCCAAACGATGCGGAAATAGGAACTGTGCCAAGCCGTCGCCGGCCCCGAATAGGAGGCCGGTGGTGACCATGTTGGTCTTGTACGGATGGGCCTTGAGAAGGTTGTTGTACAAGCGGAACACACCCATGTAGATGAAAATTCAGTCTCGCGAGCTGATATGAGTATGAGTGCAGGCAGGAGGAAGCGAGCGGGAGTCAGGACCCGGAGACCGGCCGTAAACGGCAGGACTGTGCGGGTTTGGAAGCGGCCGATGTGAGTTTTCCGGGTGGGGAGAGGGGGCAGAGGTGTCGAGGCCGTGGGAGGTCGGCGAGAGTGTGCGAAGGGAAAGAAGAGAGAAGAGACCGAATGCGAGGGAGAAGAGTGGAAGAGCGAAGAGATGAAAGATGAGAGACGCAAGTGAAGAGAGGCCGTAGTAGGAGTAAAGAGAGGCAGAGAGTACAGAGACAAGAGAGACCAAAGAAGAGTGAGAACGGAAAATACAGAAGAGTGAGAACGGAAAGGAAGTACAGAAGAGTGAGAACTGAAAGGAAGTACAGATGAGGAAGAAGAAGAGCAGGAGAGGAAGAGCCACGCGATCCACAGATCGAACAGCTGCAACCTCCCTCTTTTCGTCGTCATGTCACAACGTCCTCTCCCTCCACAACTCTCTCGACCTCTTTATGACTTCCGCTCTCCACAGCCTCACCAGAACTCATCTCCACGTTGCATTATGCAACATGTCACCTCTCAGCCGCCCCTCCATCGACACCAGTGGCCACGTGCCGCAACAACCATCTACCTTGGCTCACAACTCAGATATACGGCACATGCACCGAACACACTGTGTGCAGGCCGCAAACTCCTTTTCGGACACGATTCACGTCTTTTGGGGCTCCTATTCCGCCGCATCAAGAAGCCGACCAACGGCGCACCCACGAGCGTCTCGAGCCGCCACCGGGTGTTGACGTTTCGGCCGCATTCGGCAGCGTTCCCGGCGTCTCCAGCTCCGCCAACAGCCCAGGCAATAAGCTTAATCCACACCGTAGCGCAAAACGTCCGCAGCAATTGGCCGCGCGATAAGAGTGGCTGGCTGTCCTGCATAATGGCGCGGCCCACCCCCTGACAAAATGGCATTTTACTCGAGACTTTTTCCTCTTTTTCTCAACTACTTTTCCCAAATGCACAGAACCTACTCGTTGAGATCCCAGAGAGCTCCCACTGCCGCTCAGTTGCAGTCGCCCCCACCCCCACCTTCGTCCACCAAGTCGAAATTCTTCGGAAAGGGCTCGTTGTCCCACTCCATCAGAAAGTCGACTGCTGGCGCTTTGGGTCCCGAGATGGCGAGAAAGTTGGCGCAGTTGATCAAGATGGAGAAGAACTTGATGCGCTCCATCGAGATTACCGCCAGGGAGAGAAAGGAGGTTGCCAAGCAGTTGAGTATCTGGGGTGAGACCAACGACGACGACATCTCCGACATCACCGACAAGTTGGGTGTCTTGGTGTACGAGATCGGTGAGCTCGAGGACCAGTTCATCGACCGCTACGACCAGTACAGAATCACCATGAAGTCCATCAGAGACATCGAGGGTTCTGTCCAGCCTTCCAGAGAGAGAAAGCAGAAGATCACCGACCAGATCGCGTACTTGAAGTACAAGGACCCCCAGTCCCCCAAGATCAACGTGTTGGAGCAGGAGCTCGTGCGTGCCGAGGCCGAGTCCTTGGTTGCCGAGGCGCAGTTGTCCAACATCACCAGAGAGAAGTTGAAGACCGCCTTCAACTACCAGTTCGACTCGATGCGCGAGCACGCCGAGAAGATTGCGTTGATCGCCGGCTACGGTAAGGCTTTGTTGGAGCTTTTGGACGAGTCCCCTGTTACTCCTGGTGAGACTAGACCCGCCTACGACGGTTACGAGGCCTCGAAGCAGATCATCATCGACGCCGAGAACGCCTTGGCCACGTGGACCTTCGACTCCGCTGTGGTGAAGCCCACCTTGTCGTTTGCTGCCCACGAGGAGGACTACGACGCCGACGACTTGGCCGACGAGGCCGAGCACATGAAGCTCGCCGAGGACGAGTGGAGAGAAGAGGCCAAGGCCTAGATGTACGAACAGTTGATAAAATGTTTTTGTTTTGCCTTCGATGTAGCAACGTTAGACCCTCTGCACCCGGTCCTGGCCCATCTGTGCCAGAAAAGTCACACATTCCGATCACATGACCGATTAACAGCCTCCTGCACACAGTACACAAATGCCCCAGTCCTCCCGTGCCTCTGATCGTCTTCGCACCGCCTTGACAATGCTTCATTGCTGAGACTTTGAAATGCGACGCGAATCGAATTCCACCTATATGCAGTACACACACTTCACGCTCCAAAAAACATAAACAAGACCTCAAACAACTTCAAGCCTTTACTACGCTTTCCTCATCGCTTCCTCAAGCCTTTCACCTCACGGCTCCACGTTCCACGCTCTCTGCAACCCTCATATTCCGGCCGATCCATGTCGTCTCCCTCCCGGCAGGTGATCGATCCGTTGATCTACTCATACCCCGAAAACGAGCGCAAGAACTCCGGATCGCTGGCCCACAAACCCAACAGCAACTCGCTAGCTGGCTGGACGCCGCTCATCAGCAAGACATTCTCCAACGACATGTCGCACAACTCGACCCCGGCCAAGATGCTTCCCGGGTTCTACCGAAGCAGCGCCGGCGAGTTCGACTACCAGGGGTTGAACCTCACGCCGTTCTTGACACACAACTTGAATCTCATGAACAACCCCAACAGCGCTGGCACGTTGTCGAACAACATCAACTTGACGCCTTTCTACGACAAGTCCTTGCATTTGGGCGATTTCTTCATGGACCTGCCCATCCGTGCCACGCCTCTGAAGGTCGAGTCCATCACGCCCTCCAAGTTTGTGAGGCAGTCGTTTGACCTGCGGCTCAGTCTTGAGAGGTCCTCCGTAGATACACCTGGCAGGCAGAATGCCAAAAAACGGCACGACTCGGACGCCGACAAGAAGCTCTACGACTTTGCCACGCCGTCCAAAAAGAAGCCCTTGACGGAGGTGCCGGCCACTTCATTGAACAAAACTCCATTGAAACCCATTCCTAAGGACAAGCTCTACCAGACGCCCAAGGTAGTCCAGGTTTCGTCGCCCTCGACTGTGATCATGCTGAGTGCGGCAAAGCTGCCTGTGGGGATGAATAAGGCGATTCCTCCTAGTCCTACGCCCAACAAAGACGTGACAGCCGAGCCGGTGATGGGTATATTCTCTGAGAGTAAGCCCAAGAAGGAGAAGGAGAAGACCAAGAAGACCCACAAGAGACAGCAGTCGGGCATGAACCGCTTCCAGATCGTGTTCACGGATGTGCACACGCTTATGAACACTCGCAAGAAGAAGAAGGAAGACAAGCCCAAGCGCAAGCAAAAGCCGGAACGTACACATTCGCCCACACCACAGTATCACGATGCTAGGGGATACGCCAATTTCCAGCACACGTCGTCGACTCTACTGGCAGACTATAATTCGACCATGAACACATCTAAAGAGTTTAGCATGCTAGCGAACAACTCCACAGTGAACTCAACGGTCAATTCTACGGTCAACACGACCACGAACCTTAATATATCCGGCGAGCACTCTTCGTTCGAGCTTATGCATGGAATGTCCACGCCCAACGGAAAGTATTTGCTAGACACTCTGTTCGATAAGAACTCTCCACAAGCCTTCCACCACAAACACATGCAGCAAGAGTACCACCACAAGAACTCGCCGCCCGTGCAATACATGCAGAAAAACCCCGAGCTTCGACAGTCCCAATTTATGCCTCCTCCGAAGACTTCACTTCAACACACGGCTCAGCAAGCTATGCGTCAAGACCATGGAATAAACATGATCATGAGCACGCCCCAGCAGGTCAACCTACACCCGCACTCGTTCTCTGACGAGTCACCCTCCAGCAAAGAGTCCATGGCTTTCTTGTACCATAACTTACACCAGTACCAGCATTCGCCAGTACAGATGCTAGCGCCACAGGACCCCCCTCCTCGCAGGGGCTACAAGCAACAGAAACGATAGGAAGAATATTTACACATATGCACGTCATTTACACATTGGGAGGCAAGAGCAATGCTGCAATTTGGGCAGGCCGCTCTGTTGCCAACAAATCGTAGATCTGGGCAGCGTTGCGCGAGTGTCCCGTCTCTAGCTGCATGCCCAAGCTGGAGAAATACTTGCGGTTTCTTTCACTGAGCATTCTTGTTTTCTTACCCAACCCGACAACGACAATTTCGGGTTTGGGATGTATTTTCCCGAAAATCAGGAGCACCTGCTCATGGTTGAAGTCAACTATGAAGCCGTTGATGATCTCGTAGCCTCCGTTGCTGAAGTTGACTTCATAACTTTCAGTGTCTAAAAGCAAAGTGCCGATCTCGTTGCCTGCCTCGTCTGGAGACGTGATCAAGATGCTACTCGATAAATGGAAACCGTTGGGCTTCACCGACTCTATGTAGTTGAGCGGCTTCTGTGAGTACATGAGGATGTCGTTTTTCTTCCACATATCAGCTGGATTGCTTGCTGTCTCCGATTTGTTTCCGGGAGCAGTGTTTGGCCTTGTCTGTACGGTTTTCAGACCCCCGAAGAAGTTTCTGGAGGCTGCACGTGCCGAGAAATGGCGGCTTGCCTGGATCTTTCGAAGCATATAGTAGTACTTATTGATATCTTCTGTATGCACGACGCAAGAAGAGGTTATCATATTTAGAAAAGGGCCCTCCTATAGAACGTGGCTGATATTGGCGTTAAGGCGAGATCCTCATTGCGGGTAGAGCATCGTCTTTGCATTGGCAAGAAGGATTTCAAAAATTTCAAAACTCTCTATTCGTTTATAATAAATATTCCAAAAGTTCTCACAAGTACATCACAAAAGCTTGGCCTCCTTGGCGAGCCGGTCTCTTATCGACGCCTTGCACCGTTCCCACAATTCAGGCTTTATGTCCTTTCCATATATGTCACCCGAAGAAGCACTTGTCACAGGATGCGAGCCAGGCGAAGGAGAAACTGGACTCGACGTACCAAGCCACTTCTCCGGAGGTGCGGCAACCGGGTTGTAGATCTCATTCGCTTGCAAAGTGCCTATTATCGGCTTGGACGAGCCGTTTCTCGCCATATTGGGCCGTAAGTTGGCAATTGACTTCTTTGGAGACAACGAAGGCGACTGTAGATGCGCGATAGATTTGACCGAGCGAAGCTTGACGGGCGAGTCGCCCTTGGGCTCGCTTTGCTTCACGAACTCTTCATAGAGACGAAATAACTGCACGAGGAAGGCGAGACCACGCAAGTAGTCCGTCAAGATGGCTGCCTTTAGCGATTCCGTCAATTGTAATTGGCTGTCCACACTGTGTTTCGCAATTGCATCTGTGGCTGTTTGTAGACGAGCAGAGAATGGAACATACGAGTGGTGCTCCGAATATAGCAACAGATGAGCCAACGCCGCAGCCATATCGCGGGAAGAGACGTCACCGCCCATATACGAGAACGCAAACGCCTTGACTCTTCTGTCCTTGTAATCTTTGAACACAGGGAAGCCGTTTTCGAACTCGTCCGCAGAGCTGCCCTTTACCGGAGACAGAGGGCGCGAGAAAGACCCACTGAGGTGCCCCGAGAGGTAACACAACGCACGGAACCTGTTTTTGGGCCAATCGATCAACACCCTGTGTTCATCTGCCAACAAAAGCCTCTGGAACCCGGCCAAGTTATATAGAAGATCAAGCTTCTGCACGTGGGCATCGGCCGTGGCCTCAAACAGCTTCCCGTCGGAGTACTTGAGCCCATCCGCACCTCGAAACGCTGCTAGTTTGTTGATTCGTAGTCTTTTGAAAAGATAAAGAAGTGCACGCACCTGGAGATCGACCGAATCGGCTCCGGGCTCGAATGTCGGGATGCTGGCGGCAGTGGCCGAAGATGCCAGGCCTAGAAAGTCGAAGAGCCCCATCGGTCGGTAGAATACACAAACAGGCCGGTGTACGTGTTGATGCAGGTTGTTTGTATGGGTGCGAAATAGCATTTGTAGGTAGAATGATGTGGGGAGAAGGGTAAGGGAGTGTTCATGTGAAGGCAGTGTGGTGGGGAAGACTTGGGAATAACAGATACCATCGATGTGGTGGTGATAGCTGTGTGATGATATATATGGTAAGTGTATATGGTAATGTATATGGTAATGTATATGGTAATGTATATGGTAATGTATATGGTAATGTATATGGTAAGTGTATATGGCTATATGGTAACTACGGTAACTGTATGGTAGCTGTATGGTTGCTGTTTACGGTGTACGTGCTTCATATACATGAACCATGGTTGTGGTACATTGTCATTGGATATCGATACAAAGTCGAACGAATATGGACACAGCATTCTTCTCAGTTATTGAGAACAGAATCTAGATACGGCAATCCGACGGCAACTCTGTAGGCGTGGTGTGGGAAATTAATTATTACTATATGGCCAAGATACCCATTCTCTGGAGGCTGGACATCCTGAATTACCCCCGAAACTGCCCGAAGATCCCTGAACTCAACTAATCCACTCTATGTCAACGCAGTCTCCTGCACACGCTCCATATCAACTACTCCACCATGTCTACCCAATCGGGAATTACCGCCTCGTCGGAGCTTCTTGATGCATTCAGAAACCTTGAGTCCGCCTTGGTGGTCACCATTTCGGACGACTCTACGGAATTGGTTCCTGACAAGGAGTTTTCCACTACCTCCAATCACTTCGATGCGTTGAACGCTCACTTCTCCGCCAAATACCCGCAGCCTGGGTACATCGTTGTTCCCAGAGAAGAGAAGGAGTTTGCTTTCATTAGTTTCATTCCGGATTCGGCTCCGATCAGACAGAAAATGCTCTTTGCTTCGACCAAAAACACTTTGATCCAACAACTCGGCTACTCTTTCGGCAAGCGCAACATCTTGGCATTTAGTGAGCTTGAAGAGTTGTCTCAAGATCACTTCCACCGTGTCACCAAGGGAGACGACGGAAACTTGTTGACGGAGGAAGAAAAGACATTGCAAGATATCAACACCTTACAAAACTTGACGTTGTCGCAGAATGCTTCCGGCTCGGCCTTCAAGAGAGAGTTACCCTCAATGCACAAGAGCTCGGGCACTCTCTTCTTTGAAATTGCCTCTGAACTCGACACTGTGCTCCGTGACGAGTTGTCTGAAAAAGTAGTGATCATGGCTATCAGCGACGAGAAGCTCGTAGCGTCAGATCAAAAGACGGGCGTTCTGGTGAACAAATTGGTAGCATCGATACAAGACCTGGCTGCAGAGTCGTCGCCTTTTTATGCTTTATTTGGGTATGGTCCAAAGAAAGTGGCGTTCATCTACCTGTGTCCTTCGGGTTCCAAGGTACGTGAGAGAATGCTCTACGCTGCTAACAAACTGGGATTGCTCTCCCACTTGAAGGGAGATTACGGCCTCCAAATCGACCACGTTATGGAGGTGGGTGATGCAGATGAGTTGGATGTTCTGTCTTTGACCGCTGACGCTGTTCCGGAACAGCTGGTCAGCCTGTTGAAATTCTCGAAGCCCAAGGGTCCTCGTAGGAGATAGGCAGCCAGGCTCGACTGTTTGCGGAGAGAGGTGTATGAGAGCACGTTACTTAACCATAGAAGATAATTGAACTATATAAATGCGGTATTCAACTGTCGTTAGTCTGATTAATTCCGAAGAAACTGTTCCTGGACACAGCTGTCCACAAGGTCCCGCAACTGAACGCTGTCGTCTGCAAAGAAGTCGTCCATGACTTCTGGTCCATTATCAGCACACAACGCCAAGATCACCGAGTAGATCTTGCGAGAGATGCTTTTGTTGATGTTGATGTACTCGACCTCACTGTTGATGGCTGGCCCCGAAGCGTCCGTCTTTTGGTATAAGGGCCGCAAGTAGTTACGAACATGCCGTTGCACCACTCGTTTCTGGTCTAGGGTAAGAGCCAGATCCGGGTATGGCCTTTTCGTTTCGGTTTCGCTGCTCGAGTCACTGTCAACCGATATGGGCGAAGATTGTGAGGCTGGGGATGCGGCTTGTGTTTCTCTGTAGTGAACAGGGCGAGACGGATGTGACTTGATCTGGCTCATGAGCGAAGCAATCCGGCTAGGCTTCGTGGAAGCAGAAGTCAGGTGCTTTGCTTCACCTGTAAAGTCGCTTTGAACAGGCGAACTCTGCGAGGAGGATTGAACCAGTGAAGACTCGGTTGGTAGTAGAACCGTTTGGGGTGGAGGAGCGAGTGCTTGGCTCGCGGTTTCGGATGCCACTGCTCCACTGCCGCCCTCCTCAGGAAGGTGTCTTCTTCTTCGCCTTTTTCTGGTCGCCGTAGCAACTTCTAGATGAGGAACCTCCATTTCGTCGCCTCTGCGAGCCTGCTCGAACATTTCCCACGACTGTGCTTCTGCGGGAGTCAAATTACGAGCGGCACGGGCTTCCCTTCTAAGTAGGACACCGCCATTGAGCACCGATGGTTGAATTCTTATGGGTTCATCGAATTCCTCGATTTCGGGTGCTGGCCGTGGAACCCTTGGCACACGGGCTCTCGAAACCCTGGAGGGACCCGCCCTCCGCATCTCGGAGACCCTTTCCTGGTGACAATCGCACACCGGACAGAACCAAGAGTCGCCCGAATGAGAAAGGCAAGCATTGTGGAAATTGGCACCGCATGCGATGCAGCACACCAAGCGTGATCTGACCGAGTAGTCGGCACTGGAACAAACGGTGCAGACACCGTTGGGCACCTCCATCGCCGGTTCCTCGGCGTTTATGTATTCCTGGGGAATCTGGTCGATGGCATCGTTGGGCATGAGCTTGTCTTGGACGGTGACACGATGTAGAACGCTACCAGGAGCGTCTCTGGGCGCTATGTCGACTCGGTAGAAGAGCTTTCGGCACGTCGGGCATGAGTTGGAGTGCTTGCTCCACAGTATAATACACGTATCGTGGTACGAGTGACGGCACCCGTGCACCGTTCCGACAACAGCTGCCGGGCCCATGTCGTCCAAACAAATGGGACATTCCATGGGATCTGGTGGGTATAGGGTTCAGATAAACAGCTTGAAATGTGAGAAGGAAGGCAAATCGGGAGAATTGGTAGATTTGCTGTTTTGGGCTCGCCGTGGATTTGCTTTTGCGGGCTTCAGCAAGGGATTTTGGGGCTGTCGGAGTAGTAGTGGTTGATCTTTTTTAAGTATACTGCTAATATAATACCCTCTGTGCGAATCGAAAATAGATAGTATTAGCGAGATGGAGAGGCACCATAGAAAGGAGGGGGGCGGAGAGATGAAGTAGATAAGGAACAAATATGAATAGCAATGCTTGGGCTTTCTGGTACCAAAACCGTAGCGGGTATACATCGCTTCTATTACTCGAGTACTAGATGTACAGTAGACAACGGACAAACCCCAGAAATGCTTTTGTACGCTTCCATACGCTTCCATGCGCTTCCATACGCTCCCACATAGCACGATCCACCACCGTCCACCATCCCCGTTGCCTTCGGCACCTGCACCACTAGCCATCTTATCTGTCACGTGACACCATCACAAGTGTACTCCACATCTCTTCATGTCCCGCCACCAGTTCGATCTCGTACAGTGTATGAAGCAGCCAGGGACCCACATAGGGCTCGTGTGCCAGCTGTGTGACGGCAGATGTCCTGTATGTGACTCTTTTGTCAAGCCTGCTGCCAAAGTTAGAATCTGCGATGGATGTTCTATGGGCAACGCAGGCAAACGGTGCATCGTATGCAGCAGCCACCTAGGAGAGAACGCTGAGCTCGGGACACCGGCATACTACTGTTTTGAGTGTGTGGTCCAGGAGAGGCATCGGGAAGGATGTCCACGCATTACCAATGTGGGAAGTTCGAAGGCAGAGGTGATGTTCACGAAAAAGAAGACGGCAAGCAAGGGATTGTTGACGTGACGCGGTCGTTGTGACTTGGTATTGGCGTCACGAGGTTGACGTGACGGAACTGACGCCATGAAGAATCTCTGCAATACTGAATCGAGATGATCTTCCTATCTACACGGATAAACACGCTGGACGAGAGCACGTGGATCGTGTTGATCAAAAGACCGTGGAAGCGCCAAGTGTGCTATACAGCTTGGAGCTGGTACATACTTCATAGTAACTTCAGGAACCTTCTCGATCTCATACTAACGGTTGACCCAATCCACACTCGTCTCTGTTTCCTCACGGGGTACAGGATGCCATATAGGATGCCATACCGTAGGCTGCCATCTCTACGCCTCGTCATACTACGCCTCGTCGCGGCCCTCAGCTTTCGACTCGACCCCAGGCTCTACATCAGTTCATGTCATTATGTATTCGTGCACTTCGTTCGCTTCAACATCCTCATAGAGGCGTCTCAGCCCGCTCGATCCCCAAGTCAACCATCGAGCGCACACCATCCTGCCACCTCTGCAGAAGATACTCCTCCACCGGCTGAAAGTCAACCTGTCTCTTTTTCCTGGTTTCGTTGATCTCGTCCACCATGTGACGTTTGCGCTCCACCTCGTCGGCGTACTGCGCTTCTATACCCAGCAAATCTGCCAAGTGCGCCTGCTGGCTCTGCCGAAGCTGTACTTCATTGCTGGCCAGAAGCGATGAGCTCCTCTCTCGTAGCACCAGGTAAGACAACGTGGTGTACATTCTGGTGTAGTTGATGCTCAGATCGTCGCCAAAGTCGGCGTACCGGGCCATGCTGATTCCCTGGACCTCGCCTTCAGGGTCCTCTTCGTTGTTCAAGGGGGGAGATAGACGGTCCATGTTGGACGAAAGAGGCAACAACTGGTCCACAAGTGGGTGTAGGTCACGGCCCGTACCCATTTCGTTCTGCACAAGCAGCTCTACTGCCTGTCGTTCTTGAGGGGTGATGCCGGTGTCGATATCTGGAGTTAGTATTGATTGAAACACCGAGAAAACTCGCTATGGCCCAAGCAGAGCCACAGAGACGGTTCGGAGGCGGTACATACAGGGCAAATGCTCCATAGGGTCGAAGTTTATGGCGACCATGGGAAGAAAGAGTGGAGACGCTCGCTTATTGGAAGTTCTGCCTGCAGAAAAAGAAACCTCTAGTCATAGACGGCTCAAACGGGCGAGGGATACTCCTACACGAGGCGAAAGGAGGGAGATGGAAGAGAGAGAGAACGGCGGGTGGATATCAGTAGATACTTGGGAATATTGTGTTTGCAGAATCAAGAATACAGAGTGAGAGCAAAGTATTGCGCATTACGAGTCATCCTGGCATATTAGCCCAAGTATGAGTGTCCCATAGAGTTTGTTTTCGGAGCCATCGGGCCTGTTATCTATGGGTGAGATCTACAGCGTAGGCCCGGTGTTGTTATCAGTGCTGGCTTGGCGGCTTGTATAGAATACATGTACGATGGGCTAGTATGTACGCTGGACTTGTATGTACGCAGAAGACCCACAGTTGTGGACGAGGCCAGGAGTCTTGCGTAGAGCATTGCAAAAGAAGTTTGGGATAACTGTGAGTCTGTGAGATGTGTGTAAGATGTCTGAAACTATCAGTTCTTGTGAGTTTTCGACAAAATATGCAAGTGAATCTTCTGCAGCGTATACAAGTCATCACATCTAATCAGCCTTACACCGCAAATCTTGACACAACACAAACACAGTTTACTGAGCACAGTACGCATCTAAGCGATCTCGTTCCAACGTGCTCACGTCGCCTACTCTACACTCATTCCAGCAAAGCTTCATTAACTAAGTTACAGGGCGAAACACTTACTTCTCCAAAACTTCAGCATCGTACTTCTGCTTGAACCAGGTGATGGACTCGTCCTGGTTGGTCTTGTGGTGGTTACCGATGGAAGATCTGCATCTCTTTCTTCTGGCAACTCTGGCACCGTGACGGCCCATGACGACGTAGAAGTCCATACCGTAAATACCGATACCAGGGTCGTACTTGATACCCAAGTCGATGTGCTCGTCGATACCGAAACCGAAGTTACCGGTGGCAGAGAAGTTTCTTCTCTTCAACTGGAACTCCTTGACTCTCAAACCTCTCTCCAAGATCTCCTCGGCCTTAGGACCTCTGATGGTGACGTGGACAGCGATCTTCTCGTTTCTTCTGATACCGAAGGTTCTGACAGTGTATCTGGCCTTGGACTGGACAGGGGTCTGACCGGACAACTGCTCCAACACCTTGGAGGCTCTGGTCAATCTGTCACCGGACTCACCGACACAGATGTTCAAGACCAACTTCTCGATACGCAACTCACGCATAGGGTTCTGAGCGGACTGCTAGTTAGTATCACTGTTGATGGAGATGAGGCACGTTTGGATATTCTGCTCTTTGGCAGCTAGAGACCGGCTTTTTCGGCGGGCTTAACGTCTGTAGAATCGCCATATTTAACGCTGCTCGATGACGAGCTCTCTCTTTGTTTCGTAGGCACATACCATTTTGGCTGTTGTTTGTAGATAGAAAAGGTTGAACAATTTTCTCACTCTAAAATTTTCAGGGTAGGCCGAATGCGAGGGACTGCACGCGGCGCTTCACGTGATTAGACAATTTCTAGGGCTGTAGCCCTATTGCTGTAGTCGAAGAAGTGGGTATGGGTGATTTGTGTGTGGTTTAGCAGTGTTATAATTGTGGTGTAGTGGTAAGATATTACCAAGAGCGAATTGAGATGTGGCTATTAGTAATTTAAGATGTGGATAAGATCGGTGAGTGAGGTCTTCTATAGCACTAAGAGATGGTACAGAGCTCTGAGGTTATGATTTAGAGAATAAGAGTGTGGTACGGGCGGACGGAATTGCCGTGGATGCTGAAACGGTTTGAGTGTTGTGATTGCAAATGTACGCTTGGAGATTGCACATACTAACTGAAGTTCTGTGGACTTGTCTATACTTGTCTCTTCATATACTTGTCTCTTCATATACTTGGTTTTTCATGTACTTGGCACTTCGTGTACAGCTACAGAGAGACGCATGCAAACTCTCTACCCATGTGCCCGCTCCTCTCTTCTCGTCCTTCTCGTGGTAATTGTGTAGCCATCTCACCTCATTACCATTCCACACTATCTTCTACCCTCCGAAGCAGACATCCCACTTGCTTCGCCTACAATCACTGCTCCTCTAATGCATTGGCCTTTATTTACCCGTCCACGTTGTTGAACGACTTCTCCTTGTCCTTGATGTCGTAAAACACATCTCCCACATTGTGGTTGCCGTGGTACACCCATCCGGACTCGGTGACATGGTACAAGTTGATGGAACCTCCAGAGAAGGCGTCACGATGCGTGGCAGCCAAAATACTCCGCTTGCCCAAGTACAATGCCTCCTCCACGCTCAAGTCCCATTTGTACTCCAGGTCCAACACACCGTACGCAAACGTCTGACCAGATCCAACACAGAACATGTCTCCCTGCAACCGCGTGCCGTCAGAGTCGACGTAGTAGATGGCTGGCCCCTCCTTCTTCGTGTAACCACACACCATCGTTCCCATGGACAAGCCCATGCCCTTATAAGAGTACACCAAGTTGCCGAGGATCTTCGACGCAGCGGCCACCGAGATACGCTCCTTCTCGCGCAACTCGTGCAAACGGCACTGCGTACCCAACCACGTCTCCCAGTACTGACAGTCGGCAGCTCCTCCGGCCATGGTACCCAACAAGAATGGGTTGATACGAATCACCTTGTTGACGGTCTGCGAGGCAACCCAGTTGCCTGCCGTAGCACGTGAGTCCACGGCAACCACGATGCCTCCCTGGAAACGGAAGGCCAACGTTGTAGTACCGTGTGCAATCTTGATCTTGCAGTCCGGGTTGGTGGCGTCGTCGGTGTGGGCGCGGAGGAACGCGGCCGGTTGCGAAATGGGAGGCAATTGGATCTCTGGCGCCAAAGCTGGCTCGGTGGCCGCTTCTGACGACTGGCCAGGAAGACTGTTGGCGTGGGTGAATTGGGCGGCGATCGAATTCATGGCGCCGTCTGTTGTGGAAGTTGTGGGTTTTGAATTGCTTTTTGTATAATGTTGGGCGATATCGCTTGTATTATGACGGATTCGGGTGCCTGGCGTAGTTAGCTGTGTTAGTTTTCGTTCAGATTGGGTGCGAGTTGATATCGCCACTGGGTACTGCATATTACGCGTACTTAAGAAATGGCAATTTCTGGGAATGGATGAGTGGAGATGTATGGAGAGAAGTCCAGATTTCTCGGCATTACGTGCTGTTGCTTTGCTTGTTTCTCTTTTTGAAAACCATTATTGGGAAACACATGATGGGTGCAAAATATGATCACGTGGTCTTCAGGTGGTCTACAGCTGCTGATGGAAACCTTTCAAGACTCCAGTTAGGCTGCGATTGATGTACTCCAATCCCAATAATGCATTATGCTATCTATCTGTATCTTCACTCTTCGGTCCTCATCACCTTGTTTGGCTCGGTGCTGTCTTCTGCGGGTCTCTTCTCCACCATTGGTTTGTTTGACAAGAATTGCGGTGGCTTCAGCAAAGCGCCAGGCTTCGAGAAAGTCGGCTTGCCGGAGAAATGAGGACGACTGAGTCCTCCAGCGAAACTGGGAGGCTTCGACAACCCGGAAGGCTTGATCTCAGGCCGTGCCTCGCTCTTCATTTCAGCTCTTGTTTCTGGAGGTGATGCGCTTCCTGGTGCTGGGGTGTTCTCTCTGCTGGCGGGTTTGGACCCCGCTTGCTTCTCCTTGATGGACTTGGTCAACGCAATGTCCAAAATCTTGCTTACTTGCTGAGGTGCCTTTTCCACCAAGAAGCTCAATGCATTGTCGCCACATCCGGCCTTAGCTCCAATGATGTTCACTTGCGCAATTGTTGTAGCAAGTGCCTTGGTGATGATTTCCGTGGTCACAGCTGTGGTGTACGAGAGTTTCCGTGCCTTGTACAAGGTGAACAATTCCTTTTGCAAATATGCAAGTGACTTCTTTGTGTCTGCATTCATGGTCACCTTCTCCGGTGTTGGCAGTGGCTGTACAGTTGCGGAGCGTGATCTGTTGGCCGCAAGTTGGCCCTTGATTGTACTTGACTCAGCTGGGGAGAAGGGTGTCAGTCTCTGGAAATATGCTGGCGTGTTTGGTCCATCTCTTCTAATTTCGCTAGCCAACTCTGCGATAGATTTAGGTTTTTCCAACGTAGGAGGCAGTGCTGAAGGGTACCTCTGGTAAGAGTATGGCGTATAACGGGCGTTTGGAATGTCCACACGCTGTTGGCGAAGCTCTACTGTTTTGAGAGCTGCTTCCTTAGCACGAGCCATCACTACCTCTTGCTGCTTCTTCCTTGTTGCTTCTTTCTCTGCAACGTACTCGCTATCCACTGCCCACCTCCAGTCTGACTCCACGCCTAGTTTGGATACAACCTTGAACATCTTGTTGAACCGCACATTATGCGAGACTGTGGACTGCCATCCATCTGGGCAGAACTTGTAGTAGAGGTAGACATTGCGGATTGCGTCGTGGATTTCAGCCAACGTGCTTCCATTTTCAGACCGCAAGACGCTGGAAATCATAGCCGGAATTGAGAGTGCAGGTTTAGCCTTGAATTGGTCAGGAACCTCGTGAGTACTAACCTTAGGAGGCCGTCTGAGTGGCTCGCGACGACGATTTGGCGTCTTTGGTGCAATCGGAGCAGGTTCGACAGTCTTGAATACGCATATAGGTGCCCGTTTCGAAGGAAATCCAGTGGAAATGGCACGAATAGGAACAAGAGGCCCAAGCTTTGGCTCGAACCCAACGGTCTCCACCACCACCTCCAACTTGGGAGGAGGTGGACGTGTTGGCATCATAGCAGGGTACATGGAACCGTTATAGGAGTACGGATATGCCTGGTAGCCACCATATGTGGGCACTGGTTGGCGACCATACGCACGATTGGCGGGAGGCTGTATCGTGGCTGGTTTGCCCATTCTTGGAGCAGCTGGTTTGCCCATCAAGGGTCGAGACATGCCGTCCATTGGCTTCAAACTCTGCACTCTTCTTTTTTCGATCTCCAACATCTTGCGTTGCTCTTCCTTTTCCCTTAGCAGCTCTTGGTTGTGTGCGTCGATCAACGGCGCAAGCGTGGCGATCTCCAGGTCGAGAATGCTGATGTCCATGTCGATATCGTGAATATCCTTGTGTGGTCTGTCAAGAACCACACCTTGTTGGAGGTTATGCTGTTTGACCAACTCGTCAATTTCGTCTTCTTCTCTCTGGAGCTGTGAACCTGAGAGAGCCTCCAATTGAGGGTCAACAGTGGGTTCTCTATCTCTCAAAAGTTCTCGGATTTCTGCATCAAGTGTTGCGTCTTCATCCTCGTCCACGTCTCCGATTGTTTCTAGCTCCTTTAGAAGAGCACTTATCTCGTCATTTGAAGACGACGCCAACGACTTGCGTCTGGCCGTCGAGAGACGACGGACGATATCTGCCCGAGAATTTCTTCTTTCCGCTTTCTCCTGCTCTTTGACATTATTCAATGCCGTCTTCTTCTTGTCTCGTATTGGAGACGTCAGGTACAAGTTGGTGCGCAAGTTGAGTGCATCACTAGGGTTGAATGCTATGCCAGGCTTCTTCTCATCTGCTTGTGGTTCCACAGAAGGAAGCACGAACACAAATGGAATATCGCCGATTTGTATCTTGGTGTCATCCGCCAAAGGCACGGTCATTCCCTTTTCCACGAACGTGTCGTCCACAAACGCACCATTACGTCCAAGTATGGAGATTTCAAACCGCTGGGTGCCGAAGTTATAGAATATTTTGGCATGTCTTCTGGAGATGGCCTTCTTGGAACTGAGATGAACGTCCACGGAATGATGAGACGACAGTACAGGCTCGTCGTTGGCCTTGCGCCCAAGCACCACCTGGAGCGTTTGCACAAAAAATGTATAATTGTCAAAATCAAGTCTGGCATAGGCTGAGATCTTGGACAGCTCCGACAGCTCTTCCTGGCTTGTTCCTAACGCAGCTTCGGAAGTCACAGCAACCATGGTGGAGTTCTTTCGTAGTAGCTCTTGCAGCAACGGTGGTTTATCCAGGGGCACTGGAGCTGGAGAATGAGTATTGCTGGCGGTTTTGTAGTAGTCGTCATTGTCGAGTTTTGCCGTAGGGCTACTAGCCGAGTGTTCACTGGGAGCCGGCCACGAGCTCATGTTGTGTGTGATCCGGCAGGATATTTGTTGCTTCTAGGATGGTGTCGACAATCGGTCCTTGGGACAGGTTTCAGGCTCCCAAATTTGGAACCGTGATAGCTATTGTCGAGTTATTCCTCCTGAACTTGCACACTTCTAGAAGGGATAGTAGTCGTGCTGTCTTAGCAATTGCAAGTAAACGTGGTAATGCCTGATTTGTTTTCTCGCTCATCTCTTTCCGTACAGGAGTACATTAGATAGAGAAAAGATAGCGGAAGCAACTAGAAATCCAGGTGTTGGGAAAGTGATGGGGAGCGATATGTAGAGAAGATGGCCATTACGTAATGTCTAGTTGGAAAAGCTTACGACGGTTTTACAATTTTTGGCGATGTGTTTTATTCTCACGAATAATGCAAATTAGTGGTCGCACTGAGTATAGTCAAAAATAGATGGAGAACTCAGGAAAGGTGTGAAAATCATGATGGAATAGGAAACCCGAACTTGAGATGCGACGTTTATGTGAGTACCAGAGGCAGTTGCGAAAGTAGGCAGTTAGGGAAGCATACGAGGAGAGGGACTGTTGCTTCAAAATCAATGAGATGAATCTGCCAATCGGTTTACAGACACAAACACCACAAGAGACTGGTAGTCCTAAACAGCACTGAAATAGCCAAACAGAGCCGTGTAGTCCCCGAATCAGAATAAGAACGTACACATCTCCACATCACGTGACAACATATATCTCCTCTTACAGCTATCTCGAAAGGATTCCCTCTCTCCACCACGTCACTTCAGCCCTTATTAGCCCGTTTCAACTCTCAAAACAGCATGTCACCCCGAATTTCGCCCGGGGAAAGGACCTGACCTAAACTGGTGTACGGGTCTTTCTCTGCATGTAGATGCAATGAGCATCAAATTCTATCTACCCCATAATGGTATGTGAACGGCTCCCCCAAACGACTTTACTAACATCAGGCTATCAAGAAAAGCGGGCTTAGGGCCAAATCGGCCAAGAGAAGCATCTCCAGCAAAATCGCCGAGTTCAAGCAAGGAAGCGAGCCTTTCCACGAGAACCCATTGTTGAAGTTACTGAAGACTTCCAAAAAAGAGAAGCAGCAGACCAAATCGTCCAACTTCAACGAGAAGATCTTGGCAAAACAGACGTTCAACTTGCTGAACGGCGTTTCCAAAAGTGCATTGAGAAGAAGAAAGAGAAAGGAGAAAGAACAGCTCAAGCCCAAGATGGACGACTTGTTGCTGAGTCTTCTAGAAACGAAGGCCGCTCCACAAGAAGAGCAGTACGTGAAGAGCACAGCTAAGCCCACCAACGCCCCGAACCCCCAGAAGCAAAGCGGCCATGCCAAACTCATGAACTCCGAGAGCAAAAGATTCACGCAAGTTCTTCTGAATCTGGAATTTAAACAATCTCCATTTAGCGCCTTGAAGGCCGCCATCGCCCAGAACATGCAAAAGTAACGTATACCAGTTGCAAGCCGCAACGAAGAGTGCATGTTCGGTAATATAGAAAAGCTCTGCATTCCGTAAACGCACATCCGTACCTCCTAGCGCGACTATACATAAACAAACAAACAATAAAAGCCATCAACACCTTTCCCTCGGTTTCAACACAAGACTGGTTCTATGCTGGAAGTACCTGAGGCACGCGGCGAGTCGGCCGACACGCACGACGAGCCCTTCCTTTACAACAAACACAACGAGTCCATTTTCGACGATTGTCGCTACTTTCCTGGCCTTAAACACGACCAGGAGAGCGTGGTGAAGTTCGATGTCAACAACAGCGACTTCATCAACCATGCCACGCTTCGGGCGTTGATCGTGCAGTTAACGTCGCCCGAGGTGATTGACTACAACTTGATCTGTGACTTTTTCCTCACATATCGTACATTTACCGATAGCCATACGGTGCTTGGGTTGTTGCTCACCCGGCTAATATGGGCGCTTCAGTACGTAAACTCGGCCATGCCAGAGACCGAACACATCGGGAAGCTCGTGCTATTGAGAACATTTGTTGTTTTTAGACACTGGGTGTTGAACTACTTTGTGGATGATTTCGTTTCCGACCACAAGCTCTGTGATGCCTTCGTCTTCTACATGAACCAGATCACCACGGAGTCCAATCTCGTCAACAGCAGCATGGTGTTCGAGCACAAGATCATCACCGACATCAAGATCCACTGGTTGTCACAGATCAACGAGTTCTACAATGCCTCCATCAACGTGGACTCTCCCCAGAACATCTTTGCCTATTCATTGCCTTCGGTCTCCGACCTTGCCAACTTCAAGAAGTTGACCAAGTCCAATACTGAAGCCTCTATTCACACGAATCCTTCTTTCAGACGGTCTGCTATGCTTTCGCTATACGACCAGAAGGCACACCACAAGTGCTTGATCTACGACGATGCCAACTCTAACGACGAAAACCCACAGTTCTCCATCAACAATTTGCTTTCACAGCACAAGTCGTCTAGAACTTCGTTGAACGACAAATTGTGCGAGTATCAGTCCAAGAACTCCCGCCGCAAGCCACTTGGGCCTTCTAATAAACCCCCCAGCGGTAAGCACAACTACATGAACATCACAGATTCTTCTGTTGCGTTGAAAAAGACATCAAACCTCAACGAGGACGACGCAGACAAAGAAAACATCACATCGGTAGGTTTCTCTACGAACGGAAATGTGAAGCTTCCGTCTTCGAAGGTCTTAGGGATAGTGCCCTCTACCCCAGTGAAGAAAATGGAGTATACCTTGAGAGATGCCCTTGCAACGTCTCCAAAGGCACGCACCAACTCGCATCTGACTGACTCCACGGATGTCGACGTGGGAAGAAGGAAGTCTATCAAAAAACTTATGGACGGATTCAAGAAATCATTCAATTCCAATCCCGAAAGACCCAGTCTTCAATCAGACGCTTCTGGAAGTGTCACTCTGATGGAGGATCCTGCAACAGAAGAGCAGTTGACGCAATCGGCAGAAGCGATTGGCAGCAGAGTGGATATTCTCAGCGCGAGAATAGTCGACGAGTTGGAATATCTCATAAGGTATTATATCGCAGAACAAAAGGATGCAATCACAGAAACAGATGATATTAGCCGAACTGCTATCGAGTTTCAGGCACCTGATGAGTTTGTGGAAGTCGAGGTGGAAGAGGACGATCGCACGGCAATTGTCACTAAATCATTCGCCAACGAAAGCCTCGATCCACAAGAAGCGGAGGTGTCGATGGTCTTCTCTGACTTAAACTTGGAGAAGATTGACAACTTGTTCAGTAAAGATGAAATCACCTTGCCTGAGCAAGAATTTGGACCAATACAGTTTCCAGTGACACCAGTGAAGCTGAAACATTCACCACCAATCGACAGAAACTCTCTTGGAGGCTTTTCGACTACTTCCTCTTTCAGAAGGGTCACTAGCATCAATTGGAATGACGAAGGTAACCTTAATCTTGAGAACTCGGCCCTGATTGACGAGTCTGCTAGCGATATTGGAGATGAGCTGAAGCATAACTCGTTCAAAACGGAGAGAATGATTAAGACCAGCACGCAATACTTCGACGTGAGCAACGACATTCCTACTCGTCAAAATCCATTCGATCTCAATTCAGCAGGATTATCCAACTCATCTATCTCAACTCCTAGCGATATCGATAACTACGATGACGAGATTGCTGATTTGGGAATAGCGATGAGCCCACAGTCCATGAAGAAGACATTGACTCTTCAGAAGATCAACAACGATGGGTTTGCCACAATGTCCGTTAACAAAAGACTTTCGATGCTTTCGAGAACGTCGAGTGGTTCCCTACTCAAGCGTGACTCCATAAAATCGTACCTCAGTTATGATTCTGCATTTTCGGTTGCTTCCAACCACAAAGCTGATGCTGACGATAACTCACACTTGAAGAAGAAACACGGGTTCCACAATTTGAGGAGACTCGTGCGCGATGATGCTGATGGCAATGAAGAAGATGTCGGTTCTGATGGAAGATCTAATGCTTCGGGAGAAAGAATGTCAGGATTACCATACCAATTGAAGACAACCTCAATTTCATCCCAGATTTCCAAGACATCATCATTAAGGAAGAGTGTGCGGGTTAGTACACTTTGTGCATTGACTGAGTTACCATTCAACGACTATCGCGACAGCACACCATCTTCTGCAAGAGGAACTTCGAATATCGATCATTCAACAAAGCTGTCTGATTTGGCTGAGAGCTCAGTGTTTTCTATTGGCGCAAAAAGCACCGCAAGGGAAAATAACAGAAGCACAAGTGACCGCACATCATCCAATTCAGTCGCAATTCCTGGCATTAGCAATTATGCCTTAAAGGAACTTGCCGCTATTCCCGATGAATCTTTCAGTTCCAAAAATCCGATTCAATTTGCATTGGACAAGTTGGAAGGTAAGAGCAACGAAAAGCTAACTCAAGCTGATAGTTCTGATACGGAGCGTGATGTCGAAGATTTGAAGCCTGCTGTTTCAGAGGAGGAGAGGCAAAAGGGGCTCGAGGACCTATTTGTGGATGATGCGTCAACAGGAAGTGTCCGTTATATTCCCATCTCCAAGGATGTTAGTCCCGATGTAAGTGTGGATGCGCCAGACCATGTGAATAACACGGAAGAAATTCTAGACGAGATCAACAATGCAGCAACTGAAGATGCAATTGGCTACTCGTCTGACATTGAAGAGGAGTTGAGAAAGAAACCCATTACCCCAATCAAGACTAGAGCACGTCTGGTGCTCCACCCTTCCAATTCAACACCCACAATGAACATGCTTTTCATGAGTGTTCCCAATAGTGAAAGCACTAGTCCATTCTCGCTTATGAACCCAAAGGCAGTATTGGATGGATACGCACTCACTTTTGAGAACTTGGCTATTGAGAAAGTGATGTTGGAGGCATCCCATGTCTCTTTTGTTTTGAGTTACGACAGTAAGTGCTTAGCCGAGCATCTCACGATCATTGAGAAGGACATGTTGCAGGAGATTGATTGGAAAGAGCTCATTGAGCTTCAGTGGAACAAGGAGTTGACGCCGGTCAACAGTTGGTTGGAGATTATCGTGAACGAGAATTACTACAACAAGAACAAGGGTGTCAATTTGGTGATTGCTCGGTTTAACCTCATGGTTAACTGGACGATCTCGGAGATTTTGTTGACTCGCACAGAGGAGGAGAGGATCGCTATCATCTCGAGGTATATCCATGTGGCCCATCACTGTTTGGCCATGCAAAACTTCTCCACATTGATGCAGCTTATTTTGGCATTGACTAGTGAGAAGGTGGCCAAATTGAAGAGCACATGGAAGAACTTGCCTCCCGGTGATATCTTGACGTTGAAGAACCTCGAGGAATTGACTTCCCCATTGAAGAATTTCATCAACATACGGTTGTGCACGAATCTGATCAAGCCTTCACGCGGGTGCATCCCATTCGTGGGATTGTATCTCTCTGACTTGGTTTTCAATGCTGAAAGACCTAAGTTTGTGAAGAAGCCAAAGCAGGCCGCATCAGTCAAGCAAAATGACTCGTACGAAAAGAGTGTGACGTTAGGCGACTCGACGTTGTCTACAGAAGGCACGAGTCCCGAAGAGGACAGATTGATCAACTTCTCGAGATTCCGTACCTCCGTCCACGTCGTGAAATCATTATCCCAATGTATCGAGTGGTCGAGCAACTACCGTTTCCCCATTGATGAGGAGTTGCTCCGCAAGTGCCTCTACATCAAATCCCTCGACGAAGAAGAGATGAACTACTGCCTCGAAGTGAATAGTTAAGCGACCGAGCATTGAACTTGCTCTGTATTACACGCCTATGAATGACAGCTATTTAGAAATGTGGAGAGATGTTGGGACTCAAACCGAGGGCCTGCGAAAACCGAGGGCCTGGATGGAGAATGCAAATACATGACATCCGTACACCACACCCTCGGCGTCAGGTCGGAATTGATGAGCCAACATATTTCGCACCCCACGAATCATAAGACAACTCTGTGAATCCTTCTTTCTCCCTCGTTATGGCTAGAAAACAAACTCCCAGACTATGGGTGACAGCCTTGATAGCCACCACCGCGGTGGCCGCTTCCTACGAGTTCTACAAATTCATAACAAAAGAAGAGGAAGCAGAAGAAGAGGTGGTGGACAAACCTCACCTCAGCCGTCGTTATACCAACAAGTCCATTGCATTGACGCTACTGCACTCTGTTCTCAGGTCGGATTTGCCGTTGAACGAGATCTTGCTCAATTCCGAGAACGTGACGTTCATTCTTCCTCCATATCTCCTGGTGGACGACTTGGAGTGCAGCATTGCTGCCGATGATGCCAGCTACTCTTTGCCGCAGACGTTGATCAAGAACTACAAGCTCTTGAAGTGTGCCAATATCCAGGGCTACTTCCACATCTTGAAGAACTTGAAGCCCGACATGTTGTTTGTTTGCTCTGACGACTTGGGAATCACGCAGCACGTGCCCAAAGACTTGGGGCGGTTCGTCAAGGAGATCGTGACCATTGGCCAGAACAAGGAGGACGTTTCGCTGATTTTGTCCAAGGTATTCTTGAGATGAAGAGGCTGGAGACAATAACAAGTACTAGTTGCGATGGGTCTGGTATCGCATCTCGTGACTAGTGGTTTGCCGTGTATAGCGCATAAAAGGACTAATCGAGGGTATATGAATCAAGGCGGGGTTTATCTGGTGTAATAGGAGGTGAAGGTGAGCAATCATCGAGCAAGAGAATTTGGTGAGATTTCAGTGAGAGATACTCAATCGAGGTGAGAGAATATTCAACCAAGACGAGAGGCTTTCGATCTATCGAAGGATGCACTGTAGCCGGAGAATAGAGCGCCGGAGAATAGAGCTTCCGTCGATTTTTTCCGGATCTCGCTGCCTGGCGTTTCATTCATAGAAGTGACTTTATATCGGTACAGCACTATTCTGCATTCTTGCCGCCATCCCTACGTATTTTCCTCTTGTTTCACCATCTTCTATTCCTATATGCTGGCTCCTTCCGTGGTGCATATTCAGCCGCACGGCTGTGCTCTGCGTCAGAGTTGCACCCACCTAAGCCTCGTTAAGCTGAAAAAGTTCACCTTTATCAACGGTGAGCAAGTCTCTCGTCAACGCTCAAGGTGTTGATGCTGACACCAAACATCAACTCGCCCAAGTCCGTGGAGCACTCCAAAACCTTCTTGGGGTCGTCGTAGTGGGTCACGGCGTGCACAATGGCTCTTGCCAACTTCTTGGGGTTCTTCAGTTTGAAGATTCCAGATCCAACGAAAACACCGTCAACTCCCAATTGCATGCACATGGCAGCATCGCTGGGCGTAGCAACACCTCCCGCAGCGAAGTTCACCACGGGCAAGACACCGTTGTTCTCGCAAAGCTGCGTCAAAAGCGCAACGGGAACACGGTACTCGTCAGCAAGAGCCTGCAAAGCCTCGGGAGAGTCTTTGAGCAGAACCACGTGCGCAATCTGGCCACTCACCTTGCGGATGTGCTTGATGGCCTCCGAGATGTCTCCAGTGCCCGCCTCTCCCTTTGTTCTCAACATGGCAGCACCTTCGTTGACTCTGCGCAACGCCTCGCCAAGATCCTTGGCACCGCACACGAACGGCACCTTGTACTTGTCCTTGGGAATGTGGTTGGACCAGTCGGCGGGAGTAAGAACCTCCGACTCGTCGATGTAGTCAACACCCAACAGCTCGAGCACCTGCGCCTCCACGATGTGGCCGATACGGCACTTGGCCATCACGGGGATGGACACGGCGCTCATGATGTCCTTGATCATCTGTGGGTCCGACATGCGGCACACCTGACCAGAGGCTCTCATGTCCGCTGGAATACGCTCGAGGGCCATGACAGCACAGGCACCAGCCTCCTCTGCAATCTTAGCCTGCTCTACGTTGACGACGTCCATGATGACTCCGCCCTTGAGCATCTGCGCCAATCCGGCCTTGAGTTTGAATTCCGACATTTGGTGGAGAAAACGGACAATAGGCAGATCTTTATACGTTTCCACGTGGACGCAAGGTTGCCGTCGGTGCAGTCTTGTGACTGACAATCGGAACGAGAACGCCGTAACTATACGAGTCAACGCCGAGTCAGACGAGAGGGCGTCAAACCCTGTCTGCGAAAGGCGGGGTCTATGCAAACTAACGGAGCCGAGTCAGTGAGGGACGGGAAATTGCTCACCTCTGAGTCAGCATCCATTGTTCTTTTCTCAGAGCGTTTTAGCGGGAAAGCCAGGTTTTCGATAGAGGTCGAAAGTGGAAATTACCGCAAGCTCCTTTTTGATAAGACGTCTGACTGATCTTTTTTCCAATTGACTCATATTGCTGTGGGTTGCAGTGCGGTTTGGGATTCCTACTCATTGTTTCTCAACACTTCTGGTCTTTCTTTTGATCTTTTGATCCACCAATTGATTTTTCCAATTGGTCTTTTCGTTGATCTATCTGTTGATCTTCACCATTGATCTCCTAAACGACCCTCATGACCGGCCATTTCACCGTGGGAGTTCTTGCTCTCCAAGGCGCTTTCAGAGAACACCTAGAGTACTTGGCTCGAGCCGTGGAAGCGCCGCAACTTGCCAAGTACTCGTTCACTTTTGTGCCTGTTCGTACACCTGAGCAATTGGCACAGTGCTCGGCTCTTGTGATTCCCGGAGGCGAAAGCACCACCATGCTGCTTATCGCAGAACGGACGGAAATGCTTGAACCGCTCTTGACGTTCGTGGCGGAGAAGCCTGTCTGGGGAACCTGTGCTGGGCTTATTTTCTTAGCCTCACGCATCACTAACGCCCGCCCGCACCAGCGAGCGTTGGGCGGATTGGCGGTAGAAGTGGCGCGAAATGCGTTCGGAAGGCAGCAGGACCTGTTCGTGGCGCCGTGCGACTTCTCGAGTTTCGCGCCGATTTCTGACTTTCCTGCCGTCTTTATTCGCGCGCCCGTCGTTTCGGCGGTAGAACTTGGCCCCGAAAAGCCTGGTTCCGTTCTGGCAAAGTGCACCAACCCGGCGCCGGTGGAGGTTCTCCACACGCTAGAAAGCGGCTTGGTAGTCGCTGTTCGCCAAGGCAACAAGCTCGGGACGTCGTTTCACCCAGAACTTTCCGATGACGTGAGGTTCCATGCCTGGTTTGTGGAGGAGTTTGTGGTCGGCATGGCGTAAATTTTGGGGTCGAGTTTGGCGCGATTTTGGGCCGACTTTAGTGCGATTTTGGGGCGCTTTTAAGGCCCATGCGCATTGGCCCCGACTCTGAGCAATATCAAAGGACACGGCAAGACATGACCAGAGCCAGAGATTAAAACAGAGCCAGAGATTGAAACAGAGATTGAAACAGAGATTGAAACAGAGACGAGTCTTGCAAACGGCCATTGCACAATCAGCCAATTCCAAGACACGCCCTAGGGTGCCCAATGGTATCCATGGCAACACAGATGACAACAACTGTATGTTTTGACCGAAGGGTCCTGCTCGAGTACGAAGCCTTTTGTCCGAGAACCTCTTGCCATTGCCTATTTATTAGAACAATCAGTGTTTTCAGCTCCCCAGTCCAACTGACTCCACGTTCAACGCCATAGCTCCATACTTTACAGCATAATCACCAACACCACCAACATTGAACCATCTCACAGCTATTGAGCACGTCGCACCTACACCTGCTCAATTGCCTCAGTTATAAGAGTGGGTCGTATCACTGACAATATTCTCAGTCTAAATAGATTCTCAATATTGATTTCTTTCTATCTCATACCCAATACTTTCGTGCCCAATGCAGCACGCCCGCTCAAGCCGAAAGGCTCCCGATAACGATCTTTCATCTTTACTACGACAAAACCTTCAACCGGCACCAATTGGCCGTCCCACCGCAAAACACGGCAGCTCCATGGTCGGGAACATGAACCTTCATTCCGCCGGAAACACGCTTACGGTGGGAAAGAACAGAGTGATCACGTCATTAGGAGCACGTAACCACCAGCGGAGTGTTACCGAACCCGTGAAGAGCCCGCTCGACGACAAGAGCTTTGGTGCCGATGAGCCGGTACAACTTACAGTATGGTTCCACGAGCTTCGGACGTACACCGAAGCAGTTGTGGTGGATGCAGCTGCCATCCCTGGCCTAAAAGAAGGCAATGTCTACGAATTGGAGGCTATAAGAAAAGACGATGAGAAGAAAGCAGAAACTTCCAGAAAGCTTGTCTTCATTGTACGGAAGCAGAACATGCTCGCCAAGGACGTTGGTCTGCCGGCCGTGGGAAACAAAACGAAGGCCAGTTTACAGATCTCTTTGCTCTCCAACCCGCTTCAGCGTCTTCTCGATGTGCCTTCACGTTCTTTGGTACTGGTGCGTCGGATCTCTGATGTGCGAGAAGTGGAGCTAGACACGGTCGAAGTGTACCTCAAGGACGTCAATTTCGCTCGTGACCTGCAGTGGAGTCTACTGTCGCTGATGGTGGGTACATGCTGCTACGTTGACCAGCGGGTTTCGTTTCTGGGAAGCCGAATTGGACACATCAAAACTGCCTACCAGAATGGGAAACGTCTCTTGAGTGGGTACATTGGCGAAAACACCAACATCATCTTCCGCTCTGAGAGTGCACGGTTGGTGTTTCTTGTGCAATTGTCCCGCGAGATGTGGCACTTTGAGGAAAATGGTGAAATCATGTTTCACAAACTTGTCAACACTCTCTTCCCCAAGATTTTCAAGAAATGGCGAGAAGCAAACGCCCACCACTCCATTACCATCGTCCTTTTTGCCAGCGTTGACCTTACACAAGTGCCATGGGTCTCCTTAGGTGAAGGTTCACGCCCTTCACGATGTCAGGATTACTACAGAGTTGTAGTTGACCAAGTTAGTGTCTTCATCTGGGACAAGATCATGGCTTCGTTACGACTTGAGTTTGCTAACTTCAAGCGTGATATCTTGATGCACGTGGAGGAGAATAACTCTGAGATCAAGGGCGAGTCCTGTCCTTCTGTTAAAGGCAACCTTTTGGAAGCAATCAACTTGAGCTTGAGCTTAGTGTGTGATCGTTTCCGTAACACCGATCTTCGTCATACCATCAATCATATGATCGTTGTCTCTCCAGGGACAGGGTTGTTTGACGTTGACTACGCGCAGATGGTGGAAACATCCAAGAAAATGCTTAGTCTAGATTGTGCGCTTGACATAGTGTGTTTGAGTCAGCCTCCTTTGCATACAGTTCCACTCTTTCGCTATAGAGATGCAAATGGCCATGTCAGTCACTGCGTACCTAAATGGTGTGATGTGTCTTTCTTTTCTGAGTCCGATAAATCGTCCCAATGGATCCCACGATGCAAGATCTACGAGTTGCAAATGATGGGGGTGATGGAGAACGAAGTGAACGACATTGAAATCGATCGCTTACAGCTCAAAGAGAACGTAGTGGTGACGGAATCCATGGATGCATATGACGACTCTTTATTCAAGCCAGTGAACGACCGCTCATTTGCAGGCTTTAAGAGGAAGAAGCCCAAGTTGGTGGCACCACGCACCCCCTCGGCCACTTTGTCTCTTATCGGGAAGCCCAACTTGCCTCCGCCTTCTCTGTCGTCGATTTTGGCTACTGTTTCTACAACCACAGCCACTTCTGGACCGGTAGCGGCTCAGACCAATGTTTCAACCACCAACTCATCGGTTCACGGTACTGTTACACACGCATCTACCGGCCACTCTGCATTATCTGCGCTTTATAACTTGAACAAAGCTACTGATGATATTAAGGGAAGGCTTTTTTCTGTGGCCAGAAATTCAGGCTCTGCCGCTTCCACGATTCGCAGCAGGAACAGCCAAACTAGCTTGGCCAGTATCAAACTGGCGAAACATAGATCTATTGCAGAAATTTCCTTGAAAAACGAAACCCCAAGAGTTCGGAAACCAAGAGTACGCAAAAGAGATCTAGAGGATCTAGCACTCAAGGCAGAGAAGAAAATGTCTAGTGCTGATCTTGAAAAGGCAGAGAGAGAGGACAGCAATCCGTACTGGATGCCGGTTGCCAACCCTTCGAAACAGAATAGCTCGGACAGCTTCCGGCATAGCAGATGGTCGAATGTGTTTCCCCCTAAAGTGCAACGCAAAATGGTCAAATGGCGCTCATTGAGAGCGCCCGCCGCGTTGCCTATAGCCACTTCACAGTTCCCAACAAGCTCGGAGTTGGAAACAGAATTCACGTTTCAAATCTACGTGGTTACCCTCAACTGGGAAAATAAACTTGAACTCAAAACCACCCGTGAGCTCATGAGAGAGATGATTCGGTTGCGTCTTGCCATGGGATTCCAGATATGCTACGGTCAAAGAGTTAAAAGAATTGAAGCGGAAAGAAAGCCAGGAGGAAGCCCGGAAAGTTTGATCAAGTACTTTCCTCCGAAGGATTGCACCGGAGCCCGCATATACATGTCTTTGAATGATGAAATTCATCGTCTCTTTTGTGACTATAACGGTACGTTGAACGTACAGTTATATAGCAAGGTGCAAAACGAATCCGAAGTCAAGATTTCGTTAGGATCGAGAAAAGACAAGGAGAATCCTCCACTTATCCGGACTCGTTATGCTGATGACTACACGCCCTCAGGAATAAAAGAACTGGAGACCAAACCATCCAAGTTCAATTGGAATCAGTTTGATCAGCTTCTTGCTGGTTACGATGATGCTGTCACGGACCTCAGCAAGGACTTCCACAGAATGAAATTCGTAGTGATGCCTGGTGAAATTCCACAGAATGCATACCACATCAACAACGAGCACCTTACTGACGAAGAGATCCAAGTGGAGGGGTTGCGGAAATTGATTGCTCTTATCGAAAGAGGCAAGTACGTACGCTCCGACGAGCAGAAGTCTCGTCCAAAGAAGGAGGAGATCTTACCTGAAATCGCTTTTTATACTGGAAACCTTTACGATTTCCTCAATGAGCAAGCTGCTTCATTTGATAATAGTGGAACGCAACCCACTAACTCCTTAATGATTTCTGAGAGATTCAACACCAATCTTCAGATAGCATCTCTTGCTCAGCAATTGCAGGGACCTGGAGGACTCAAATTAGAGGACAGAACGTGGCACTTCAAGCTCCACCCACATTGTTTCCTTGGAAGTGATCTTGTATCTTGGTTGATTGAATCGTTCGAAGACATCGACAGCAGAGAAGAAGCCATTATATACGGGCAGTCCTTGATGGACAAAGGATTATTTAATCACGTCGAGAGTCGACACGGATTTTTAGATGGTCACTACTTCTATGAGTTCGTGGGTGAGTTTGTGGACCAATCGTATAAATCAAAAAAGAACGTCACCGGCGGATGGTTCAAGAAAAAGGCATCGGAGGAGAAAGATTCATCACAACTGAGTCCGGGTCCCCAAACCCCAAACACTCCCAATACTCCTTCCCATACGAGAAACAGTTCAGACAACGACTCTGCTCTTTCGGGAAGCGAAATACCTGTGGATTTGAGGAAGGTTATCTCACAAAACTTTGGCCACAACGAAAGCGAGACGTCGTCTTTGTCTGACTCACAGAAGGCAAAGAGAACAAAGAAGTTCATGATCAGTAAATGTGTGAAGTACAATTGTGATCCTCTAGAGAAATCGTTCAGGCCCGAAATCATTGATGTGCATTATGATAGGGTACACAACCCAGAGCATTGCTACCATATCAGGCTTGAATGGTTGAACACAAGTACCAAGTTCATTGATGAAACCATCATCAACTGGTCTCGTATGTGCGAGAGATACGGACTCAAATTTGTTGAAACTCCATGGAGAGAATTGTGCACCATCCCAAGATTGAATCCTTTCCATTCTTTTGTGGATTTGGTTTTAGCTGTCAACCCATTGACGGATCCAGAGTTCAAGGACAGCGATGTACTCAAAGTCAACAAGTTCTACTACCACCTTCAATTATTGAAGAGTGCTGACTTTTTGTTGGACAACAGAGGAACATCGTTTTTCCTGAAGGCTCACATCGATATCTCTTACAGTTGGGGACGACCCAGCTTCAAATTTGCACAGTTCATCCACAAGACAGGAGTTTACATCGTTGAACTTCGTGATAATGGAAACTTCTTCATGGCACCAAACAACGTGCACATTTTGCGTATGAACTCACTCATCAACTCTATTCCAGAGCAAAATACCAGCTTGAAGAACTTTGTTTTTGACTCACAAAAGGTCATGATGAACTTCCGTGAATCTTGCAAGGACGAGAGTTTCTTGAGAAAGCTGTTCCGCGAGGCAAAGGAGCACTGTCGCGAGGACTATGGGGTTGATTTCTTGCTCGGTCTCCAGTGATTTGGTTTATACATTTGCATGTGCCTCGATTGAGGTTTAGTGAATATATACAGAGTCTAATTCAAGACTCCATTAGACTAGTGTACTTCCATGAACCATTTTTCGAAATGTGATTTCAATACCATCTATATTGCTTATGTATTAGTTGGCAATTCTCTCGGCAATCTTGAGTACATCAGCCAACACACCATGGGCAGTCACCTCAGCACCAGCACCAGCACCCTGGATGATCAATGGAATGGGGTATCTCTCGGTGGTGATGGCAACGACGTTGTCGGAGCCTTTCAAAGCAGCGAATGGGTGCTCGAAATCGTACTTACCAATAGCGACGGAGACCTTGTTGGCCTTGAAGTCAACCAGTCCAACGTATCTCAAGACCTTGTTTTCGGCCAAGGCATCGTCCTTTCTCTTCTGGAAGTCAGCATCGAACTCAGGCAATCTCTGCAAGAACTCAGCACCGGTAGCCAAAGACTCCAATTCCTTAGGAACCAAAGAGTCGACAGGGAAAGCAGAAGGCGATTCGACCTCAAAACCAGCAATTCTGGCCAAGATGGTGACCTTTCTGGCGAAATCCATACCGTTCAAGTCGTCTCTTGGATCAGGCTCAAGGTAGCCCAATTCTTTAGCAGAGTTAACGACATCAGAGAACTTAGTAGTGGAAGGCTCAGCAGTAGAGAGGGTGTTGAAGATGTACGACAACGAACCGGACAAGATGCCTTCGATCTTCTGGATCTTGTCGCCAGTAGCGACCAAGTCTCTCAAAGGACCGAGAACAGGCAAACCGGCACCAACAGAGGCCTCATGGTACACCAAACCGCCACCTGGAGCTTGGGAGCTGGCGAAGATGTCGTTCCAGGACTTCAAGTCAGAAGAGAAAGCCTTCTTGTTAGGCGTGGCAATAGAAATACCGGCCTTGATGAATGTAGGGTAGTAGTCAGCGATAGCGGAGTTCGAGGTGTTGTCAACCAAGATGGTGGGCTTCGAGGCACCCTGCAAGAACTTGGTCAACTCATCCAACGACAAGACAGGCTGAGCTGCAGCGGAAGCGTAGTTCAGCAAATCCACAGGCTTGTAGTCGGAGCTGAAAAGAGCATCCTTGGACGATCTGGCAAAGTAGACGACGTTGAAGTTGATGGGGAACTTGATATTCTTGAGCTGGTTGACGAAGGCAGAGCCGACGACTCCTGCTCCAATAATTGCAACGTTGACGGACTTCATTGTAGTTGGTGTAGATGAACGATGAAAAAGTGGGGCATCACGTGACGTGGTGCAAGCTGACGATAACTGGAACACTTCAGGATCCAGAAGATTGATGAACTGTGGTGCAATCACCTGTTGAAGAGCCTGTGAATACTGCTCTTGTGATTCGTCGTCTTCGAGTACATTTTTTCAGAATTAAACGGCATCACCAGAACATTGCAACTGCAAGTGCAAGTAAAACTGCAGACAACGCCGGCTGTTTCGTGGAGCCAGAGCTGTCAGGATCAGTGTCTGTACCGTTAGAAATGTACTTTCTATCTGAGAATGGAACCGGAAACAAGTCATATTCAGCCAAGCGAACAAAGTCCCATTCGATGGTGGTTTCCGTCTTATAACACCAGAAGATCCAACCCAGGGACTTGTTGCTGTACTGGTCCAATTGGATCTCAATAAACTTGCGGGTATTCTTCTTGTGTTCCTTGGTCCACTTTGACCAAACATTTATATCACTGCATGAGATCAGTTTGCTGACTATTGGATCATTGCTGTAGGGATAAGTTCCCTCCCACCTAGTCCCGTAATGCACTGAGTTGAGCCAAGGTGCACAGTCTGTTAAAGCCGCAGACCACTCACCGACCACTGCCGGATGAGAGCTCAACTCGTCCTCTATGCTAGAGGAGTAATCCACGATATTCAGAATGTGTTGAGCAATAGAGCTGTTGAGCTGGCCTGAGCTGAACACCTCGTAATGGTGGTGGTCTATCAAAATGTTGTAGTTCTGCGTGCGAGTGGATCCGTTTCCCAGATCCAGCTTGTAATCGTCCCAGTAGCCTAAGCTCTGGAACGCGTCATGAAAAACAATGGTGTTGTTGGTGTCTTGATAAAGACGAGCATCTTCGTAGGTGCTTGAGTAAAACGACTTCAACTTGCTCATAGATAATTTCGGGCCGAGTGGTTCATTGAGCACCTCTATTCCAATAACGGTGTCAGGGTACTTCTCGGAGAACTCGGAGCTGCCATACTTTGTGTATATCTGTCGAAGCACCAGCTCTGTTAAGTTCACGTACTCTTGCTTGGCTTGCCATTGTGGTTTGCTAGCAAGAAAATGGCCTGAGTTATCGAATCCGTTCTGCGACCCGGGGGCTCCGTGGAGATCGATCCACACTTTCAAGTCGTTCTTGTAAGCCCACTCAATGGCGTTGTCCAAGTAATCTTGTGCTCCCAGAACATACGGATCATCATCGAGCATGTCGAAAGCCCAGTATCCTATGGGCACACGTACCATGTTGAAACCGTAGCCTTTGATGTTGGCGAAGTCGGTCTCGTTGTACCATGTCAGCCAGTGTTCTTGAAGTCTTTTGGACGCTTCTTCCTGTCCTAGAAAGACACAATAATTGTACTCATCATTGGGAATAGTGCCGTTTCCCGTGTGGCCGGTTTCGTTGAAGGCAAGAAATAGCGAAGGAGTGATATAAGGCTCTAGCACCAACCATCCACCAAGAGCCACGCCTTGATACTGAAAACTATTCGATGTTTGTGCAATTGTGTAGGGGTATGAAGAGTTCTCCGCCGAGGAGTTTGTGTATGAGTTGTTCGAGTACGCCACAGCTGACAGAGCCAATAGAAGCCATATTAGAAAGAGAGGCTGGTACATGTTGTGTATGGCGATGGGGACATACATCGATATATATATTCGCGATAAATACAACTTGATATGAGCACAGGTCTCTACACAGTTAGGTAGCAAGACGAATAAGAAGGAAAGACTATGGAGATAATGAACAAGAGCCGGCTTCGAACCAAGAAAGAGATTGATACTGGGGCTATGGTTAGATTATCGGCACATATGACGATCGACATCATATGACCGTGGATGTCATATGACCATCGATGGTGTACATTCTCCATCTACCAAAAGCTTAGCGCTACATTGGCAAATCGGCCCAACGTGGTCTCAGATAACAACATTCGTCATTCGTATATACATGGAAACATCTTAGTCCAAATCGGCGTCGGAAGGCTTGACCTCCTCGACAGTGGCAGCAGCAGCAGAAGCAGCAGAAGCGGCACCGGAGATTCCGCCAGGGCCACCCATGATGTTCGTGATGGTAGCAGGAGGCTGGAAAGCAATCATCATGACCACCAACTCGTACACCTCCTCGGGAACAGTCTTCTGGTAGATGCCCAAGATATCGGTAGGGTTGGGGTACACAGCCAAAGCCTTGTAGAAACACACGGCAGCATCCATGTGGGTGTCGGGGTTGTTAGCCAACTGCTCTCCAGAGGCAACCTGCTCCATGAAGAAGTTCTCCTTCTTGGACAAGTCTGTTGGGAGGGGGTCGGCAGCCAACTCAGAGGCCAACGCAGCCTTCACAGCGTCGATCTTGGCCTGTCTGGACTGCTCCACGGCCTTCTTAGCGTCTTTCTGCTGCTGTGCGTGCTTCTTCTTCAACTGCTTTCTGAA
This sequence comes from Danielia oregonensis, assembly GCA_003707785.3. Lineage (NCBI taxonomy): Eukaryota > Fungi > Ascomycota > Pichiomycetes > Serinales > Metschnikowiaceae > Danielia > Danielia oregonensis. Next base: position 492,931 of record PPLJ03000008.1, read on the forward strand.
CGCAGGAGAGTTTCTGCGGCTGTAGTCGAAGTACAAGGCGTATGCAAGCACACCGGTAGCGGCGACAGATGCGAACGTCAAGGCCTTACTCATTTTGATTAGTGTTGTAGACCTGAAAATTTTTAATTTTGCTGTGTCGTGCGCACACCACTCTGGAGGATTGGAGATATCTACAACAGCTACGGAAGGAGTTTGGTAGAAGGGGAGGCAGGGGATTCGCATTGAGAGCTTGCAAGTTTTATTTGGCCACTATTTGCGTTGTTCCGTGGAGATTCGCAGAGTTTGGCGTACCAAGACTCCGAGGTAACCGATACACGTAATAGTAGATAGGAGCAGCGGGAGGATTGCTGTTGATAGAAAAAGAGACTGCGGCAAGTCTAGATACCATCCAGCAACTGGAAAAACACCAAAACAGCATTCAGCCTGCTGTGTTTGCTTGGGTGCAAATATGGGGCAAGGCTCTGCCTTCGAAAGATGGCTCCTGCAACGGGACAGGCCACCCTTGATGATCTCACAGCCCCAATGATGTGCGTTCGGCTGGCTATACGGTCCTCACGCCAGCGAAAGGGCAACCGTCTAGGTTCCATATGTTCCAGACACTGTCCCATATATTCCCTAGTTATCCGTGTCGTCTCGAACCAAACCTTCCGTCCAACTGAGCTGTTCTCGAGCCGTCCGGAGACGTAGGAGGTTCTCGACGACTTCCTCCGTTTGGGTTGTGGTAGCTTTACTCGCAGCGGTAAGTCCCGTTATATTGCCGATGAGCTTTCTGGAATTGTTCAAGTTGACATCAATGTACTCGATCTTCAAGAAATCGTTGGCAGTAGGGTCGGAGGGAAGGGCACGGACCTGCTTGAGCCACTTCGTCATGGTGATAGGAGATTGAGAAGGTGGAGTCATGTGACCACTAATGTACAAATATAGGAAGAACGTCTCTGAGCTGGATCTGGAAGGCTCTGGCGGCCACGTAGTGGTGACGGCATAGATCGGCCGATGCTGTGTGCAATCTGTGTAATCTGAGCGATTGTTTCTGAGTATGTCTTCACGAGACCATAAATAGTACTGGTTTAGAGCATATTTTAAAGGAACTTCATGGGGAGTTGCGCTAAAACACAGCGCTGAGACGCTGGGCCCATGCTTATTATGGACAGAGATTGAGGAGGATGTGTGTGCCTTGTGGTGGCACATCATCCATGTTTTCTGTATTCAAGAGTGTCCTCAGTTAAAGTGGCTTCAGTTATGTAGTTGCAAGCTGGTGACGAAGACACCATACCCAAGACCACTCGTTTCACATCTTCTGCTCGCATTGCACTTTACGGAATACGGACTCTTCCCCTCCGGCGATCTGCAAGACCTACTACTTTCCAAAGGCTGGACGCTTCTTCACATCTCACACCGTAATTTCAACTCCAGCAACTAGCAGTAACACGCATCTCGGTTATGACCAAGATTTATTATACCAACTTGCAGAATAAGAGATGATGCAGAAGGACACCCCAAGCTTCGCTGCAGCCGCACGCACCTTAAATCGCATCTTCCCTACGTCGGATTTGCATCTAGCAGTACCTCATTCATAAACACTCCTCTCAATGCGTGCTGTTGTATTCTACGCCCCAAATGATATTCGGTTCCAGCCAGATTACCCTGAGCCTCAGCTCCAGGGAGACCAGGACGTCAAGCTTAAGGTCCACTACTGTGGAATATGCGGCTCTGACTTGCACGAGTACAAGGACGGACCAACGTTCTTTGCGGAAGCTGGAAAGCCTCATGCCATCTCCAACAAGCCGTATCCCCACGTGATGGGCCACGAGATCAGTGCAGAGGTGGTGGAGGTTGGCAGCGGTGTGACAGGTGTTGCCGTGGGAGACTCAGTGGTGGTGGAAGTTACAGGCACTTGTTTCGACCGTGAGCGCTTCGAAGACCTGCCCACCGCAGGAGAACCCATGTGTGAAGCTTGCACCGATGGCCATTACAATGCGTGCTCGTTCCTCGGGCTCACTGGTCTTGGATTCACCGACGGTGGCTTCTCCGAGTACGTCGTGACCCATTGCGACAAGGTGGTCAAGTTCGACAGCACCAAGATTCCCTACGACGTCGCTGCGTTGATCCAGCCACTCGCAGTATCGTGGCACGCTGTGCGGACATCTCAGTTTGCAGAAGGAGAGTCTGCGTTGGTTTTGGGAGGAGGCCCAATTGGACTCACTACTATCTTTGCTTTGAAGGGCCACGGGGCGTCGAGGATTGTTGTGAGTGAACCTTCTCCGGCCAGAAGAGCAATTGCAAAGAGCTTGGGTGTGGAAGTTTTCGACCCTACTACGTCGCTGGTCGATGATGCGGTGGCAGCACTCAAGGCTTTGTCTCCCGACGGTTTCGGCTTCCACAAGTCGTACGACTGCTCGGGAGTCCCTGTGACCTTCGACACAAGTATCAGGGCCTTGAGAGTTCGTGGAGTGGCTACCAACGTGGCAGTGTGGGCTCACAGACCCATCGACTACTACCCCATGATGACCACGTGGTCAGAGAAGTCTGTGCGTGGCTCTATCTGCTTCGTGAAGCAGGACTTCGTGGAGGCTGCCCAAGCCATTGAAGACGGCCGTATCAGTATTGCAGAGCTCAGTCTGTTGATCACAGGAAGAGTATGCTTGGAGAAGGCTGTTACAGAAGGCTTTGACGAGTTGGTCAGCAACAAGGCCAAGCACATCAAGATGTTGTTCTCGCCATTGGAGAAGTACCGGTGAAGAAGCTTAGGGTTGATACGAAATGGCACAGTATCTTAATTGAGACGAGAAGCCTGGGCCTCTTGAGAAACCTACACGTATAATCACGCTTCTGTCTGCTACAACAGACAGACTTTGTTTCTAGAATTGAAAATGTAGAACATCTTGTTCAATTTACTGCTGTTTTCAACATGTAGGGTGGATTCGGCCAAAATCCTTCGTGAAGATGTACTCATCGTTGTTGATGTTCGTTCTCCTACATACAGAAATCGCAATTGACACCACAAAGGGCGGTAAAGATTACTTTCGGTCGAGAGAAAACTGGTGAAGTAGTATTATAAACTAGTGTAATCCTGCACATTTCCTTTTTACACCCGTACACCAGCTTATATCAGGTAGTTGATTCGGTCAAATTCGGACCGTAAACTCTCGGGTGAAGGTAGCAGAGTACCAGTCAGAGACCACAGAACTGCCCCTGAAGAGCTCTGTTAGTGCAACAGCCCCAAGCGCCAGTTACAAGTTAGAAGCTATCGAGTCACGTGAACATATTTAGTCACGTGACTTGATACAACTCTACCCGTTCTTCCTCCGTCGCCTCCACATACCCTGCCAAGCCATTGGCGGCTCCATGGCTGACTCCACCAGCTCTGGTAGCTCATATTTCAATAAACTCAACTCCATCCTGGAGTCCAAGCACAGGAGGTACGGGTCTCTGCACACACTCCGCGGATTTTTCCCATCAAACTGATTGGTTTAACTACTACACATCCACAATGGCTGAAGAAAAGAGAGTCTACCCTGACTCCACCAACAAGTGGCCTTCGCCATTGGTTAACTTTGCCAACGCCAGCGCATACCCCAAATGGGAGCCCGTTGACACGAAAAAGGAGACGCTTCAGGTGTTTAGATTGACCTTCTACACCACCGTCGGAGCATACGCCTGGTTGTACATGTGGAAGAGAACCACGTTCAAGGTCGGCATTCCTTTGGCCGTGTCTGGATTCGCCACCGTTGCCACGGCAACCAAGGGCATTGTGACCAACTTGAGAGGTAAGAATGACGGCTGGAACACTTTCTGGGCTGTCGGTGCCGGTAACTTGGCTTGTTTGACCGTTGGCTTCAAGAGCATGCCTGTCAAGCAGAAGATCATGACCGGTATTGCCGGTGCTGCGCTCACTGCCGTTGTTGACCACATTTCTTGGTCGCAGTCGCCAAGTTTTGCTAGTAGAGACGTCAAGTTTGCTGCTGCCAACACCGGAGACGAGTTGCCTCAGCAGGGCTTCTGGGACGTGTGGAAGAGAAGACCGTTGTCGCAGACGGTGGAGGCTTTGGGTGAGGGCAGAGGCATTTTTAAGCAGTAGGTAGCATATGGGGAGATGGCCAATACACATCTGAGATCACATCTGAGAAGCGAAGGGGAGCTGTAGGCCGCGTAACAGTGTAGACTACTTATAGTCGAGATTGGCTATAGACTAGTTGTAGTCGACATGGACTAGCTAGTCGATTATTTATGTTGTGTTCTCCAAAGAGACCTACATGTCCAGTACATATTATCTTCGTCACTAATTACAAGATATACCGCCTGCCGTTCCCAAAAGCCCCTAGCACGCCTTGTATGGGTACTCGAACTCGTTGGTCTTCAACTTCCACAACTTCTTCTTTCTCTTGTTGACCACATGCTCGGCAAACTGCTCGTCACAGTACTTCTTCTTCCACTTTCTGATGAACGACGGGTCCCACAACTCACTGGCAATTCCCAAGTCCTTGCAGCATCTCATCAACGCATTGCTTTTGCATCCTTCCAAGGCGGTGGTGAGCTTTTCCTCTCCGCCAAAGTAGTCCTGCTCTCCACGTGCAACAGACACCAATCTGCCGCTGCAGATCAACGCGTACTCTCTGCTGACCTGCTTAGGTGTGATGAACGTCTCTGTTCTGGGTGCAAGACCCCAGCCTCCTGGGCCAAAAGCACGGTTCAAGATACGTCTGTACTTGATTTCCGGCAAGTAGAGAAGCCCGTCCGGCTTAATTTCGATATCGTCGCTATTGAGCGGAGCCAAGAGGACCTCGTTGGTCTCTTTGGAGAACGCCGCTTGTCCCAATCCATGGAAAGAGTCCGACCAGTCAATCTGTCCGTTTTGAGAAGTGGACACAATGGGCTGGTCCAGGAGCGTGATTCTTGGTCCAGACGGGGCCGGAGCGTCGTCATAGACCTCGGAGCCAAACGACATCGCCGCCGCCACGGGAACAGCCACGGGAGGTTCACCCGCGTCTTCAACAACTAGTTTGGGCGCTACTTTAGGCGCCACTTTGGTGGCCGTCTTGCGGACTGGTGCCACTTTGCGTGCCATGGTGAATGGCCTGGCTTGCGACCGCAACACTGTTCTGAACATGGTAGAATAAATAGTATAGTGGAGGTATCTAGAATTAATGCGACTTGATATCAGATATAGTGTAGTGCGAGTATACCATAGTGCGAATATACCACAGCAAACTTGCACAGAAACAAGCCTCAGATGGTCAGAAGAACGGTGGGGGTGTCCAGAAGTGGCTCAACCAGCCTACATCATTCAGCTCTGGAAACGCAAGCACATACAAGCCACCAGCACATGCACACGCACGTGACACCTGATCACATGACACAACAACTCACACTTCAGCCAGGAGCCCTTCTCTCTCGTAGGGCCGTCTGTTGTGTCTGGCGAACCTTTCCAACCCTCCGCCTTCCTCGTCCTCACGCCGAGCCACGGGCTCGTTTCACAGGGTACACAACACGGTTATGTCCTGCACATAGCACCCCTGCGAACACAGCCTTTCTTTTTTTGGCACATTTTCTTCCTCACTACAACTTTCTTCTGTGTTGATCCCAGCGTTTGCTCCTCTAGCAGATCTTGTCCACCACAGCTGAAGTCGTTCTCAGATCTACACAGCAGCTTTCACCCGGCCTGCCATGCACATTTTTTCCTTGTGGATCACGCTATTAGCGTTGATCCAGCTCGCGGTCTGCGACGTTGACATCACATCCCCCACGACGGGTAAGTCGTATTCGGCCTCCAGTGGCTCGGTCACAGTAACTGTCAAATGGGACGACGACCTGGACGACTCGGATGACGATGCATCGTTGGACAATGTCAAGAAATACTCCGTCGTGTTGTGTACGGGCTCCAACTTGCTTGTCAAGCCTGTGCACTCATTTACCACAGCTTTGCCATCCGGCACCACCACGTACGACGCCGTGATCGAAGACACATACGGCCCCGACGGCGACTACTTCATCCAGGTGTATGCTGTTTTCACTCTGGGTACCACCATTCACTACACCAACAGATTTGCCTTGACGGGCATGACCGGAAAGGCCACCACATTCACATTCTCTGCCAGCTTGTTCAGCATCACGGGATCGCACCCCACGGCTCAGGTCAACGTCGGTGCCGACGCAGTTACCATCAACTCTGCCTCGTTCACCGTTCCATACACTTTGCAGACAGGCAAAACCAGATACGCACCCATGCAGACACAGCCTGGCTCGACGGTGACGTACTCCATGTACTCCACCAGACACGCTACGTCCGCATACACCCCATACAGCACGTTGAGAGCGTCGCCAAACGTGTACTCCACCATCACCCCGGGTTGGAGTTACACGCCTCTCTCCAAGATCAACAACGCCACCATTGCTGGATACCCTACGTACTATTACGCGGCGTCGTCCAGGGTCACCAAGGCGCAGTTGAGTTCGGCCAAGAAGCGGAGATGGCTCGATTAGAGAGCTTAAGGTCACAGCGAGGCGATGGAGCGATTGGGGAGCCACGACCCGAAGTCACGGGGGAGGTGCAACGATCGATCTTCGCTTCCAGGCGTCGCAGTCGGCGACTACGGGTTGGTAAATCATATTGGAAATATGACGGTGCAGATGAAAACCAAGGAAAACTTGGAAAGGGCGCAGTAACCTTGCGAGGTTGAGAACAGACGATGAGCCTGCGCAGCTTGGCGCTCGACAGCTCTACCTGGAGTATTATCTTCAACACTCCGGAATATCTGAACCGTTACGTAAACAATGCAACACCACTACAATGCAACATCATGCAACACCACGTAACACCAGCAGCAACGTTACGTCGCAGTAAAAAGCAGCAACACCACAGAGTGTCCTCTACCTTCTCACTGTGGCCAGATTCCACCTCCAAACGCGGTGCACCCGTACATCCCACATGCCAGACACGTCTTTTCACCATAACAACTACGTACACCATGTCGTTCGCCGAGTACAACACATCTTCGGCCGCGTTGAGAAAGCGCAAGACCATCAAGAAGCTGATCAACTTCTCGGTGATGATCATTGGAGAAAGCGGCTCGGGACGTTCCACATTGATCAATTCTTTATGTGGAGGAAACTCCATCGTGCCAACGTCGCTGACGGCGGGCCAGGACCCCTTTTCCAAGAAGCTCACGTTGAGACACGAGAACGTTGAGTTGGAGGACAACGAGGGCCACAAGATCTCGTTGAACATCATCGACACGCCAAACTTCGCCAATGCGATCAACTGCGACGACGACTTCAAGATCATTGTGGACTTCATCCGCCATCAGTACGACGAGGTGCTTTTGGAGGAGAGCAGAGTGAAGAGAAACCCACGGTTCAAGGATGGCCGGATCCATGTGTTGATCTACATGATCAATGCCACTGGCCACGGACTTTCCGAGATCGACGTCAAATTCTTGCAGCACATCAGCAGCCTTGCCAACGTGATTCCAGTAATCGCGAAGGCGGACTCGTTGACGCCGGCAGAGTTGAAGCTCAACAAACAGCTAATCTTGGAGGACTTGAACGAGCACAAGATCAACTACTACAAGTTCAACGAGTACGAGTATGAGCAGGACTACATCGACGATGAGATCGCCGAGTACAACAAGTACTTGAACCTGTTAATTCCCTTCTCTGTGATTGGCGCCAACACCTACCAAGATGCAGACGACGACGAAGACTTGAAGTTGCGTGTTTTGAACCCAGCATGGGCGCAGCCTATCAATATGGAGTCTCCCGACTTCAACGACTTCACTATCTTGAAGAACGTGCTTCTAATCACGCACTTGAACGAATTCAAGGAGATCACACACGATGTCATTTACGAGAACTACAGAACAGAGGCTTTGTCGGGCAAGCAGTTCCAGTATAGTAACGACGACAAGGCTGCGAGCAAGCCAGACGACGAATCCAACTACCTTGCCAAAGAAGAGCAGATCAAGTTGGAAGAGGAACGTTTGAAGAAGTTCGAAGAGCGTGTGCACCAGGACTTGGTCACCAAGAGAAGAGAGCTTTTGGAGAGAGAAAACGAGTTGCGCGAGATCGAGAAGCGCTTGCTCGCAGAGGGATTGAAGTTGACAGATGACGGAGAGTTGGTTAAGACTGCGGACGAAGAATGAGCGAAAATATAATGCTAGTGAGTATACATAGATGGACTGGTGGTAGAGTATGAACTACGAAATTATCACTTCTGTATCTTCATTTTTGCCTATACATGCCTTAAGCAGCCTGGTATCTGGCGACAATGTCGTCGAACTTGGCGTTCTTCTCCTTCAAGTCAGTCAACAATTGATGCTCAGAGTTGGCTGCTTGCAAGTCCGCCAACAAGGCCTCTACGTTCTCGCCGTTGTTGGTGAGGTAGTCGTATGTCACCTGGTTGGCCAAAAGGTCGTCGTTGTTTCCTTTGTAGCCCAATGCAGCAACTTGAGTCAACAACTCTTTCGCTTCTGGGTAGTGCTTCAACTGCAACGTCATGACGAACAAGACGTTCAAGATACGGAACTTGCCCTGTGGGTCGTCCTCAAAGTCGGACGACAACAACTCGTCGTAGAAGTAGTACGAGTTGTTGATGTTGTCGGACTCGCCCTTAATAGAGAGAATCCACGACTCCAACACGTGGTAGATGATATTGTCTCTCGCGCTGTCAGGGAAGCTCTGGAAAGCACGGTAGATCTTGGAAGCCTCGGTGAAGTTCTCCTTGATCAAGTACAACTGTACCAAAATCAAGTATGGCTCCAATTCGTTGAGGTTGCTGCTGCCGTTTGTGTACTTGACCAAGATGCTGATTGCCTGGTCGATGTCTTTGTGGAATTTCACCAAGTATAGCGCCGTCAACACCGCCTGCAACTCGAATTCTGCCTCTTTCACGTCGTCGAAGTATGTGGACTCGTCAGTGCCGAACGATTTCAAATCGTTCCATGCCTGCAACACGAGGAATAGTTCCACGTTGTCAGGGAAAAGCAGCTTACCCTTCTCGATCAAGGTGGAGGCATCTTGGCCCAATGCTACCAACGATCTGCATTGAATTTCCAAGACTTTCAACTGCGTCTCTGTAGAAAACAGCTCCAACGAGTAAGACACGACCTTGTGGTGCTGGCTCGTGTAGAACTGGTTTCTGATTGTGTACAACTCTCCAGAGTCGCTGAACACGTTCATTATGGTATAAGTAGAGGTGTAGGTGTTGTTTTTGGCGAGAGTAGGATGTACGGGTGTGGATGCAAAAGCATAGCCATAGACTTATCTAAACTGAACAAGCAGCTTTCTAGATGGAAGAAGAAATAGTGTATCATGGAGAATGTCAGTTTGACCTCCTTGTCTATATTCAAATTTGTATGAAAAGAACGTCAATTTTAAATCTAACGCTTTCTTTAATATATTGTTCTGCGGCTCCGATCTGTGGTCAGGTGATTCCTGGTGGTGCTGGCTTGAACTTAAACGATGGCAATTGAAGCAAGGAAGCTTTGGTATAATCACCGTACTTCTTTCTATCGGGATCGTACTTCGCGAGTCTCAAGTATACTGGTACAGTTTTGGAGTCACCCAACGCTTGGTCAATGAGACTGTGGAGCTCTTTGTGAGTAGAGAAGAGTCGCGTGATGTTTAATTGTTCTGGCGGACCAACGTAACGCTCGACGTCGTTAACAAGTAGCGACAAATCAGAGTATTTAGCCAATTCCGAAGAAGGTTTGGTATCGTTCCACAGAATCACTCCATCGTTGAACCCTAAGATCAGTGGAGCATATATCTTACCCAGAGGCTCTCCACGCAAGAGAGATAGGTTAGTTTCCACAATCGATGCAAACCCCCAACGGGCAGTCCCTGAAAGGAAGAGACCAAGAAGCAATCCTTGGAAAACATAGGCGGTACGCCCTCTGGTAGCACAGCCTGGAATAAACATCATAGCGAAGATGTAATGGTGCACACGCAATGTGAGGCCCAGGATGGACGAAAGCGCAAATAATGCAGTGAACATGAGTACGTAGACCAGTAGAAGTCTATTGAATTGGCCCAGGAGCCACACGTAATATGCTTGGGCCACGATGCAGATCACGACACACAGACCCACTATAGCCACCGTGAGAAGGGCGCCTGACTGTTCCTGTAAGTCGTGCCATGTCAAGCGATCCACCGGCAAGCGGTCGAATGTGATGTTGTTGAGCACACCTAGCCAGAAGAACGGGTACCAGAGGAGCAAGCGAGTCATTGGAGAATAAGACGGGGCCTCACGAGAGTAAATCTCAGTAGCAAACGTTTCATCTTCAAGATCGTCTTCGAGGACGGAGCTGCCTTGCGGAAGCGGCTCGTTCTTCAGGAATGTTCTCCTGACACTCACCTTCCAAAGGCAGTACAACACGAAGCATGTTGGAAGAAACCGCTCCATGCTGACCAGTATCAACTCGTAAAGCGACTCGGCATCCTGGGGATTCACAACAACTGGAGGGTCTGTGGCCAAGCTTATTGTCCAGTAACCGACGATAGCCATAATCCAGTAGAATGCAGCACCAGACCCGAAAAAGACAACAGGTATACCCAACACCATATTGAGCATGAGAATTGGGAGTCGGGGGTCGTAACAGAGACTGACAGGCTCAAGCAACGACCGGAAGTAGTATGAAAAAGGAAAGAATGAGTTGAACTCTATTGAATCTGACACCCCATAGTGGCCCTTAGTTGCGCGAAACGAGCTTTTAGATCCACTCGAGTAAGAAACACGAGCGCAGCCTCCGAAGAAGGGCAGAATGACTCCCGCGTGGACGCCAGCGCCGCATGGAAACAGATCAGCCCGGTATGGGTACGAAAGAGCGTCTTCGGTCTTTTTCGTTTTCTTGAGGGCTCCTCCTCCCACGAAGTAGCCTCTGTATTTGACGATCTGATCTCCAATTGCTCTCAGCGAGTACAACCAGCTTCCACGGTCACATAGAGCCGGACACCGGAAGATCACATCCTTTGTGTGGTCCAAAGATGGACAAGAAGCGCTATCAAGCCCACAATCGGCGTTCTTACCTCTCCAGAAGCTGCCTGCTTCTTGACAAGTAAGCGATACCACAGAAACATCAGTGCCCTGCACGACTGGGCCCTCTGCCATGTATGGTAGGAGGACTTTGGCGCAAATAGAGATCCATAAGACCAAGTATATGGCAAGAACGACGGAACGCACCGGATAAGACACCGCACGTACCAATTTGTCCGGGAGAGCTTCCAAGTGTAGTAAGGACTGAACCGGCCGGGGCAGCTCGTCCTGGATAGTTTGCGGCCCGTTCCAGGCACCTCTGAAGAACGCAGCGACCTTCGCTTTCGCCGAAAGGAGACCTCTTCTTTCCCAATTGGGGTGGATAGAGCTGTCGTCGGACAGCCGAGAAGCGCCGTCGTTCATCGGCGGCAGAGAACGCGTGTGACGTTTGGTAACAGAAGAAATCGAGGTAAGTTCGATATCGTCGGTCATGTTGATCAACGTCAGGGCTCGTGTTCCTGGATTTCTAAGCACACTAGGGATTCTAATATCCGAATCAGCCGTCTAATCAAGATGATCACCTACGATGAAAATCACTTACTTGCGTGCATAGAAGGCACACGACCATAAGGACGGTGTACAAGAAAATACTGTGATAGTACTGGATAACAAGGCAAGAAGGGCAATGACGGTTCTCAGACAGGAACGTTAATCAAAAAAAACTTGAAATGACAGAAAAAACCTGGCCGACCAAAATTGCCTCCTCTGTAATGAACTGATAAGCAAATTACCTATCAATAGCCCTCTATGCAGAGCGACAGGGCTAAATACAGACAGGAAAGCAAGATGCAGAGAAGACGTAGGCATATGCAATCCGTGTCAACCATGTATACACGCCGCACAGCATCGTTTCACACTACGGTTACGAGGAACTACGAGCAACTACGAAGTACTAGTAACAAAGCGTCTGATTAGGCATGGTCGACTACCACGAGGTAGGACCGAAGAAACCACCCTCGGTAACCAACTTGGAGATGGCAGTACCGTTGGTGTCCGCAGTGTTAATCACAGTGTTGCCCCACCAGTCGGGGAAGGAAGCGTTGGTCAAGTTCAAGCACAAGAAAATGATCAACGAAGAGTACGCCAACCCGATATCCAACCCAGCGGAGAGCGAGTAGTTGTACTTAAAGTACCAGTGGGTCCATCTCTTCTTGATGAAAACACCGAAAAGCATACCAACCATACAGTAAGTGGCGTAGTTGTAAGGAGTGGCTGGAGGAATGTAACCAGTACCAGAGAAGAAGACAGGCCAGTTCAACCATCTGATCTTCGAGTTGGGCCACTTCTTCAAGATCAACCACGAAACAACGGGCAAGAGACCCAAGATGAAGAAGAAAAGAGCGTTCTTGTAGATACCGTCGACACCGAAGGTTCTCTTAGGACCAATGGCACCCCAAATGATGGAGGCGTTGAAGAACACTCTACCGTTGGGGCAGGTGTAGTGGTTCTTCTGGGTGGTGGAGCACAAGTCCTCGATGTTACCGTAAGACCATCTCAAGACACCAATCTGGACAAGAGAACCCCAAATGGAAGCAAGCAACTGGGCGGTGAACAAAAGACGAGGGCTCACCTTCATGTAGTGACCCAACTTCATGTCCTGGGCAAAGGTGACGGCCTGGTTGTTGGTGATGTAACCGTAGGTCTTGAAGAACATCATACACAAAGGCTTACCTGGAATCATGTAACCGATGATGAACTCGGTGACGACGTTCAAACCGACAGCGATGTTGGTCTTGGCGTAAATGATACCGACAGGCAACAAGAAAAGAAGAGCGATCAAGATAGCAACGACCAAAGCCCAAACAGGCATCTCGGTCTCCCAGTTTCTAATTGTAACAATAGAAAGAGCGAAAGATCCCAAGAACACAATGAAGTACCACCATTCGGGGACGTTCTTGTAGTTGGCTCTCATAAGACGCAAGTGCACATCTGGCTTCTCCTTGACCTTGAGCTGCTGAATGATGTCCCAACCGTGGAAACACACAGTGTGCGACAAGGTAGCAATGATGGAAGCAAAAGACAAACCGTAAGAGATAGCAAAGGTGGAAGAAAGGAACAATGGCGAGTACTTCTTGTACTCCTCTTCCTTGAAAGTCAAGGTCTGCTTGTCAACAATTCTCGACACATTGTAAGAGTCCTGGTATCTGTCGTAAGAACCAGAAGAAGAGAATGGCATGTACTTAGCGTACCAAGTGTTGGTGTAGTACACGGCGGGCACAACGATCCAGAAAATCACCACAATCGAAGAGAAGATGGTAAGAATAACGTTGGTAGGAGGCACCAATGGGGAACCGATGTAACCGGCAATCTGGTTCCAGTCGAAAGTGATTGGCATCAAACCCATACCAGTGGAAGCACCAAACACCTGGTTAAGAGTGGTGTTGTTTGGAGCAATCCAGGTGGGCCAGGCAAAGTACGACAAAGCCTCGAACATGTATCCGGGGAAGAAGTACCAGATGAAGTTACCACAGAAGACCAATGCGAAGAATGCAAATCTGGAGATCTTCCAGCCGTTGGCCTCGTGGTTCTCGTTAATGTGCATGTTGGTCAAGAAAGTGGAGGTGACCAAGTTAGAAGGCCAAATAGCACCGGGAGAGTCGACCAACACCTTTCTGGCCATACCAGCAAAGGAGAAACCGAGAATCTGGGTGGAAAGAATGGCACAGATAGCGAATCCCACACCGAAGTCGGACTTGTAGAACTGGTTCTGGGCCAAAAGGATATCAGTGGCATAAGCAGCACCGGTACCGAAGGAAACGGAACCCATGATGGTGATGATGGTGTGCTCCTTCAAGTTGAACTTACCGGGGTTGGTCTGCACGCCGAAAATGGTGACGTTGGGAATGAACTTCTCCCAGGCCTTGCCTAGCGGGTAAGCCAAAACGGAAGTCACATAAGTGGTGATCGAGAAACTGGGGGAGTGGAACGAGAAAAGCATGTTCATACCACAACCCAAAGTGGTCAAAATCATACCGATAACCCACACACGGAGGGTGTTCTGGGGAAGAGTAGGGTCGTCTGTCGAGGAAACAGCGGCTCTGACCTCCGGGTATGGCGAGTCGTCCTCAACCGTAACGGCAGCATAGGCGTCGTTGGAAAGCTGGGCAGAGATGATGTTGTCCATGGGGTCGTACTCCTGCGACTTCGACACCACGAGCTGGACATCAAGGTCGCTGCCAGCGACCTTCTCGTCGACTTCCTGGGGCTCCGTTGAAAGGAACGCTTTGATCTTCTCCATGTTGCTCAAAGTGGAAATTCCAGAAAAATCGATGTTGCTTTCACCATGGAAACCAACCGGTATAAGTACGCATTATGCGGCTAGATTATGCTGCCTTTCGATGGATGGCTTGCTGAAACGAACCGCATTGATACGGTGCGTGCAGGATATTTCCCCGATTGTGCGCGCGGCTGCGAGCACCGCGGACTGTCTGCAGGATGTGGCATTATTTTGACACATGCCATTGTAACTCGTCGGAATGGTGCCTTTTCGCGCTGGCTGAAGCTGCCGCCTGGAGCCGTGGCACGGATCGACCTGTTTCGCTCGCTTAAACGAATTTTTTTAGCCAAAGCTTGGCATTTACCAGGGGGTCTCCAACCGAAACGGCCCTGCATATAACTGGCTATCGCGCAGCCATGCGTCAAACGGCTCTGCGGTGACGGGCCCGCACCAATAGTAGCTGCATCCGTGAGTAAAATGCCGCACAAAACTCCTCCCAGGTAGCTCCGCAGCAAGTGCTACATATCACGTGCTTTTGGATTACATACGTTATCTTTAGCTGCATATGGAGAAGTTCGTATCAACGACTAGGTGCATGGTCGGAGAGGTACGGGTGTTTCCTTAATCCCGGACATGGCGGGTGCCGGCGGCGCCGAGGGAGGGAGGGTATCACGGATGCGTGGACGTGTGCGTCGCGCGAGGTCACGAAGAGGCTTAGTGTTGCTCGGTAGCGGAACATACTGAGAAGATTGCTTCGCATCTGCATACGAAGCTTCTGTATCTCTCTGCATACAGCAACACACCTACTCGATTGGCTCTGCTGCATACAGCAACACACCTACTCGATTGGCTCTGCTGCATAGCATGCATCGAGAAGTTGGATGATAGTGAGGTGGGTCTTATGCAGTGGATCTGCTGACGCATGGAAACGTAAACATGGGCCGAGAAATAGAGAAGTGAGATGCGGGACGCGGACTGGAGGATGGTGAGAGATGAGAATGAGCAATCGATGAGATGATGAGATGGATGAGATGAGTAGCGCTGAAAAGAGATGAGTAAAAACGATAAGAGATCTGTGGAATTGAGTAGAGAAAGAGACGACAGAGATTATACGAGAAACAAAAGTACGAGATGCCACAAACAAAGCCGAGACCACAAACGGAGAGGCTATAACGGTCCAGCAGCGTCCGGATATAGGTGTTTCTACATCAATATTGGGACAGTGCGATAACATTAGGAATCGGTGCATAGGTATTGGGATATGCACATACTGCGATTGCATTATGTCCTATTGTTGCACTTATCTAGAAGCCGTCTAACGGTACGGCATCAACGTTTTGATAAAGCAAGTGAAGGTATACGATCTTCGTTCTTGGTTTGGTTCTCACAGTCAAAGTGCTATTCTTCTATATTTATCAATGTGCAGCAAGATCGACCATCACATCATTTGCGCCGTTTTCCCGTCATTATCACCTCCATAGCGATCGGCCAACGACATCGCTATAGCCAGAAGTTATATTAATAGATGCGTGTTTCCTCATACATCTACGGCTTCACCAGCCACACTAAGGCACAATTCTCGCTTAATTAGCATCGGTGCATATTGACACAAAAGTATTACATTAATATCGATTACATTACATAACTAAACCTCCCTAACCTGAGCACATGGTACACGACTCGGGGTTGTCGATGGCACAGGCAATCACCTTCGAACTGAAGATGTCAGCCTCTGTCTCTCCACCCGCATCCTCAGCGGCCACTGGCTCATCGCCCTTGTCTTCAATCTTCAATTCAGCCACTGAGTTCTCCAACGACGATGGGGCGGTGGAATCACTGGCGGCCTCGTCGACTGTGACATTAGGCGAGGGGCTAGACGTAGCACTTCTGGTACCGGTCTTGGCCATGTACTTTCTCTGGTTCAACTTCTCCAACGATGCAACGGACTTGCCGGCAGCGGTGACGGAGTTCTGGTCAACCGTGAACTGGATGGCGGCGGCGGCAGCCTGTGTTCTCAAGTAGTACATTCCGGTCTTCAATCCCTTCTTCCAACCGTAGAAGTGCATCGACGTCAATTTACCCATTGTGGGGTCCTTGATGTGGATGTTCAACGACTGCGACTGGTCAATGAAGGCAGCTCTGTCGGCAGCCAAGTCGATGATGTGCTTCTGCGAGATCTCCCACACGGTCTTGTACAACGCCTTGATTTCATCTGGAACGTTAGGCAACGACTGGATCGAGCCGTTGTTGGAGATGATGTTGTTCTTCATGTTGTCATTCCAGATACCCAAGTCCACCAAGTCCTTCAACAAGTGGGGGTTGACAATCTGGAACTCGCCGGCAAGCACTCTTCTAGAGTAGATATTAGATGTGTAAGGCTCGAAGCACTCGTTGTTACCCAAGATCTGCGATGTAGATGCAGTGGGCATAGGTGCCACAAGCAAGGAGTTACGCAATCCGTGCTTGGCCATGTTCTGCTTCAAAGTGTCCCAGTCCCACAACTCGGAAGGCTTTCTGTTCCACAAGTCGAACTGCAACAAGCCCTTGGAAGCTGGAGAGCCTTCGTAACTCTCGTAAGCACCCTCCTCCTGTGCCAACTCAATAGATGCCTCAACGGAAGCGTGGTAGATGGTCTCGAAGATCTGGATGTTAAGCTCCTTGGCCTCCTGAGAGTCGAATGGCAATCTCAAGATCATGAAAGCGTCAGCAAGACCCTGAACACCGACAGCGATAGGTCTGTTTCTCATGTTCGATCTCCTGGCCTCCTCGACAGGGTAGAAGTTACGGTCAATGATTCTGTTCAAGTTTCTTGTGACCACCTTGGTGACCTCGTGCAACTTGTCGAAGTTGTACCAGACGTTGTTAGCATCCTTCTCAACAAAAGAGGGCAAAGCGATCGAAGCCAAGTTACACACAGCAACCTCATCGGGCGACGAGTACTCGACGATCTCGCAACACAAGTTGGAGGACTTGATTATACCCAAGTTCAGCTGGTTGGTCTTCTTGTTACAGGCGTCCTTGTACAACATGAATGGAGTACCGGTCTCGGTCTGAGCCTCCAAGATGGCGTACCAAAGCTTCTGTGCCTTGAGGGTCTGTCTACCACGGCCCTCACGCTCGTATCTCTCGTACAACTCCTCGAACTCATCACCGTAGGTGTCGGACAAGCCGGGAACCTCGTTAGGCGAGAACAAGGTCCACTCGCCGTTCTGCTCGACTCTCTTCATGAACAAGTCAGCAATCCAAAGGGCAGGGAACAAGTCTCTGGCTCTTATCTCCTCCTTACCGTGATTCTTTCTGATGTCGATAAAGTCGAAGATGTCAGCGTGCCATGGCTCCAAGTAAAGGGCAAAAGCACCAGGTCTCTTGTTACCACCTTGGTCGACATAACGGGCGGTGTTGTTGAACACACGGACCATAGGAATGATTCCGTTGGACGTACCGTTGGTACCAGCAATGTACGCACCAGTGGATCTAATGTTGTGGATGTGCAAACCGATTCCTCCGGCACTCTTGGAAATCAAGGCACATGTCTTCAAGGTGTCGTAGATACCTTCGATGGAGTCATCCTTCATGGCAACAAGGAAACAGGAAGACATCTGAGGGCTTGGTGTACCTGCGTTGAACAAGGTGGGAGAACCGTGAGTGAAGTAACGCAGCGACATCAAGTTGTAAGTCTCAATCACACGCTCGATGTCGGCACCGTGGATACCAACAGCGACTCTCATGAGCAAATGCTGGGGTCTCTCAGCAACCTTGCCGTTGACTCTAAGCAAATACGAACGCTCCAAGGTCTTGAAACCGAAGTAGTTGTAGTTGAAGTCTCTGTCGAAAACGATGGCCGAGTTCAACTCGTCAGCGTTCTCGCAGATGATGTCGTATGTCTCACGCGAGATCATGGGCGAGTGCAAACCCGTCTTGGGGTTGATGTAGTCGTATAAAATCTTAGACACCTGCGAAAACACCTTGGTGGTCTGCTTGTGCAAGTTGGACACAGCGATACGAGCAGCCAAAATGGCGTAGTCGGGGTGGATCGTGGTCATGTAAGCAGCCGTCTCAGCGGCCAAGTTGTCCAACTCGATGGTGTTAACACCCTGGTAGACACCGGAAATCACTCTCTGAGTAACAGAAACAGCATCGATGTGATCCGAGTCGAGGCCGTAGCACAACCTCTGGATTCTGGCGGTGATCTTGTCGAAGCGCACGGGCTCCTTGCGGCCGTCTCTTTTGAGGACGTACATAATAAAAAAGCGGTATATCGAGAAAACAAATAAGAGCGAGAGGCGCGGTATATATAGTGCGGACGCGTGTGCACGCAGGATGGTAAACAGAGGCGGCATCGAGGCAAATGTACGGGTTTTTGCCCGTTTTTGGGCTTGTTCTGGAGCTGCGAGCGTGGGCTCTTCGAGGCCGGTGGTTTGGGCCCGGCCAAGGTGACGAGCAGCGAGAAATTGAAGACGTGGGCCACCTTGTTGGTGTTGTGTGCAGGTCCAAATACGCGTCTTAGTAAGCATTTAGGGCCACAAACAGGACGCGTTTCTTCTTTTGGCGAACGTAAACAACACGCTGCCATATCGAGTCCCGATCTGCTATCTACAGTCGGATCCGACACGGAAAAGTGCACACAATGCCAGCGAAGCGTCTGAAATAGGCAACACGGCCGGATTTGGGATGAAACGGCCGCATTCGAGGGTCAATAGCAGCTGTGTGCAGCGAGTAGAGAGAGAACGGAGCGAAACGCGGAGCAGAGGAAGATGAAGGGAAGATGGTGTTGGAAGATGTGAAGTGAAGAATATGGCGAGAAATCACAGAGAGTGGAGCGAAGAAAGTGGAGCGAATAGAGAAAAGCTCGGAGGTCGAGAAAAGTGGGTTGCAATAGAGGTGAAATTCGCCTGCACCGAGGAAGCATGGAGAGGTGCTGGTCGAGGTATTGTAGAAGAAGAAGAAGAAGGAGAAGAAGAAGTAGTCGAAAGCATGGTGTATTGTGGAGAGTAGATCTGAAGTCGATCTGTATGAGAACTTGACAGGAGAAACGAAGTGAACACATCTGAAGCATAACGGGGAGCCTCATTTGAATCACAGCGAGAAGCCTCCTCCGAAGGATAGCGAGAAGGCCCGAGTCTAAGAAGAGTTCGCATAGACCATGGGGAGCATCTTCAGTCCAGCTTGTGGTGATAGCATTGGCATTTTGCGTAGTGACACGAGCTCACGAGACGTGAAGAAACGTGCTGTGCCGTTCGAAAGCATTGTTGAGCCTGTCCTCCATAATATTTGTGTGCACAAAGACTACTATACCCAGACAGAAGATTAGTACGCCACTTGAGCTGTTATGCTTGCTTTCGACAACTGCCAGGCCTCTCTAGGACGTAGATTATGTGAGCTCTTCATCTTGCAACTCTGAGCTACATGGATGTTCCAGAGGTCTTCCAACATATCCAAGTGGAGTCGACGGATACGCCGGCCAAGCACCTACTCGAGGCGTCCTACGTCCAATCAAGATAGGACCGAATGACCCATCACACCCATAAGAGGGGTTCCACTGACGTCAAAAGTCGAAGACGTCGTCTAAGACATCGTCCAAGACAGCACTTCAAAGCGACAATTCAAGACATCACTTCAAGACATCGCTCCTAAGCAACACTTCAAGTCATCATCTAAGACAGCACTCCAAGACATCACAAACTACATTCATCATCGACCATCATCGACTTACGCTCAAGTAATCATCAGTCATTGCTATAGACCTATTTCGCCTCTTCCTTCGTCAAGTCGCTGTTGTTAGTATACCACACTGGCTCTCTGAAATCACATACCTCAAGATCTTCTCGAAATCGAAATCCTCCTCCTTGGAAGAGGAAGCAACTGGTGCAGCCGGAGCTTCGGTCTTAGCACGAGGCCAAGCGGCAATTGCCGCAACAGAGCCCAAAGTCAAGATGGAAAGCTGGGGTTAGTAAAGGCTATGGAAGCTATTAGAACATACAATGTGAGGCTGAACCTGCTTGCCGAGGATAGTGTATGCTGCGCCCATGGTTTGTATTGGTGTTGGAGGAATAAATGAGATTGGCTAAAGGCCGGTCCGAGATGTACGGGTGTGTCTATAAGTTGCAAGCTTCTCTCCAGTAGTTCTCGAGTCCGAACCTGTTGAGTACCTCGTGCGCCTCCTCGTCGTTGCTGGTGTACATCGGAGACCATTTTTTGAAAGAGAGAGCCCGAAGCTGGCCTTCCCAGATGATGGAGCACTTATTTTGCGAAAGGTCTTGGAAGCCTTCCTTGGCTTCTCTCGCTTCCTTGGCTTCTTCGGCGACTTCCTCTTCACTTGAGGTCTTCTTGGGCTTGGCCTCTGTCCATGTGATTCTCTGCGTCATGAGCTTTCGGTAGAACTTGATGCTTTTTGCTCCACCTTCCACTACTACTAAGTTGAACCGAGGGTTCTTGAGCACTATACCGAATAGCCCGAGCTGCTTCGCATTGATGTCCACCTTGTAGAAATGCAGAGGGTCGAACTGGTCGACTCGGTACACTGTGGTGAAATAGCCCTTGGTAAGATCCTTCTCCTGCTGGCTCTGTATCTTCTCGTGTCTCTGCTCTGGTGTCAACTTCCTCTCTTCGTTCTCTTTCATGTGCTTGTCGAACCGCTCCTCCACCTCCTTCTTGACCCGCATCTCTATCCCAGTAGGGTCCTTGATGGCTTCGTTGGTGAGCACGCTCATCAAATTCAGTAGCTTGACTTTCGGCGGCGGTGGAGGGTCTAGTCCTAAGCGAATTCTGTCCTGTTTCTCCTTGTGTCTGGCCTGGCGTTCGTTTCGCCGTACTCGTTTTCGTTCTTTTTTGGTCAAGTACAATTGCCTAGCTTCAGCCTGCTCGGGAGCAGGTATGAGAACTGGGTGTTGTACATAGATGGACACTGGTGCCTCGTCATTGTCCAAAACATATTCTCCGTCTGTATACTTTCGACTCCGAAGATATGGTTGGTCCCACCACTCAACAAGTGGTGGGTATGGAGACTTATACAAGTTCTCACCGGTGTTCTCGTCTGGAAGAAATCCCTTGGCCATTATCTCAGCCGTCCGGGCTTGTTGTGCCCTCTCCTCTTCTTCTTTAGCTCGTAGTTCATCTCCTTTGGCCATGAACTTGCCCTGCGGGTTGAGCTGGAACGGACGAGGTTTGTGCTTGTTTCCGGAAATAGCGCTCTGGTCCAAGTACGGATTGAGAGCTGTTGCGTCAAACATGCTTCTCTTGTTTTGCTTGAACGGATTGTGCTTCTTCGCTTTCGGTAGAGAGACCATTTCTCGAAGCAAGGGGTGGATTTCCACATTAAGCCCGCCCTTGGGTTCATCCTCAGAGAAGTCCAAGCGGCGTTTTCTTGGTTGTGGAGGCATCTGTAGATGTTGTGTGTTTTGCGATGAGAATAGTTCGCGATAGATATAAAGTGCGGAGAGAGTGAATCTGAGGTTCGAAGAAGTTGCAATATTTGAATGTAAAACGGCGAAGGAGAGGGAGATCAGCGAGAGATGGGGACACTAATCGATAACTAGACGGTTTCTTTGCTGCTGTGTCGGTTTGAAAAGCATCGAATTTTGAGAAGAATACACATTTCGTCTGTTTCACATGATATCCGAACACAATTATAGCACTGTAATTCAGAGAACTTTGGACATACTCAGAAGTAAGTTTTGGTCATAGTGTTGGTGTATTCGTTTTTTAAACACATTTGGTAGATTTAGTGAATCTGTATATCTGACGCGAAATTGGAGATTTATTATAATCAAGATCTATATCAAAACACTGCTCATACTCCACTTTTATTTCAGGTGTTTTCCATTGCCTAATACCCCTGCCATACTTCCCCTTCACCCAACAACAAAATAGAACCGAGGAACTACTCATGTTCCTGCAGCATTAAAACCACATCAACAAGAGCTAATCAAGACGATCAACATCAATGGCGTCACTAGATCTAAACCTGCTTTTTGCAGAGTGGCTAGAGAAGCAATCCGAAGAGCTCATGAAGAAAGGATCCAAATTAGCTTACGCCTACGGCAAAGCTCTCGACAAGCTTAAGAAATTCGATGCCCCGATCGAAAACACAAAGCAACTACGCAGCATACAGTTTGTAGGGGAGAAGATCTTCTTGTTCCTTTGTGGCAAGTTAAAGAAGTACTGTCTGGAGAACGCGTTGGAGCCTCCAGTGGGCTTTGCAAATTACGTCGCAGAAAGAGAGGGTGGAAAACGGCTCCAGGAGCTTGACGAAGAGGCTGTCACGAAGAAGGCGAAAAGGAACTGGGTACCTCGGCGTCGCTCTGGGTCGTGGGCAATCTTGATCGCTCTTTACATAAAAGACAGATCTCAAAGAGGAATTCGAAAAGAAGACATCATCTCTTGTGCCACCAGCTACTGCGACAGCTCTTTCACAGCGAACCCTGCTGCACGAGACTTCTACTCGGCCTGGGAAGGTGTCAAGACGCTATTGAAGCGGGAATTGATCGAATGCATAGGCCGAGCTCCGAAAGTGTACCTATTAACCGAACAAGGCAAGGAAATGGCACACGTAATCCTCCAGCAGGAGGGTATGCCATCATCACCTACTAGAGAGCCCGAGATGTCGTTTGACAACGGTGTTCGTGTTACGCCGGAAGTTGAAGGCAGAGTTACTGAACATCCCGAGATTATGAGACTTGCCTCGAGTCCACTCAAGCCCAAATCGCATGACCCTGTCAATAAGATCTACAACGATGTTCCTTACGACATTTGGGCACCCGAGGACTACGAAATCGTGCTCTTGTTCGATAATCGAGAAGTAAGATCCCAGACAGAGCGTGATTTCTTCCAGCGTAGAATCACATCCCAGAACATTGAGTGTGACGTTCGAGCACTCGCTGTAGGGGATGTTTTGTGGATAGCAAGACACAAGACAACCAAGAAAGAGGTGGTACTTAACTATGTTTGTGAAAGAAAGCGACTTGATGACTTGGCCATGTCCATCAAAGACGGCCGATTCATGGAACAGAAAAACCGTCTCCGAAAGTCTGGCTTGAAAAACGTCTACTACATTGTTGAAGAGGCAGGGTTGGGCGACGTTGATCGAATCATGGAGATGAAAAAGGCGATCGAGACGTCTATTGCAATGGTGATTACAGTTTCGAATCTTTACTTGCATCGTTTCCGCAAGACTGACGACACCATAGAGTGGCTCGTGTCAATGACAGAGATCCTCAAAGAAAAGTACAGCGAGACCAAACTACTTGTCATAAAAGCTCCAACCATGCACACTCAAGAAGAATACCTCGATACTTTGAGTGATTTCAGAAGTGAGTTTGAAAGCAAGCGAAAGTCCTACGAGTGTGTGCACGTCTTTTCGGTATACCAGGCTACACTAGCAAAAACAAATATGATGACAGTGAAGGAAATGTTCATCTTGATGTTGATGCTGGTGAGGGGCATATCTTTGGAGAAAGCTGTGGTCATTCAGAGTCATTTTGGGACGCCACGGAAGCTACTCGAATACTATGCGAGTCATGAACTGATGCCAGAGTCAGAGAGAAGCATGCTTTTAGCAAACTTATTCAGCCACCAGATTGGAAACAAGAAGGTCGGCAAAGCGCCACTGATAGCGATGTATGAGACATGGGGAAAGAGGTAGAGCTAGCGGTCACCTATATGAGAGAAAAATCTACAGACTCAAAAGAAATGGGCCATGAAATTTGGAACCTCCAGCTACCCGACACTTATCCGCAGTAGTCAACACAACCATCCAAAGTTTGACCCATTGGCTTATTGCTGCAAAATCTACATATTGAAGAGTACCCTTGAGATTGGGCTGCGCACGCATTTTTCGTGATCTTTTTTTCCAGCTTGAACTAAGAACACAACCACACCATGCGCTGCTCGCCTGTTACGTTTAGCAAGAGAGCTCTCAAATACGGCGGAAAGTCCGGTATCTTGCCTGAGGTTCGTCCAATTTTCAGACGCAACCCGATCAAGCCAAAGTCAGAACAGCAGAAGTTGGAAGATGCAAAAATCGAGCAGGGATACGCCGAAGATATCCCTCTTCCTAAGAAAGAAGGTGTCGTGTTCCACCGCCAGCCGGTCGAGAAGCCCGTTATCACCGTGGAGGAGAGAATCAAGAGAAACATCGACGACAAGAAGCCACAGGTGGACGAGTCCACATTGTCCAAGGACGAGTTGTGGGCTTTGAAGCGTGACGAAATCAGAAGAGAGCACTTGAGAAGCGCATACTTGGCTGAGGCCAAGAGACTCGAAAGAATCGAGGAGTTGCAAGCCAAAAAAGCCGAGAAGGAGAAGAAGCATCAGAAAGAAGACGTGGACTACGAGGAGTCCCGCGCCACACAGCTCACATTGCCAACCATTGACCTGTACTTGAAGGGTCCTATCATGCGCGAGAGAACCGAGGAAGAAGAGGCTATATTGCATGAGCGTAGAACCTTGAACAGAAAAGGCATGGAGTTGGCAAAGATGGAGAGCAAAGCCAACGAGTTGTTGGAGTTGTACCATGCTGCAGGAAGCTTCATTACAACCGAGGAAGAGTTGGATAACGCCATCAGAGAGGCATTCGAAGTGAAGGTCGGTAGATTCGACAGCAGCGAGCGTTTGATTGAAGACAAGCTCTTCGGTTTCAACCACTCGTACGCCAACATCAAGGCCACCGAGCGTTTGATCAAGGATGCTGCTTTGGGTGAAATCGACGGCCAACCAGGACTCGATACCATCAAGGATACCTTGAGCGGAGAGACGGAGAAAATCAGACGCGAGGCGCAGAGCAAGCTCAACCACAGCTAATGTACATAGGAATAGCAAAGCATCGGTCTGGAGGTTAATCAGTAGGCAGATCAAGATCACGTGAAAGTGATATGGGTCAACGTATTTCCTTCAAATCAAACACACAGAAAAAATGAAAAAAGGAACACTTACAAGACCAACAGAGTAAGGCTATCGAGTACCACAAATAACAACAATAAGTCGTCATCACGCCAAACTCGTGACTCCAGCAACCACTTCCACGAACCTCAAAATCCTGCACAATCCGCTCATCTTCAACTCTACTTCCTTATGTCAACACCTCCAAATCGGCTCATGTCGTATCAGGTCTACTTTGCCCAGGTGTTGCTGAAAAGGTTACGCTATGTTAACAAAATCGCCATCGTTCTAGCCTTCTGGGCGGCGTTTTGCTTGCATTTTCCATATACCTCGATCTGGTGGAACATCGCCAGTCTCTCCTTCCGAGTGCCCGTGCTCTTCGTCGCATTGTGGCTCGTGAAACTTGGGCGGAATAGCAACTCCACGGTGGATTATGCCCGCCAGAAGACGTTGGGACAGCACATAATGCACAGTGTGTTTACAAGACGTTATATCGTCACGGCTCTCTTCTACCTTGGCCTGTCATATATCATCTACGGTGTTTTCGTTGCACAGCTTGCGTTGTGGAACCAGTACTACGTCTTGTCGAAAGAGTACCGTCACAAACCTGCAATCAACGATGAGTGGGTATACTACTGGTTCCATGCTTATTTCGTTGCAGTGCTCTACACAGCTCAGCAACTAGTGTTTCAGAGAAACAGACTCCAGCTCAAGTACGGGATCAACTCGGTCAAGCCTGAAAAAGTGTTGTTTTCAAACGTGCCTACGCTCTTTGGAAACTCCATAGCGTTCACAGCGTTGTCTACAGTAGGTGGGCCTGTTGTTTATTTCATCGGCCGTGCTATCATCTACAAAGTCAACTGGCTTGTGTTTGCACTCCTTTCCTTGGATTCGGCCATTCCTCCGTTCCGTATTGGTTTCGGCACTTTGCTCAATGTGAGTTTTGTAACTTTCTTCGTCTTCTTCCTATGGGAAATCGTCAACCACGTGTACGACATCTACGCTACAATTGGTTGCTTGGATGGTACGAAGCCCATCAGCAGCTACAGTGCAGACCCTATCAACACTCTACTTTCTGGATTGAGAGATGTGGAGCCTGAGCATCAGCTCAGTCGTTTGACTGCGTTCCAGGAATTGGCTTACATAGCAACAACGAAGGACGCCGAGGGAGAGACTCGCCGGAACGCCATATACAACACCAGCTCAAAAGGTGCGTTTGTATGGCCAGCTATTTTGGACGAGTGTGCTTTGGTGATTAAAGACGTCTCTTCAAGAGTCAACTACAGAACAAAAGCTGACATGGATGCACTTCTAAACACACAGTGGGATAAGGACAAGCCGCAGTTGAGCATACTGAAACCAGAGAGATACATATTTGGTAACTCGTTCGACATGAGTACGGACACAACACAGGTTAGTGCAACGTCTAGCCCCATCAAGAAGTACGAGGCTGGCACAAAAGTGAGCAACCTCTCCAAGCTCAAGCAGCTGGCCATAGTACAACTTCTTGAGAAGCAGGTGTTGGTTCCAGCAAGGAAAGCTATCGATGGATTCTTGAAGCCTTCGTCGAAGCCACCCACCTCAATTGCTCAAAAGGTCGAACAGATCCGCAAATTCTACGCTCTCTACCACAAGCAGTTTCTTGAATCCAGCTTTGGAATATTCTTCCGTATCACTATTAAGAGAGATGCCGAGCTGCGTGTGGTGAATGCCGTCAACTACGGAAACGCCGTGATAGCGCTTGCAGGTCTCTTGGTCCACGCAGTTGAAGAGGACAGATCATACACTGTCACAAACAACCACATAAGCGAGGTTTTGAATTTGTTCGAACGCCCTATAAGAGCATGTGCCAACTACACAGACATATTGCCTGCCTCTGTGTATTTGTCGCCAAGTCATCAGGCAGACGAACACAAAACGAAACAGCACCTAGTGGCATTATTGCATGACTTAACGATGCACGAGTTCTTCCAGCTTTGTGTCAAACACAACTACAAGTTAAACGACTTGCTGTTACTGTCGCGAGCCTTCAAGCTCGCCAAGTGGGTTATCGATGCCTCGATTGCTCAGCAGCAAAAGCAGACACATTCGCAGGCGCAGTTCCTTTGAGTAGAGACTTATTGGAAGACACCATATAGCATAAATGCACAATTTTGCTTACATTTGTTCTCGCTTCTTTCGTTTATGTAGACTCTCTAATCTACTCATTCTCTTTCTTCTTTTCGTTTTCACTCCTCTCCTGACTCAAACGTCGTTTGCAGAGTTACCTTCTGCTTGACTAGGCGTCACGTCAAGCAACACCGGCTTCAACACTTCCTCGTCGAATTTTGTGAACCATTTGGCGTGCTCTTCTGCACTCAAAAAGGCTCCAAGCAACCCGTTGTTAGACTGTTGAGCCACGGCCGCACCAGCAGCATGCACATTTTCCAAGTTGGTCTTATTGGCCAGTCCAACCAAGAGATCGTCCACATCGCTAGTGTTGAACTCTTCGTCATCGTTAAGATCAGCGGATGAGCTGTTACCAGAGTTGGTTTTGATGTATGGCAAAGAAACACCC
The DNA here is from genome assembly GCA_003707785.3 of Danielia oregonensis. Lineage (NCBI taxonomy): Eukaryota > Fungi > Ascomycota > Pichiomycetes > Serinales > Metschnikowiaceae > Danielia > Danielia oregonensis. Next base: position 520,609 of record PPLJ03000008.1, read on the forward strand.
GAGTTTCCACGGAAAATATTGGTTTTGCTGTTGCTACGCTTGGGGTATGGCGCGGGAGGATATGTGCTGACCTGTTGGTTGGGAAAACGGCGGCTTCCCATGAGGTTCAAGTTGGGATTCAGGTTGTTTCCCACACTCAAGCGAGGTGCTTCGATTTCGAACTCGTCGTCCAGGTTGTCGTGCTCATCCACACATCCTACTCTGATTCCCAAAATCTCAAGCATAGAGGCAGTGGTTCCTCCAAAGAAGATCACAGTGAGTACCACAACGACCAATACGGTGGCCAATAATGTCCATTTCGCTTCACCTTGAAGTCCCAAAGCCAAAGCCACACCGACTGCTCCTCTCAAACCTGCCCAGAAGATCATTGTTTGGTACGAATGACTGATTTCCTCTGGGATGTTTTGCGAAGCAATTCCTCCGTTCATAACTGTATTGCGACTGAATCTCTCGAATCTGGCACGATACAAGAAGTTCAAAAGACGCGAGAGTGGGAACACAGCACACCAACGGGCCACGCAGATCAGGATGAAGGTGACAATAATCAACAATGGTTTGAACACCAACTCCACCTCTGTGAACAACGACAAACCCAAGTAGATAAAGATAAAATTCTCTGTTAACTGTGCAAGGAACTGGAAGATGTACTTGGTCGCAATCTGCGTACGGCGAGACATATTGTAGTAGGCATAGTGCTTCAAGGTAATACCACAGAACAACAAAGATACGATACCCGACATGTGGGCACCGTTGGAGAAAAAGTAGGACTGGTAGGCGAAAAGTAACACCAAACAAGTCTCGATCTGTGGATATCTGCGGATGTGCAGATGTTTCAAGATCAACGCAACCAAGATACCGACAGACATTCCGATGATGGTGGACACGGTAAATGTCATCAAGAACAAACCAATACCCTCGAAAAGCGACGAGAAACGCACTGCTTTACCGTGGAACTGCTGACAAGTCTCGAACATAACAATGGAGATGGCATCGTTCAAGAGCGACTCACCGAAGATGATGGTGTACAACTTGGGATCCACCTTATAGGCGTTGAAAATGGACAAAATGGTTACGGGGTCCGTTGCAGAAAGCGTAGCTCCCACAGCCAAGGCATCGACGAACTCCAAGTGCACGCCGTCCACTCCCAAGGCCGTCCATATATAGAGGATCGTTCCTAGCACTAAGGCGGACACGAACGTTCCCGGAATGGCGAACATCAAAATGGAACCAATATTCGAGAAAAAATTCGCCTGATGTAGCTCGTACCCCGAGTTAAGGATGATGGGAGGCAACAAGATGTTGAAGAAGTAACCCAGGTTGAACTTGACAGCGTCCTGGATGTAATGTCCGGGTGCAACACGGATAATGAGACCAACAATCATACCGTAGAAAATAGACAACACAGTCTCGTGGATGGCCTTGATCCGGCGCTGCTGGAGGTAGTACGACGACCACAACGCAGAACACAAGAGGAACAAGAGAATGAAAAGCGCCCACGACGAGAACATCTCTTCCGTCACCGGATCAGCATCCTCTTCTGGATCGGGAGTGGTGACGTCGGGCGTGTCGTCGTCGTCTCCCACGACCCTTTTTAGCAAGAGCTTCGTACCCTGGTACGCCATTTGCTTGGCCACGAACGATGCAATTGCTGCCATGTTGTTCGTATGGGATAACTATTTTGTGACAAGTTGATAAATCACGTGACCGGACCACCGGACGTGAAATTTGGGCCGGTTTTGGGGTTTTACGGAGAAGGAAGCCGGTGGTTAGTTTACTGCACTGGTACGGTTGCAACGTCACATGCAACAACGGCAATAGAGGCCTTGTTGTCGATGTGGAAGTGGGAATTTCATGCCTGTCCTGTGTGTGGAAGGAGGCTTAGTGCACTCGATTTTCCCCTTTGTCGAACACAACGTTGTGGCCATGGACACTATGGCGACCGTGGCAGCATTGGCATATACACCTCTGACATGCCGCTCACGTGAGAGAGCACGTGCGCTGCATTAGCGCCATCACGTGCGCACATGCATTCCACGTGCGGGCCTGCACACAACGCCGGGGTCGAGGCTCAGAGCAAACGGCTGGCGCACACATACCCTCGATTTCGGCAGCAAACAAGGCAGCCCGAAGCCAGCGGCGGCGAGAATGGGACGCTCCATGCAGGACCGAGGAAAGGCGTTGCACCGCCGGCTATTCTTAGCATGTTGTGGTACTGCACACACGCACCAGCTCGAAGTCCGAAAAAGCAAAAAAGAAACCCGCAGGTTCTATAAAACACTTCTTTTACCAGCGGCCAGCTTCCGCATCCTTTCGTTATCATGTTGTCCGTCAACCACAGTGTGGAGGACATCCACAACTACCCCTACGCCCAGCGGTCGTCCCAGATCAACCCCAACTTGTCGCTGACGAACATTCTGCAGTTGAACCAGCCAAAGCCGTTTCGTAATGAATTCAGGCACTACCGCCCCATCACGCCGCCGGCGTCCAACTCGCTGACGCCGGTGGAGAAGGAGATGTTCACCTTTCACTCCGCCGCGGGCTCCACAACCAGCCTCGACACCTTGGCCAGTGTGCAAGAGAAGGTCGAGGGCAGCTGGTTGAGCGGGTGGATGCCGTACTTCGACGCGAAGGTGGTGGCGGTGTGCGGGCTGTGGTACGCGTTCTCCATCGTGTCCAACAACACGACCAAGGCCATCTTGTCGCAATTCGCATACCCCGTCACGTTGACCCAGTTCCAGTTTCTCATGAATGTGGTGATGTGCCTCGGGCTTTTCATAGTGCTTGCAGCTCGTCCTGCTCTTACGCATCATTTCCCACAGGGCTGCATTCCCAACTTGCATTCTCTCAACCACTCGGTTGTGCATTTTCTTCGGCCCACGCTGTTCATCATCTCGACCACGTTGCCCATGGGCGTGTTTCAGTTCATGGGCCATGTCACGAGCCACAAGGCGACGCTGATCATCCCTGTGTCGTTGGTGCACACCATCAAGGCATTGTCGCCCATCACCACGGTGTTGATCTACCGCTTTGTCTACAGAACAAAGTTCAAAACGGTCACCTATGCCACACTCGTGCCCCTTATTGCCGGCATTATGTTGACGTGCTACAAGCCTAAGAAGAGCATCATTGCTGGCGACGACTATTTGGAGGGTTTGATCTATGCCTCCGTTTCTATGTTCATTTTCGTTTCACAGAACATCTTCGCCAAGAAGAGATTGACCATCAAAACGGACGCGAATCTTCCCTCATTCAAGGGCACTGAGGAGAAGAAGTTGGACAAGTTGACCATCTTGCTCTTCTGCTCGCTTCTCGGCTTCGCTCTCACCATGCCGCTCTACATAATTCTGGAGTTCCGCAACAAGGACTTCTCTTTGGGCCAGGTCACCATGCCATTGGTGGTGTTGGTGGTGGTCAATGGCGTGGCTCACTTCTTGCAGTCGTTGCTTGCTTTCCAGCTCTTGGGAACGATCTCTCCCATCAACTACTCGATTGCCAACATAATGAAGCGCATTGTGGTGATCTTGTTTGCATTTTTCTGGGAGAGCTCATTCAGTTTCTCGGGCACGCAAAGTTATGGTGTGCTTATGACCGTGGCTGGATTGTACTGCTACGACAAGTGGGGTATTGTTAAAAATTAGGGTGTAATATACTTTGTTAGGTTCCAAATGTAGGTGGAGAGATGTTACATCAATCTTAAATCAGGAATATATTATTAAATAACGCAGCCGCTCAGTGTCCTCCTCCGTCGGTGTTCAACAACTTCTTAAAGATATCTCCGAAGGCCACCATGAATACCGTCTGCCACACACTCAAACCAATACGAGGTGCCACACCTCTGTACAAACCCTTCAATCCGTTGTTGGAGTAAATGTACTTGGCAGCAGAGAAAACTCCCAAGTTCTTGGGTCTGTTGGGGTCAGTGGTCTTGGATTGCATCTCCACACGGACAACCTCGATAGGCTGGTTCCAGGCAGACAAACCACCACCAATGACGGAAGCAAAGATCTTCTCCACAGCGTTCAATTTGTCGTCCTTGCCCTTGTTAGTAAGCAGCTTGATTCCGTCCTCAGCCAAACGAGAGAGACCGAAACGCGATCCCCAGTTGGTCATCTGGCGGATAGCCACGGCGTTAACACCCTTGTTGATACCGCGGATTCCCTCCTTCTTGTAGATTTCCTTGAACACCTGGAAAGAAGTTTGCTGAGGAACACCAGCCACAGCAACCTGCTTGGATCTCGTGATCTCCACCGTCTTCATGCACGTGCAGAAACCCATGGTAGCGTACGCCTGGACTAAACCACCGGAGATACCTCCTCCCATTCCTGCCAAGAAGCTGCTCGCTCCCAAGGTTCTGAATCTGTATTCGGCCTCAGCAGAGACAAACAACAAAACCGCACCCTTGGTCGAGGCCTCGAACCAGGCCCATGGAATAAGACCCTGGTAGAAGCCAAACACACCTCCACGTGACCACACGAGCTTGGTGGCCTGTAAAAGCGAGATGTTTCTGTTGGCGGCCATTGTGGTTTTGACAACCTCCAAGGGCTGGCCCAAAGTGGTCACCTCAGCGAAGTTCAAGCCTGCACCCAAGAGGATGTTGGCGAAGTTAATAGGCTTCTTCTCGATCTTCTCAGCCATGATGTGTAGTATAAGTTTTTTTTTCCAGATTTCGATTTTCACTTGTGCGTTATCGGGCCCGGGACTGCACACACAGGTGGGGCTGGCGGGGTAGAACCTCTGCTTATTGGCAGACCAAGGGCCGTACGAGATTCGCCGGGAGATGTTGCACTTTGTGGCGGAACGAGTTCCCAAAGCGACCGAAAATTGTTTGCAAATCGAGGGATTTATAGGGAAATATGGTGGTTTGTAGATGCTGCGATAGGAGAGTTGAGGCTGAAGATTTTGCGATTTGAGATTTGAGGTTTGAGATCGACAAAGGCGGTTCTGGAGAGTAGAAAACACACGACGCTGGTCAATTCAGGCCCAGGACGGCGACAGGGAACGAAGGAAAGAAATCTGCAAGGACATGTAGCTGTATGCGTATCAGTTGAAGGCGCATACAATTTTGCACCCAAATCAACGACAGCGTTGTATGGAGAAAGGTCGATATCGAGAAAAGTGAGAAAGCACGGTGTGAGATCGGGAGAAGTGAGAAAGCACGGTGTGAGATCGGGAGAAGTGAGAAAGCATGGTGAGAGTTCGAAGCTGAGAGCATGGAGATCTGAATTGATCGGGAACAGAGAAGATGTAACACAGTGGGGAAGAGATGAAGAGTACGAAGAGCCTCAGACAGAAGACGTACGTTATCTTCACACACCTTCCTCTGCCTTTTCCAAACCTTCGCAGCCGACTCTGAGCCCGGGCCCTGCTAGACCAATAGAAGGTGCCCAATTACGAGTTAGATCCGCGCACGTGACTTGCTACATTGGTATGAGAGCACCATAGGCGTCTGTACGAAGGATATCGCCGGACGGAAGCTAAGAAGCACGCTACAGCGTCATCTGACAACATGGAAGCGCCAGAGTGGAGCGTCCCGATAGAAAAGGCGTGCTTCTGGCAGCGCACCTCTCTTTTCCGGACTAATACCTCAGAGGTATTTTCGCCAGTTTTGCCGCTACCGCCACGCAAACAGCTGCAACGAGCTCGTGGCGCCAAGAAGACAACGCCCCTAGCTTCAAAACCCCGAAAAGCCCAAATCCACGCATCTCCGTTTTAGATATCGTACTGCAGACAGCCCCAGCCAAGACACTCAGAACGGGCAATATGGGCGGTGCAGATCGCCAGGATAGTCTCCTCTCGTACTCCTGAGTCACGTGCGAGGTCCTGGCAGCCTCTAGGCTGAGATCGCTTGCGAAGCTGAAGCAGACGCGCACGTGAGCCAGGATCCCGGCCCACGGCGGCGTCTTTCGGCCTCTCACGCGCTTCCTAGATGCTTCGGCTGCAGAAACAGACGCCGGCCATCCCCAGTGCCAAAGTGGAAATGCCCAAACCGGAAATGCCCCAATACCTCATGCTCCAGCCTGCACACAACAAGACCACGGATGGACTAGTGGTGGTTGCTTTTTCGGCGAAGGGCTAATCTGATAAGATGAAGTATATAAGAGGCCGACTCCCGCGACCGAAACCAAGACTGTACTGTTGACTTTTCTCGTCCCATAATTCGGCTTTGCGAAATCTGTTGGGTCTCCAGTTTTTCCTGCGTCGTTCCTTTTTCCCGTTGGCTCATATAAACCTCGCGCATCCCAAATTTTTTTGGCAAGAATGGCTTCTTCATCTTTTTCCCAAACCTCCACCGGAGCCTCTGCGGCGTCACGTGTGCAGCAGAAGGGCAACGTCGCCTCGTTGTCCAGCGGCTTGACGGCCATCGACACCTACGGAAATGAGTTCGCGGTTCCCGATTACACCATCAAGGACATCTTGCTGGCGATCCCAGCCCACTGCTACCAGCGCCGCACGGGCCAGTCGCTTTCCTACGTGGCCCGTGACATTGCGGCCATGTGCGCCTTTGCGTTCGCTGCCAACAACTACATCGAGTTGTTGCCCAACCAGTACCTTCGCTTTGCTGCCTGGGCCGGTTACGCGTACGTCCAGGGCCTTTTCGGCACGGGACTTTGGGTGTTGGCACACGAGTGTGGCCACTCCGCCTTCTCCGACCACACGTGGGTCAACGACACCGTCGGATGGGTGTTGCACTCGTACTGGTTGGTTCCATACTTCTCGTGGAAATTCTCCCACGGAAAGCACCACAAGGCCACTGGCCACTTGGAGAGAGACATGGTGTTCGTTCCTCGCAACAAGCAGCAGTTTTTGGAGAACAGACACGCTTCTGTGTTGGAGGAGATCGCTTCCGACTCGCCCATCTACAGTTTGTACCACTTGGTCGTGCAGCAGGTCGGCGGATGGATCGCCTACCTCCTCACCAACGTCACCGGCCAGCCGGTCGCCAAGACCGCGTGGGGCATGAACCACTTCAACCCTGCCTCTGCCATCTTTGAGACCAGAGACTACTGGTACATTGTGTTGTCTGACATCGGTATCTTGACGCAGCTCACGGTGTTGTACACGTGGTACAAGCACGCTGGCGCCTTCAACGTGTTCGTCAACTGGTTTGTGCCTTACATCTTCGTCAACCACTGGTTGGTGTTCATCACTTACCTCCAGCACTCTGACCCCAAGATGCCCCACTACGAGGGCCACCAGTGGAACTTCGCACGTGGAGCCGCTGCCACCATGGACAGAGAGTTTGGTTTCGTTGGTAAGCACATCTTCCACGACATCATCGAGACGCACGTGTTGCACCACTACTGCTCGAGAATTCCCTTCTACAACGCCCGCGAGGCCTCCGAGGCCATCAAGAAGGTCATGGGCCGTCACTACCAGTACTCCGACGAGAACATGTGGGTTGCTTTGTGGAAGTCGGCCAGATGGTGTCAGTTTGTTGATGGTGAGGACGGAGTGATGATGTACAGAAATGTTAACGGGAACGGCGTGGCTCCCAAGAACTAGATATAGAGTCATATTTATGGTCGACTAGACGATCCCCGGAATCCACACGTTTGTTCGCTTGCGATAATCGCTGTAGTCGGTGAAGAACGAAAGGAGGAATTCTTCTTCGTAGTCAATGCGGCTCTTGAAGAACGAGTGGAGCTTGTAGCCTCCTGCGAGAAGCATCACCCAGTTCTGGAGCATGATCTGCGTGCCCACAAACCACCAGAAGAACCCAAAGTAGCTGGGATGCCGGAGGTACTTGTAGATTCCACTGGTCACCAACTTGTGCTTTTCCTGGCGTGTTTGCTGCACGTAGTGGTTGAAAGACACCCCCGCTGTGTACATCGCTAGAGTTCTGCAGCATTGTCCGCCCAACACGACCGCTAGCCCGAGATAGAGAGCCCATTTCAGACTGCCAAAGAACCAGTACTGGGCAGCCGTCTCCACGGCCGAAACCACATACACCACATGAAGGTCCGTGTCCGTCAAGATGAACGAGTCGTCGTCCGTCTCGGCCGTGTTGTAGAGAGCCGTGGTGAGGAACTCAAGAAAGTGGAAGATGCAAGTGGCCAATATATAGAGGCAGATTCGGGGCAAAACGCCCTGGTTTTTATAGTTGGCGGCCAAGCACACCAATGCGAGCGTACCCACGACACCTAGCCCGCATGCCTTGAGCGCCACCACATGTAATCGAAGTGTGGAGGAAGACATGAAATGAAAAGTTGACCTGCAGGCTCCAGATAGTCAACTACTTTCTGATGCAAACAGCCGTGGCGGCGCAGATTGCCCTATTGGGCTCTGTAGCGGCACTTGCCGTGTTCGGAATGGCGGCACACACGGTGTATCTCCCGCTCTGGGTGTATCTTCTAGGGTGGAGTGCTTTTCACGCTAGTGAGTACGTAATCACTCTCTTGTATCTGGATTCGGCTCTGTTTCTCCTCTTTGGAGCCAGGGGCTCTGCGCACCTCATGGAGGTGCACGCATTGAGCGTTTTTGAGCACGTTTTGGGAAGGAAGTGGCTCGGATACCGTGGAAATGCCGTTCTTGGAGGATTGGTGGTTGTGGCTGGAATCGTCGTGAGAGCGTCGGCCATCAAGACATGCGGCAAGTCGTTCAACCACTACATTGAAACGGAGTTGCCCAACCAGCTTGTCACGTGGGGCATCTACAGCTGGTGCCGGCACCCCAGCTACCTTGGGTTCTTATTGTATGTCTTGGGCATGGAGTTTGTGTTGGGCAACCGGGTCTCTTTGCTTCTATGCATGGTCGTTTTGTTTCGCTTCTTCCGGCTGCGGATACGATACGAGGAGTACTTCTTGGTGAACCGGTTGTATGGAGCTGCGTATGTGGAGTACATGGGAAAGGTCAAGGCACTCGTACCGTACGTTTGGTGAACATGAACCAAGTGCAATGCTAGTTGGACGTGCCGGGACACTGGCTAGTAGCGTAATTACATACTAGTGTGGACACCGCTTGGTAGTAGTTGGCAAATGCCACATGGTAAATGGAGACACTAGCGAACGCCATTGCGGCCACAGCAGCATGTCCTTACACTATCTGACGTATAGCAATTGACACCAATCACCGAATCATTCTCTACAACACTCAAATCGTCCGTCGATTTTATATCGCTATACCACTACAAGCTCTTGTTCATGAAGCGCCTTCTGGTGAACGCCAACCAGTGCTTGCTGGGGACCGTCTCACTCTCGGCATACACACGCTTCAACAAGCGGTCGGCCAACTCCTGGCGAAACTGCTGGAGGTAGCCACGCAACAACTCAGCATCGTTCTTGGACCCGGGCGCCTGGTAGAGCGCATTCAATGGGAAGCCAATGTCGCCCGGCAACGCAAACGAGTCGAGTGCCAAGTTATTTAGCGCCCGTGTGGCCTCCTTGTGGGTTGTTTTGGTGGTCAACTTCGACAAGCAGTCGGACACAAAGAGGATGCCGTAGATGAGAAGACGGTCGGCCGGGCCCTTGATGTCGAAGTTTTTGAAGAACGAGTTGGCTCTGAACAAGTCAAGCGTCTCCTCTGCAATGTCGTACTCGGCATTGGACGGGTACAGCGGACCTCTGTACTGCGTATGGAAGGGCAACAACACGAGATTGCCCACGGTTCGGGACTCGGCGTCGTCGAGGAAGGTCAGGTGATAGGCAGGCATAGTGTCCGGGGGAGTATTAGGAGTCGGTTTGTTCTGGAGAGTTGCGGGGAGGTACGGGTGTTAGAGGTCGGTGGAACGGTTGATGAATGTTCCGTTGGAGGCGCTCAGGTGGATGCACGACGGAGGCAGAGATGTCCTGGTTTCTATGCCGTTTTCGTTTGCTGCAATTGCATTTCGGCCGGCTAATTTTGGGGCGGCCTGGAATTGGAGCTGTGAAATTGAAAATATGCAATATTCCAGCACTTCGACGTTCCGGTTGCCGTTAGACCCGCTACAGCATAGACGCCAAAACGCCCAACCCCCATAAACGCTCGTAGCCGCAAGCTCCAGCACGATTATCGAGTTAAAGGTCACGTGACACAATGCTTGACCCAGCCACAGGGCTTAGGCCGTTCACTACGGTTTGCCCGCCTTGGATGCCGTGGTTTAGACTGCACACAGTCGGCGTCTGCCGTTGGCCCCGGTAGCTTCGACCGCCAGATGGCCAGAAAGGTGAGCTGTTTGCACGTTTTGGGCACCATACGCCGAGGACCACGGGAACACCCGTGCCTCCGGACGCTTCTCACTGCAGCCTGCTGGCGGCGTCGCCCTCCTGTGCGAACTTTTCACTCTTTTCGCCCAACTCTTACAGTAAGCTAAACGAAACCAGACCCCATCCTGCACACAAGCCGTTCCCCTTCTTTTCAGCAAACATTCAAAATCTGGTAGCACCAAGCGACTCCCTCTTCTGCTTTTTTCCAGAACAGCCGAGAGGCACCGCCGTCCACCCAAATAGCCCACCCGGACTCGTCACGTGAGCTCCTGCACCGTCTTTCATTTTGAAAAAGCGCTTCCTTTCGCTCCCTCCGGCCAATCGAACCCACAGCGGCTCGTCATCTTCTGCACCGCCTCGCGCCACCAGCAGACGCCCCAACGTGTGGATTCCCGAGGTTCCATCCCATACAGCCTTGAAGCCAGCTCGCCCGACCAAAAACTCGTCGAATCATGTCTTACAACGCAGGATTCAGACCCGAAGCCTCCGGCCTTCCGGAGCACCTAATACCGCATGCCATGATGGCGCAGCAGCGGCCCAACCGCTCGCAGGAGCAGTTTTCGCCCGGTCCGTACACCAATGGTGCACCGGGGTCGGCACTGCTGCTCACTCACGAGCAGCCACAGCCGCAGGAGAAACAGCAGGCGCCGTACCCGGTGTTTTCTGCGTATTCCAGCTCGGAAAGCGTTTCTGAACCGCCGGAGCAGCCTAGAAACCATAGAAAACCTGTTCCACAGGATGGTGCTCCTCGTGGCCAGGCCAACGCTCCTGCTTCGCAACAGCACCAGAAGCATCTCTACAACCATTTTGCAGGCTCACAGCCCATGCAGAGCGGCCCCAATCCGCAGTATAGAGCAGCTTCCGGTCCCTTCAACGGAGGTGCCAATCCTGGGTTTGTGCCGCCAGCACAGAGACAGAACTACCCGCCTGCCCAGAATCCTGCCCAGCACAACCAGCAGTTTGCTCAGAACCAAGTGCCTCAGCATGCGCCGGTCAACCAATATCTGCCACAAAACCAGCAGTTTCCTGTTCAGAGTCAGCAGTTCCCTCCCCAGAGCCAGTTTCAAATACCGGGAAGGTCTTCGAGCCAACCTAGCAGCTACCCTGGCCAGCCTGTGCACCCCGGGTACAATAGCCCAGGCTATGCGCAGAATAACGGGGCTCCCGTGAAACCGGTGAACCCTGTGAACTCTGGATATTCTGGAAATCCGGCTCACGGAGCCCAGCAGTTCAAGCAGGGCCCTAATTATGGAGGACCAGGCTATGCTAACGCACCACCTAATGCATCCGTTGGTCAGAACCTGTACAATACAGCGCCATCTCATTCGGGCCACAGAAAAGCTCCGCCTGGAGTGTCGTCCACTGTCCCAGAGGGTAGAAGGATTGTGTCCTCTCCTGTTACTCCACAGTACACTCCTGGAAATGGCAATGCCATGAAAACCAACGACAGAACGAAGTCGTTATCCTCGACGTCCAGACAGAACTCGCTGACTTCCATACAGTCCAACAACCAGCGTACTGCGCTGACATCGTCTCACACGTTCTCGCTCTCGTCGAAATCTCGCTCGTTTAGTTCTTTGGGCAAGTTGTCTGGTCTTTCCACTAAGAAGTTCTCATCCTCGGCATCGTTACAGAACAAGGTTGATCGTAATGTGTCGAGCTCTACTTTGACTTCACTGCGTACGCTAGCACAATCCAGAAAACCCACGGTCTATCCTGCTGTTCTTTCCAGAGTAGCTAAAGCGTTCAAAGAGGCAATAATCTTGAACATTAATATGAAGGATGGTTTGGAGTACCATGACTCTTTCACGGGTAAAGCTGCAGTGGACGCCATTTGTGACATCATCCGCACAAACGACAGAAACTTGGCCTTATTGTTGGGCCGTGCAATGGATGCACAAAAGTTTTTCCATGATGTTGAATACCAGCACAGATTGCGTGACTCGTCTCACGAGGTGTACAACTTCAGCCGTGTCTACAGTGAGGTAGAGTTTTTCCCTGAAGACTCCGGCAATGGAAGCAACAACAACTCTCACAGGGGTTCGTTTGTTGATCCGCCTATCTCCCAGCCCTCGCCTACCGCGCCCTATCCAACCACCCCAACACTTCCTCATATCCCCGGAAGTCCTATCGAAGGTGTTTCGGGCTCGTTCACAAGCCTTAAGGGTGCAGCATTCAAAGACACACCGGAACAAACCGGAGTCAACGGTGTCTTCACAATCTTGACAGACTGTTACTCGCCCACTTGTACTCGTAACCACTTGTGTTACCTGATTGCATGCCCTCGTCGTTTGGAGCAACAAGCTCGTCTCAATATGAAGCCAAGAGGTGGATTGAAGCGTGCCGTATCCAGATTATCGTTACATGATACTGAAGCCGTTAAGACACTTTGGCACGAGACGGTAGACCAGTCTGTTTTAGACAAGCTCGACAAGCTCGAGAAAATGAGACAGGAGTTAATCTACGAACTCATCTACACTGAGAGAGATTACGTGAAAGACTTGGAGTTCATGACTGATTTCTACATCATGCCATTGCGTAATCCAGCTAACAACATCATCCCCGAGCGAGAGAGAGAGGCGTTTATTCGTACTGTTTTCGGAGGAGTCAGTGAGTTGTTACGTTTGGCCAAAAGCTTGAGCGAATCATTGACCGAACGCCAACAGTTACAGAAGCCAGTTATTGAGAGCGTGGGTGATGTGATTCTCCCTTACGTCGGTAGCTTCGAACCTTTCATCAAGTACTCTGGTAATAAGGTCTTCGCTAGTTTCGAGCACGAGAGACAACAGCAAGTGAACATCAAGTACGCACGTTTCTTGGAAGCTATCGAAAAGAAACCAGAGTCTAGAAAGCAAGACTTATCCTCGTTCTTGATTAAAGGTGTCCAGAGACCAGCAAGATATCAATTGTTGTTGGGAGGTATCATCAAGAACACCAGTGAAAGCTCACCGGACTACAAAAATTTACTCAAAGCGAAGGAAGAAATCGAAAAGGTGTTGGGTAAAATCAACATCCAAACAGGTGAGAGCACAGATAGACACAAGGTCATGGTCTTGCACAGACTTTTGGGCAGACAAACGTTGGAAGAGAGATACAATTTCAAGTTGACCTACAACAATCGTATCATCTACCAGGTGACCTTGAGCAGAAAGAGGGATAACGAGAAGATCGATTTGTATCTTTTCGAGCACGCTTTGATGTTGGTGAAGCACAAGATACAAAACAAACGTGAAGTGCATAAGGTGTTTGAAAAACCTATCTACTTGCCATTGTTGTTTGTTAATAGCGGGTACGACGCTCCCACCATCAAAACGTTGCTTCCTTTCCGTGAAAACGGTTCGATTATCTCTGATAACGGCCTCAAGAACAGATCGGATGCGTACAACCCAGTGTCCTCATCGCAACAAAAGTTGCAACTTAATTTCCTCGGCTTGGGTAACAACCCGGTTCATGTCTCGCTTTATGCTGACGATGTCACTAACCAAAACCAGATTTTGCTGCAGGTACACCAACAGCAAAAGAAGTTGGCAGAGAAGTACGACATTTTCTCGTTGAGTAAGTACGAAACGCGCCGTTTCACCGGCAACAACCGCATCAATTGTGCCGTTCCATGCTACGGAGGCAAGAAATTGTTATACGGAACCGATGCAGGTGTGTGGGTTTCGACTGTTCGGTCAATCAGCATGACGTCGTCCGAAAAGATCTGCTCGGATCCCACCATGGTGATCAGCAAGTCGTACGTGTCGCAGATGGAAGTGTTAGTCGAGTACTCCAAGTTATTAGTGCTCTCAGACAAGACTTTGTACGAATTCGACTTGTCTTGCACCGACTCTCTTGACCACGTGAAGAACACACGCAGTGGCAAAATCATCTTGAACCACGTTTCCTTCTTCAAAACGGGAGTCTGTGACGGCAGATTGCTTGTTGTTGCAGTCAAGTCAGGAAATGCCCGTGCCATCAGCATTGTGGAGCCCGCGAACCCCTTCGACAGCAAGAACAGAAACAAAACCAAGAGACTCGAGACACGGGAGATCTCGTTCACATCGGACCCTGTGTCCATCTCGTTCTTGAAGACCAAGTTGTGCATTGGGTGCAACAAGGGATTCGAGATCTTGTCTCTCGAAGCCGGCAAGAAGGAGCCTATTTTGGATGAGGCGGACCCGTCGTTGGACTTTGCTACACAGCGCGAGAGCGTCACGCCTCTTGCCATCCACCGGTTGAACAAGAACTTCTTGTTGAGTTACAGCGAATTCTCGTTTTTGATCAACAGAAACGGTTGGCGCACCAAACACGAGTGGGGGATCTTCTGGGAAGGCTCACCGCAGAACATCGCATTGTTCTACCCCTACTTGCTTGCGTTTGACCCTGGATTCATCGAGATTCGTGATCTTGAAAGCACCAACTTGATCCGCGCACTAGTGGGCGAAAACATCCGGTTTTTGCACTCCAACGAGCACGAGGCCCTCTACGCGTGCGAGGAAAACGGCTACGACATCATTGTCTCCATTGACTTCTTGAACTTGAAGCCCAAGAAATAAGTTGCCGATTAAGGTAACGGGCATACCGGCGGTGTGCAGTACAGCATGTGATCGCACTGTGTACAACGCGCGTTTTCGTTGCTTTGAAGTCTTTTTTATCCACCATGACTTTGTTTAGTACGTTCAGCCTGGAGCCCCTTGTGCAGTTCGGCGTGCCCTCTGTGGAAAGGCCCTTCGGCCTCCACTTGTGGCCGCTTTTCTCGAAGCTTTTCGAGAAAATCGTCGGGTACCCTGCCGACCAATTTGAGTTCGTCCACCAACAGACGTTTTTGGCCAACGGGTGGCATGCCATCGGCATCATTGCGGTGTACTACACGATCATCTTTGGTGGCCGTGCTGTGTCGAACGCTTTGCTGGTTCCGGCGTTGAAGTTGAACGTTTTGTTCCAGATCCACAACCTCGGATTGACGCTTGTGTCGTTGTCGTTGTTGTTGTTGATGATCGAGCAGTTGGTGCCCATTTTGTACCACCACGGGTTGTTCCACGCCATCTGTGACAAGCAGGCGTTCGCTCCCAAGTTGGTGACGTTGTACTACTTGAACTACTTGACCAAGTACTGGGAGTTGCTCGACACTGTGTTCTTGGTGTTGAAGAAGAAGAAGTTGTTGTTCTTGCATGTGTACCACCACGGCGCCACCGCGTTGTTGTGCTACACGCAGTTGACGGGATCGACGTCGGTGGAGTGGGTCCCAATCGCGTTGAACTTGGCCGTGCACGTTGTGATGTACTGGTACTACTTCTTGAGTGCCCGTGGCATCCGTGTGTGGTGGAAGGAGTGGGTGACCCGGTTCCAGATCATCCAGTTTGTGTTGGACTTGATCTTCGTGTACTTCGCCACCTACACGCACTGGGCGTACACGTACTACAAGAAGTTGCCTCACGTGGGCGACTGCTTTGGATCCGAGTTGGCTGCGTTCTACGGATGTGCCATCTTGACGTCGTACTTGTTGTTGTTCATCTCGTTCTACATCAAGGTGTACAAGACCAAGGGAAAGAAGCGCACCACCAAGAAGGAGGACGCCTCCAGCGTGGCATCCGGAGTGGAGACCACCTCCACCAAGGTTCGTTCCAGAAAGGCGTAAGGAGGTACTGATGTTAAGTATATTAGGAGAAGATGCCAAAAAGCGGCGTTGAGCCGATGTAGCCGGACACGGGAAGTAAACCAGCCGTACGGCGTTACCTCCTGCACACGATCTTTTCTCACACCACACGGCTACACTAACAGAGTCAACACAGCCCCCGGATATGCGTCTCAATTTCACATACGAGGGACGCGGACGGGCCGGACCCGGGGGCTACGCCGTGCGGCACGCCCGGATGTGAAAATGTCGCGGTGTCGGCGCACGGACTCGCGGCCCTCCACGCCGAAACCCCCACCAAAACGGCTCGGAACTTTACCACCCAGCCAATTCCGGGCTGCATGCAGCCTAAACCATGTTTGCGCCGCGCCATGGCCGGATTTAACCCCGCTAAGTCCGCCACACCCACACCTCCCGGCCGCCCTCACGCCCGCCCTCACGCTCCTCTGCGACGCCTGCGTCCCGCCTGGTCGCCCGGCTCGCTTGCCGAAATCGGTAGTTGGGCCGGTAGCCGAACATCGTGGCGTGCATATAATGCGGCAACTAAATCTGCCGCACGTCTCAGCCGTGGTCCTGCACACAACCGTCGGAGGTAGCGGATGGCTGCGGTATATATATATAAGGCTACGGCGTGAACTCCGGCGACACATTTCTACCGTCTACTTCTTCTGCATTTGTTTTCGTCTTTGACTCTGGCTCTTTGACTCGCCTGACTCTGACCATGACCAACGACATCTGCCGTCTTCCCTCCATACACCAGCTTCTGTTGGACCTCCCACTACCGCAGCCATATGCCCCCGTGTACACACAGCAGCTGCTTCCGGCGCCACATCTCGTGCCTCGCGGCGTAACGCTGCCCACGTTCCCGCTGCGGTTTTCGGGCGGCCAGGGCTCTTTTTCGGGCTCGCTGGGGTCGTTTTCCGGCTCCGCGTCCACCAGCGGCTCCGTCAGCGCGGCCACGGGCGCCGCTGCGTTCGCCACCGTCGCCGGCGCCATTCCGGGCCTTTCCGCCCTGTCATCCGCCGTTTCGGCGTCGCCATCGCCTTCGGAGGCGACCCGTGCACATGATCCAGAAACGCCGGCGCTGCTGGAGCCTCCGCTGCGGCTGCTGATGCTGCCCGTGCTGCCGGCCGTGCTGCCCGCACCCGAGGACCGTGACTACTGGAAACCACGCAAAAAGCGCCAGTGCCCCGAGTGCCACCTCTTCTTCAGCAACTTGGCCACGCACAAACTGACGCATTTGAAGCCCACGCTGCGGCCGCACGTGTGCAAGCTCTGCCACCGCGGGTTTGCCCGGCCCAACGATCTCTTCCGCCACTTCAAGTGCCACTGGAAGGAGATTGGCGCCGACAAGGGCCAGTTCCGGTGCCCGTTCAAGAACGGCACGCAGGGCGACCACTGCTGCCACCTGCTGGGCATCTTCTCGCGGTGCGACACATACAAGAACCACTTGAAGGCCATCCACTTCCAGTACCCCAGCGGAACCAAAAAGAACCAGCGCAACACCGTGGCTGGCCTGTGCCGGTTGTGCCAGGCGCAGTTCCGGACGGTGGACGAGTGGATTCTGACACACATCGACGCACACCAGTGTCCGTTCGGGCTTGCCGTAGGCGAGTAGGGTTTATACGATACAATGATTTACGGAGGAGAAGTAGGATTCAAGCGTTGAGGTAAGATCAGCACTTCGGCTCATGGTCTAGTGCGCAGTGAGGCTGACGGTCTCAGAGAAGCTGAGAGACTTACGAGACTATTGTTTCAATGAGTTAATGAGCTGATCACGAGTCTTGTCATCATACGAGTCTTATTGTCGAGTCTTATTGCCGAGTCTTGGTGTCGAGTCTTATCATCGTCTTATCATCGTCTTATCATCGGGTCTTATCGTTTACGAGACTCCTGGCAGAATGTAGCCCTTGTCTTTGTAGGTAACCTTCCGCCTGCTTTCCTACGTTCACAAACGCACGGTTCAGGTTTCCACACCAGGAACAGATCAGAACGCTACCCGTTTCCGTTTAACGCCGCTAAGACCCGTCTCCTCTATCTCCACACCCTCTATATCCCCACATCTCAGCATCTTACATCTCAGCTTCAACAACTCCAAAACTCTCATGGCTCATCGGGGTTCAATGCCCGAAAGTCGAACACAAACCCGAGCCTCCCAGTCACATTGCTACCAAGCCTGTTACATCATAGCTGCATATCCGTGGATGTCTTGCAAATAGCCTCATGGGTGCAAAATTTTCCGACACTCGGCTTACTAAGATCATGTCATATAGCATTAAGCGAATTCGGAAGCGATTAAATCCGCCACAACCCCAGGACCGGCCGGTTACATCCGGCACCTCTGCTATTGGCTCTGGCGTGTAGCCTATCTCCGACTCGGTCGCTAGAATATTCAGAGACCCTGGGTACGCTTATCGAAGTGGAAATGCGGGTTTTCCGAGACACGTGCCTGCATACACCCATCGGCAATGTTTCATTGCGGCCGATGCTTGCGCCGTGCACCCCGGGGATAACCCTGCATAAGAGCGTGGACCTTAACTCCGGCATAACATCTCTCGCTATCTAATCGTGCTAACGTCTTATCGTCGTTCTGTAGTCGTTGCTTCTTGAGAAAAACTGTGCCGTTGCTGTGGAAAGCGAAAGATCACGTTTCCACGACCACGTGATCTGCTAGCCGCACGAGCCGATACAAGAGAGCCGCTGCTTTCTAATCCTTACAAGCTTACAAGCCATTTTACAAGCCTATAAGCTGATTTCTTCACAAGCTCCAAGCTAGCCTCAAGAACACCTCGGCCCCAATGTTAGCGGCCACTGCCAAAGTCGCCCTCGCGGTCTTTCTTGCTTCCACCTATAAGACACTTCCCTTTGCGTACTTGATACGGTTCTACCTCATCGTGTTCAAGAACGTGGTCCTCAAACGCCGCTCGTACCGCAAGAAGAGGGTCAACACCTTTGGAATCGGGACCGGCAAGCTAGACGTGTTCCGGGCCGTCACCTACAACAGCTATGCCTCGCCGTTGGAGATCGACATGTACTTGCACAAGTCCAATTCCACTTATCTCGTGGACTTGGACCTTGCACGTACCGAAGCGTTGACTCAGGTGTTGCAGAAGCTATTTTTGAGTTACTACGACAACGAGTACGGCGAGTTCAAGGGAAAGAGTATCCGCAACTACCCTTACATTCCTATTGGGACGGTGAAATGTGTATTCAAGCACGAGATCAAGGTGTTCCAGAGGTATTCGATCTCGTCTTCCATCTACGCATGGGACCACAAATGGTTGTATGTCATGCTGAAGTTTGAGCTGAAGGGCAAGTTGTGCGCTCTTGCCATCACCAAATACGTGTTGAAGAAGAAGGGGCGTCTCACCATGAAGCCTCGTGAGTTCTTAGAACAGAGTGGATTGTACAACGACGAAGTCGAGGCTATCAACGCAGAAAACTACAAGTTGGTGAGCTACCTTCTGACGTCAGAGGGCTTAGAGGAGATGGCAGCACGCATGTGACGTCTCCATTATTTATAATGATATAGAAATTGATCAATATTTATGCTAAACCAAATCCTTCGTGGCCCTCGGTGATGGCCAACAACAACGAACCACGAAGCGTCTCATACGTCTCGTAAGCAGGCAAATCCACCTGGTTGAAGCATGTATGCGACAGCGGCAACCTCTCCGTAGACCCGTAGTCACGATGGATGCTGAACTTGCACCCGCCGTTAGCTCCTCTCAATTCTTTGAATCCGTTCAATGGTACCTTCGATGTACCAGTAGCGAATTGAAGCAATTTGGCACGCTCCTCGTTGTCAAATGACTTGACTGCTCTCCAGAACCACTGGATTTGCTCTGATGATGGCGAGTAGTTATTGTAGGTGGAGTTGTTCTGCCAGTCCGCAACATCGATATCTGGCAATCCACTAATCAACAATTCAAGCTCTTGTTCGTCGAAGATAGCCACTAAGTCCTTGGGGATGATCTCGTGGAACCCAATAATGAAATTGTTCATTTGTTCAGCAACCGACGTTTGCAAACGGTACTCAACAATCAACCGCACGTACTCTTGTTTGTTCTCCTCCGTCACTGGAATGTTTCTTCCATCAGGAATTAAGTCAATCGTCTTGTGCTCACCGTAGTCGTCTGTCTCAACAGAAAAATCCTCAGTGATGATGTCGGTAATATCGTTTTCAAGCATCCACATCAACGACTTGAAGTACTCCAAATCGAGGTTTTCCATGTCCTTTAAAGACACCGACCTGTCCAAGATGTTCTTGTAAACAGCTCTGCTGAAATGACAGTCCAAGAAACTGTTGTCGAAGATGGCTTTTCCGATGATTCTGCCAATGAATTTGAAAAACGACAAGTGTTCAGGATTAATGTACGACGTTCTGTTGGGATGGAACGTAGTCTCATCACTGGCAACAGCGGTGAAAAGAGCGTAATCGGGGTTGAACATCTGTCGAGACAAAACCTGATACCACTCACGTGTTACACCGCCCGCATCGATACCTGCTTCGCCTTTGAAATTGATCTCCAATTTCAGGTTTCTGAATTCGTCAACGGACTTGAAGAATAATGCACGGTAAGAGTCAAGGAAAACCTGGTCACGGCGAATGCTGATACTCAACTTGTTGTTGTTAGCGACATCCTCGTGCAATTGTCGGTCAAAGTAATTCTTCTTGTTGTCAAACTCTAACACTTTCGGATTTCTCACCAACATGCTGAAGGGACCGCTCATTAAGTTGGGATTGGTCCTCACCATCTGGTTCAAAATCTTCTTGTGTTCATCTGTGAAGGAGAAGAACAAACTTTCGATTGGCTCCTTCGTGAAGTCGATCTTCTTTGCCTCATACTTCATCACGTCTTTGATTTGCAATTCTTTGACCTTGCTGTGTTTGCACACTACCATCAAAGCTTCAATCATTGGAAGCAATGCCGTCGCAACATTAGCTAAGTCCAGGTTATCTTCAAGAACTCTTAAACAATCACTGAGAGCGTCCCATAAGCTTCCCAATTCAAGGTGCTTGTAAAGACCTGTCAATTGATCGATTTCTTTCCGTTCCGTAAGGGCGTCTTCACTCAGCTTGCCCTTCTTGTTGGTGGTCTCGAACATGTAATCCAATGCTGTCAAAATTCGAAGCAATTTTGCTTGATCCGAGCTGGAGGCAGTAAAGCTACTGAAAGACTTACTGTCAGTGTCGTATGAAGGGTTCTTCAACAAGTCATTAGTCAACTCCTTCAAGTCCTTGATAATACGACGGCCCAAGTCAGATGCTTGATTGGATAATTCTTTGGAGAATACACTTTGGGCTTTCTCCATTATAGAAAGATTCTGCATGGCGCTGATGGTGCGTCTGAATGTGGTGTTTGCACATTCACTGGAGCACAAGATGCGGATGATCAACTTCAAGTTTGCATCAGGAATCGCCTTTGTGGAAATAGGAGGAGGAGGAGGAGTCTTGTGACTACCTCTCAATATTCCTAATGGACGGGTACCAATCTGCAACACATTTGCCAAAAGGTCGACAAAAAAATGCTCTTCATTGAGTAATGGATTGTCAAGCAACTTGAGCAAATAGTTGATAGGGTATTTGTCCTCGTTGGACGGCTCCTTGAGCTTGTTCTTCTTATTTCTTTTAGACACAAAAACGTTCTCGTGCTCTGATAAGAGGAAGTAGCGCAAGGCAATATTCTTCTCCAATAAGTAGAAGACTGCTTCAATTATTTGCACACCAATGATGACTGGGGTTGCTCCGATAGGGAACGTCTTATTCAGAAGTGGCTGTGAAGCTGTCTTCGTATTGTTTGCCCTTCCAGAGATTTGAATGTAGATCTTTTCAAGAGACTTTTGGCTCAAAAGACCCTCATGCAAAACAGCAATCAACAAACTCATCACTTCAGTTCCGGTTTGTCTGTTGTTACAAACGTGAGACAACGTGACATAGATCTGTTCACGTTGGTTTATAGGTTGCGGGATGAAAAGTAATCTGATCAAACTTGCTACTCCGGCACGGTCAATCAATGGCGTGGCGAATGTTTTCCTTTTCTTGATGGCTTCTTCTGATTTCTGTTCGCCACCAGTAGTATCTGCTCCAACCACGATACTAGTTGAGTTGGCTAAATTCAGTCTTTCGGCATCGTCTGATTCCTCACCTTCAAGATCCTCATCCTCAGCTTCATCATCTTCAAGGTATCTGAAGCCACCTTCGGAGAATCTACGCGCTAAGGATTCTTGTTGCATGATCTCTTCTCTGATTTGTTCCGGAAGTGCATCAAGGAAATCGGGATCGATCTCGCGAACTTCAGAGCCTGTGCTTGTTGCATTGGCTCGTCTTTCTCTCACATGTTGTGTGAACACTTCTTCCCTCATATCATCGGGTAATGCCTCGAAGAATTCAGGATCAATATCGGTACCACTTATATCAACTTCTCGATCACCGATACGAAGTGTGACAGGTTCACGCTGAGGAGGAGGGTTGTTAGCCAACTCCAATTCACGCTGACGGGCCTCTTCTTCACGCCTACGCTTCACTTCCTCCCGTCTCTTTCTAATCTTTTCCTCACGTTCTCTGCGAACTTTGTCTCTCTCCTCAGTCTTCTTTCTGTAAATCTCGAGACTGTCTTCGCTGATCTTCTCAAAAATCTGAGCACGAACGCACTCAACAAATTTCATTTCGAAGGACCTGAAGAAATACGCAAACGCATCCTTCCATCTTTCAGTGCTGGACCGAATGAACATGTAATTTAAGGAATTCTTAGGAATGCCATTTTGTTTGTCATTCAAGATGACCTCGAAAGCCCTTTCGAAACGGGGAACAAGCTGATAATTGTTTCTCGAGTTTCCCCTAATTTGCAAAGACTCTCTGAGGAGATCACGGCCGTCGAAAAGACCGAATAAAGACGAAACATTTTGTTGTCCCATGGTAGGTCTGAGAGCATCAAAGAAAGATGTGACAAACTCTCTTGTTCTACGAGCACCGTGCTCTTCCTCGTTATCAACATCTTCACCATCAGACTCAAAATTGCTTTCCTCTTCGGTGCCTAAATTATTGTCTTCTTCGGAGTTGATATCCACAGGGTAGTCTTCACCTGGGCGGTCGGAGAATCTGTCTTGGAAATTGTATTGAGCATCTTCTTCGCTCATATCGTCCGCTTCTTCAAATGCTTCAATCCAGCCATCAAGTTCCTCGTCATTGTAATCGACATCCTCATCTTCCTCCTCTAGTTCACCCTCACTAAGTACTTCATTTTCGAAACCGTAGAAGTCAGAGGCATCGGAGCCGGCATCGTCCGAGTCAGACCCGCTCTCAGAATGAATATCAAGTTCATCGATGATTTCGATATCATTCTCGCTGTCGTCACTATCGTATCCTTCGAGCTCAGCTTGTTCAGCTCTTTCGGCGTCATCCATCATCTCATCGTCTTCATCAGATTCGGATACCAAGTCGGAGTCAGAGTCACTAGAACCCTCACTGTCCGAATCCTCTTGAGATAAGTCAGAATCGGACATCAAGACCTCCATGGGGCCCCCTTCATCATAGTAGTCCTCTGAGTCTTCACTATCGAAATCCACGTCGTACATACCAAGGGTTGAATTCCTAAACAAATCTGGGGTTTCGTCGCGATCTTCGTCGTCATCTGGTACCAAATCGTCATCTTCTTTGTCACCTGGAGAATGTGACTCAAAAAGATCAGCAAATCCAAGCTTGATTTTCGCCAAATGAGACAATGGCTTGAGTCCAACCTTGACAACACGATTGACGTTGGGAAAGTTCAAGTCAGCATCTGCAATAACAGCTGCGATCTGGCTAGGAAGCTGCATCTCAATGAATGCGGACGCAAGGTAAAATTGATCCATTTTGGTAGCATTTTTGTTCAACAAAGGATAGCACAAATCACGGAATTTACTGGAGAGTAAACAGCCACACAAATCAAATAAGTCGTAGAGCTTACTGTAAGAAAGGGTGGCCACAGAGGGAGATGGAAGTGTCTCTTTGAGAACCTTCAGAAGAATGTTCACCAAGAATCTGCGGAGAATCGCCAAATCCACATCTTCTTTCTTAGGATCAGGAACCTCGTCATTCTTCAAAACTGGAGTTGAAACCAAAGCGAGAACAGCGAGTTTGGAGAGCGATGAAATCGCCTCTCTTCTTTGAAATTCGGGGCCACTGGAATTCAAGAGAGATTGACTAGGGATCAATTGATGAATGAAGAAGTTCAACGAGGTCGAACGAGGTTTCTTCTTATCTTCACAAGTGTCTTTCTTGGAGTATGTAATAAACTCCAACTTAGCATTTTTGTAGGATCCAATAAGCTCAGTAATGGTTTGCAAGAGGAAGCACATGTAAGCGAAAGTGCGGTTCTTCATAAGTATTTCAAATTGCAGTTCTTTTTTCTTCTTGACTTCTGGGGAAGGTTTGACTTCAGCCTCAGCACCAGTTACCCAATCTCCCTTGGCTGCTTCCATGAGTTGTGTCAAGAGAAAGCGTATGAGCCCAGTTGTTGGAATCTCCTCGGGTACATTTTGAGGGTCTTCCATTTCGACATCCTCAGATCCCTGCTCTTTGACATCCTCAGATGCCTTATCTTTACCGTCTGATTCGAGGAGAAAGACAGCATCTCCAGTATATGGCTTACCGTTAAAGCTTTCTAGTCTAACCATTTTGGAAGCTGTATCAATGAAAACTTGTGGATCTCTCGCAATCAAATGACGTGATTCATCCAACAAACGTCTGAGATCCTTGCGCCCACCAGACTGCTTCTTGAAATGCTTAGTAATTTCAGATGACATGATATTTTCAACGGTCTGAGTATGCTCGAAACAAACGCGGATCACCAAAATCAATGCTTCTTGCAAAACCTTGTAAGATTCGCCTTCTTCATCATCAAGATATGTTTTTGCACTCTGGATGATGGTTTTTAAAAGCTGAGAAGAAGCAACCTTCTTTTTGAAGATTTCTTCCTTTGCAAACAAGTACATAAGCTTGCACAAAGCAGTTGCTGACTGCAGACTCTTTCTTGGGTCAAGTTGTAAAATAGCGTTAATGACGCGATCCTTGAGAACAAAGTCCGCTGTCAAACTGGGAAAGTATGGTTGAACCTCCTCCAAGAGGTTTGGAGTAGTCTGGCTCAAAATAGGTTCGATGAGTGTAAGACCGGCAACAAAGTAATCAGTCGATGCAAGATCAGGATGGTTTTCCATTTCTTCCACGAAAAAGTTCAAGAAGGAATAGAACACCTCCTGCCTGATATCATGAAGTTTGCTCGCAGTAACAAAATGTTCCTGGTTAATCAACTTACCCAAGAGGTCAACACAATTAGCAAGACACTGCAATGAGTAGTCGGTTTTCTCAGTACTCAAACGACGAATAGTCTCGAGCAACTTCTCATAGATCACCTCTTCATTACCTTTATCTTTCACGGTTAAGGCAACCGTGCGATCGAGAGATTTAATATTAGCAGCAAGCTCCAACAATGTAGAAGAGAGTAAGTCTTTGCTTTCAGTCTCCCACATGGAGTTAAAAGTTTGCTGCGCCCCCGTGCTTATAGGTTCATACTTGAACCAATCTTTGTAGTCCTGGGAGGCTAATAAGTCCTTGCATTGTTCCCATTGGGTTACAGAGACGTCCTTACTCAAGTCTTCTGGAATCACGCTTTTGAGATCTTTTCCCAATTGGAGAATACTGGTTGCGGACTTGTGAGAAATACCAACTGTTTCAGTGATAAGTTTGACTTGATCATATGGAGGGGTCATCCAGTCTTCCTTCAACGGGTAATAATCGTCGACAGGCTCCACTTCCCCAATTAGGCGTACTATGGATACGAGTTGGTCTGCAATTGGAAATGGAAACTTGGCAAACAAAGAGTAAGACCCATTTTCTTTCATGATGGATTTTGAGCCGATAGTTTCGCGTACAAGTTTGACAGCGAGAAGCGCAGCCTGTGTAACAATTCCTTCCGTAATAGCTGTATCGCTTGAACAGTAGTCCTTGTAGTAGAATAGGAAACTGAACGAATACTTCGCCACAAAGCCATGGGACAAGAATCTGAACAAGAATAAGAGCACCTGGTTCAAGAAGTTCACCTTGATCGAACCTTCTGTGTTGCATATGAAGCTCAACTTTTTGACCTTCTCCATTTCATCTTTGGGGAGAGCAAGTAAATCATTGAAAGCAACGATTGCTGCGTCGACAATCTTGCTCATGAGATCTGTGTGGAAGAAGAAGTCCAGTACCAACGCAGTGGAGAATATCTCCTTCCCTTTATCCTTGCACATCGCAACAAACAAGATGTTATTTGTTGCAATCATGTTATAGTTAGCAATGTGCTTTGGGTCCAACACTTTCAGTCGATTGAACATCGACGAAAGCTGCGACGCCAAATACTTAGTAGCTATCACAGAAGTGCGTCTCCACTGATCATTGAAGTAATCCTGTCTTCTTTGCATACATGTTCTAGAGACACATGAGAAAATAAGGACAATGTGGTGCTGGATACGGTCGTTCAAGAAACGCAACTGCAAAGTGTTCTTGTACTTTGCGCTGGTGTAAACGTCTTGAGTTGCAATGTGCAGCGTGGGTTGCTTACTGAAGATCTGGAGTGGAGGAATATCATTGTTTGGCTCGAGAACTGGCGCAGTTAGCTCAATAACTTCGTTGGGAAGTTTTGAACGAATGATGATCTCTTCAATCGAACTCCGTCCCAACAAGAGAGTCAAATCGTGGATCAAAGGGTATGGGTCGACTCCCAAACACTGTATAAGTGAGAGGTATCTCTCATTGAACATGAGAGATGGGTCCAAGTGGATTTCAGTCAAGGTGTATAAGATAGCGTTGATGGCATTCAACTCCTTCAATAGTGCGGTTCCAGCGTCAGCATCGTTTTCAAATCGCTCGAAATACGACACTTTGCTATCGGAATGGATGAAGTCTTGCACTCTTTGCGATGCTAAGAGCTCAGGAAGAATCTTGAATAAGTCGGGGAATCCGTATTCTCGGTCTTCATCATCCAAATACTTAAAAATTCCCATCAAGTTCATTATACCATCCGAAGTAGTGTAATCAAAAGGAGTATTGGATAGCGTGAGGAATTTTGCCCAGCTCGAGAAACGTATATCTTTAATGCATTCCTTACCCCATTGACCACTGTCCTGAAGTAAACCGCTAAGGAAACCAAACAAATTGTCAATCAAATTAGATCCATCAGTAGCTTCCCATCTCTCAATCTCCAGTTGTCCGTCCTCTAGTTGGACAACTTCTTCTTTAGGACTATTGTAGAGCGCTCCCGATTTGGAAGTGTAGAAACGAATTGATTGCAAATGTTTGTCAGCGTAAGCGGGGAACTCGTCTATGAGCAGGGCAAGTTCAGCTAATATGAGAGGCCGCAACGTGGGATAGTGTCTTCCCAATTCGTCCATGGAACAGCCAATGTTAGTGTTCATGTCAGCACGCATCAACTCTTTAGCATACTGAAGGTTTAGAAAGGACTTGAAGTATATCTTGAGCACCCCGGACTCAGTGACCTTCTGTAAGCCTTCTTTGTTCAAAGAAATGGCCCCCAAAACCTCCAACAATGACATAAGCAACTCACTCGAAGGCATAAATAATGATTCGTAATTCGTCAAAATCGTGTCGATGACATTGGCTTCCTTCAAGATCGAAAATGCAGTGGGCTCGTTGTGTACAATATATAACACAGCATCAAGTGTTGATGCAAGCACAAAAGGCCCGAAAATGGTTGGATTGCAAACAATCTTGTTGAAACTCACAAGAATAGACGAATCAAAGAGATTGCGCAATCTGTCCCCAGCATTAGACTGGATAAGATGCGAAACGAGTTTCAACAAGTTGCGCAAATAGTTGACCTGCCGAAGTGTGATTTTGTAGTACACGATGGTGTCGGTAGGGGCACCTCCTCCGAAGTCTGGGTGCTCCAATGCAAAGTTCACCTCGTAGTTGATGGTCTCAATCAAAAGACGAAAGCCATCTGCATTAGCAAAGTCCACAATGGATTCGGGAGACGCATTCAAAAATATGAAGATGGTGTTCACTGCAGCTGAACATGTCCAGCGGTACTTCGTGTGGAGGTTTAAGAACGACATCAAGTCTGACAAGAGACCACCAGCTGCAAGGCGCGGTGTTAGCGATTTTGAATCGACGAGGTTTCCGAGCAATGTGAAGAAATGAAGGTATCCTTTCTCATAACAGTCTTCATCTTCGTTCTTCACCTTCTTATTGATGTGGCGCATCAACTGGTACAATAAGCCATGGCTCACGTTTCCGCCCAAGTTACGCACAAGTTCAGAACCCCAGATTCTCTTCATGGAAATGCACTCAAGAGCCTTGACGGCACTGTAGAACACATCACTAGATACGATTGAGGCATGTTCGGGCGAAATGAGATCAATCAAAAAGCTCAAAATGTATGGTTCAGCCTCAAACAAGTTTGAAGATGTGAAATCATGTGTGCAAACGGAACAGACGAATCCGATGGCCATGCACTTGATGCGAAGTAGCTTTGCGCGTAACTTCATGGAGTCGTACAGTCTGGTATTGAATGCTTTAGCGTTCATGGCCGCTAACGAGAAACTGAACCACGTTTCCGCGGGCAAGCACTCAGATGCTTTGTCATATATTTGTTCCAACGTCATTTTCCGGATAGCGTCGTCTGCCAAGGTAAAGGTGACAACTCCCTCTTCAGTTTGGTCTTTCTTGTCCTTCTTCTTGGCACTGTAGTATTGGAAAGTGAGACCCTTCCACTTGGAGGGATGCTTCTTCTTATGGTCGAGCGTATCGATCAACGAGTAGTGCTCGTTCTTGCTCTTCAGCGACGCATCATCGTTCTCGTGTCGTTTTTGAAGAAAGCTTGCTGGAACTGGGGGAGGAAATGCCTTAGCAATCTCCAAGGCAGCAAGTCGGGTGGGCTTGGGAGCGGCGCACTTCTTGCTATGACTGGATTGAATGTACCTCTCTCCAAGGCATACCGCAACCTCCAAAGCAGCCAATCTGACGTCTACACTGTAAGCATTGATCAAAAGATAGATTCTCTCAGAGCTCAGGTAAAGTGCTCGGTTGGCACAGTGTTCCAAGAGCATTGTGGAAAATTGCAAGCACGCCAGTATGACTTCAGCGTCCTCCGGGGCGATCTCGCGTAACTTGGGGTGTTCTTGGGCCAAGCCGTACTTTTCAATTTGCTTCTCTAATATCTCGTCAAAAAAGTTAAGGACTCGGATCCAATGCAACAAGTCCCCTCTAGGACGGTCCCACTTGAGATTCTCTTTGAGTTTTCGAGCCAACGCCCCATTTTCAAGCAGGCAGATGGAATCAATCAACGCCAGAAGCGGCTTTTCCGTCTCGAGCTTGTTCAAATGGCTTCTTTTCGAGATGATCATGGCTGGATAATTGCTTCGAAATCTGAAGGATCCGATCTTTTCAACTCACTAATGCAATTGTGTTAAAGGCGAATGAAGAGATGTGGAGTGGAATGTTCACAGGGAGTGCGGAGGTTCGGGTTTTTGTGCCTACACTACTAACCATCACAAAGTGCTACATCTGAAGATTGCAACTGTTTATACAACCGCACCAGCTGGATCTTATTGGTGTTATATACTGTTGAGATTGAGATCTACTCGCCTTTCTGTTTCAACCTGACTTTTTTGACTTCCAAACGGATTTTGAACACTGAAATTATAATGTCTGGTAAAAGCAAACAGCTGTTGCTCCCGCCAATCAACTTGATCTTCAAGTACCTACAGCAACAAGCACAGGTGACCATTTGGTTATATGAGCAGACACAGCTGCGAATCCAGGGTAAAGTGCGTGGGTTCGATGAGTTCATGAATCTTGTGATTGACGATGCCGTTGAGGTTTCCACGAAGGACGGCTCTAGGGAGCCGTTGGGAAGAATCCTCTTGAAGGGAGATAACATCACGTTGATTTCCAGCACGGAGCTATAGGGAGCGAGAGATACAAAGGGGTGGAGAAGTGCTTGAGACGAAGTGTCTGGAGTGTCACATAGGTTCACGAAGAATAGAAAATAATAAGAAGACAAGGAGTTCCGGACAATGTCGTAGGAGAGAGGTCAATATTTGGAATACTTACTTTTAGCTGATACGGACTTGGGAGATATCAAGTGCTTCCCACAAGTCAAGGGCTGGTATGAGGCTCTCAAATGTCGCCTGAGTCCATTGCGTAACATGCATACTCAGCATTTTGGTAGTATCATAAGAGTGGGCATAGACCTGCAAGACAGTTCCCATGTATAGGAAGCCCAAAACTGCTTTGCGTCAGCTGCTCTTCAGGATCCGAGGATGTCGCCGTGATCTACCCTCTCTTATGTATCGCTGTCCTGTCTTAGTTTCGCCAGTCTTTTCTTCGTTCTTGTCTGTCTTTTCCTCATTCACGTCCGTCTTATCGTCTCTCTCGCTGACTCCAGCAAAGGCAACTCGCTTTTTCTTCCGTGGCGATTCCAGCTCGTCGCGCTCTCCGTCCAGCGAGCCGTGCCGAAGCTCGATCCGCTTCCTCCTCTCTTCGGTCAGAACCAACTTCTTATATATGGTGATCTGCTCCTGTCGGAGGGTCCGTATCTCGTCCTTCTGTGCACTCGTCTTCTTTCTGCGTTCATCGTTCTCCGCTTCCGGCGTGGTCATGTTCCATTGCAGTATGGCTATGTATATTTCATATTTCCATATGCGCACAATATATATATATTGATTTTACTATCCACCAAATCTCGTTTCGAGAGCTAGACGATTCTCTCGGCAGTTCTAGTCACTGAAGCCTTGATCGGCCTTAAGAGCTCTTCAAACTTCTTTTCGTAATTCTGAATCACTTGAAGGTTTTTATTGATTTCTTCATCAGTTGCCAGTTCGGAGTCGTTGACCACCCAGCTCTGTATATCTTCAACCGTGTTTTCGAAGTCATTGTATTCGTCGTCGGGCATCTGACTTACTATCTCGTCGAAGTGGTCAGCAATGAGGTCGCGGAGATCGTTGGTAGTATCGAATATGTAGTCATACACCTCATCTGATATGGGCATCTTGTTCGGTGTGTCGTGAGATCAGAAGATAGATAAGTACGGTGCAATCGGAGCTTTATCAAGATTCTGGTGCTTTGTTTTGGTGCTATATACTGAGAGGTACAAATGTTCTTACTCTTGGCACACGGGTCTCCAGATTCTTATAGGTCACGTGACCAGACACGGCTATACCTATTACTTCAAATTTGTACTTTCACGAGCCAGAACGAGATAGTTGCGTAAACGCGTCAGGTAGACATCACACCATGGATGACTCCTCGCATAAATGGGCGGGACATCTCGAATCAATGGACCATAACTTTTTATATACGCCTGCATATAACTCTCACGTAAACAACACGCTCTATCGTTTTCATACTAGAAGGACCTAACTATTCATGAATCAGAACAGAAATAACCTACCCAGAGGGCCGCCAAACGATGCAGCCCAAAACGGAAACCGACCAGGCCCGCATTCGGCGAAAAACACGCCTAATCTGGCAGCTTCCTCGAACACGTCCAAAGCAAGACAGTTTGTGCCTATTCCGTACACTGCTGCAGAAGAAGACCGCATCCAAGGTGCGCTCAGCAAAATCCTTGGGCCCGAATATGTCTCTTTTCGTCCTGGAGGTGGCGGACAGAACGTGTCTTACATCGAAGGATGGAAGGCACTCAACCTAGCGAACGAGATCTTTGGCTTTAACGGCTGGTCATCGGAGCTCATCAGTGTGCAAGTTGATTTTGTCGACTCCCACGGTTCTGGGCGTGTTTCGCTTGGGTTATCTGTCGTTGTCAGAATCACCATAAAAGATGGCACTTTCCATGAGGATTTTGGCTACGGCTTCATTGAAAACGCAAAAGGGAAGGCCATGGCATTTGAGAAGTGCAAGAAGGAGGCATTCACTGACGGCTTGAAGCGTTGCCTACGGTGCTTTGGCAATGTCTTGGGTAACTGTCTTTATGACAAGAGCATTGTGGCAAAGATGCAGAAGGTGAAATTGCCTCCACCAGAGCTAGAAGCTGATGATTTCCATAGAGACCCATTGGTTGTGAAACGAGAGCATGAGAGGCTCAGGAAAGAAAAGGGAAAGGAAGCAAAAGTGGCAGAGGAGATGAAGGCAGCAGTCCCACCCTCTAAGCCTGCTGTGCAACCAAGCGCTCGCGCATCCCACACAAGAGCAAACGTGGCTACAGCCGCCAAGGATTACGATTTGGTAGACTTCGATGATCTGTTTGTGTTCAGTGATGATTTGCCAGCAGAAGGCGAACGAATGGACACAGAACTCGCAAAGATCGACGAAGATAGTGCTATGGGCGACTCGCAGCTCAACGATCACTTGGACGACTCTGAGCTTGAGTTCTTACGTCAAAGCTCGGAAGAAGGAAAAATGGAAAACAGAACAGACAGCGATAAGACCGGCGAAAGCAACCGGTCTGAAACTCCCGGACAGGTGTTCTTCACAAGCTCGAAAAAGGCGCTTGACATACAGAACACTCCCGACGTGAATGTTCCAGTGTATGACCACAAATTCGTTGCTAGCAGCGTTCGGCGCACTGTTGATCCCTCAAAATCCACCAAAATCAGGCGAGCAGACTTGCCTACAGCTCTCACTGCGAGCCAGATCAACAGCACGAGAGTGGCGTCTCCCAGTTTGGCTCCAGTAATTGGAAAACGCCCTCTCGGAATGCCACCATCGCAACGACAACAGCCGAAACGCCTACACAAAGACATCGACCTAGGGAAGGCCGAGAAGGAGAATGAAGCACTGGGGTAACCGTGGCCGGTGTGCTACAGGGCTCTGAATGAAGCAATGCTCAGGGAAAAGAGATACTCGAGCCGTGTGGCACGTAACGTACGTTCGAGAAACACAATGAGTCTGGCAAAAGTGTGCAACCTTCTGAAACCTGGCCATAAAATCTTGGCAGTTCGTTGAGTTAGACTTCTCGCTCCCGATATGAGTTCATACAAATGCATCTTATTACGAATCACTCTCGCTTCGTTGTAGTGTTTTTCTCTATCTCATATATATTTGCTGTCCCGTGGCTTTATCTAATCTTGTATAGTATATCAGAACTCAAATTTGGATGCGAAATCAACTACTCTGATGGTCCGAAACATCTCCTCATTTGCGCCGCTATTTACCATAGGGCCCTTCAATGAGGTTCCTGATGACTACACGCCCTCACAATGTGCGGATGCTCTTTCTCAGGCCAAAGTTTTGGTGATTGGAGCAGGAGGATTAGGATGTGAAATCCTCAAGAATTTGGCCCTTACAGGCATCAAAGGCATCCATGTGATCGATATGGACACCGTGGATGTGTCCAACCTCAATCGTCAGTTCTTGTTCCGGGCAAGCGACGTTGGTAAAGCCAAAGCAGAGACCGCTGCTAGATTCATCAAATCCCGCATATCCGATCCCAAACTCCACATAACTCCCCATTTCTGCCGGATCCAAGACAAGCCAGTATCGTTCTATCAGGAATTCACAGTCGTCATCTGCGGCCTAGATAATGTGGAGGCTCGGCGGTGGATCAATGCACTTTTGGTTGGTCTCGTGGATCTGGAGCTCAACAACTTGATTCCGTTGGTGGATGGAGGAACAGAGGGTTTCCGTGGACAGTCGAGGGTGATCTTGCCTACGTTGACGTCGTGCTTCGAGTGTTCGTTAGATATGATCTCTCCGAAGACTACGTATCCAGTTTGCACCATAGCGAACACTCCTCGACTCCCTGAACATTGCATAGAATGGGCCAGTCAGCTCGAGTGGCCACGGAGGTATTCACATAAGTTCGATGCTGACACCCCGGCAGATGTGGAACTAATGCATGAGTTGTCTATGGGAAGAGCTCGTGAATTTGGCATCGAGAGCTTTACAAAGCAGCTAACATTGGGAGTGGTGAAGAACATCATCCCTGCCATTGCTTCCACCAACGCTATCATTGCAGCTTCATGCTGTAACGAAGTGTTCAAAATCATTGTGGGCATATGCCCTATCTTGGATAATTACATGATGTACTCAGGTGACGACTCCATATTTACCTACACATACGCACATTCGAAAAAACCGACATGCCCAGTGTGTGGAACCAAAGTCAAAAGCATAAAGGTCCCTCGTTGGTGGACGCTAAGGCATTTGCTCGAAGATTTCGGTACAAGGCAAGAGTTTCAACTCAAGAGGCCGTCACTTACAACTGCACGTGCTAACTTGTACATGCAACTGCCTGCCTTCCTTGAAGAACTCACAAGACCGAACTTGCTCAAGAAGGTTTCCGATTTGGTGGAACTAGGCGAAGAAATTCTCGTCACCGACCCGAACTTACCCATCTCCATGAAGCTTGTCATAGAGGAGTACGAGGGTCCGGCGGTAGAACCAAGTGATATCAACCTGCTCTTGAAGTCATAGGGCTATATGTACCATGTAAATTAATAAATCATATATGCTAGCCTCATCTAAACTTGCTCATCTCATCGTTGAGCAACGCATTGAAGTGGGCAACGTTGTCAAGATAAAGATGATGTCCAGCGTTCGCGATCTCACAAACGCTACTTTTCTTTTCTCCAGCCAAGCGATTGACAATGTTGGAGCATAGAATCCCACCCTTCCGATCCATCCAGTCTTCCAGCCCGTACACCCATCGAAGCTTGCATTTAAGCTTGTGGATGCCTCTTTCAATGAGTGGATGTCTGGCATCTGCACCTGGAGCAAGCATATAATTGAGCATGTACTCGCCTGATCCTGGTCCTTGGAAGATTCCGTAAGCATACTTATGGAGCAAGGCCGCCTCGGTCTTTGGCAAGTTTGCAAAACGCCGAGAGGTCCACATGCTCACGAGCTTCGACCCTAGAGGGCCGGCCTTTCGCACCAAAGTGAATGGCGAGATATTCTGCTCCCATAATTTGGCAAAGTAAGCTGGAACAGGCACCTGCTTACGGTGTCTAATGACTGCTCCTGGTGATACCATAAGGAGCTTTCTGCAAAAGTCAGGAGCACGCTTGATCCCGTAAGTGGCCATGAGATACGCACCCATAGAATGTGCCATGATAAGGTTCTTCTCCGGGTTCTTGTCCAACCCTCGAAGCTTGAGCCACTCTCCGAACGAATCGTGAAACCAGTTTTCGACACCTGTGAGCAGTTCGTCTTCTAGCTTGAATGGTGGACGTGAAGAGCAACCGTAACCCAAAAGATCAATGGCATGCACCACCCAGTTGTCCGACTTGAGGTCGAAGTTCTTCAAGAAGAACCCTAGTCCTCCGCCGTAACCGTGTACCATTATAAGATGGTTGGCCTTGTCGTACAGCTCTTGGAAGTCTTGGTTCTGAAAACTTCCGGGGTATATGGCAAACTCATTTATAACGTGCCCCGACAGAAGCGTCGTGCTTATTACCTCACCCTGACGCCCCAGAGCGTCAGCTTCAGGGAAAAAGGGAAGTGTTTTGAGAACATCGTACTGAAACTTAAGTGGGGTCTCTCGATATGCATAGTCCTGGAACAGCTCGTTCACGGAAAGAGGAAAGTGGCTTTCAAACAACTTGCTGAGCGGAACAGAGGTCGGATGTGTGGACCTCTTGTACGCGCCTTGTGGTTCTTTCTTCTTAAGTCTGTTCAAAACCTGCCATATCTGACCCAAACTAGGCAGAGAAGAGTTGAAAAGACCAGATTTTGCGCTGAAATGACGAGCACTTACCAACGACATGATAACGCTAAAGCATAGGCACCCAGTAGCCGTTTCAAAACTTTTATATGTATATGGAAATCCATGTGCTGTGTGCAGGGGCGGAATTCCGAGGTGGTGACTGGTCACGTGTGTGGTCACGTGTCACGAGATTGACTCCTCCGGCCTGCGAAGAGCGGCTAGACCGAATACGAGTCGGCTAAAAACCAGAAGTCCCGGACAGGCCATGTTTCATGCATGTTACCTGCAGGCCGTATTAGTCTACGTTGCAGCAAACTCAAAGAGCCTTGCATAATCTGAAAAATCTACCATAATCTGGAAAATCAGCCGGCCCCGAAAACCCATCAGCAATCGCTAATGGCGGCAGCAAAAACCTGAGCTCGACGAAGCGCTGTACAGCTGTGAAAAACTCGTACCTCTCCACGTGAAGTTTTTTCATGCACGAGCGAGGCGTCCAATCAAATCCTGCTATGCAGCGTGAATGCTTCTTTGTCGAGCGCGCAGTGTGCAGGATGCGCTCTGCCATTGGCCGTTCCCACCGAAAATCGGGCCAAATTATCTGATTAATCTCGCGGCATCACCTGCGTCTGCCTTATAAAGCAGGCCCCTTGGCGAGTCATTTTCTTTTCCTTTTTCTCTTTTTTTCTCTAGCCTGTTCATTTAGTCTTTGTATTGGGGAATTACAATAGTTGCAGGACATGAGAGCACTTTCCGTTTTCATCTTTGCGGTGCTTTCCAGCCTTGTTGCTGGAAAAACCCACACTTGGTACTTCAACACCACTTGGGTGGATGCCAACCCCGACGGAACTTTTGAACGTCCCGTTATTGGATTTAATGGCACATGGCCATTGCCTATCTTGAGAGTCACCACTGGTGACACCGTGAACTTGTACTTGACCAACGGATTTGATGACAGAAACACTTCTTTGCACTTCCACGGGTTGTTCCAGAACGGAAGCGCCCAGATGGACGGACCTGAGATGGTGACACAATGTCCTATTGGACCAGGTGACACCTACTTGTACAACTTCACGGTTCCTAACCAGGTTGGTTCTTACTGGTACCACTCTCACACCGCCGGCCAGTACGGTGACGGTATGAGAGCTGCCTTTATCATTGAGGAGAAGACCAAGGACGACTACCCATTCGACTTCGATGAAGAGGTTGTCTTGACTATTGGTGAGTGGTACCACAAGAACGCTGATCACTTGATTCCTAAGTTCTTGAACAGATACAACCCTACCGGTGCTGAGCCTATTCCTCAGAACACTTTGTTCAACGACACCAGAAACAACTCCTGGGTCGTGGAGCCCAACACCACGTACTTTGTCAGAATCATCAATGTTGGTGGTTTTGTTTCTCAGTATCTTTGGATGGAGGACCACGATTTCACAGTTGTGGAGGTTGACGGTATTTATGTGGAACAGAACACCACCAGCATGCTTTACATCACCATTGCTCAGCGTTACGGTGTTTTGATCACCACTAAGAACGAGACTGACAAGAACTACGCTTTCATGCAGAAGATTGATGACGACATGTTGGATGTTATTCCTAGTGACTTGCTCTTGAACTCTACCAGTTATATCACCTATGACGAGTCTGCTGCCACGCCGGAGGAATACTACGTGGATGAGCTCGACTTCTTGGACGACTTCTACTTGGTCCCCATGTCTGGTGAGAAGCTTATGGACGATGCTGACATGACCATCACTATTGATGTTGCCATGGACAACCTTGGAAACGGTGTCAACTACGCCTTCTTCAACAACGTCACTTATACTGCTCCTAAGGTTCCTGTTCTTTCTACCGCTCTTACCAGTGGAGAATTCGCTACCAACTCGTTCATCTACGGTAACTCGCATGCTTTCGTTTTGCAGAAGAACGACGTTGTGGACATTGTCCTTAACAACCAGGACACTGGTAAGCATCCTTTCCACTTGCACGGCCACACTTTCCAGGTTATTGCCAGAGGTGCTGGTGTTGACGATGATTTGTCTCCAGTTGCTTTCAACGAGTCCGACCACGAGCCATTCCCAGAGGTGCCTATGATCAGAGACACTGTCTACGTGAACCCTCAATCGTACATCGTTATGAGATTCAAGGCTGACAACCCTGGTGTTTGGCTTTTCCACTGTCACATCGAGTGGCACTTGGAGCAAGGTTTGGCTATCGTGTTGATCGAGGCTCCCGAAGAAATGCAGGAGACTGAGTCTCAGCAGATGACCGACAACTTCTTGGAGGTTTGTGCCAATGTTGGTGTTAACACCTCTGGTAACGCTGCTGGAAACACTGTCAACTTCTTGGACTTGAAGGGTGCTAACGTGCAGCACAAGGCTTTGCCTGCTGGTTTCACCGCCAGAGGTATTGTTGCCTTGGTCTTCTCTTGTATCGCTGGTTTCCTTGGTATCGCTGCCATTGCTTTCTACGGTATGGCTGACATCAAGAACATCGACGAGCGTGTTGCAAGAGAGTTGGACGTCGATCTCGACGTTGACGAAGACGATGAAACCTCGGAGCTTGTCACCGAGGGTGAGTCCTCTGGACACAAGTAAGTGTCACCCTGATTCTGTATTCTGACACTCGTTGACCACGAGGGCTGGATCTGGTTAGAGGCTGATGTTGGGAACGTTATTAAGTGTGTGTGTTTGTGAAAAATCCCAGCCAGTGTTCTAATCAGACTGGTAATGATACCGGCCTCAGTGTGATCGAGAAGATTCTACAGAATGATATTGGTTCTCCAATAATGATTTTATAGAACGGCTCGACTATTTTTTTTATATCCCCACCCCCCCTTTATGTCTAATATTTTTCCCGAATTAATGTATTATTATATTCATCACACTGTACTACCTGTCTATGCTACAAAAGACCCGTACACCCACACATAATCTCCAATATTGATTTCACATACTACATGTTTGAGGCAATTTACATAGCAGATAGTGCCAACACGTTAGTGTATGAGTATCTAGTTCTGCTGAGCTCGCCAGGCTTCAAATCGCTAATAGCGGCAGTTCGCTCCAAACTGCAAAATGAACCGCTGGACGATCAACAACCACTTATCGAAATCAATGACGAGTACTATGTGTGCTGTCGTGCTACCAAGAACCTCATCATCTATCTTCTATGTCTGAAGCTGGAGAAGTCGCCCAACCCGGCCATTCCCTTTGTTTTGATCGACCGCCTTCTAGAAGTTATGGAAGAATACTTCGGTACCCCATTAGCTGCTACGAAGATTGACGCCAACAACGACACATTGACGCTTCTCATCAACGAGATGATTGACTTCGGCATCCCCAACACCACGGACTTCAACAAGTTGCGCGACTTAGTGCTGTTGAAGAGTCTCTTGTCGAAAATTCTTAGCACCAGCAATGAATTGGCTGCTGCTGCAGGCAACAAGTCGCTCGCGTCGTTGTCCAAAGCGACACCCAAGGTCAAATCGGAAGAGATTGCTTGGAGAAGGTCGAACGTCAGGTACACGAATAACGAGATGTTCGTGGATGTCATAGAAACCGTGAGCGTGATATTGCGCCCCAAGAAGAGCAGGAAAATGCTCCCTGGCCAGAACTCCGACTCTGCGTTCTACTCCAACTACAGCTCCTCGGGACAGAAGCTTGTTCCCGTTACGGGCACGATCTCGGGTCAAATCGACATACTTTCGCATCTTTCCGGAGTCCCTTCATTGCAGATCTTGCTCAACTCGGCAGCCACATACATTGAGGCGCCGCAGTTCCACCCGTGTATCAAACTCGACACGTGGGAGAAGTCTGGGGCTTTGTCGTTCGTTCCCCCGGACGGCAGGTCCACCTTGATGACTTACCAAGTGGACTTGGATTCGCTTCCAGAAAAGACCCAAATGAACATGCTTGGGTTAGTGGAGTTCGACTGTCAACAAGGATTGGGGTTGCATCAGAACGAGTTTGAAATCAGAGCCATTGTGCAGAAGAACGTAGCGGTGGCCAGACTCGAAAACTTACTGGTTGAGGTGTATGCACCGAATGAAGAAGACAGCGAGGCAGGCAGAGTCAAGAACATCAAGCTGATCAGAGTGACACATGGTGACTTCAGATACAAGGGCGACGGGAAAGGCGAGTGGACAATCCGCAACTTGACGACAGGAACTCAACCTGTTTTCAGAGGATCGATTGTCACCGGCGACGAGGCGTCTTCGGCAGACGACATGATCGACGTGGAGCCCGGTACGCTTTCGCCGCTCTTCTACAACGTTGCATTCTCGTACAAGGGCAGCGTGCCCAGTGGAATTAAGGTGGATAGCTTGAAGGTGATCAGTGCCAAAGGTATGGGAGATTCCGTCAAGCCCTACAAAGGAGTCAAGTATATCACCAGCACAGGCGACTATGCAATCCGTCTATAGACATATACTAGCGCGTGGCCCGGTCCCCTGCGTGTTAATAGAAGCTGGAACTATTCGGATTTCTTACTCTTCTTCAATTTCTCCTTCTCGGCGTTTTTCACCATCACATTGCCCACAAACGACCCCACACCCAATACAGCAATCAAAAGCAACAAAATGGGCAAGCGAATGGCGTATTCGCGGGGTAAGAAGAAGCTCTGGAGCGTGTTGCTTTCATCAAGGAAAGGCAACAAAAAGACCCACGCGGAGTAGTACACAAAGACTCCGGTGGCCACAGCGAGCATAGCGAGACCAACGAGCTTATCGAACTGAGGTTAGTGGAATTGGAGGCGTGGATTTGGAAGTACGTACCATGATGGGTTTAGATATAAGTTGAGATTTGTAGCTACGTGTTTTATGTGTGCACCCGTACATCCTGAAGCAGAACAATAATAGAGTCAATAACGGAGATGGTGAAGAAGATAAAGAGGCTAGATAGGCGAAGGGGCCGGGTCTTCCGGTCTATGTGTTTTCGGATTCTTTCCTTCTGTTATACATTTGGAGATATATCCAGCTATGTCATTTGGGTGCGAAAACAGCTAGTCTATGATAGTAGAACCACAAGAAATCCCAGAACTCCAATATTGGAAAGTCAAACGATTCCACAAGTATAGCATGTACGCTCCACGTTCCACGTCTCCAAAAACACTCCACATTCCTTCAGCACCTTCATGGCTCAGCCACCATAAACCTGCACATGCTTCACAACTCCACATTAACTTCTTAGAGGTATGTTTAACAAGATCAAAGCCCGCAAGGCGCCGCTCTCGCTAAGCTCGGTGAGCAACGCTATCAAATCGGTCGGCACGACGGATCTTTCGCCGGACGTGGCGCCCAAGAACTTGAAGATCACCGTGGGAGACCAGCTTGGCCTACCTGCTGATTCCATCACAGCCGTGGCGTACGACCCCGTCCAGTCGCTTCTTGCCGTGTGCACTCGTGACAACGCTGTTCGTGTGTACGGCCAGCAGTCGGTGGAGGTGGTGTTTGAGTTTAAAACAGCTCTGGCCATCAGCCATCTTCGCTTCGTCAAAGGTGTTTACTTGGCGTGTGTGCAAACGCTGGGCACAGTGACGGTGTTGTCACTCCAGTCCAAGAAGATCTTGGCTAGCTACCTGACCCCAGGAGCTATTACAGCGGTCGAGTCAGATCCCTCCATGGACTGGCTTGTGCTCGGAATGCAGAACGGAGCGATTCTCTTCTTCGACGTGGACCGCTTTGCACTTACTCCATTCCGTGTGGATAATTTACAGAAGCTCGTCATGCCAAAACAGAAGTTGTCGCCCGTTTTGGCTCTTGAGTGGCATCCGCGTGACATAGGCACGCTCTTGGTGACCTACTCGCACTGTGCTGTCCAGTACCTGATCTCAGGAGGCGATGTGAAGTGTGCTTTCGTGTACCAGCTCACCAAAGAGGCCCGGGGGTTTGAATACTCCATGGCCGTGGATGGTACCAAGAAGCGTATGTTTGGCTCTGTCAAAGAAGTCATACCGGCACTTGTCGAGGCGCATTACCACCCCAACGGTCTCCATGTGGTGACTGTGCACGTGGATGGAACGCTCGTGTTCTGGGACGCCAGTGGAACACTCTTAGAGGCAAGAACAATCAAAGAAACTAGTCTCCACAAGCCAGGCCCTCCACCTCCCAGTTTGAACCCAGAAGATGCACCTGAATCTATTCGTGTGAAGTGGGTTGCTGGGCAAGATCCAGAGATCACCCAGCTCGTGGTAGCCGGAGCCGACCACAAAGACCCGGGTTCTCTCGATATTCTTGATTTCGGGTACACACTCAAGTATAGTTTGACGTCGCATGAGAAACAAGGAGAGTTCTACGTGCGCCCGACAGATGGCCAAAGGAAGATAGCCGTCAGATTCTATGGCAAGCAGCTGCAGACAAACCCGGAGCACATCTCTCATATCTTGCCATTGGCCGCTGATGCCCAGCCATACTTTGACGGCGGCCACAATCCCACTGCCCTCATTCTCGTCACCAATGTTGGAGGCTTATACTTGGTGCCATTTTCAGAAACGGCAGCTCCCGACGTAGTCCTTCCACCTTCAATTGCAGCAATTGCACCACCTGTCCGGTTTTCCGGATTACAGACGATCAAACGTGTGGAATGGTTCAGCATTCTTTCTAAAAAGGGACCCTCCAAGCTTCTTAGAGGAGGTGCTCCTGTCAACCACAATTATCCACACTGCGTGGGTTTTGATGAAACGTTGCACAACATCATGATAACCGGCCACGAGAACGGCTCTGTACGTATGTTGGACCTCACAAGTGGCGAGTACCATGACGACGAAAGACTTGTCCAACTCAACTTGAAGAACACTTTAGACGACGGCTCCTCGTCGTCGTACAGAATAACACAGGTCTCGTGTGCCTTTGAAAGCAGAGAGATGTTGGTTGGACTTGTCAATGGCAACGTTGCCATTTGCAAGTTCGCCAAACTCGGGCATGATCCTGCTAGAAAGGCGCCCGCCAAAACAGG
The DNA here is from genome assembly GCA_003707785.3 of Danielia oregonensis. NCBI lineage: Eukaryota > Fungi > Ascomycota > Pichiomycetes > Serinales > Metschnikowiaceae > Danielia > Danielia oregonensis. The sequence goes on from PPLJ03000008.1 coordinate 563,003, forward strand.
ATATGAACTGTGCCCAGTGCAGCACGAGAACGGTGACGTGCGTATCGTGAGCATTAGCAATAGGGTACTGGGTCTGTTCGGCTCCCACTCGTTTGTTCCCGTTTCTTTGTTGCAGCTTGGTTCCAAAGAACCCATCTCATGCTTGAAGATGAGTAACGCAGGCTTCGGAGCAATCGCATACAAGTCTGGACGGCTTGTGGTATGTGATATTACACGTGGACCAGCTGTGATCTTGAACCTCGAGTCCATCATCAAACACCTTCCTTCGGTCACTGGAGAATGCTACATAACTACACTTGAATTCGCTATCATGGAGTACGGCCAGGACGGTTTCTCGTCGTTGATATTGATGGCTGGAACGAATGCAGGAGGAAATTTGCTCTTGTTCAAGATCGTCCCGCTTCCCAATGGAGGCTTCGATGCGGTGTTCACTGACAAGTCTATTGGTCTCAACTACAAAGGTGGTGAAAACTCAGCATCTGGCTTGGACGCTATCATTCCGGTGAACTCAGCTAATGGAAGATCTGCAGTCGCAACGCTAGACTTGTTCCGTCGTCTTAGCCAAGGCATCGTTGTTCCAGGTCTTCTCCTCGTGAGCTCGCAACGTGATCTTCGTGTTCTCAAAACTCCCAAGCAAAAGTTGGCTCACAAGGTTGTAGACGAAGCTTGTGTGGGAAGTGGAATCATACAGTTCCGTACTAAGGGCATGGCCCTTGCTACGGTGACACGGTCTGGTTTCGTCAAATTGTTCTCACTTCCAGGACTCAGTGACATTGCAGATGTGAAGATCCCCACGGACACCTACGCCAGAATACAGAAAAACGGCGGAGTAACCTCAGCCACAGTGCTTTGCACCGGTGAGATCGTGTTAAGACTCAATGCTACAGAGCACTTGAGTTTGTTGTTGTTCGACGATACCAAAGCTCGTGCTCCCAAAGAGCCAACTAGTGACTTGCTTTTCAACGACACAGCAATCATCCCTCCAAGACCAACTGCAGGAGCCCTTCTGTGGGCAAAAGGACAGACCAGCTACATATCAAGCAAAGACTTAACGATACTACTTGCTGGCCCTAACAGAAAACCAGCCAAACACCCAGAAAGTCAACTTGCATACAACATCAGCCCCGAGGCGAACCCCAATCAGTCTTACGGCGCGTACTCAGGGTCAGGAGCTCCAGGAAGCAAAGGAGATTCCGCCGCTTACGCCGAGCCGGTTAGAAAGTCGACACAGACAAACCCATATGCGTTTGGAACCCTGGGCTTTTTACAGTCAATGCGCGATGGAATGGACGCGGTGGAAGAGAGCGTGAATAGCTACGCCAATGGATTTTCCGAGTCAATGACGGAAACCGTGGAGAGTCAAAAAAGATCCATGTATACTCTGGCTTTCAAGAGTAAGTTTGGATTCTAATGGGTGCGAAAAGTTTATACTGCACATTACACCTCTGTTTCCTGCACTTCTAGTGTTTACATCAAAATCATAATACCTTTGGACTATGTCTAACAAGGAAAACCTCCCCATAACCCCTCTGAAAGCCCCTGGCAGTCCTCTTGTAGAGTACTCGCCTTCGCATCCAAAACGAGCCCTCAAACCCGTTTCTCCGAACAAAAACAATGGCCTGGTGGGAAAGTTGAGCTTCCTTCAAAGTGACCACATCGACGAGCATTTCGACTACATTCACGGATCCCAGGAAGAGATGAAGCAGCAATTGTATCTTCTCGAGGTTCAAACAAAGCAGACAAATGTGGATTTGGAGCAATTATTCGATCGCCTGAAGAACAACAATCAAAACTTAAATAAGTTGCTTTCGAGCATCGCTGAGTACTCCAAAGAGGTCACTACCGAAGGCAATGCCACCAAGTCTGATGCCAACAAGATCATAGACCTTCTCCATGGTGATTCAAAAACTCTAGATGCTATTCTCGCTATAGTTGAAGCTAAAGGTGAAGAAGCTGCAGTGTCCGATACAATTGACGGATTGAAAAATATTCAATCTCAAATCCAACTGTCCAGTGACTCGCAGGTGCAGAAATTAGGTGAGGTTCAGAAAGAGTTGTCACGGCTCGATGACCTGCTACAAAGAGCGACCGAGAAATTCAACACAGTTATCAAACCTGATGAGAGCCAGCTGGAAGCTTTGGCAAGTCTCTTGAAGACTGTTCGCTTGTCTGAGCAGAAAACAACAGCATCATTGGAGAATTTTGCATCAGTTGTACAAGGGTCTAGATTGCCTGAGATACTCCTGTTGAAAGATCTGGTGGAGCAGCAAACTCATGCTATTGAAGCACTCAGAGCCCACCTCAAAGCAGAGAACGAAATCAAGACCGTGGAGAAACGTGAACAGAGCAATCTACAAGATGAACATGATGCTCTCCAAGCGAAGATCGAGGCAATGAAAATCGAGTATGAAGAGTTGCGCAATAACCATGGGGTGATGCAACGCAACGTTGACCATCTACAAGTGAAAACTGACACCTTACATGATAAGCACACCAGCCTACAAGATACACACACCGGGCTTCAGGAACTGTACGATTCGTTGCAGTCTAAATACGACGAATTGTCGAGGAAGCAAGGATCCTTACAACAGATGCACACAGGACTACAAGAAAAGTATGGAAGTCTTCGTAGAAGTTACGAGGCGAAGTACAATGAATACGTGCATTTGGAAACACAGTTTGTGACGCTTGCAGACAATGCAGAGAAACTTGACTTCAAGGTGAGCGACCGCTATGGAAAGATACAACAAATGCATTCAAGCAGAATGGCCGCTTTGGGAGACGTTAAGGAACCGGCAAAGAAGAGAGTCTTCAGCATGCCAGTTCATGAAACAATACGCGAGAATGAGGGAAGCATCTCCGAAGAAGAGTTTTAGATATATATACAGGGTATTTCTTAATTCAACAGATTAGTTCTTGGTGATTCTATCTTTGCCATCCATGAATGGCCTCAACACCTCAGGAATAACCACAGATTCAGTAAGGGGGTCCCAATTCTGCTCGAGGATCGCAATGATTACTCTGGGTACAGCCATGGCCGTTCCATTCAATGTGTGGATGTAGTTCAACTTACCAGCATCGTTGAACCGAATGCTCAATCTTCTAGACTGGTAGTCACCGCAGTTTGATGAACTGGACAACTCCCCCCACTTACCACGACCAGGCATCCATGCTTCACAATCGTACTTCTTCATTGCTGGAGCCCCCAAATCTGTCGAGGGCATGTTCACCATCCTGGCACAAATGCCAAGGTCGCCAATGATCGACGTTTGCAATTGCCTGAGCTCTTCTAGCTCCGACTCTGCATTCTTGGGATCGGCAAAGTGGAAAAGCTCTACTTTTGTAAATTCATGTACTCTGTACAATCCCGTGGTATCCTTCCCTCTGGCTCCCGCTTCCGCTCTATAGGCACGCGATACTCCACAGTACTTGACAGGGCCCTCCATTGTGGAAGAAGAGTGTAATGCACCCAAAGGTATCTCTGCTGTACCAGCAAGCGATAGCCCTTCATCTTCGATAGCATAAATTTGCTTCTCGTTGTTCTGATCTCTGGGTTTGAACCCACAAGCATCCACTATTTGTGACTTCACTATCAGAGGAGGGATTACCATCTTGTAGCCCGCACGACGGGCTCTTGACAAGGCGTATTGAACTAGAGCTTGTTCCAAAAGTGCACCATCTCCAAGTAGGTAGTACCACGACGCTCCAGAGACACGGGAAGCTGTTACAAAGTTCATTATCCCGAGCTGTGTACCGATAGCCTTGTGGTCTATGCGCATGTACGGATGTTTCTCTTTGATATCAATGATGGATGTACCGTTGATGAACTCCACCACCTTTCCTTCGTCTGGGTCCTCTGGCACCGTTGGATCAATCCAGTTGGGCAAAGCCTCCACACAGTTGTGGACAGCTTCAGACAAGCTATCCAAGTCTTTTTCGATGACTTTAGACTGTTTCTTTAACTCGAGCAATTCCTCCTTGAACTCCAACCTTTGGCCCATTGCTGCACTTCTGAGCTTCTCCAACTTTCTCCCTAGCGAAGCGCGTTCGTGAGCGAGTGCATCTCTCTTATTTTGGAGGTCAATTTCGGCCTGTCGATTTTGCAACACGAAATCCAAATCCTCAGCGCCAAGACCTCGCCTTTCGAGCGACAGCCGCATTTCAGCACTCCTGGCGATAATGCCCTTGATATCAAACACGGGTCGCCGAAGCGCTGTGGTGTTCTTGAAGGAACTCATAGGAAGTTGAAAAGTATGGAAAGATATCGAACTGTGCAGGACTTTGCAACTTCTGGTACTCTATTAACTATTTACAAATGGCCGATCTTCTTCATTGCCTGAGCATCTCCTTTGGCCAATTCCGGGTCGTCTAAAGCGTCCGCCAAACAAACCCATGGATCACGTGTGCCTCCCCATTTCAATACGCTGTTGGCGTATTTTGCGCCTGCTTCAGAACTCCACGGATCTTCCTTGAAGAGCCCGTTCCAGATCTTTTCGGCTATGGCACGGTCTAATAAATATGAGTAGTACACTGCTCCGTAGGAGAAAAGGTGGGGAAACTTTCCATGCCAGGTAGAGTACTCGTCAGTGAACACCTTGAGCTGCTTTTCAAGAGCATGATACACGACAGTAGACGAGAAAGCCTTGAAGGCATTGTCATTGGTAAAGTCCACGATCTTCTCGTCGTGCAAGACTTGGTCCAAAAGAGCCATTTTCGATTGCATGAATGTCTCACACAGACGGAGAGAGTCCCGATGCGCCTGATACTGCTTCAAGAGTTCCTCTGGCAAGGCTTCGCCGGTCTGGTAGTGACGTGCAATGCGGCACAATACACGAGGGTCGCTGCTGAACAGTTCCATCAACACGGAAGGTAACTCCACAAAATCCGTTTGACACCTTGTTCCTGAGAGATTGTGGAGACGGGTACGACCAAGCATCGAGTGCATGGCATGCCCCATTTCATGGAAAATCGTATCCACCTGCTCTAAAGTCAAGAGCGTGGGTGTGTCACCCCAGCCACTTGGTTTCTGGAAGTTGCACACCAACGCGATAACTGGGAGCTGGTAGTCACCGCTCAAATGAGCCTGCTGTGACATCTCACTTCTGGTTTCTCCCAAGTCTGTATTGAGTTCACGGGAGCAAACAATAGTGAAATGAGATGGAAGCATTTTCGACCATAAGTCAGCATACAAGTAACCCATGACATCTCCAGTTGCGAGGTCCACGTATGCGATCTTGCGTACCTGGTGATGATCCCACGTCTCTCCCTTGAGCGTTTTCTCAGGCACTAATGACACATTGTAGATGCTCCGGAAGAGCTGGTCAAGACCACTCATCACAGTTCCCACAGAAAGGTATTCGGAAATATCAACAGGAGACTCCGAATGGCGAAGGCTCTTTTGATGGACAAGGTAGTCACGGTCCCATGGCTTGACTTTGGCGAGCAATGCGGTATCAGAAAGAGACAAAGAGGCTTCAAATTGGCCGCTTGCTTCCAAGGCTTTCTTGAGAGGACCCTCGTCTTCGGGAGCATCTACAGAGAATGCCGAGTGAGATGTTGCTGGTCTGTAGCTCTCAAGATCCTTGATTTCTTCCACGACTCCCTTCATCAAGCTCTCCTGTAGATTTCTGAGGAACGCAATGACGTTCTGAGGCAGCTTGGCCATCTTGTGCTCCAACTGGTAGTGTGCGTACGACTCGTAGCCTAACATGCTGGCCAAAAGCGCTCTGTATCTCACAAAACTATCAAGTGTCTTGATCTGGTTCTTGGGAGAGTTGTGCATTGCCACCCAAACTTTCCGACGAACCTCCTCTGAGGCACACGTGGTGAGGATGGTATATGGTACATTTCCTGCCAACGGAATGGCAAGCTTCCTGCCTGGTGCTTTTTTCTGCACGTCCAAGATCTGTGCTCGAAGTTCAGGCTCGATGCTTCTGAGTTCCAGTTCTGTGATAGGGCACCAGAACAGGTCTAGCGCATGTGTATCGTTGCCGAATGCAGAGCCCAAGAGAGAAATCTCTTGAGTTATGGCCACAAAGTTAGCTCTAGTTTGCGGGTCCATCGCTATTCCAGATCTCTCAAAGTCTTGAAGGAGATAGCGGCCCACTTCAACTTCTTCGGCACTCAATTCGCCGGAGTACGAGTCCAACACCTGCGCGAGTATCCGGTAGAGTTCCACATTAGTGTTGAGTTGGTTCATGAACTCAAACATGATCTCGTGTGTGTTCTGAGCAGCCTCCACCCACTTCTGGCTCGGGTGACATACTCGGATGAACTCTGCCACATCTATGACTCGGCACAAGATGTCACTGAGCTGGTCCAACTTTCTGATGAATGCAAGCTTTCCCATCTCGGTGTTGCGGGCGTCCACGACCATCTCGCGTACCAAGCTCTTGGCATGCGCAAGGGACCGTTTGGAAAACAGCTCCAACCCATCGGGAGACGTAAGGCTTTTGTTCTGGAAAAGTCCCACCGAAGATGCCAAATAAGGCGAGTGGTTGAAGTTGGCAAAGTACTTTTGCAGGTCGAAAATGCGTGCTATATCCGACTGGCGCCTTCGGCTGACCCAGACGGCCGGTTTTAGAGGCCGCCAGGGTAGCGTGGGGGTTCTTCTAGCTATCATAAGTAGTTGAAAATTGAGGTGAATAGGTGTGCACAGTGAGATAACAAGATAAAGGAAGAGAGGTACTAGGAGGTGGCTGGGAGAGGAGTAAGAGGAAGGGGAAGTAGAGAAGAATGGAATCGGATACTAAATGGTAGGAAAGGGCTTTGGAAAAGAGCACATTAATAGTCAGTGCAGTGCAGAAACAAGATTCAAAGATGAGAAGTAATAAGCGAAGAAGCCCAAATTCCTGTTAGAGTACGAAGAGAAGAGAGCTCTTCAACATTACACCGTGAATCAGCGCATCATGGTTCTCCTCTCCGCATTCTTGTCTATTGTTCTTCAAGGTACGGCACAAAATATAGGGCATCGAAATGACGAAGTTGCAAACTTCATACGGTGATTTCTGCTCGTCATCCCATTCTTTGATTTCCTACACATTCTCCGTCCCTTCATCACACCCTGACAACGGTTATCACACGCACCACCACGAGCACTATCGTACCTTTAGTAAATATTCGCTCCTGTCAAATCCATGTGCACACCTGTTCTCGCATATCCAAATCTACTCCTCCAAGGTCACTTCCAAAAAGGCCCGATCTATACATCATGTCCGCACCTCGGCGCCGAACAGCCCACGACTACCAGTTTGGTACTCGGATCGGCGAAGGCTCTTATTCCACCGTGTTTCTGGCCGTCGATATCTACGATTCGAAAACGTATGCCATCAAGGTGCTCAGCAAGAAGCACATTGTCAAGGAGGATAAGATCAAGTACGTGAACATCGAGAAGACTACGTTGCATCGCTTGGGACAACAACACCCGGGAATCGTGCAGTTGTACTACACATTCCAGGACGAGCTGCTGTTGTTCTTTGTGTTGGACTTCGCCGAGTACGGTGAGCTCCTTTCGATCATCGCCAAGTTTGGCCTGCTCTGCGAGTCCGTGTCCAGGTTCTACATGCTCCAGATCATCGACGCTGTACTGTTCATCCACCTGAAGGGAGTGATTCACCGCGATCTAAAACCAGAGAACATCTTGGTGGGGTACGACTTCAACTTGAAGATCACCGACTTCGGAGCCGCCAAACTCATTGGCGACGACGATGACTCGCAGGACGAGACGATAAACTATGACGGAGTGAGCGAGAAGCCGCTGGACTCCGAAAGAAGAGGTTCCTTTGTGGGCACGGCTGAATATGTGCCTCCGGAGTTGCTCAGCCAGAATGTTTGCGGATTTGAGACAGATATGTGGGCTATGGGATGCATTCTCTACCAGTTGTTCAACGGTGTGCCTCCGTTCAAGGGCACCACAGAGTACTTGACCTTTGAGAAGATCGTTGCAGTGGAGTACTCCTACCGCAATGCGGTTCCTCCGTCAGTCAAAGAGATCATCGATCAGATTCTAGTACTCGAGCCTCAGAGCAGACTCACCATCCCTCAGCTCCAGGCAAAGGCGTGGTTCAGAGGTGTTCCATGGCAAGATCGTGACTTCATTTGGAACCGTAAGGTGCCAAGATTCGAGCCGTACGTTGCCCCCGGATCTGTCCCTTCAGCGTTACCACAGATGAAGACTGGCGCGAACAGAAACTTCCAGAAATCGTCATCAAATTACCAGTTGCATTCCCAAATTCAGCTGGGCGATTTCATGGTGCCTACCGTGGGAAAGAAAACATACATGCCTGCTACAAGAATCAAGATGGCTCGAGGATTCGATGTTCCACCGTCTCCTCCGAGGGGCCAGTGGAGAGCACCTCAACCCAACCTTCAAGCACCTGTTCCCATCCAGTCTGCGCAGATTCCACAGCAAGGCAACCATCTTCTGAATCAGCCACAGACTCAAAAGATGCCAAATATGCAGCAACAGCAACATCTCTCAGCCCCAATGCAAAACAAGCAGCTTCCTATCCAACAACATCAGTTGAACAAGCCATTCCAACCCTCTCCCCAGATCTCTCCCAAGGTGTTGGCGCAGAGCCAGAGCGGCCAGACATCTATCGCCCCGCTTGAGAAGAATATGGCAGCTACTCAGATATCGGGCTCTCCGGTTTCACCAGGAAGATCACCTCACAATTTGCGCAACAACACAGCCTTTCAGAAGACCAAGGTCGGTGGAACTGCGCCTAACACCGCTCCTCCGCTGGCCCCACCTCCGAAGATTGCCAACGCAGCGGCAAGAAGTGCAAGCAAAATATCTCCTCCAAGCAGCAGTCAGGTGAGACCGAGCACGCCGAAAGAAACAAGACCTGTGACGCCTAAGCTAGCACGACCCGTCACTCCAAAACAAGCTAGAGCTGTTAGTCCTAAGCAAACGACACCTACCTCGACGAGAGCAGCGAGACCAGCCAAGAGCAAAGATACCAAACCATTAACCAATGGAGTGGCCAGCTCCAATGTCGTCACGTTCAAGGAGATCTCTTCTTTCTTAGAGCCCACCGAAAAAATCATCAAGCTCGACACCATCTTGAAGCTGCTGTTGAGTAATAGAGTGATCAACAGAAAGCCTGGAAGTCTTGACGACGACATGATTGAAATGCTCGTGGACAGACACCAGACCGTGTTGGACCGTAACATGGTGCCTGTCGTGGCGTGTGTGAGTAACAAGGCTCGTGTGTTTTTGATCGACAGCAGTCTTGAGGTGATGATGGTCGACTTGACAGCCAACAAGGGAGGTGACTATCTGATGTACGACTACGAGTTCGAGAGTATAGTTGTGGATGAAAATGATTCGCCTGAAGGCGAGGAAGTGTTTGGATATCTTATCTTGGAGTTGATCAAGGAAGGAGGAGATTTGATATTTTTGAAGAGATTGGATGAAGCAGACAAGGTCAAATTCAAAAACCCTACACGAGCCGTGGACAAGGATGGAGAAGTTGTTCGGCTCGGAGCCAAATTCGGGTGGATAGACTGCCTTATTTGGGCCAAGGAAATGGTGGACAAGGACGTCGCCAAGCCGGCTCCTAAAAAGACCGCACTGGCGAAAAAGCCAGTGGCGGCGAAGAAACCAGCACTGAAACCAGCTCAGAAGCCGACCCTGAAACCTGCTCCGAAGCCAGTCTTACTGGCTCCTCAACAACAGGACTCGGGCAAAACTGAGCTCAATAAATTTGCATATGCAGCTGCAGCTGCTGCCCATCGATAGGCAGCTGACTGTGGCACAGACAGTGATCTCCATAGAATAGACTATAGACAACACTCTAAAAAGACAATCAAACGCAAATGATAAGTGATGTAGATGTGGTACACTTGTTGAAGCTAAATGGAATTGTTTTGGCAAATGCAAAGTTGCAGCTCCGAGTCTGTGGAACACTAATGCCTTCTATATACAGCTATGCACGGAACTTGCGGAACTCGTCGAGCCAGTCCTTGTAGTAGCATTTGTCGTTGAGTACTTTAGCCGTCCGTTCCCGGACAATTTTCTCCACGAACGCTTCGTTCGCTACCCAGTTTTCAACAGCCACACACCTGGCGAATTGCTGTGCAAGCCTGTCCTTTTCGTTCTTCTCAGCATACGGATCAAGCCGGAGATCGTACTCTCCATCTCCAGGAATAAGACTCTCTGTTTCTTTGCGCAACTGGCGAGCAAAGGAGGCACAGAAACCAATGGCATCGGTACGTGCCTTCCATTGTGGAACGATCTTGCGGCCAAAGTAGCTGTCACATTCGCCGGCCGCAAGCTCGTTCAAGTGTTCTCGAATTGTGTCATCTGTGGCGATTCGAGAAAGACGGAGAAAGGCACGGATACGGGAAGAGTCCTCGCAGTTATCGGCTGTGAGGAGCGACGCTGGGACCACTGACGAGGCCATCTGAGTCTTCGGTTTGAGTAAAAGTTCTGACATCATGATGAAATGTGGAGGCGGTCCTGCAGATGTATCTGCGACCCATTATTATGTAGGACCCGATAAGAGAGGTGATGGCGATGATAAGGCACGTTGGTTGTCATAGCGACGTTGATATAGTGGTACGGCTACCGTGTAGACGGTGAAGCCGGAAGAGGGCTCTTGTAATTGCAGAAATTTGAGATTCTGAAAGTTCTTGCAAAAGACATGATTCTTCCACAGGCGAAAGGCATTTCTCCCGTTGAAGCTTTGAATCATCAAACAATGCAGTATCGCATTCTCCTGAAGTGATAACAGTCCTTCATACTCGATATTCGTCGATATAACTGGCATCTGCGCTTCTTAACTGTGGTGTATATACACTCCATATCATTCGCACCTAACACCTGGCTTATAGTTATCGCCAGAATATTCTCCACGGCTAGCCATACCTTTTCTGCTAAATCCTATATCTTATCCTCAATTCCTCAAAAGTAAGCAATGGAGATTTCAGAACAGGCGTACCGTTTCGCTTACGCGTTGGCAATGACCCAACATCTTTTTGAAGTTCTGCCACCCAGCAATCTGCTGCCCGCTGTAGAGGAGCCGGCATGGGCAGAAACCATTGCTCAGATTCAGAAAAACATCTTGGCACCACTCAGAGACGAGAGCTTGGCAGACGACATCAACGGCTCCCGCCAGAACGGCGAGTTCCTGGACCTGCTCTGTTTGAACATGGAGAAGTACTTCATCCGCACGGATTTGGGGCTTTCAGCGTTGTCTGACACGAACACGCTCATCAACCGGATCGAGGAACTTGAAAACGGCTCTCGTTCGCTGTATGTGGAACTTTCCAAGAAGCTCTACGTGGTTGCACGTAATGCAGTGTCATTGACATCGGAACCAGATATCAACAACGCTTTGACTCTGCAACTCGTCGGCTACTTGAGATCTCTCCCAGAAAATATGGGTGCTTCTTCATTAGTGGAAGGTTTAGATGGAATCTACACTCCAAGCAGTGAACCACTCTCGTACGGGGTATACAACACTGCGTTCAGAACGCTATTGCATTCCGTGCTCTCGCTCGAGTTTGCAAGGTTCTCGGAGAACAACACCTCTGCCTTATCTCTTCGTGAATTGGGAAACAATCTTGTGGCCAGTTCGTCGTATCCACAGGCAATAGCGGCGTACACAAACGCCCTTGCGGTGTCCAGTGCTCAATCGTCTGCTCAGCTCTACACAAATCGTGCTATAGCATACATTGCACTCAACTGTCATCTGGAAGCAGTGCAAGATTTGAACCGTGCTGTCACCGCAGACTGCACCTTTTCCCCTGCGTGGGTCCAATTAGGCTACTGTCACTTGTATATGGGACTGCCGGAAGTCTCCTATCGGTGCTACCTAAGTGCGTTGAAAGCTTTAGCAGGCGAGATATACCCTACAGGGTTTCCTTCAAACCCTGAGCTCTTAGCATTGTACAAGGAGGCGAAAATAGCAACAGCGATGCCCCAGTTTGTGCACAGAATCATCCAGGCCATGATATTAGCAGAACACAGGGCAAAGAGGCAGAATGTGCCGAGCAGCCGCATGGACAACTACGTCAAGGAAGCACATGATGCTCTTGCTCTTCTTAGTGAGAATGCCCCTACTCTGGACTTGCACTATTTGCACTATTTCGCAGACCCCGACGCCGAGAATGTGCGTGTCTCTGCCGTTCGGTCAAACATATCACGTCCCGGAATTGTGATCCCGGGCACCCAGGATCAGCAACCGGGCCAAGGTGCCACTGGGGCTCCTCCTAACGATTTGCGGGGTCTCTTCAACAATCTCGGCGACATTGTTGGTGGGTTTTTGCCGGGAGAACCTGGTGCAGACGGAGGTGTTTCCAGAAACGTCATCACCATTCAAAGAGGAGGAACTCGCACAGATCCAGTAACGATGCAACCTAGACCTGTGAATATCGTGCAAGCGGTGAGTGACTCCAATGCAGACGACCCAGGGGATTTTGCTCCCTCTGATTTCAATCCTCCACCAGCCCTGCGTGCTACCGGCTCCGACTTCAGAAACAGTATCAACAGCATGGTCCCCGGTCTTCCACGAAACCTAGCAAACCTCTTCTCGAGAACAAGACCACCCACTAACGCCTCTCCACAACAAGTGCCCACTCCTCAAGTTCAACAAGTGCCTACTTCTGAAGTTCAACAAGTGCCTACGCCTCAAGTTCAGCAAGTGCCTACTTCCCAAGTTCAACATCTGCCTATGCCTCAAGTTTCGCAGCAAACCCAAGGCAGGATCCCCAGGATGCCTACGAACCAAGCAGAGATGCTTGCTATGCACCATAGCATTCACGCCAACCTCAGAGCCCAACGTGCTGGCAATACTAATTTGGGTGGAAATTCTGAAATCACCATGCCTCACCCCAGCGACCCCAACACCACCGTTCACATCAACAGAACCCCCAACGGGGTTCGCACAGTGTTTGTGAATGGCTACAGAACAGAGATCATGAACGGTCGTCCCACGGAGTCCGCTCAGACAGAAGGTACACCTGAAAATTCAGCCAATGGGGAAATCTCCGCACAAAATGTGCAGCAAGTAACTCACGTTGCCAGCGAAGAGTCCGACAATAGTGCCCAAAGCAGCAGTGCCGCCCCAGAGTCAGGTTTACCAGCAGCTCCAGTGGACTAGAAATGGTTACCTGCAGTGCCCATGATAAGAGCGTGCGAAAGAAGAAAGGACAACTATCATGGCAGGATTGGAACAGTCGCTCTTCCAGCTCAAGTTCACAGCCAAGCTGTTGAACAGGCAGGCCGCCAAGGCAGCTAAGGAGGAAACACAGGAGAAAGCCAAGACGAAAAAGGCCATGATTCAAGGAAACAACGACATCGCCCTGCTCTATGCCCAGAACGCCATCAGAAAGGCCAACGAGAGAGTGAGCCTCTTGCGGTTGGCCTCGCGTATAGATGCTGTGGCGTCCAGAGTGCAGACGGCGGTTTCCATGAGGTCTGTGACCGGAAACATGGCGAACGTGATCAAAGGCATGGACAAGGCGCTTCAGACGATGAACTTGGAGCGCATTTCGCTTGTCATGGACACTTTCGAGACGCAATTCGAAGAGTTGGATGCGCTGACCAACTACTACGAGTCGGCCACCAACAACGTCAATGCTTTGACGACACCTCAAGATGAGGTTGACGAGTTGATGAGCCAGATTGCGGATGAGGCCGGTATCGAGATGAAGCAGGGCTTGAACGAAACAAAGGTGGACGTCGTGAGTCCTCCCTCGGCCAATATATTGGAGGAGAAGGAAGATAGACTTGCAGAGAGGTTGCGTGCGTTGCGGAACTAGCGTCTGGTACGGCAGAGTAGTACGTTTTGTCTCAATGCACAGATGATCATGAGACCAATTGTGAAGCGAATGTAAGACTTGAAGAGCACAGGTGTAGCACACGAAAGGACACTATGGAAAGATGCTACACTGGGAGAACGCTAAAGGACGCTACATTGAAGGACATGTCTACTTGTGCGTTGACAAGAGATACACGCCAGTGCCTTCCAAACCTATAATTGCAAAATATACATATACTGTGGTGCACCTCAGCCATAGTCCTGCACAGGCCACATGGACCTCTACCTACCAAGCAGCTTCCCACCAGGAGTTACGCTATATCCTGTTATGTCCGGGTCACTACAGCCACTATAAGAACTAGGAAGGCCCCTTAACTCTCGAATGGCCCACCAACTCTCGCAATTCCAGTGTATCTCCAGCCAATAGCAGTTGCGCATACTGCACACAGCCAATCATAAGGACGGTCCATCCGGTTCATATATTTGCTACTTCTCTTCTAATGCTTGCATCTACATTGAGAACCGCGCGTACCTCCAGGTCTGCGTTTGCCGTGATCGGCTCCGTGAGAACCAAGGTGTCTCTTCCAGATTTGGACTGGGACTTTGCCGCCTTGGAGCCTTACATTTCTGCCCAAATCAACGAACTCCACTACACCAAGCACCACCAGACTTATGTCGGCGGTTACAACCAGGCAATTGAGCAGCAGGCTGAGGCCAAGGCCAAGGGCGATGTCAAGAAGACCATCGAGTTGCAGAAATTGATCAACTTCCACGGAGGTGGATACACCAACCACTGTCTTTTCTGGAAGAACTTGGCTCCTGAGAAGCAGGGCGGTGGAGAGCCACCTTCGGCCGAGTCTGAGTTTGCCAAGAAGATCGAGGAGCAGTACGGCTCGCTCGACGCCTTGAAGGCCATCACCAACGCCAAGTTGGCTGGCATCCAGGGTTCTGGTTGGGCGTTCATTGTCAAGAACAAGGAGAACGGTGGCGAGTTGGACGTTGTCACCACTGCCAACCAGGACACCGTCACCGGCCCATTGGTTCCATTGGTGGCCATTGACGCTTGGGAACACGCTTACTACTTGCAGTACCAGAACGTCAAGGTCGACTACTTCAAGGCTATCTGGAACGTCATCAACTGGAAGGAGGCCGAGAAGAGATACACCGTGAACTAGTTTGTATAGCTATGAAAACTGTTGCAGAAACACTCTGTAATCCGTACTAGAACGTCGCAACACCCAACATCGAGGCAGCCTGCTTGGCATCCACAGTAACGCCGTTTTCTTTCACCTGCTGCTGGAGCTTGTCTTCCTTCTCCGCCTGCTCCGTATTGAGACTCCTGAACGTCCTGGAGCTCCACGAGTCTCCCGCCGCCGCCTGGGATTGCGTGAGATTGTGCTTCATCTGCGTCAAGTTGTCTCTATTGAGACGGGACAATCCACCGTTCTCATCGATGATACGAATATCAAGACGAATGTTCTCCAAGTGCTTCAAAAGACGTCTGTGTTGGTCCACTCGGCTCAAAGCAAATTGCTTCATCACATGCTGGAGTTTGTGTTCCGTGAAGTCTATCACTTCCTTGCGCTCGTACATCATTTCGCCGGAGATCCGCTTCACTTGCATGTGAAGACTCTCCTCCGCCTTGGTGGCGTACTCAAGGGAGCGCAACGCTTCGTCGACCTTGATGGGGTCAAGCGACGAACGACTCTTGATCTTAGCTGCATTGGCATGTTTTGTCTTCGTCTGGGCCTGGGCCTGGATAAGCTCTCTCATTATAAGGTGTCTGTTGGTCAATGCCTCCTTCACCTCGTAGAAGTCAGCCACAAGCTGCTGGGCACCATCTCCAAGTGTTGCCATGTCGCTGACCAGCTGGATCAATGTTAGGTCGGATTGTATCTGAGTAATCTTGGCCAACTTCTCCCACATATTCTTCATACCCGGATGCACAGTTTCGAAATGCGACAAGCCTTTCAACTTGGTGCCCAATTCACTGATGTACGCCAGAAGTTGTCTCTCGCTCTTTTGGTTGCGTTCCATCAACTTTTGCAAGCGCTGACATGCCAAATAAGCCGACTTGATCACAGGACGGAAGTCAGCCAATTCTGGGTAAGGGTCATATGGAACCGCCAATTGCTTGAGTGTCTTACGCACAAGGCCACTCGCAACCAGAGCTTTGCGGTTGGAATTGATGACAGAGTAGCCGAAATCGTTTTCGATGAAGAAGACAAACTCTTCGTCACGTACCAAGATAGGATTGCTGGTCACTCTGTTCATCCACTCCTGCCACACGTAAAGTAGCTGTTTGTTCTCATCTTCCCCACCAGTGGGGTACGACGTCTGTGCCAGAGGAATCACAGGTACAAACACCTCTAAATTGGACACGATCAAGTAGTTGTTGAACTTGACCACCTCGTTGAACGTGCGCCGCACGTCCTTGTAAGTGTTCTGGCGGTACTTGGACAAGCCGCTGACTACTGCATCAAAGTGCAAGATTGGGTTGTTGACTCTGTTCTTCTCGATGCTGCGGAGCTTGAGTGCAAGCAGGTATTTCGAGGTGAACCGCTCCGGGAGGAGTCTGACCAAGTCCTCTTTGATGGCAGCTTCGTAATTGGACTCGCCTGCGTTGTTTTCATCGGCTTCCTGAGTTTCGTTTTCATCATTTTCCTGGCTTTCTTCAGGCTCCGAGTCGGCAGCACCCGTGTCTGGAACTTCGCCAGGCTCCGCAAAGGGGTTGTTATTCTCGAAATCGTCCGGATCGTATGCAATCGCCGACGCCATTGAGAAAGGAGTTATAGTGAGTAGTAACTTTGATATTGGTGCTATATACCGTACACCTATACTCCTAAAGACGTTCCTCCGTCAACACCGTGGAGCTGTTGAAGATGTTGTAGCCCCAAAACCCGATCACGTTAAGCACTCCAACGCGCCAGCCGTGAAATAAACCAAGCAGAGTCAATTTCGACCAAAATCCACCGGTGCTTTCCCACACACGGAAATTCACTATAAGATTCTCTTCTGGGTCATCGATCGTCACAACACGATGGCTGTCTTCGGCAGCGGACTTTGGCTTCAACAAGAACCTGACCTGCTCTTTGCGCAACAAGTTTTCGACGGGCAACTTGACAAAAAGCTCTGCAATCAGCAACACCAAGTTGGCTGCGGTGTAGAGACTCGGCGACAGGTACGAGTCGATGTTGTAGCGGATAAACAAGATGTAGGGAGCCGCCTTGCGGAACACCGTTGTGGCCATCAGGTGCAACACCGTCAAGAGAGTGATTGTTGGCGGAGGGTAGAGGAGGTACTGTAGTGGGTAATGGCGGATTGACTCACGCACGGAGCGCAGGTTGGTGGTGGCGTCTGGCTTCATGAACTGCGTGAGCATCAAGCGCACTTTGATTAGGTCCAACGGCATCAACACCACTCCAGCCAAGACACACGCCAGAACTGAGAGCCACAACAGCTTGACTGGTTCCGGCAGATGTGTCAAGTCCAAGAAGAACGGGTCGGGGATGGACATGAATGGCGAGAGGAAGCCCGTGATCCACGCTTCGATGGTGTGTGCGAGGGTGATGTAGATGAACGAAGCATTGATGCCTCTGAAAAGGGCAAAAGGTCCGTCCTTGGCCGCTATTGCCGACATGATGTCGATGGTGTGTGCCGACACAGGCTGGATCTTGTTCGATTTAGGCACAGCCTTCGCCGCTTTGGGCTCGCTCACGTCTGCCAGGAAGTAGTCCACCTCCTCGTCGGATTCGCCGTCTGTCTCTGCGTCAAGAAGCCGGACAGGCTTTCTTGTCTCCTTCTTGGTGAAGTCAAAGTACCCCACCTGCACCACCAACCGTACGATCTCAAGCGGCTGCGACACAAGCACCTTGAAGTAGTTCTTGACAAAGTTCCACACCAAGTTCTTGAACAACTCCAGCGCATTGTTCACGTCCAAATACTCCATCAACTCCAAGTCGTATACGTAGTTCTTGTCTGCGGCAGGCAGTCCTCCCAAACCTAGGCCTCCGGAGGCGAACGATGGCGTAGAATGGTGGCCCAAAGATGCGACCACCGGCTTATTCGTAGCGGTGTCAATAAGACCCACGCCAGGCCGGAATATCACCAGGTACCCTGCGTTGAACGTATCGTGGTCATAGTAGGGACGTAACGTTGTGTCTCCTGCCATGGTGGTGTTGATATAATTTGTGGTTTAGAGTGCGCTGATATGAGAATGTGCAGGGAGCAAGTGACGGGGAAGAGAAGCAAGATAAGTGACATAGAGTGTAATGAGCTGTTGTATATTATCGTCAGGGGGGCTTTGTTTTGGGTGTTGATGGTGGAGTTGGCCGTGTTGTCAGGAGGTGTTCGATAGTACTTGAAGGTTGATCTTCTTACTCCGAAGGAATGGCTAGTGCTAGCTCGCTCTACCTTGTGCTTGACGTACTCACTGGACTCCTCTGAACCATTATGTAGGTGTACACCGGTGCTCTCGTCACTGGGTGCTTCCAATGTTGTCTACCAACTTCCCCTACACCTGGGCCTCCGGGCTTGCTTTGAGCTCCGCAGACCGCTTGAGTAAGAATTGAGCCAATGCCTCAAGCGGATCGCTAGGCTGCTCCTTGCTGACCGCCTTGAGTCCCTCCAAAAGATGCTTGGTCAAGTTCTTGTTCAAGTATTGGCGAACAGAAGAGCCGCCCACCATCTCGTGCACAGGAGCGGACGACTCGGTCTTGAATTTCTTGGCTGGTGGCTGCTCGGACTTGGCCAATTCTGGTTTCGCCAGTTCTCTGGGCTCTTCGATATCTTCCGCTTTCGGAGTCTCTAGCTGACCCGCGTGGCCTGTGTCTTCTGTTTTGATGCCATTCGGCGTTTCACCCGGCACGTGAAAGGTCTCCAAAGCTTGGGGTTGTCCGTTTTCTTGTAAAGACATTGAAGTATATATTTCGCGATTGATATACACCGTGTCTATAGATAAGTAAGACGGAAATTTGGGGAAGAAGTGAAGCGAAATGCTTGGAAAACGGGAAAGCAACAACGCTGTAGCCGTCTGGATCTAATACCCACGATACCAAAGAGTCCCGCCTTCCTCTACCAATGTATATCTCCTGCATGCGCCTTTCTGTCATCTACAACTACAACTCCCTCTTTCTATGGATCCCTTCAACGAAGCCGAACAGGACTGCTGGTCGCAGATCTACTCGCTCGAGCAAGACATCAAACTGACCACAGTTATCACCGAAGATGCCAAGTTGGACTTCGATAACAATTACCAGGAACTAGCGGAAACGCTAGAAGACTTGCGCCAAGCCGTCAACATCTCCGAGTCGAGCCCTGCACAGTTCAACTTGTCTCTGGCGGATATCGTCGGACGCAAGCAGATCTTGGCTCAGTTACAGCAGAGAATTCTGAATCTCCAGGCAGAATGGAACGAAAGGGTTCAGAACCCACACAGACCAAGAGAGGTCACAACCATGTCCAACCGGATCAGTCAGGACGGAAATGAGGTCAACCGGGTGGACAGAGAGTTCAACCACTTCCAGCAACAGGAAGTGTTACAGAATCAAGACCTCCACCTAGACTCAATTCACCAGACTATGCGCAACTTGAACCAGCAAGCAGCACTCATGGGAAGCGAACTAGAGGACCAAGGCTACATGCTCGATGAGTTGGACCTGGAAATGGACCTGGTGGGAATGAAGCTCCTGAGAGGACTTAAGAGAGTCAACTATGTGATAGAGAAAAACAGAGAGTCCGCCAGCAACTGGTGCATCGGGATCTTAGTGGTGGTGTTATGCATTTTACTAGTGGTGCTTATAATTGCATAAGAAAGCTGGATGTTAGTATAGGTTTTGAACAAGTTATTTGTTGCAGTGTTTCAGATAAAAGTTATAAGGTAGCTAGGTTTTTTCCACATAGACAGAAAGTCTCGAGCCAAATGCACTCAGATTCATCACTTTGCTGCACAACAAATGTGTTACATACGTTTTGCAATGGTAGAAAACGATGGGAATTCGCGCCTTATATAGTTCTTACCAGATTTTTTCCGGGGTTACCCGGCTTTAGCACCCCAGGGCTAGTCTTGATTCACCAGAAGAGCAGTTTAGACTGGCTGCTGAATGTAGTATGTAGAAGTAGCGTATATTTTGGCAACGCTGGCGTGATAATTTGAACATTTTCGAAGTATTTCGGTGTTTGGG
The DNA here is from genome assembly GCA_003707785.3 of Danielia oregonensis. Classification (NCBI taxonomy): domain Eukaryota; kingdom Fungi; phylum Ascomycota; class Pichiomycetes; order Serinales; family Metschnikowiaceae; genus Danielia; species Danielia oregonensis. The sequence continues at coordinate 582,951 of PPLJ03000008.1, forward strand.
TGCAAACATGGAATAGAGACTTACAAGTGCCTGGATCCTCCAGACTGTCGGAGCGTTGGATCTGCAGTACAAAGAGGCTCACTGCTTCTAAGGTAACCATGAAGAACATGTTTCGACTATCGTCAGTGGATATTATTCCATTGTGATCCATATAGGACTTACCAGTCCATATCGAATACTCTAAAAGCTAGTTTCCCGAACCGAAAATCGGGGATTTGCTTCTACTCCGGTCCCTCTTAGTGTCCTACTAACCATTCCTCTCTCTCCTCGATCACCAAAAATACTAGTACATGTCTAAGTCACGTGCGACACATATCAACCTCACTCATACTTACTAGTTCTTCAACCATGTCCAATCAAGATAAGCATCGATACAGGGTGGAAGTCCAGCAGATGATGTTTGTCACGGGTGAAGTCAATGACGCGCCCGTGGAAACAACTTCGCTAATTGAAGATATAGTCCGCGGTCAGGTTATTGAACTTCTACTACAAGCGACAAAGATGGCCGCCAACAGAGGCACGCGGTCGATAGTTCCTGAAGACGTGATCTTCCTCATACGCCACGATCGTGCCAAGGTCAACCGTCTCATCACTTACTTGTCTTGGAAAGATGTAAGAAAGAACACAAAAGACGAAGGTGGAGGAACAGAAGCACTCATAGAAGGGGAGGGTGCTGGGCCTGGAGCGACCGCAAGCAATGATCAGGCTAAGATGGTCACCAGATACAAAAAGCTGAAGATCAAATTGCCATGGGAAGTTCAATTCATGTTCAGTGAACAGCACTTGGAAACAGCGGAGGAAGCCGAAGAGGTGGATGACGAAGAAAAGGCCGCTACGATGGCTTCTCTCAAGAGATTGAAGATGGCCGATGACCGCACCAAGAACATGACGAAGGAAGAGTACGCGCATTGGTCCGAGTGCCGTCAGGCTTCGTTCACATACAGAAAAGCCAAGAAGTTCAAAGAATGGGCCCAGATCTCGCAGATCTGCGAGTCCAGGCCCAACGACGATGTCATTGATATCTTGGGCTTTCTTACTTTCGAGATTGTTTGCTCATTGACTGAGGAAGCAATGGGAATCAAATCTGCCGAAGAGAGACACATCCAGCAGTCTTTGCTGAAAACGGGAACCATTAACAAGGAAATCAACAAGACAAAGCGCAAATACTTGTTCGACAAGCCAGACGAGCTTGCTAAACCCATCCAATCCTACCACATTGAAGAGGCATGGAGAAGGCTTCAGTCTACAGACTTCAAACACAAGGCTGTGCGGTCGTTTGGTGGAGGCATGCTCAAGTCACGGACCAGGCTCATTTAACTACTGGAATTATATATTGACGCCAAAATTGAACAAGTAATATTAGTTAAAATTGGGAAATGTTCCGAGAGTTCGACCCGTGTTGCTGTGGAACCGGCGCCAGTCGAGGAACGATTCCACACACACGTCTTGTCCTCTCTCTCTATGCTGTATGTCCATCATGATGACGGTGTTTTGGAAACGTGCCCAATGTCTTGCCCATGGTGCAAGTTCGGTAATGAATGCGGTAGGTGGTATGCTGTAGCAAATGGATGCATCGGGAAGACCCTGAGTTTCAGGAGGGAGCTCCAATTGTTCGGAAGACGATCGACTGCGTGTAGACGATCTTAGCATCTGAAGGTCCAGTAGGAACTTTGGAAGTTTCTTTGCTCGAGAAGATATGAAATCAAGAATGTCATTTCGGTAATCGTTATAGGTCATTGCAGGCGGTGGTTGCAGGATGTGATTATGTTGAGCAAGGTTCATGAGATATTGACCAATATTCAACTCATGTGGGGCAGTTGGCTGCTTGAGCTGTAGAGTGTCGTCAACGACGTAAACATCTAATAACTCGTTGGTTCTTTGTTCGTGCAAAATGAAAGAAGTTGAGTTCGCCGTAAGGACGTCGGACACTGATAAGGTATCAAGCTTTGAGGCCATATTCTCAAGGCTCTCCAGATCATCGAATTCAGGCAACGGAGGTTCGCGGTATTGGAGGGTCCTGACCTGGTTGTGTGGCACGAATCCTCTGCAGCACAACCATTGACACATCATCAAAGCTTTGCGTAAGTCATAACCGCCGTCCACCTTGCAGTCTCGAAGAACTAAATCTTGTAGTGACACCAGAATGTCGTATCCTTCGCTGTAGCAGCAAAGCCATAAGTATTGGCCAATTGACTCTGCGCTGTTATTCTGCAATGAAATGATGGAATCCTGCTCCTCTGCAAGTTCCAATATATTCTTCGGGATAACACCTAGGTCGTTCACTGTTATAACGATCGGTCTCCTGGAGAAGTTGACAACGTCCTGAACTACCGTCCAAAAAGTCTTGTCTTGCTCGAACAACACATCACAGTCCTCAAAGAGAACTAGGCCTTTCTGGAAATTCTTGTCCTCGCTGGTCTGATGGATGATCTGAGTAGTACAGAATTCTTTCAAAGACCCATATAAGTCCCTCCGGGACCTTTGTTGTCCCGCATTGATCTCATGAACATATCCATCCAACGCGTTCATTGCCAGGTATATCGCAGCAGACTTGCAGGACCCAGTGCTGCCTTGAACAATGAGCAATGGAACAAACACGTCTTCTTCCGTCTCCTCACCTTCGTCAAGTTCGTCGTCGACAATGAAACCCATCATCGCCGACTCTCGCTGTCGCTGTCTTCTTTGCTGTTCCCTGATCTTGACATTACGAGGTGTTTTAGTGGACTGAGTTTTCAATATCTTGAAAGAGTTGCTGATCCATTTCTCGAGGTAACGCTTCGTTTCCTTTGCAAGAAGCAGGCTCTGAAGATCAGGAGGCTGAAACTTCGTCGGCCAGTTGCGATACATGTCGTGCTCCTTTCTTTCCACAATAAAATCTGTGAATAAGCGCTTATGAGCTGCGCTTTTGAATGCAAGTGGGGCCCTCTCAGCGACTGTCTTCTCCACATCTTGCAATTGTGATTGAGTCTCGATTATTGACTGTCCGATTACTGTCGTGAAGATTGAAGTCCGCTCTTCAGTTGGGAATATAGTCTCAAGACTATCATCAAAAGTTGAAGTGATTGGGAGAGCCTCTCTCAACGGTAGTCCCAGTAGATAATCACTAACAAAAGGTGATTCGCTCTCTGCGATGACGTGAAAAGAGGAACGCTCGATGACTGGAGGATCTAATTCTTTCAACTTTTGAATGGGTGTCAACTTTGGAAACAGTGAAGCGCTGGCTGATTGCATCATCATGGCAAAAACGCTATTTGCATTCTTGCCTTTATTATTGCCCGAGCTTTTCGTGTAGAGAGGGTTGCTTGTTTTGGCGATCTCTCGAAGAAAGTCCGTCGGTAGTTTCAAGGTTACTTTTTGTGAAGGTTTCTTCTTCATCAACGCCGAAAGCATACTATTTCCAGAAGGAGCGTTAGTGCCTCGAGTCTTGAAAGGATCGTCAAACTCTTTAACGGCGGCCAATTTGTCGGGTCCCACTTTTAGTTTAACCTTCAATGTCCATTCACCTTTGCTATTCTTCAATCTTTTGGGTGCAAAACTCGAAAAGAGGTCTCGAGCGGTTACTCTCTTTGCTCCTATCATAGGTGCCAAATCATCAGGTATCGCCACTACTTCTGGTACGATAGCAATATCTGGTGTAGCAATCTCCTCTTCCGGTAGTACAACGACAGGAGTCTCTGATTTGGGCCTTAGGAGATCCCAGGCAGACATACTTTTGCCTGATTTGAACATCTTTCTCTCGAGCTCGGCCAAGACTTGCTGTTTTTCAATGTTCTTCTCGAACTCTGACGCGTCAAATGACGTATCGGACACTTCTGCTGTTTTCTGGACCGTTTTCTCTTTGTTATCAGCAAATTTCTTAGCCCTCTTCTTCTTCGATGTCGTTTGCTTACCCCTGAGAAGCGACATTAGGTCCGGCTTCTCTGGCAGCGAGTTTTGAGTATCTTTGTCATCTAGATCGGTGAGATCTTCCGTTAAAGCACCACTAGTAGGGGCAGATTGGATAAAGGGATCAATGTACGGTAGATCCTCTGCCTCGGGAACTGTACCAAGAAATTGCTCCAGTCCTAGCAGCATGGCATTTCAATATTTAGGTTAATATTTACGCGAATTTGATATCGCTATAACATTCGTGAATCACTGGAGAAAAGTATACTTTGGGCTTCGATCTTTGGAATACACGTTCGACTTTTGGGTACATAGGAATCGAATTACCGACGCATTCACGCTTTTCAACCCGCTTTTTCTGGTATTTGCTGCAATTTCTATAACACCAGAAGCATTGACCTGCATAGTCCAATATCAACTTCTCCATCTTTCATGAGTGGGTTCCAGTTCAGCCTAAAAGGCAGCGGGATAAGCAAGCCAGGCCAAAAAAAGACACCTTTTGGCCTAAGTCGGAAACCTCTCCTAAAAACAGTCGCCAAAAACGTGCTACAAACGGATGAAGACGACGATGAGCCAACACGAACATCAATAGATGCATTCAATGACAAAGGAGCTTTGGCAGGCAAAAAAGTAGTGGGCCAGCCTGAACAGCTAGTCATTGTTCCTACAATACTAAGCACGGGCCTCATCAAACCGGAAGCTACGGTTGTTGCAAATGAAACTGAGAAGCTACAATTTGGTTTCAACATGATGCCGAAGCCTAAGAAGGAAACAGTTGCAGAAGAAGAAGACACGCGTACGGCTGAAGAAATAGCACGACTGAACTTGCTTGAGGGGAAGAGCGTTTCAGAATCCACTGGTTTAGTGATCGAAATTGGACAGGATGGTCCAGCTGAGAACACCGAAGAAGACTACGACAAGGTCCCTGTTGAGCAATTTGGTGCTGCTCTTCTCCGAGGAATGGGCTGGAAGGGCGATAAACCAAAGCCAAGCACAGAACCGAAGGAAGTTTCACACAGACAAAAAGGAGCCCTTCTAGGAATTGGATCCAAGCCGATCGAGAAAGAGATCGAGGAAGAACTCATGGGTAAGCGTGGAACCAAGCTAAGTGTTCCTTTGCTCCGAAGAGACAGAATCACAGGCGAACAACTGCGATTTGATTCATAGATAATGATTGACTATGTACATTATGCTAACACCCCAAGACCTAAAAGCAAAAGCTGGCTGGCCACCGAATGGGACCACATGCTTGATTTCTCTTCAATGATTCTCTTTTCGTCCAACTTGATCATCCGCATAAGATCATCGTAGATATCGCTCACTATAGCGTCAAATATGCGAGTCTGAGAGAGATTCTCCATGTTGTACAAGTCTGACAACCGCTCGATGACGGTTGTTTCAATGACAATTGGCCCAGTTTGTTCGTCCATTCCGTTGATGAATGCAATGAGAGATCTCAATATTGGTAATGTGACAAAGGGGACTGCGGCGGACGACGCCATAGGCAAATGCAGAGGGAGCGTGGCCTTCAAGTCGTGGAATTTCACTTTGACGTTGACAATGACGTACTCGGAGTCATTGATGGGTTCCTCGTTCTTTTGCTTGTTGAACGTTTCGTAAAGTGCGGTGATAGCGTCTTTGATCAAGCTGTTGCCGTTTTCACTCTCGGCCGATGATTCTTTTGGTGCAGTCACAGCACGCAATTCGCTAAAGAGCTCGTTAAAGAAACCACTAGGCATTGCTGGCTTGTCATCCAAATCAGGAAGACGAATGTCCGCAATGATCTCCGCTTTGCCGTTGACAATCCAGTTGAACTTCAGCTGCGGGTTTGTTCTCAGCAAAGACTCCATGTCGATTCCATCCAACTTGAACCGCACTACGTTGTCACCGTCCACAAATACTTGGTGCTTGTGAATGGTGAACATCGAGTTATTGACTGCTCCAGTTACATTGCTGGCGTTGAAGAAGTCAATCAACAACCTGTTTCCTCTCAAGCGGGGCAAGTCACAGTTGAAAATGGAGATCTTAAATGGGTTGTCGTCCTGATTTTCGTAAAGCTCAATATAGGAATCGTGCACCTTCACATGAGCCAAATCGTAGTTGGGGTCGATGAAAGAGGGCTTCTTCCGTTGCATGGCACGAAGATCGTCGTAGGGCTCGTTAAGATCGTTGGTGCTGTTGTCGTTGTATCTGCTAATGAAAAGAGCCAACGAGTTGAAGGGAGCAGTCTCTTCGGATAACACTGGCACTTCCTCCTTTTTGATGACTTTGGCATGCATACCAAAGATTTCCATGTTGTAGATAAGCCCGTTACCGTCATACCATTTCTTGAAAGATAATGCCAAGTTGAGTTCTTGGATGGAGGCAGAGAACTTGAGGCCCTCTTTTTCGGTGGTGTCCAACGAGAACACTTGCAAGTTCTTGAACTTGAGCATTCCATCAGAAAACTCAGGCAAGATGTTACCCTTCTGGAACACGAATTTTAAGCCAAGACCCTGGGACAAGATCCCACCGGTCAAGTACCCAAGGAAGCTGTCTTCTTGCTTTGCTTTCTTCTCGTCATCGTCATCTCCTCCTTTGATGGTCTTCCAGAACTTATCGAACGTATGGATGGAATACATGGAGACCAAACCAAAAGTAGTTGTTCCTAGGATAATCCAAAGGACATTGCCCATGACGAGCCAAGATGCAAATGCAGAGAAATCGTCTAGCGAGAACGGACGGTTGTTGCGTGTGAGTGGCCACTTGATATGGATCCACATTCGAGACAATGAGGACGGAGCTTCGGCCAAGAGTTGTGATTTGGATTTTCCTTTCGTGGAGTAGAAACGGGTCATCGGAGAAAGTCGGAGTACCCTAACTGGGCTCCTGAGCATTATCCTAGAAGGAACCGGACCCAAGGGTAGCCTTCGACTGCTAAGCCGGAACATGCTGGTTGGAAATGTGTAGCGGGGCTTGCGGATCGGGGGACGAGGAAGGCAGCTTTGGATGTGCCGTTAAAATGCAAGTCTTGCTTTCTTATAGTGGTAAAGGGAGGCGGCAAAGGCAAATGGTCCATAAATATGGAAACTACGGGGAATAATTTTCTTTTGCTGCGCGAAAAAGGTTAAGAGGAGAGTACTGTTAAGGCCGGGGAAAAGAAACTTTTACTCGGGTATACGATTGTAATTGCTGTGGGAGTAGTCTTGCCCGAGTGACTTTCGACTACCTCCTTGAATTCTCCAAATAGTGTTGTAGCTTCTTTCTGCATTTCACAAAAGTCAAGTCATGAAAAAGTTAGTTTCATGCAAAAAACGAACGAACAGCGGTACAAGGTACTCGAACCCTCCCCTGATTCGCCTTCTCCAGTAGACCTTCTCTCCCGCTAAGCATTGCCACACGGGCTTTATCTATTCCGTCACGTGACCTCCAGCCTCATCTCAAGATTTTCTCAAAATTTATAAAGCATCACCATGGCTGCCCCTACTGCTCTCAAACAAGCGGCTCCGGCTCCTGTTCCGGTCGCTGAAGACGAAGAGACCATCTTGGTCAACACCACCACCGCCCCTGTGCAGGAGGAAGCTGCAGACTCCGAAATGGCCGAGCCAGAGCTGATCGTCTTGGACGAATCTGGAAAGCCCAAGTTTGCTGCCGCCAACAAGGTTGGCATGAAGGTCAAATTGGAGACGCGTAAGGTCGCTGTCCCTCCCCACCGCATGACGCCACTCAAAAACACCTGGGTCAAGATCTACCCTCCTTTGGTGGACCACCTAAAATTGCAGGTGAGAATGAACTTGAAGACCAAGACGGTGGAACTCCGTACCAACAAGCACACCGAGGACGACGGCGCTCTCCAGAAGGGTGCTGACTTCATCAAGGCGTTCACCTTGGGTTTTGACATCGATGATGCCATTGCCTTGTTGAGATTGGACGATCTATATATCGAGACGTTCGAGATCAAGGACGTCAAGACGTTGACGGGCGACCACTTGTCCCGTGCTATCGGCCGTATTGCCGGCAAGGACGGCAAGACCAAGTTCGCCATTGAAAACGCCACGCGGACTCGTATCGTGTTGGCCGATCTGAAGATCCACATCTTGGGTGGCTTCACGCACATTCGCATGGCCCGTGAGTCCGTGGTGTCGCTCATTTTGGGTCTGCCTCCAGGAAAGGTGTACGGAAACTTGCGGACGGTAGCATCTCGCATGAAGGAGCGGTATTAAGTGTATATTATCTTTTAAAGCATTCTCGAAACTCAGAGCAAGTCCAGCGTCAAGTCGTCGCTGTGCTCATTGCCATGGTAGGGAAGCATTTCTTCTAGTTTTAAGTCCTTGCGCATGGCGTAGGCGTCTTCTCCGTCTTGGTAGTACAGCTTCTCGATGGTGGTGGTCTCGAAGCTCAACGAGTGACGGTACAAATGCAATGCTGCCCTGTTGGACTTTCTCACGTGGAGCGATACGTACTGAGCTTGAAGACACTCACACATGGCATATAAAGACTGGCGCATCAACTTCTCGGCCAATCCCATACGACGGTACGTTCTCATCACTGCCAACGATGTGATGTGCCCGTGCGGCGTCTTGTCCTCCGCCTCTGGGTCGTCTTCCATCTTACCCAAAACGTATCCGACAATCTTCTCTCCCTTGTGGATGTATGCCGTGTCGCCTTTAGGGTCGAGGCTCTCGGCTGAAACATCAACACCAGAACCGTTGTCCTCGGCAAGAGCCTCCGCTTCGTCGGAGAGGTCTGCATCGACATCATAGGTGGTAGCCACAAAACTGGCCTGGGGCCACGACAAGATGTGGTACAAGTAGAGTTTCAACTGGTAGTTCTCTGGCAAGTTGAGAAGGTTAGCATTCTGCATTGCCTGCACATCCTCGATGGTGGCTCTTCTGATTGTGATACCCATAGTGGTTGAAAATGTGTGAAGAATTACTGTATATAAAGTGAGTAAGCAGTAGATCGAATTGTGAAGATAGTCTTCGGCGACGGGCTACATAGCGGTTGAAGAACCTGCCGGGTCGGGAAATGGCGTGGAATTAGGTTATACGAGCTCAGAATGGGTAGAAATTTGAGCATATATTTTTGAAGTGGACCACGCTTCCAGCACTGTGGTGTTTCTGGTACCGGTTTATGGGTCGGTGCAAAGAATCCTGATTGAATGGGCGTGTGACTCGCCATGTTACCTACCCGTTGTCCAATTTCCTTTCGCCACGATCTAATTGTGTCTCACCACGTAAGACAACTGTATCTCGGTACAACCCGCATATGGTCCACCATTCACGAGTATATTCCTCTATCATTGTGGAGTAAATTCCACTTCTCTGCTCTCGCGCTTGCGTTATTCCTGGCTCCTGGCTCTTCAAAAAACTGCTCGATCTGTAGCTACATCATTTGAGCTCCGAGTCTTAGCGGCTTCAGATATGCACTTATGTCGTTGTCTTCTTGAAGCTGCAACAACGCTTGGATCCATAGCAAGGACTTCCCTTGTTAAAGGCACCTTTCCTAAGTGAAACGGATCTCCTCTCTCAACATCAACAGGGCGTCGAATTTCACCAAAAAAACGGTTCTCAACGGCGATCCCTCCACAGGCAAGGAGTGTGCAATCACCGTGGCATGGAACCCAGCCGAGTCCAACGCACCCTCCACGATTCCAGCCACGAATGCAGAACAGTTCAAGTTTCCGTACTCCTTCGGAATGCTGATGAACTTGGCCACGATAGGAACGTTGTCAATGATCATATACTCATCGTTGACATCCTGTGACTTCTCCAACTCGTTGGCGGTCTTGCCAAACACAGCTTTCCAGAACGGGCCGTGGATGAATTGTAACATCTCAATTACCTTCACCTCTCGCTTGCCATACTTCATGCCCTCGCGCAATTTCACCAACTCGAGGTAACGCTGGCCGATCTGGTATCCCAATCCGTTCAAGCGGTTTTCCAAGTCCTGGATGCCTTTGGATTCTCCGTGTGCCCAGTTCACAATTTCGCCGAAGAGAAACGCTAGCGACGATAGACTGATTTCGTTGATCTTCTTGGCGCTGACGTTGCGGTCGTATATGGAGTTGTGTGAGCTTGGAGTCAACGAAATGGTTCTCTTGTTGAGTAGAATGGAAGATGTTTCCTGAGTGATGCTATTGGAAGCAGGGCCAATTGATGGATTGTATCCGAACCCGTGCTTGGGAACAGAGTTTATTGTGAGTGCTCCCATAGAAACAACCGATGGCATTATGGGCTTTTCGGACATCTTGGTGAAAGTGTAAGGTGCGATTTATGTATTTGATAATGGATTTAATCGCGGTTTCGCAGCCTACTACAACTATGAAGATCGTAAAGCCAAGAAGTACGCCGTCACCTTGCCACAGGGCAGTTAACTAATACTAGAATACGTAAGAAAGCCCAAGAAACCGCTGTTGGTGTTGAAAAGCGCCACCAAGGTTGCCAAAGATGAGTACTCGCTTCAGAATTTGATGGCAATATTTGGGGACGATGCAGAGGGAGAAGAAGCGCCCGCCGTAGAAAACGGAGAGAGCAAGAGCTTGGAAAGAGGAGAATCGGGAATGAGGGAGCCGAAGAGGAGCTTGGGTCAGAAGAAGCGTGAGGATCAAAAGAAGATTCAGAAGAGTGTGGATCAGAAGAAGGATCAGAAGAGTGTGGAACAGAAGAAGAGCTTGGCGCTGGCAGGAAACAAGGAAGTGAACACGATTGTAAAGAACTCGGCCAGGGTTGTCCCAGGAAAGAGAAGAAATCCTGTTGTAGCGTTGAGTTGGCAGGTTCCAGTTGAAACGTCCACCCCCATGAAAATCCCTAAGATAGCGTATCAGGATATATTAAACGAGGGTCTACTCCAACCCTATTGCTTCTCAGTTGAGGGGAGCATGGCAGAAGACGGCATTCCAGCTAAGTCAACAGATCAAGACTTGGTTAACAGAGACATCTCTTCTTCGTTATTGAAACAACCGGAGAGTGCTGCGGAGAAATCAATGGTCCATGAACCGGATCTGTCGATCCCGTTACTGAACATCGTTCGACGGCCTGATCAAACATTTGTGACCTCTCTGCCTACTCCACGCCCCAGAGCCGATGCTCCTGTTGATTTATTTGTTCCTGCAACAAATCGCTATATGGCTGAGAAGTCAATAGCACGTTCACGAAGAAGAGGGCCTAGAAAGCAGCAATTTCCCCCAGTCTCTCCTCTTGCACAACTTTCCTCGAACACCACCGAGAAGACAACTAAATCTGATAAATTCGAATTGGCCACTCCGAAAGGGAAAGCTGCTGACAAGAGCAAGGTCACATCTAAGACCACGATTCTCATTGAACCGAGCCCACCAGAGAAGCAGATCGTTCTTGTGCATTACCCCAAAACGGCCAAGGTTCGTGCCAAGAAGACGAAACCAACTAAGATCACTCGCTCTGAAAAGGCTCAACCACTGGCAAACTCTCCGAAGCGTTCTATAGAGCGATCTACAAGGCGTGGTGCTGGTGAATATAAGGCAAAGATTCCCAAAATGAGACAGCTTGAGTCTTCCGCTTCTTTCGTCCCCGAGGAAGCTGACGCCTTCCAATTGGCCGATGCCCCTTCACATTCCGCCGATTGTCCCAATACCCTCAAGGCCATCTCCAAGCGTATCCCCGCTCTTAAGAACGCCGATCTTCAAGGTCGGACTATAACAGTGGGAAATCGGCGAAAATCGAAAACCTCGATTTCTGAAAAGCGGATCAGAAACCAAGCCGCCTTGCTATACCGCCACTTACTTCAGACCTGTGCATCCGGCAGAGACCCGCTAGATATCGTGGGTTGGAGACGAAAACTCCGGTAAGTGTGTGCAGTACTAGCCATGCAGTTTGCTCACTACACAGAGTAAGTGCAGTATCCAACTACAACTATCGCCTCTTCCATGGATTCCGCCACCACGCCCAGCTCGACAGCGAAGGCGGCACGTGAGCCCACGCCCACCATCGATAAGGAGGCTCTCATGAAGAAGCTCGAGGACATTCCCATCGACACGCTTCGGGCCATTCTCATGAACCAGGTGGATCTCGAAATCCGCCTCAAGCACAAGGAACTTCGGTTGACAGAAGAGGAAATCGGCAAGTGCGAGGCGCAAATGATCGCCATTCGCCAGTTCTTTGAGGTGCCCAACGACATCGCCTTCAACAACGAGCCCAACGACTTCACCTTGAAGTACTACGATGTGCTCAACAAGTCGCTCTCCGTCAACTACACTAAACTCCAGCAGCAGCAGTACCATGCGCAGCCCACCACCTTCAACGAGACCATGTTCAGCGAGCCTGTTCACTCGTACAGAACGAGATCAACGACTTCTCTGCTCCGGCCCTCTTTAACCGGACCTGCCGTGAAAATTGCAGGATGTCTCTACAGAAGAACCGACGGAATCATCGTCAGGCTCACATGCCCCGACTGTCTCCGCAGCAACTTCTCCTCTGCCCAGGGATTCTTGAACCATAGCCGCATTGCACATTCGAAGGAATACACCTCGCAAGACGCAGCCGCCTTGCGGTGCGGCGACATATTGTCGGACGATCTACAGGACGAGGAAGGCAACGCCAGCTTAGCCTCCTTGAAGGAGAAAGGCTTGGACCCAAGCAAGAACTTGAATGTGAACGAGATCTACTTCAACGGCCTCAGTGCCACGCTCAACACGGTGCACGCGGCGCCGGTAGAGGCTGGCGAAAGCGAGTTGATGAAGAAGCTTGTGAAGAGCGGCGTTGCGCCTGACGCAGCGGCGTACAACGAAATGGTGGACCAGGTCAGACAACTGGTTCCCAATCTGCACTTGTTCGACGACGAAGAGGAGGGCGCAGAGGAACCAGAGGCGCCTGCCCCGGTCACCAGCAAGGCTGGCAAGGGCAAGTCGAAAGGCAAAACGACCAAAGGACAGAACCAGAGCTCTCCCGTGAAAAACTCGCTCAACCTTCCGGCGAACCTCGAGGCACGGCTGAACGCTGGCGACTCTCACAGCGGCTCTCCACGAGATGTTTCGCCCAAACTGGAAGTTCCTAGCGGCAAACCGGACCGCGGCGCTCCTGCCAACTACATTTCTACCACGACAGCCGCCACACATAAGCCCGTAACTGTCAAGAATATGGGCCGCGACCGCGTCTCCAGCGCGGCCGACGAAGGTGGAATTTCACCTAAGAACAACCCTCCGCATCAGAACGCAGACGGCGGACCAATTGACGCCGGATATCCTTCCGAAGGAGGCAAGTATGAAAACCGCCTCCGCCGGCGCAAATCTCGCTCCAGCGTCGATGCACCTAGACTCCGTTCCACCGACGACGACAGGCCGAAACGCAGAAAACTCAGGTAGACTGCACCAGCGAGATTAGTGCGGTATAATGCACTCTATACTAAGACTCGCGGTCGCAGGAAGGGGCTTGAGGAGCTGACTACTACCGCCGTGCCTAGACCCGTTGTCTGTGTGCAGAACGCCAGGGAGCTGCTGCTGTCGCTCTACGGTGGTTCGTTTCTCTGCGCTAGAATGAAACGAACGGGCTCCAATTTCTCCCATGAGCTGCGTTACACTACCCAGTTTGGCACTTTAGCCGCGACGTCATTGTTCGCGGTCCTGTACATAGCATGGCCTAGAACTGGCTCGTCGCATTATGTCATTGACGTGTGCACGAGATATAGGTCTTGGTAATGCCAAATTTTTTTGCCTGTGTCTTTTCTTTGGTTGTTTCTTCCGTTTTGCTTTGCGCCTGAAGACGTCGGACTATCGCCGTACGGTTCTTCTCTCTGAGACGACCTTCTCCAGCTTCTGCTTCAATATCTTGTCCAACTTGGTGGACCACTGCAAACCTCCCGAATCCACATGAGCACGAGTCCTTGTTGCAGCTACAAGTTCCCGACGCCGGGATCGATCGACCATTCGGCGGAGGAGAGCTACTTCAATTTGGATACGGCCAGTGCTGCCATCTCGGCGTTAGCGCTCTCGCCTCCGGACGAAGCCAGCTACTTCGGCTCTGCCCCCCTACCGGTCAAGGTAAACAAATGCCCCAACAGTTCCATCAGTTCGCTTGCCTCCGACACCACTTTCGTCGAAACGTCTTCGTTGACTTCTTCGCACGACTTTTCCCACTCCACAGACACCTTGGTTGACGATTCAGTCCCCCCAAAACGGGCAGGCTTGTTGTCGCTCAACGTCCATGTGCCCAAGCGCGCTCAGCCCATGTCCAGCACTCAGATGACGTTCCAGCCACTCTATGAGCACGACGAGGAGGACACAAAGTCCTTCTCTGCTGTGGACCCACGTTTCTCGTTCAACCGCACCTTGGAGCCTTTGCACAATGGCCCTCCAGCTCTTACTTCGGCCACATCCATGCCTGCAGTGAAACCACCTTTCCCTTTGAAGAAAAGAGTGACTGTGGATGGTCTGAAAGGAAGCAACGAGTTGTCCTTCGTGGAAACTATAAAGTCTGAACAGCTCAAGCGTCTCAACTACGTCCCCGTGCTAGAAAATATGCGTGGCCAAATCACAGGCCTTTCTCCTGCCATCTCATACGTCTCACTGCTGCACATGGCCCTGCAGCTCGCAGGGTGTCACATAGAGTCGCGTACAAACCTACCCAGTCTTCTAGTCATTGATATCAGGCCCTTTGCTGATTACGTTAAGTGCCATGTTGCCGGCTCCATCAATGTCTGCCTACCGCTGACATTGTTGAAGCGTGCCAACTTCAGCTTGAAGCGGTGCATGAACTCGCTACCCTTGTACGAGAAGACCATCCTCCAAAATTACTTGCACCACAACAACCAAAACTATGCCAACTCGGTCACATTTGATGCGCCTTCGGGCTCTCATGGCATGTCTCCCATTTTGGTATATGACCACTCAAACCACTCCTCCAACCTCTTCCACATGTGCCGGAAGTTGGTAGACAACTCATGCTGGGACGCCTCGTCAACGCCTTCTATCTACCTCATCAACGAACCATTCCTCGAATTCGCAGCAATGCATAGTGATTTGGTAAGCGCAGGTAAGCTGGAGCCAGTTAATCTCACAAGCCTTCATGTCCAACCTGATGCGGCTGTCCCTCCACCTTTTACTGCCCCTTCTCTTTCTGTTGACACCTCGGGGTACTTGCCGCCGCGTCGTCTGGTACGTTCACGGTCTACCCCAGGTTTGCCTAGTATAGCTTTCGAACTGGACACCCCGGTTGTTTCGAACTTTCTGCTTCCACAGAACCTACCAGTTTACAAGTTCAAAATCAGACACAATGAGGAGACGTTTGACCCTCCGAAGGTGCTTGAACAATTCTCCTTGGCCGAAATCAGTACTGCTGACGCTGCTGCTTTACCTCAGTGGATGCGTGAAGTTGACAACACGCAAATCAAGACTGAATTCAAGAACCTCGAAGAATGCGAAAAGGACCGCCTCAATAACGCGTTGTGCTACTCGGGTACGCAGAGCCACTTGGTTACACCTGGTGGAAGCAAAGAAGAGTGCCCAAGGATCAATTGTGGGTTGGATTATGGTCACAAGAATAGGTACAAGGATATCTTCCTCTACGACCACTCGCGTGTGAAGTTGCAGGTCAACGTTCATGATTGTGATTACATCAATGCGTCTTACATCAATCCCCTAGCCAACTTGGGTGAGTACGTTATAGAAGGAAAGCTGGCCAGCGTACCATTGGTTGATGGGATGAAGATCATCGCCACTCAAGGGCCGTTGAATGAAACCGTGGGCGACTTTTGGAAATGTGTTATCAATCAGAAGAGCATAATCGTGGTGTCATTGTCGGACGAAGTTGAGAACGGTGTCTATAAGTGCTCAGCATACTGGAAAGAAGGAGTCTACAAGTCAGGACCGAACTTAATCGAAGTGAGGCAAATCAAGGAACAACAGCAAGGCAACTTCATGTTGCGTTCCCTTCTGGTGACCGTAGACTCCCAGGAGCCTCACCATGTCTTACAAGTCCACTTGGCGAACTGGGCCGATATGAGCAGTTCCGTCGATCCTCAAGATCTTCTTGATATTGTGGCATTGAAGCACCATGTGTTGAGTTCGATCAAGACTGTTCCGGAGTACTCCACAGTAACGCACTGCTCCGCTGGGTGCGGCCGAACTGGAGTCTTCTGCGCTGTTGATTCACTAGTCAGCCTCCTTGATTTCAATCACAACCTGTGTGAGCTCACGGGGAATCCAGTTTACGAGCTCGTGAACAACTTGCGCAGGCAGAGAATCTCGATGGTGCAGACATTACGGCAATACTTCTTGGTGTACGACACAGTGATGTACTACGCTATCCATGGAGGAAAAGGAAAGCTCCAGGACCTCGACATTGTCGAGGAGTTCATTTCTGAGTGCAGATAGGTTAGGTTATAATATTATGTTTGGATACATTATCAAAATATCGAGTATAAAAGAAGCGTCCCAGCTTGAAATCAAACTGTGGCAGACACTCTACATGTGATCACCGTATAGCTCGTCTATTAGTACTATCTAAGCACTGGAGGCCAAAACCTGCTTCAAAGCAGCTGGGTTGGCACCAATCACCTTGTTGATAACCTCGCCGTTCTTGAAGAAAAGAACAGTAGGCATGGAAGCAATCTCGTACTCCTGGGCAATCTCGCCCAACACATCGACATCAACCTTGATGAACTTGGCAGAAGTGTACTCGTTGGAGAACTTCTCCAACAAAGGAGCAATCATCTTGCAGGGACCACACCAAGTGGCAAAGAAGTCAACGACAACCAAGCCATCGTGAGTAAGAGCCTCCTGGAATTCAGCTTTCGTAGCAACAGTAGCGACCATTTTTGTATAAATGTTTGATTTCTGAATCCTCGGGCGGTCGCGGCTTTATATACTCTGGCTCACGTGATGATGCCAGACCTAGACTGGCTGACAAATCCTGCAGGTAAACACCATGACAAATGCTATTACAAACGTAACTATGGCGTTGATGACCTTGTGTAGTCATCTAGAGAGAGCGCAAGAACTTTCTGGAGGGTTCTGGTTTTGAATCCGAGGTACGGGCCCCAGTTTGCTGTATCCGTTTCTTGTGTGGCATCGACTTCTCTTTTCGCACCCAATTCAACCACTTTCTTAGTAGATTGCATAAGCAATTTGATACCTTCTTCCGAGTCTTCCCATGTCTGTTCCAAGATGTGGGGAATGCTGACGTATACATCGTTGTGGGTGACGCCGTATGCCGTC